>JAMZEH010000010.1:9572500-10200000 GCA_024699665.1 Ostrea denselamellosa | reverse complement strand
TCAAAGCATATGGCTATGGTAAGCCAACCGGTTCAAAATTCTATCTTTGTAACTGTGTATTTATAACTACGCAATGCGCTATTCGTTCGATGCAAATCCAACATTTCAAAGTGTGGTACTTCATTAAGATAACAGGGGGCGTGTGATATACCAGATTCGTACTATAACATTTCGGGACTCCTCTAGGCTTATACACTTGTCATTGAGTATTTTCCATTCTGCAGGTCTGACATATATACTGTAGTAGCACTGCATTTTGGTACATTCAACCACGTCTTTGTGATAAATATCAACATTGTATATGTATGATATTCACATATAGTAAATATAAATGGATGGATACAAGATTTCAATTTAGGGATACGTGGAAAATATATGAAAGAAAGAAGCCACCATTGGGCCCCCTAGTGGAATCTACGGTGCGAAGCCTCCGCGTTTTGCCCTATTTTGATAATGAAATTAAAAGAATCTGCAAAAATCTAAACTGACAGTATTTTTAGTTCACACGATGCAATCTATTTAGGAATAAACAATACATGATTACCTTCATCCAATCTTTGATAACATAACATAACCTGAGTCTAGCGCAAACATTTCCCCACCTCTACCCTCACCCCCGGATATTTTGTTACATGTACATATTAAATCCAGATATCACAAATGATTTTTGGAGTGTGCAAAATGGCGATGTTGATTTTTAATATAGTAAAATCACCCCTATCCCGTGCTTCACAGCTTGTCATTGGGAACCCAGTCATAATTATATCTATTTTTTAATTAATATAACTTATTACACTTGATACATGTATATTGTGTTGTAACGTGCGAGGCAGATGTACATTCATTGTATAGGAGTTAATTCCGCACATATGCTATGATAGCAAATACCCCCTATTGCTATTGGTGTGCAAAATTCTATTTATATTTTGTTTAGCAAAAAATGCTACCTATGTTTATTTTTCTTTTGCCAGAGTGCATAAGTCAACTTCTCTTCAGACTGCCTCCCCCTTGAAAAGCGTGTCTGTATATTTTAATATAATTTCAGGTATTGTCATTATTTGTTTTTCATCTCGCCTATGCTTGAAAACACTGATATGCATTTAATTTCTGATACACCACACTCCCTGTTGTCATAATAAGGCACTACAGATTACAAATGTTGAATTTCCTTTGAACGAATGATGAATTGACGTGTTGCATGTGACACGTTTCGAATTATGTAAACATTGATTACCAACCAGTAGAATTCAATTTCTGAAGTTAATTGAACAAAAGATGGATTTACCTGTATCTCAGAAAAAGTTTTATCAGTTGCATCTAACCGTTCTACATTTACGTTTAACATTTCTACATTTGCATTGAACGAACGATGCATTACGTAGTTACAAATACACAGTTACAAGATAGAATTTTGAACTCGTTGACTTTCTATATATGGCATTAAAGGATGAAAAAAAAACGTATAGTACTATAGTACTAGTACAATTTCACTCTTTTTAAGAACTATTTTTGTAAAATACTTAATTGATTTAATTAATATTTAATTAGTACGCATAACGCACAAAGGTAATGTAATCGCTGGTTTGACAATCGAAGTATCACAGGCATTAATGATAAAATTTTACAGTCATTAACAGCTCAAGGACACCGAAGTTCAATAGTTAGTGTTTCCTCCCTCTCGGGCACTAATAACTGCCTGACAACGCCTTTCGATAGACGCAATGAAGCCGCTAAAACTGAGAGGGATGTTTCGCTTTAACTTCAGAGCTTGGGCTAGTTTTGTGAAGTCTGGAGTTGTCATTGCCGGATGCGCCTATGCTGTCCGCCCCGTGTATTTTCGATAGGGTATAAATTTGGTAATTTAGATTACCAAAGCATACCTGTAATACCTGAATATCGTGTCTTAGCAGAACATCACGCGTTAGATGAGCAGTACGTGCTATGGCGTTATCATACTGGAATACTGCTCTGAGATGCTGTATTACTGGAGCCACGTATGGCTGTATAACTTCTTCGATATGGGTGTTGCTAAAACGCGGAACAGAAATAAATAGAAACGGAAAATATTTTACGTAAGAATGTTATGGGGAGGTCAGCATTTTGTAAAATCAAAAGGCTTATTATGAACAAAGGAAACAGGAATTACAGATAAAACGGGAATTCGCAAAACTGAACGAACTCTATAAAATCGATATCGTTTTGGTTACCAAATTGGACGGAGACCGTGAGTTTTTTTTGTTTTTGTTTTTTTGTTTTTTTGTTATTTTGTTTTTTTTTTTGTTTTTTTTTTGCGAGTAAAACACAAACGGTCTGGACTGCAAAATAATCCCACCGGTTAGAAGAGAGTTATAAGGCATACACCAACACACATAAAAACAAATAATCATTATTTGTGACGCCCAGCAAAAAGTGCATCAGCACAGTTAAACCGATTTTTCCAGCTCGGACTGGTCCAGAGATATCCACGACTAAAAGAACCACCGTGTATCGTCACCCTTGGCCAGCGAAGATGGAATTACGTGCATCAGAAACTTGCAACCATCGAGAGTTACAGACTGACTCTAGGATTTTATGAAAACACGTCTTATTGTCCTCAAATTCTATGTAATATCTGTCCAGCAAAGAATAGCGTTAGCTATAACAAAGAGTAAACGGGCGATTCATTCTAGAACCTTCCTCCATATTGCTGTGGACAGAAATGAAAGTAGAATGTGAATATAAAAATAAACTTCAGTTCTGAAAATTCACGAGGGTATGAACAGCAACGCTTCACGCGACGTACTTTTCATAACACACACACACACACACACACACACACACACAGATATATATATATATATATATATATATATATATATATATATATATCTGCTGGTGTACTGTCGAAATGCGCATCTGGTGCATCAAAATTGGTACTATTTACGTTTTATATTACAACCACTGGGTCAATGTCTCTGCTGGTGGACTGTTAGTCCTCGAGGATTTTCATCAGCCCAGTTGCTAAGTACTTCGGTACTAGCATGAATTACGGATAAATATTTGCTGTGCTAATTACGAAATTCATTTTAAAATTAGGGATTATCTCTCTCATGCATAACTCTGATCCTTTGCCGGATTTGGCTCCACTGTTTGGTATTTTTGGTTCTTTCAGTTCTTTAAGTTTGTTCATATTTCGGATTTTCAACAGTTTTGACCTGAGCATCACTGATGAAATATTATCTGTCGAAATGCGCATCTGGTGCATCAAATTTGGTACTGTTTACGTTTTATATATATTTGATCGATGATTATAAACTGCTTAACGTCACTCACATGGAGATGTCCAGAGATATTTAAGGAATGACTTTAATTTTGGGGCAAATTAACTGATCTAACCCATGTTATACTCTTATGAATTATCCGAGTATAACCTGGGTTGGGTAAGTTTACGCTGTATAATCCGCGAAGCGGATTATTCAACATTGTAAACTGATCAAACCCAGGTTATATGCTTTATATAATTTGCCCCCAAATTTAGTCATTCCTTAAACTTTAAAGCAAAAAGAAAAAAGCACTAGTATTAGTATATGAAAATGTACATAAATACTGAAAATACAAATCATCTGAGCTGCGCAATGATTTACCTAGCAACCACGTCGAAGCGCGTTCTAGACAGCCATGTTAGTATCTTAATTCTATGGAGCCTATTCATCAAACTTGTAAACGTAGCTGTTGAATGTGAAATTTATTACGAACTTCATAACAAAAAATATGTGGAGTCTATGCATGCAATGAATATTTTGCTGCCCTTTAAAGATCAACTTTAAAGTCGCTCCGACAGATTGAGAAAATACGAGAAATTGCACTGTTGACGGCCTACCAAAAGTAAGTCTTCAAATGTCAGAAAATGCAATAATTTGCGGCTTTAAAACTATAAAGTTTTCTACTACGCAAAAACCTATCCTTGCATGCAACATTTTCGTTGACATCAAATCCAACATATTGCAATGCATAGGCAAGTGACTAATCGCGATACACGTGTCAATGAAAGGTGACGTCGTCTGATAAAATGTGACGCACGATTTCTTGTTTCTTCAAGCAGAGAGGCAACCGCCCCGCCTTTCCCCAGTGAGAAATATATTTCAAAATGAACAGGGTAATGTTTACAAATTCTTGGTAAGTTATTCATTTAAATATGATATCTTTGTTTCAATCTACTATTCGAACATTATATGCATTGATGTTTTACAACAGTGATTTGTGTACTAGGTAGATTCTATACGTCTTGCTTGACGATGAAGTACCGGTAATCTGTGTATTACATCGAAGTGTCTAATTGCACACGTTGACTTTATATTGCACAGAAGGCTTAAAGCAGTGCTGCAATGTAAATTAAGGGGAGAGTAGTTGCGTCAGCTGGTTCTCATGGGGTTGGGGTCCTGTCTGGGACATGCTTGGACAGCGGCTACGCCAACATCAACATCCTCCTGCCTATGTCCAAGAACGTGCGGCAGCATTGCATCAGGAATGGAATAATCTTTCCCAAAATGACCTGAGACGTCTCCTGTGGAGTATGCCACGCCGAATTCGAGCTTGTCTGGCCAACCAATTGAGTTTTACCCGCTACTTACTCTCTTTCACAATGGTGGTTTGCTGAGTGACCCTGTTTTAGTATCGACCTTTATTCTGAACTATACACAGGGTTTCAAATAAATTGAAAAATGTTTCCTTAATGTTTTTCTGTCATTTATTTCCTTCCTGACCTCATGATCTGCATTTTCTTGTCCTTGTAAATCCAATACCCCCTACTTTTTCTTTTTTTAATTGAATTATATATATATGATTGTATGATTGATTGATTATTCGTTTTACATAGGTGAAGTATTCACAAATTTTCGACCTATACTTGGCGCTCAGGGCTGTTGCAGTGAAGGTTCTTTAACGTACCAATGCCTTCCGCGACAGGAGACCTCCATATTTAAGGTCATATACGAAAGCACGTCTCATTGCCCAGTGTTTCGCTTAGGAGCAATCCGTCTTTTAGTATGATCGCTATGGCACGAGCGGCCTCCCAGTTACGAGGCGAACGCTCTACCACTGAGTTACCGCAGCCGGTAAGAATATGTATTGTCCTTTTGTACCATATGTTGTTGTTGAACGTGGCGTAGGAGCTGTCATTACCTATATCTGACGTGGCCAAGGTGCAAGCGGGGATCAAACAATCACACTTTTACCCACTGAGCCACCACGACCGGAATATGAAAAGAATTCATCCGTAAAATGAATGTGTATATAAGTCATACGTACTACTTTTTTAAAAATTACATTATATACATTAACTTACAAATGTACATCATGCCGCAGACACAAACAATACATGTACGTACGTACTAAAGGTCTATATTTACACAAACAAACACCAATAAACTCTCAAGAAATTTACCAGCGTTTGAGTATTTTTCAAGAGTGACATAAACACGCAATATTTTCGAGTATATACGAGTTGTCTGCGTTTCCACTGCCTAGGAATAACAATCATTGTTTATTCAAATCTTTCATTCACAGACAAATCAAATTTCCTTTATCCAGCTAGGAAAAGAATCCTATTGCTTTTGATGTACTGAGGTTCGCTGTATTACTCTGCTTGTGTGGTTATTTCGATTTTGGGTACAGTTTGGTCCGATTCATTTTTGGGTACTATTTGTTCAGATGAAACACCGTTAGCCTGATCCGTTTCACTTTTTAGAGGCGATTTTGTGGACTGAAGTTCATAACACTGATTATTATCGAGATATCCATTACTTAGGGCAGAAAGGATGAAGTCGATTGTTTTAGTGTAGACATTTGCCATATAATCTGTATAACGATCTCCCAACGTAATTTTCACGGCTTCCAGAAAAGGCTCTTTGATTTTCTGAAATGATAAAAAAATGTAAATTACTAAAGTCATGTTTTATTTAACAGATCAGATAAACAATTTAAACATGAACTATCGAATGCTGGAAACCTTTATTGTTTTTATTATTGACGAACTGGCGGTCCTTGTAGTTCTTATGCCTAGTGAGGGAAAAAAACTTTAAAGAAATTACATCCATATTAAATGCCACACACGTAAATAGAATATTACATTTTTAGTTGAGGGCCTTGGTTCTGCTCTTGCTACGGTAGCCTAACGAACGTCTATTAGACAGCTGTCAGAATAAAAACATGGTCCAAAATGTTCTTTTCTGACTGGGATTTTCAAAGTCAAAATGCAACATTATCATGATAACTTACAAAATAAAAAGTATTACAACACTTTTCTAAGGATCGTAAAATTGCATTACCAAATATCATAACTTAATACGAATATTGTGTAATCATATGATTCGAAATCAAGGTACAAATAACACAGCATATTGGACATTAAGAGATTATTTGTATTTGATTGATTGATTGATTAAATATTGTTTAACGTCCCGCTCGAGAATCTTTCACTCACATTGAGACGTCACCATTGCCGGTGAAGGGCTGTAAATTTAGGCCTGTGCTAGGCGCTTATGGCCTTTGAGCTGGGAGGGATCTCTATCGTGCCACACCAGCTACGATACGGACCCTCGGTTTTTGAGGTCTCATCAAAAGGACAGCCCCATTTAGTCGCCTCTTACGACAAGCAAGGGGTACTGAGGATCTATTATAACAACCCAGATCCCCACGGAGATATTTGTATTTGTAATTAATATAATCGTATACATGCTACATGGCGGCTGCAGGTTGCACAACAGAAATTATCTCGAGGTTCACGTCATAACATGGTCGATTAATTGATTGATTATATACTGTTTAACGTCCCACTCGAGAATCTTTCACTCATATGGAGACGTCACCATTATCGGTGGAGGGATGCAAAATCCAGGCCTATGCTAGGCGCTTACGGCCTTTGAGCAGGGAGAGATCTTTATCGTGCCACACTTGCTGTGACACGGGGCCTCGGGTTTTTGACAAGCTGATTTAGGTAGACCTCCGAGACAATGGCTTATCGTGACTTGTAACGACGACCAGATAAGAACTTTTTAAGTTTTGGAAAAAGGAAAAAGTCGCATGGGGCTAGGTCTAGAGAGTATGATGGGGTGGCAAGACGGCAACCTTCGACGACTTCAAAAATTGCTTCATAAGGTCAGATGTATGTGATGGAGTATTAACATGAATTTGCGAAAATGCCTAAATCATGACACAGGGCGTCGTTTATGATAATATTTCTTTGGCGTTTTTAGCATAACATCTCGGTAATATCGACATAATACTTTTGCCCTTCGGCACCGCAATTTTTACGTCTATACCATCACATGTGAAGAATATGCAATAATGAACCTTCTTTGTGCTTTTGGTTCTTTTGGCAACTACAGGCCTTCTACCGTATCTAGTTAGCCAGATTTTATTTTCAATTTTTCTTACTGGTTCGAAATAGTGAACCCCTGTTTCGTCACCATTAACAATGTTTGCATATTGTCTTTGATTGAATTTGTGAAATATTTTGAGCAATTGCTTAGCGGTTTCTACTCGAACTCGTTTTTGGTCACCTGTCAATATATGCAGTATCTATCTGGCAGAAATATTTCGTACTTTCAAAATACACTTCAAAATGAAACGCACCCGTGATAGCGATATGCTAACAGCTTTGGCAATATCACGTATCGTGTACCTCCATCACTTTCAATTATTTCCCCGACTTTTGAGACATATGCCTTGCCTCTTACACGTCGGTCAGATTTTGCTGCATCTTTGACGGACCCTGTGCCTATCAGAAATTCTTTTCTCCACCTACGAACGAGAATCGAACCTGCGCCGATAGGAGGTGAGAGACCTTGTGATTTTGAACGCAATGATCTAACCACTCGGTCATGGAGGCCCCTTGATGAGTGAGAACAAATATAATCTTATAGTGTAACGTGGTCAATATCAAATAAGAACTATTTTAAATTTCATTAATTTTATTTAAATGACATATAAATTAGGTTTTGTCTTGCGTGTCCTAGACCTCTTTCTAACGGAAAAGGTAAGATGAATAGTACTCAATCTCTTAATTCCTATAGAAAATACCAATCAGAGAGACGGGCAAACACCGACCGCTGGACATACCAGATGTGGGATTAGGTGTCTAGGAGGGGTAAGCATACCATGTCGACCGGCCACACCCGCTGTGAGTTCCATATCTCGGTGAGGTAAACGGAGTAATCCGAAGTCATAATCAATGTGCCAAGAACGACCTAATAATTCGTATGAAACACGCCAGACAGCATTTGACGTAGTGGAAGGTGTACTGGCAAACTAGATCGTTATAACGACCATATAATTTGCGAAATGCTGACTTCAGACAAGATTTAACAAACCCCTGTAACATCAACATTGTTTGTCAGTAGCCTGCCTCGATTTGCCATATAATTTACAAAATGCTGACATTAAAATTGTATGGTCCGGATTTCGACAAAAATTGTCCACCTTGCAAAAGACTATTAACTTATCGTGTGTACGCATTTATGAGGCTGTACAATACGTCGTACTTTATATCCCATTTTTAACACTCGACCATTTCTGTGCATATTCAGAAGATCAATCAAATGTCAGTCACGTGTCCAGTTCAGACCTCCAGAGGTAAGATCATCGATGGTCTTATCTGTGTAAAGCTGTGTATTTTGTTATTACAGTACCTTGTCATAAGTTTAAGAGAAATAAAAATATCGAATACCTCCTAGTACTTCGTTGTTTTACGCTCTTTCAAACCTTAAGTTAGACAGTGGCATCTGAATTATTAACATACATCATACTGGGATTCTCCTCTTGCGCGTGGAGCTATTTATAGAAGCCTAACAGCCTTAACGAGTGACAAATGTATTTTCTATGGGTTATCCCTATATTTACTTTTTAAATAATCTTTTCTCAGTTTTCTTGTACATGCAAATGTTTTCAAGCATGTAATTAAGGGAAAGTTTACAACTTTAAAAACTAATTCATCCGCTTTAAAATGATAAATAAACTTCGGACCATACAGCTTTAAACGGGACTGTTGAAGCTTTAAAAAATCATCATATGCAGAACATGCTGTCACGTATCGAATAGATTGAGAGACGTATGTAGATGATAACTGAATGTTGATACATAGATATGGGAAGTTGACGATGAAAAGGTGAAGTTACCCCGTTTGTCGTAAAGTTTAGTTGATAGTTTGCCATGTTCAATAACTATCTTTGTATGATACAGATATGAATGACTCTATGGTGCCTTTTATTTCGAGTTCACCGAGAGATATCGAATCGACGAATTAATGAAAGTGGGTATTGTGATAGAGAATACAACTTCGGTATATCGAAATGTCGAGTTGAAGGCCACAGCAAGGGATTACTTTCTTCTCATATAGAAGCGTTTAAGAGTTACTCTTCCTCATTAGAATACAAAAACAGGTCATCTAATAAAGGAGCACAGTTTGTACCATGAGAATCCCGTATCTTGAATACTATAACAGTACGTTTTTAGAAATAACACTACAACATACCCTTCTCAACTTTTACCCCGATTTTTGTTATATGTCAGTAACTTTCTAGTTAATTAATTTTTTCATTGTTGCTCTGTATAATTTTAACAGATATTATCCATCATGTGTATTTTTCATAGTTGTAGGTATATTACCTATCTTGTGGCATATATGCCACTTGTAACATATGCACTTATTACATAATATGTAAATGTATTTAGCGGTACTGTATTTTTTTCTTGCTGATTGCCTGTTTTCATCCCATCGATAATTTTCCACTCACATTGAGACGTCACCAGCTGTATGTGAAGTACCACAAATTTAGACCTATGATTAGCGCTCAGGGACGTAGCAGTGAGGGTTCTATAAATGTCAACGCCTGTCGCCACACGGTGCCTCCGTATTTAAGGTCATATCCGAAAGACCCGTGATTCTCACTTCTAAATGCCGAGCGTTTGGCGAAGGAGCAATTACTACCTATGTTTACTCCTTAGGTTTGACGCGTCCATGGCACGAGCGCGGAGCTCGAACTTACGACCTCCCAGCTACGAAGCGAACTGAGCTATCGTGACAACTTTTTTCCCTTCTTGTTATTTTACTGGTGTAAAACATAGTTTGGAATACTTTCATAATGTTTAGGGGGGAAACAGAGCAAAGTAGACCGTAAAAATGTAGAAAGCATATTATGTTAACATGTGTTGTTGGCTGAGGGCAAATGGAAACAGTTTGTTACGAAATACCCTCCGTTTCCCTCACAATAACCACCTTTTTTTTTTTTTTTTTTACAATTTTTAAAAAGTATGCTCGCTTTATTACTCTGTACTTCGATTGTATTTGAAAAGTCTCCGAATTTCTTCCCGATCGTTTAAGTTTACCATAGAAAATCATAACGTCACAGTAATTCTATCATTACAACCGTATATCTGGGTCGTTTCCTCAGGAGGTTAATTATTTCGAGATCGTAGTCTCCCGTCTCTTGATCAAATTTTCCGTATGAAATGACTTCTCGAGAAACAGATGTATTTCGCAAACTGTAATGGTATACTCATTGTTTGACTAGCAATCGATCTGTATGAACTCCATGACTGGGTCCGAAGTCTTTTATTGGATATATTAATACAATTTGGTTTATTTCCATTTTCTTATAATACCGAAAACGAAATAAGTAACTACAAATTGACTGGAGCAATGGTTATGTGGACATAGAAATTGATGGCGACATTGACTTGGTAGATCCTTCATAAAATACCGGAAATAATCCATGGCAATCGATCGCAAATTCCCTAGCATTGAATGGGATTCTCCTTATTGAAAACGTCAATCACACTCAATTTATATCATGTGTCTGTGTCATGTATGCCTTCGTACTCGTTCTCGGTAGGTTAAACCTTTTAAATGATTTTCGTCTTTCTTAACCTATTAACTTACACCTTCAATGTATAAGACAGAGGAAAGAATAAAGCCCACAACGTCTGCGAGACTTGACACAAAATACATTTGAATATCCTATTTCTTCTAACACGTCAGTACATGTACCATTCAAAATGGCTGTCAGTGCCGAACGAAATACTACAATGTACATGCAGTTCAAAATGACGATCATTGATTTATACTCATTAAAATTTCATTTCTATGCTTGATTTTTCCAGATTAAAGAGGATGATTCATCATGCATATAGATAACATAAAAAAAATTCATTTTAATGGCATGCATAAGGTGATAAAACCATGGAACTCGGCAACTCCTTGTTTAACGTCGAGAGTATTGATCCCTTTTTGCAGTGAATGTTTCAAAAGTCTTTTAAATTATTTACCTAATGGGGTCTCATCGGAAATGTTTGAAGAAATAATGGTTAATGTTTCGCATTCGTATTGTAGCAGGAAATGCATTAGAACTTTCCCATTACTGGAGATCTGTAAAAGTGCAGTTCGTTTCATTAAAATAAAAATGAAAGAAGGAAGAAGCCCATCCCTGCAACAGGTCATGTGATCGAATTGATATTTATTGATTTGATCGCAGACCTTAAATATTGTTTGATAAAACCGAAAGAGATTTAAGTTTCTCTCCCAAAGATCAGAGCATCCTAGCCAAGGTTTTCATGGAGAATCATCTATAAGAAAATGCGATTGCTTGCGATTGGATAAGAGTTTTATCTCTTCTGTGTTGTTCAAGCGTAGATAAATTTTTGATATTGTTCCATTGGAGTTTTAGAATTTGTTCAATAAACAAAATCGTGTACAATTACAGCCCATCTCCAGGTTTTATTTCTACAAACATAATTACCTTCCCGGCGAAACGGTATCGATTATTTGATATACATGGGGGATTTCTGTAGATCTATAATTGAAATTATTTTGTCTCTTCAACTTTTCGAATTCACATCCCAGAGTTACAACAAACGAGGTATCTATTTCAACATAAACTATAGCAATAAACTTTTAGTACGTAGTGGCAATTGCAGTTTTCATATGCAAGAATACATGATTTTTTTTTTAGTTCGTTTCTTCTAAAGATACAACTCTGGGTTTCTCGCATCCTGCAAGTAGAATGTTTAGATACCATCTGCCATCTTTATTCAAATTACTAGTCACATAACAGATACCGCTGAAACTGAAATTCGATATTTCTGGAAATCATCGTTTAATTTGTGCGGTTTGGTGGTTAGTGCTAATTAAACAGCTAGATTTGCAAAAGGATTAAAAAAAAAAAAAGATGGAAGCCCCATATCTCTTGTATTCGTCATGTAGTGGACTGGACACAGAATCCGTCAATTCAGTCGTCAGGGTTACCTACCATTCAAGCCACAGACACGGCAGTCTCACGATATGTTGATTCATCGACACTACTGTCTGTGTACAACAATGTCATAAAGTGCTTTTTTTTTTTTTTCTTTTAAAGAATTGTTAGAGTGTACTTGTCGACGTCAATTACATACGCACCTTCAATTTTTGGAACCAGAATAATAGAATTTGAAAACTAAACCTAAATTGCCACGCGAAATTTCTTTAATCTTCATCTCTAATGGCAGTGCACTTCATTATTTTCGTAATAAACATAGAATACTGAGATGCACTGTAATTTGACCAATTATATTTATAATTAATTATATTTCCTTCCATGTAAAGTATTCTTCTTTTGATTTACTGCTGAAAAAATAATCTTAAAAAAAATATTTATCTGTGATGTCACTAGTAACCTACTGTCAGTCACTATTGCTAAAACCCAAATACTCTGAAATTTGGCATGTTGTTTACTTCGAAAATAGAAACTATGTGGTTTCCTTAGTTTCTTCAAGTAATAATACAATCAGTTGCATTATTTATTTGTACATAGAAACGTATTTCTCGTAATACGTTGCATATGCAAAACTTTTAAAAATAGGTTGATTGAATTGTCATTTATGAAAGCTTGATCGATAGGGTTAGCGCTGTATAATTGGTTTGTGTGTGTGTGTGTGTGTGTGTGTGTGTGTGTGTGTATATATATATATATGTGTGTGTGTGTGTGTGTGTGTGTGTTCTACCATGGTGTATTTCTCTGTGACACATAATCTGAATGGACAATGTGTTTTTCGTTCTGTCCGTTTACATTCACATCAACCTTTATATTCTGCTTTGCGAACTATGTCTACGTCAAGGCCAACTAAGGCAATATAAATGTAAATTCTCCTGATTACTACTAAACACTGATATTTTCGCGATTTTTCGCAAGTTTCTACTGAACTGGTGTTGAACCATATTTTTTCTCTTACAATAGATACATATGAATCTTATTGCATACATTATATACAGAACATTCATATGAAAGTTCCAAGAAATTGTGGTTTTTAAATTGCACAATAAGAGGCTTATACAAATTTCCTTAATGTATTTGATAACGGAAGATATAACTGATGTTTTAACACAATTACATTTAAAATAAGATTTCCAAAAATTTACGTGAGTCGTGAATGTAATCAGGTATTGTAATCTTTAAAGTGTCTATACTGATAAAAAAATATAAACAGACATGCAGTTATATATACATGTTGTTATGTTTCCACCTGGTCACTAACCATTACTAGCTACATTGTATAGAATAAACCATCCTTGATGGGGTTTCATTCAGATAGTTTTTTTGTCAACACAAAACACATCTTTTACATTGAAAACAATCAGATCATGGAAAGAGTTGAAGTACTAATATTGGTTGCAATATACATCATATTCCACTTGCGTACAATATACATGTACTAACCTTTTATATACAAGTTTACTTTAACATTTACCCCCAATGATTCTATATAGTGAGGTATTTCCACGTGCTAATGTTGAAGTTTTAGGTGCATATATGTACAAACATACTGTATTTAAATAAGAAAAATAAAGTAAGTCAAACTGGCGTATTCAGAATCAAACTCAAATATAACGCTAGTCACAGCCGATGTATTCAAACTGTAAGACCATCTAGTGAATTGATGCCTAGAAATATGTTAATATTATTCCTTAAACCCACTCCCCCACCCCCACCCCGAAATATCAAAAGAAACAAGAGCTCCTTAAGGCGGGGCATGTTCCATGTAATGAGTGTCTCCAGTTTTTACTATGAAGCCTCTTTGCGACCTTGACCTTTGGACCCCAAAATCAATAGGGTCCTTCCTTTTGATAAACACAGCTACATGTGAAGTATGAAATTAACGGAGCATAAAATGATGTCTGTAGAGTGTCGACAAGCTTTTTCTATGAAATTCCATTTGTGACCTTGGTCGTTGAACCCCAAAATCAGTAGGGTTTCTCATCGCTTGAAAACAAAGATACAATCAATGGATCAAAACTTGTGGTCTGTAGAGCGTATGCAAGCTTTTTTCAATAGCACCATAGTGAACTTGACCTTTGGACACCGATCAAAAGGGATCTTCCTCTCTTGATGACAAAATTACATGTGTGAAATCAATGGAGCAAAAACATGTGGCCTGCAAAGTGTCTACAATCTCTTTCTATAAAATGATCTTGACCTTTGGACACCCAGATCTTGACCTTTGGACACCCAAATCAAGAGGGTTCTTCCTCCTTTGATAACAAAGCTACATGTGGAGTATGCAGTTAGTGAAGCAACAAATGTGTCTTGTGGAGTGTCTACAAGCTCGGTTTTACACACACACTCGCACACAAACGGTGAAGCAAAAATGTGTCTTGTGGAGTGTTTACAAGATTGGCTTTCACACACACTCGCACACAAACGCCGAAGCAAAAGATGTGTCTTGTGGAGAGTCTACAAGCTCGGTTTTACACACACTCTCGCACACAAACGGTTCCAAATATCCCTTCTTGCAATGAATTGCGAGATGATAGCAAAAGACCGAAGAGCGTTTATGAAATGTAGTTTCCTTATCTAGAACAAATTGGTCCATTATGCCATCCCCGCTGCCTTTACAAGTGAATCTTTAATTACATCCAACAAGCATATATTTCTTGTGGAAACATGGCAACCAAGTCGCTAAAAGTATGAAAGCATTCGTGATGTTTAAGATAAAGCAAATCTAATTTGATATCATTTAACATTACTTTTATAGACTTTTATAGAATGTTCAAGATAATGAAGAGCTGATGAAGCTTCTTGGACATCACATAAATAAAAAAAAATATTTTGGGTAAATTGATTACAACCATGCAACCTTTTTCCTCAAGACTTTAAATGTAGATTAACCCATACAGAAAATATATTTGCACAGACTTGCTGCAGAAGAGGATACTATATTTTATTTGGGGTGTCTTTCGCCTGTCCTTCAAAAAGGAACGAATTTTCTTAGGAATTTTTATTGATATTCACCTCCGTCTTAACCCGAAGATGAACTCAAGACCTGGAACCAAACCTCCATGCAACGCGTGAACCAGCGCGCTACACTGATCGACCATCCTGGCAAGTTCGATGACGATGAAATTTTCACCCCGCTGTCACACACTACATGGTAATTGAGAATGGATATTTGACATAAATTTAAGGGGATCACGCATGTTTATAATGTACACTGCATTTGAAATATATTAAACAACACATATATTATCAAAATATAACTTTACTGGGGACAGAGTATCTTTAGTAATGAGGTCATAAAACTTCATGTAGTTCCACTTTCGCACCACAACAGGGTTGATCTGACTATCCGTAGAACGACGACAAACCTAGCGCTTTCGACCACACAGACAAGTTAAAACTTGCTTTCAATGATCGTAGAGTTCACGCTACCCTGCCACAAGCTACACAGTCATTGTGAAAGGAAATAAGGTACAGATATTTGATGTGAATGGACAAATTTAATTTTAACTTACAGTTCTTAACATTTAGGTTTAGATATTGAATCTGTCTTTTCTGGTAACATCCTAGTTCTAATGCGCATTCAGAAAATGTTATTGGATCACCTTAGCTGGTCCTTTAATGGGCTTGTAGCCCCAATCACGGAAAAATGTAAGCAAGCAAAAGGGGGTATAACCTCCTCATATCCTCCTCTACAATGAACAATCAGAGGAAATTCGAAACAAGTAAATAGTTTTACTGAGAGGAAGGACTTATTATAGGCCGTTATTCTTACACCGTTTCCTATCTCTTGTTGATATTTCTACTGCAGGTTGTTTTCGTCAGCCACTAACCGCATCGGGCTGTTGATTGAATATAGCGAATAGGATATTTTCTAAGCTGTGGTGATGGGTAGAGAAGACTAAATCCGATAATTTAAGATACACACGAAGGAGCAATGATTAGATTTTCAGTTTACCTGTGAATGATTGATTAATAAATCGAGTTTATATTATATGCACACTTTAGAGCATGTAGTACAGAGAGAATTTATTGTACGCGGGACGAGTGTTAATCAGTGAAACTCTTGCAATCGTTTGCACGTTTGCAGACGTCATCAAGAAATCATATAAAGCATCATCATAATAATAAATTTTGTTTGTCTTCACCAAATTTCTAAAACTGCGAGCTTTTAGAAATTTCAACCACTCCGTATCGTTATTATTTCTTTGATGTTGTTTCTCTGTTTAATAAAACAATCCTGCCATTCCTATCGTCCATGTTTTGTAGTTTAAAGTTAAATGATAAAACTCTCTCTCTCTCTCTCTCTCTCTCTCTCTCTGTGTGTGTGTGTGTGTGTTGTGTTGTGTGTGTGTGTGATATTTTCCCGATTTAACCCTCTCACACAACTGATAACTTTTAATATTAAATGCCTTGATTTAGGATATATGATTTAAGTTAGAACAAACCGAAATAATTAATAAAATTCTAACTATATATAAACATAAACTTTTGACAAATGTGATTATTTTTATGTATTCAGTTACAAATACTCAAACCAACACATTTTGTTTTTACACCAGACCGACTTATTCGATTTTTTTGTTCATTGTTCACCAAATAGGGCAAACATACATGTACTCAGAAACAAAATAATTTGACAAGTTTTAAGGATACATTCAGAAAAACAATAATATGAAGCCCAATGAAGTATTCTTCCTTGTGCTACCGAACGCACCCAACCTATCGACACCAGGAAATGACTTTGAAATTCTTAAAGATTTGATGCTTCAGTCATTTGTAGAAGAAATCAAAATAATCAACGATACTGTATCAGAATACGTTTGATTGACAGGCATAACGTACTCTCTTACCCCAAAGTTTTCTGAACTGAAGTCAGTAAATCGTTGATGTGTGGCCCCGGTACGATGAAGATGGTCAGTGACGTAGTTATAGTTGTCTATGTGAGAAATGGCTTCGTCTAGCGTTGTCATCACGAAGGTTGCATGATGTTCTAAGGCCTCGTTCTCCCTCATATCATCCTCCGTTTCAAGTTGTGTGAATTTATTAAATATGTACTTCAGATGGGAGTTGGTTTTAAAGAGTCTGTCAAGAAGAAGGGTAAATGTAATTATCACGTTGACGAGATTCTATTCTGATGTACAGCGTGACTGTATATCAAGATATTATTTCATAAATTGGATAGGAGAATGCTTTTTTCAGACAACAAAGAGCGCTAAATGTCGTATAAGAGCACAAATCAGCATGCAATTTATTTCATTGTGAGATATAGCACCAAGTTTTTTTTCTGTGACGAGGACAGCAGTCTGGAAGAATCTCAGTCATTTGTACATCTGTATTTGTGGAGGCCATAATCCAATCAGTCTTGACTAGCACAGAATTCCGTTTGTTTATCCCTCCATAAAACATCTAGTTTAGATTTTTTTTATATATACATGTAATTTTATATAAGAAATGCATTTCATAATTTGGAAATACATGAGAGTATGAACTGCGACGCTTTACGAAGTATGCAGGCGTGAGAAGCATCACAGTTCATACCCTCATGTATTTTCAAGACTGAGTTTATTTTTAGGCCACCCGAGCATATTGCCGTTGGTCTTTTGTACCCCCTCGTGCGTCGTCCGTCAACAATTTTTACATTTTAAACTATTAGTAAACTACAAGGCCAATAAGTATCATTTTTAGGATTATAAACTGTGACTTTTTTTCCTTATCACCCCTGGGGTCTCATTGAGCAGGGCCAAATATGCTAAAAAGCTTATATTTTCAAAAATTTCCTCTACACTGACACATGTGGGAGAAAAACTAAATACATGGTTATGATGCCCATCTACCAAAATTGTGAAATTCATGGTCCCAGGGTCAGCGGTTCAGGCCCTAGGGTGTGGCCAATATGTGAGATATATATATATATATATATATATATATATATATATATATATATATATGCATTCATAAATATTAACAAAATGATTTTTATAAGGCAGAAACTCTTGATATTTTTGACTTTTCCTTGAATATGTACATGTACGAATGGCATACAAAGAAATGTTCCATTGATGAAAATGATTGAATATGTACATGTATATAATTACAAAATTGCATGAAATATGAAGATAACGAACATAAAGAATACATAATAAAGAACAGGCAAACACGGACCCCTGGACAGACCAGAGGTGGGATCAATGCTTAGGAGTAAGCATTGTCTGTTGACCGCCGGGAGCCTTATATCTTGATCACGTAAACGTAGTAATCCCTTGTAAGGAACGGCTTAACAATTTATATGAAATATGTCAGACAGAATTCGACCCAATGACAGGTTGTATTTAAAAATTAGGTCGTTATAACGTCCACAGAATTTGCGAAATGCTGACTTTAAACGAGAACTCTTGAAACCCCTGTAATATTAACTCATTTGTCAGTACCCTACCCCGATTTAAAATGTAGATGCATGAAATTAAAAAAAAACTTTAAAATTGACAAAACTTCAGTTGCAAAGACATTGAGAATAAAATCAAACCTCGGCGGAACTCGAACTCATAACGACAATAATTAAAAAGATAAGGGTTCTATTATCGTATGATGAACTTCTTTTTAAAAAATATTTTGATTTGGTACTCAGTTTTGAAGTTCTGTGGTTTTCTGTTGGCAAAGAATCAAACCTTTCCTTTGAAATCCTAAAAATACTTGAATATCAAGGAAATAGTTTTCGGATGGTCTAATTTCAACTTTCAGATAATTTATCACTTGATCATTTGCATCTTCTTTAAAACCTATTCTGTTCCAGTCCAGTAGTCGGGAAATAGATTTGAATAATTGCTTGCAAATTAATTTGACAAATTGTGAAAATGTCCTTATGGATCTTCTGAAAATTTTTAAAGACTTTCCCTACAATTTCACAATTTCGTTATTCAAACTTTGAGCTCTTTTTGAGACTCCCCCTGGGACTGTGGACCTATTTTGAACATACTTTAGTTTACACACTGTATCAAATAAAGCCGACTGTCAATGCATGTTAATTTGCAAAATCATATCCTTGAAGAGTTCCTATTTGCATTCCTATTCTAGTAGAAATGTTTCATCTGTTTTGATCCCTCCCTGTTCCCGTGTGTCATGATCTGAATAACACGTTAGGAAGCTTGCATATCAGTTTGACAAATTGTACCCGTGTTTTTTTAAGAAGTAAATTGACATTTCCTATATATTCTTGTTTAGAATTCTACATTCTTGATGTGGACAAACGGCTCATGATTAACACAAATACTACTCTACTTGAGAGTCTTTGCATTATTTGACAAATTTTATTCTTGTGATTTTTTGAGAAAATATTTGTGTAAATAATTTTCCTATGCAGAATTAAATCCTACTATGGACCCGCTATGGACTCAAGGTTTGAACACAATTTGAATTTTCATTACTTTTAGACGTTTGTATGCAATTCTTAGCCGTTCAGGTCCAATGGTATTTTGAACCCCTTCCCCGCATGTCATTATTTGTTAATCATCTCCTAGCAGAGGCAATGCGCAGTGATCCTACAAAACCTGCAAACCTGAGCCTCGTTTACCAAAGATGTTTTGTTCCAGGTTTGGTTGATATTAGCCATGTGGCTCTGGAGAAGAACTCATAAATGTAAGAGATTACAGACGACAGACAGACGAAAGAAAAGTTTTGTTCAGAAATGCTCATTTACGTTTTCGGCTGTGATAAGCTACAAATGCTAATTCCAGGAATCGAATAGATTTTAAAGGAATTCTGAGTTGAAGCAAAGTAACTTTGTTTACAGGATATAACTTGCATAATACAGTGATTGATTGGTTGTATATTGTTTAACGTCCCACTCGAGAATTTTTCACTCATATGGAGACGTCACCATTGCCGGTGAAGGGTTGCAAAATTCAGGCCTATGTTCGGCGCTTACGGCCTTTGAGCAGGGGGATCTTTATCGTGCCACACCTGTTGTGACACGGGGCCTCGGTTTTTGTGGTATCATCAAAAGGACCGCCCCATTTAGTTGCCTCTTATGACAGGCAAAGGGTATTATTTTAATCCGGAGCCTCACGGGATCATAATACAATGAAAGAAACATAATGATTGAAGAGACAGAATATATACTACACACTCTTTTAATGGGGTCTAATTAACATTGCATGCAAAGTGATCAACAACAAGAGACCCAGGCGTCACATTGCCTAATGTTTACATAGTAATGTTACAACTGATATATATGGATTCTTGGGAAAATTTCTAAATAATTTGCCTTTGTATTCCGATGTAAACCTTTGAATTCCTATGGCGTCCTCGGTGTAGCCCCAGGGTTCATAGTTTTAAAATCTTAAATTAACATAGAAATACTTGCATATTAATCTAACAAAATTCACTTATGGGGATTTTGGAGAGATTTGCGTAGAATTTTCCAATATAGGTATGAAACTTTGGTCGTAATATTGCCCCGGGGCTCATGATTGAACAAATATGAAAATTCATTATATAAGGGAGCTTTCATTTTAGTATTTGATATTCTGGTTTAGTGGTTCAAGGGAAGATAGTACATGTACTTTTTATTAATCACCGTATTTTTACTTTCTTATAAATAACGTAACCAACCTTAGAGGGAGACATAACATGGTCCTTCACTTGAAAATTCTTTTACTCAAGAATGCTTTGGAGGTAAGTTTGGTTGAAATTAACCCAAAGCTTTCTGAGCGGAACTCGAAAATGTGGATAATTTACAGACAACAGACAGACAATTGGAGACAAATCAGAAAGGCTTATTTGAGCGTTCAGTTCAGGTGAGTTAATATGCACAGCATAATGATACATTTGGTCAAATTTGATAAAGTTTGTTCAGGTGAAAACGAAGCCGATTAAAACGGTTGCGTATTAAATTGAATATATTTTCTACACCGTGTATAAACGATTGTACGGTCCATTTTGCACGGCTAAAATCTGTTGTTATGAATCTTGCTCACGACTTCCTGCAAAGTTTTAAGTAAAAAATACTTTTTGTCATAAAACTAAGTTATGCAGATTGTTTATGTATGGGCAAGATATTTAACTCGTTCATAATACATAAACAAAAAGCACCGGGGCGTGTATAACACTCGCTGACTAAACACCCATTCACAGTGAATTGTAGGCTTCAATATTGTATTTGTGAACATAATTAATTAATGGAATTTTTAATGGAAATTTCTCATAAATGTGAATGAGTGGTTCCATCTTCTGTGCTGGCTAATGTTCGGGCATGCTTGTCTAATTATACCGCACACACATCAATGAATCTCGTGCTGACTCGGTATTTTCATGCATGTATGTAATATGAAAAATATTACATTAATAAACCTCTAAAATAATGCAAGTACACAGGCTATAAAATTCATATAAACTGTGTGTTACATATATATGGAGTGACTCTGATCCCGATCACACTCGTGTGTAGAGTTAGCTTCAGTGTTTGGTTTGAATTCAGTGAGAGGAATTGTATACTGTATATGTATTGCATTTGTAGTAATTCTATGATATTTCGATATTTTGGTTTTTTTTTTAAACAATGTGATACTCTCTGCACTGCACCGTTTATTGCCGAAAATGCTCCGTTTATATCCAAAAATGTTCCTTATATCCAAAACTGCTCCGTTTATATCCGAACCTGCTCTTTATATCAAAAACTACACCGTTTATATTGTGTCATACTTGACCATTTTTAAACTAAAAAGTGTAAAGCATAACTTTATTACAGACGCTTTTGAAAATATCTGGAAAAAAATGTAATGTTTAATTCACATTCCTGGAGTGCTGATTTTTCATGCTGGAACGTTTAAATCTCCTACCTTTCAAAACATAAAAACATTGTTCCGGCCATTGATCGATATCGATCCTAAATTTTTCCTTATAGCAATAGTTAACGATTCAATATTCGACACAATTAATTTCGTTTACAATTGTAATTATGGGACTTAAACCAGAGGGCAATAAATTTTCTGTGTTTTTCTCTCTTTTTCAAAACCAGATAGGAAACCTTAATATTCAAAGTACAATGTAACCACATCTGCTGTACACGTCCCCTGATTGATCCATGGTAAAGCTTGTTCGGTGTCCCGTCGAAACTTTGATAATAATTCTCAAATCAACATTGTACATGTATCTGACATATCATCTTTAAGTCAGTCAATTTCTTTCGTAATATTTCGATCAATGGAGAGAGAAAAACAGCTGGTTGTGGTATAAAAAAAAATCTACGTCTGTACTTTGCTGTTTTGCATATGAGTTTTTTTTTCATTTCTCAAAATATGTTAATCTAAACATGAGTTCGTATACAAATTCAGTTTGCATTCATTTTGGATGAATATGTCGGTGTTGTAGTATAGAATTTTCCTCGTAGTGTATTTCACCGTATGTTAGATTTTGTCGCTTGAAAATTTTAACACTGGTCTAAATGTCCCCTAAGAAAAATAGCCCCAATGTAGAATTTTACATTAAATGACAACACGTTTTCCCACCCACATGTGGCAATTATCCGGATTTGGTTCAAATATTTAGAATCGTCTTAGATATAAAGACTGGGTATAGCTTTACCAGGTTTTAACTATTGGACGGGTCATCTGAAATTTCTGGTTCCGCTCAACTGACATGATTTTTTACTTCTTTTTAAACAATTAAAACTTAATACAACATATACATCATATATCAACATGTTTGTCTTTTCTAAACAAAACTGGGGCCTCCGTGGCCAAGTGGTTAGAGCATTGCACTCAAAATCACAAGGCCTCTCACCTCTAGTAATATGTAAAGTTGGAGTAATATCCAAGTTAAAAAAAATGCGATTATCCGGAAAACAGTTTTTTCTCTACCGACTAGTTCAAATGTAGAAATTGTGAATGGGGGTGAGTGATTGAGAACTAATACTATTAAATACTTTGGACGCATTGTATTTAAAGAAGAAAAAACATTTCTGTGATAAGGAAAATGAACAGTGGTACATGTAAGTTCTATGATCCCACGTGCCAAGGTTTGCCCAGTGATTATTTCCAAAGGGTTTTATAAAGATCATTGCTCATAATGTCAATTATGAAATATTCGCGTCTTTTGTCTGTGTGTATCCTTGATCATATCGTAGATCTGAGTGATAGTATCTAGAAATGACCCCATGCCTGGCAACAATTGGTTGAGTAAATCAAGCTTATTGAACGGAATGGGAAAAAATTCTAGCCCTGGTTGATTTGTCCGCCATGGGAAAGGGTATTAAACTGACTTTGTGTAAGGGGTGGGGGGTGGGGGGGGGGGTGTAATGGGACACACCCCTAGCGAAAAATCTTACCTGGTCCCGATTTCCAGGGGAAATAATATATGTGAGGATTCTATATCACAGAACAAGATTTCACCTTAGAATCTATTTTTGTGATATCAATATAATTGTAAATGTATTCTTAGAAAAATATGCTTTCTTGGCAGACGTTTAAAAACATCAAACTGCTCATGAACAGCAAAGTTCTAACCTTCTTTAATGCTCAAGAAAGCCGTAATTGTATAGATAAATGTAAATCTAATTTACAGCAGAGACCACCGTTAGTGATCAATCTTATTTTTTCAAATCAATTTTAGCAGGAAAAATATTATTACCAACAATATTGAACCGGAAGTTCATCGTTTAATCTTGTTTTGACATAAAGTGTTTACTTAAGAGCGAGGTCTCGAATCGTCTTGTACCAGCTTGTTTACTCTGAAGAAATTCAATATTTAGGTCTGTTAAAATCCAAAATAATTGCTACATCTACAACAATCATGAATATATATATATATATATATATATATATATATATATATATATATATATATATAACACCATACAACGTCCGTACTAAAATAAATCGTTAGGTCGATCAGACTTGGAACTAACTCGTAGAGAATATATATCTAGCTAAAAATCACTTTGTATCGCATAGGATCTTTGTTAAAACAGGAACTTCTTTAACTTGGAACGTCAAGATTGCATGCAAAGTTCGGAAGTAATACCATTTTATCACTCTGGAAACGCTCTACAAGACTAAAGTCAAATTCCTATTGATCGAACTTCAAATTGGTTCACATTTCGCCAACAGCTGTCATTTCAATCGTGTAGAAAATATCGAACTTACACTTTCTATTATATACATATTATCATACGACGATAAAACGTCCAGAGACTATGTTGATTAATGCCAAACAATTAACGTTAAGGCGAAATCGTGTTTATGTTGACGAGCGTTCAATAAACAGTTTCTGTTTACGAGAGCTTTAGGAAAGATTCGCTATGTCTGCAGACGAATCTTATTTTTGCATCACCATAAGGCTTTTATAGGATGAACTGAAGTGTAAAATAAGAAATCGGAATGATCCAAGTCAACAGCTCACAAGAATGTGGTAGAGATAGATAATGTAAACTAGGAACAAAGCCGGAAAGAGATAGATAATGTAAAATAGGAACAAAGCCGAAGGAGAGTAGTTATCCGGCGAAAACTGAGAAATGTCAACAACAAAATGAATATAATGAAAAGATGATATATTTTTTTTAAATAAAACAAATCGACGATTAAAAATGGATTCTTCTGTTTAGGCAATATGTTTTCTGTACCACCTATATGTATGTCTCCACAAACTAACTAGCATTTTTCTTTTGACGGATTGAATGCAAATTACACCTGCTTTGTGAAGGAAATAAGACATTTTGGGGAAATGTTTTTCTGGCAATTCAATTAATCAAATATGTGTGTTTTCTATGCTAATGCAATTACGACAGACAACATTAAACAAAGATAATTTATTGTATTTGATAGAATATAAAACATTTATCTAAATTGACGTGTAAACAGAATTTAAAAGTTCTATTGTGGTGTGTGTGTGTGTGTGTGTGTGTGTGTGTGTGTGTCTTTTTCCAACAACACTAGCGGACAGGACACAAATGACTGGCTGTACATGTAGAGGATAAATGGTATTAAAATCCCTATTCAAAAAAAAAACCAAAACCAAAACCAAAAAAAAAACAAAAACATAAAATATAAAAAAAAAAAAAAAAAAAATTTTTTTTTTTTTTTATTAATGTAACTCATTTTTAACGAAAATGACCTAGTTCGACCAAAACCAATAACTAAATTTGCGTGAGCTGCAAAAGGTGGTTGGACTTTGTAGGGGCGTTTAGTAAAGCTAGTATCAAAATGTAAAACAAACATCATCATCAAATGGCCTAAAAGTTTTGTTTCATAAATCAGAGTTAGCGATTAAACTGTCATTCTTTAGCTTTGTAACATTCATAAAAGAACTAATGACACAAAACTGGGAGAGTGAATTCACCAGGCAATATCTGATTCTCGAAAAAAAAAATTTGAAATCAATGTCATTCTCAATGTAGAAACCGATCTTTCTTGTGTGCATTTTGTCAATTGATTGTCTAATCAATTTTTAACAACTATGTTCCCATTTTCAGTCTTGAGATCGACAATATATTGAGTTCAACCATGTTTTATATGTACATAAACTTGTCGCACATATGCACAGCCGATATCATGCTGTTATCTAATCTAAATTTTCCAATAAACCTATGGTGGTTTTATCTATCTTCATACACTAGTCCATATGATTCACTCAGCATCTTGGTCTTTCGATTTGCATGCCACATTAAACAGTTAAAAACATAGAAAAATAATCACAATCAAAGTAAAATAGTTTCAGGGACAGAGGTTTACTATTCACACAATAGGAGAAACCTGTTCCCTTATAATTAGCACCCAATGTACATCGTCGTGCTTAACTGCAATTCATTTTGATTTTAATCAAAGTAAAGATTACTTTCTATGTGAACAATATGCTATGAAATAACACTACAAAGAGGGCTGATATCACGCGAAGAGCATGTTTGATTAACGTTCCATTCCATGGCTTACACGTGTTTCTCATTACCATGAAATTAAAAAAAGTTGTCAGTTCCATCGCTGTTAACAAGATTTCACACTGTTATCAAGATTTCACAAATTGACAAACCCAAAATGTCCCAATTCGTATGGAAGCTGTATAGCATCAGCATTCTATTTGATGCTTTAGAAAACAATTTTTGAAACAAGATTCACAGTTTAACCTCTTTAAGTACTCGTGATTTAACTATTTTATAATTAAGAATTTCAATACGTACCTAATAAACATCTCTACACCTGTTTCTTCTATCTTGCGCTTGATGCCTTTCCAAGATTGTTTGAGTTTAAAAGCCTCTCTAGCATCGATAGGAAGTCGTGGATCTACCTGAGGAACGGAGGTTTTTTCCTCCAATTTGTCAAAATTTTCATTAGTTTCCACATCTTTTTCAACTTTTGCTTGTCTGCACCCCATTTTTCACTATTACTTATAAATCCATTAAAAATTTACGTTAAACGAGCCGTTCAATGAGCATTTTCCTGGAAATTTCACCCATTACGCGGACAAATAAAACAGATGAGAAATGCCTGCTGATATGAGTATCAAACACTGTTGGTAGTAATCAGAAAGCATCTAAATTTCTTCATGGAGATCACATTTAGATCACAAAACTTCCAAACATCAACCAAAAGATTATCGGTTCTCCGGTGGCTCTAGTTCCTCTTGTGATAAGTTCCGCCAAACTTCTTTTCTAGGTTCTTCTTTGTTGGTCTTTGCCAAAAGTAGCTGCAATGTCCAATTTTACGACTTACACCGATTTTAACAAACTCGAATACGCTGGAAATTGGGAAAAGATCCAACTAGTTTGCAGGTTCCAGGTTGAAGCCTGTAGAATCAATCTATCGATTACATCTTCCGACCCAAGCATTCAGTAGTATTTGTTTTCTGTGGGCCACGGTTCTCCCCTTCGCCAATTACACCTAAAAGTTGCGGAATTGATTTGAGGATACTATTCCCTTAATAGAATACCACAAATTGTAGACGACTCAATTAGACGTTACAAAAGAAAAAAAACTAAGGAAAGTAACAACGGATCCATGTACACAATTATTACATTAAGTAAGAGCGATTGGGTCAAATTGCTCCACTCCACCGATAGATATCGCGTCAATTCTTTTCTAGGAAGTTGATGAGCGTCAGTCAGACGAAATCCCAGAACATTATGAACGTCGATTCCATTACATCAATCCAGGATGTTTAAAAGTACCTTGACCATAAAGTGAAGTACGAGGGTCTTCTGTTTTCTGTGATTGACAGCGTTCCAACTCTTTGAATTTTTATCAGATCCGCAGTATTGATAAGATCATTGATGTGAAAAAGATTCGAGTGATCATTCCCAAATGATCTTGAAATATTTTCAATTGAACTATTTTATGTTCTTTAGAACCTCGTTGATTATTGGTATATCCATAAAAAAAATATGTAGGCCTCATGCAGGAATATTACAGTTGTAAGATAAAAGTGGGCAAACTCCTGCCAATCCGTGTTGTTTTCTTTAACAATCTAAATAAATAGAAGTCGGAAATTAACTGTTTTTTATCACTAATTTTCTTCATGGACTCGTTCAAATTGTAAAATGTAATTTTATTAGTTAATGGTAGAAATATGTACAATGTACTGTAGATTGCTGTTTAGCGTTTATTTCGTAGATTCGTTAGTTTTGCGTTATACATGTGGGTGCTTTATTTAATAGATTCGTTAATTCAACTTTATAAATTTGGTATATTCATTAATTCAGTATTATAGATTTGGTAGATTCGTTAATTCGGTATAATAGATTAGGTAGGCTCGTTTATTCAGTATTATATATTTGGTAGATTCGTGTATTCAGTATTATAGATTTCGTAGATTCGTTAATTCAGTATTATAGATTTGGTAGATTCCTTAATTCAGTATTATAGATTTGGTAGATTCGTTAATTCGGTATTATAGATTTGGTAGATTCGTTAATTCGGTATTATAGATTTGGTAGATTCGTTAATTCGGTATTATAGATTTGGTAGATTCGTTAATTCGGTATTATAGATTTGGTAGATTCGTTAATTCGGTATTATAGATTTGGTAGATTCGTTAATTCGGTATTATAGATTTGGTAGATTCGTTAATTCGGTATTATAGATTTGGTAGATTCGTTAATTCGGTATTATAGATTTGGTAGATTCGTTAATTCGGTATTATAGATTTGGTAGATTCGTTAATTCAGTATTATAGATTTGGTAGATTCGTTAATTCAGTATTATAGATTTGGTAGATTCGTTAATTCAGTATTATAGATTTGGTAGATTCGTTAATTCAGTATTATAGATTTGGTAGATTCGTTAATTCAGTATTATAGATTTGGTAGATTCGTTAATTCAGTATTATAGATTTGGTAGATTCGTTAATTCAGTATTATAGATTTGGTAGATTCGTTAATTCAGTATTATAGATTTGGTAGCTCGTTTATTCTGTATTACTGATGCTTTATTCGAGAAAATCATGCTGTCCTTTTAGTTTCCTAAATCCCAATGGAACCTAAAAAATTGCGCTGTGACCGATGATAGAGAAACCATGTAATGCATTTTCACAGCATCAATGTCTGACAAATACGTAGTCTTTATTTGCTAATTTTGAGGGGGTATTACAAGTAGACAGCAGAATTGTATTTCACATGACCGGCTAATTGAGTGGTATTTCCTTACTGGAGTTTGAAAGATGCCAGCTTCACACTGCCTACTGTGTTTTGTGAAGCAGGATTTTTCACCCGTGTTTATTTTTCTTATTTCACTCTTTGCACTCGTGGAGCTATGAAAAAAGTCCTCTTCCGTCTGTGAAATAAATTCCATATTCCACTACTGAACGTTCATTATTCTATTGATACACAAGAACGACCCGACAACCATTAGGTTGATGTGATTTTTATGCTACCCATTTTCGGGGAAACAAATTGTTACGCTTTGTCCTTCCGTCTTATGTCCATTTTAAATGATTTTGATCAAACTTTACACCATTCTCTCTATCACTTTAAGGAAAATTTATTTATAGAGAATAGCATTAGCTTATAGCTTCCTTCTAAATATATGGAGTGTGGTACTTTATGAAAGTATTCATCAGTCCAATGATGTCACGATATATAAGTACTGTTGTTTTATAATGTTAGAAAATAACACAATTCTATGGAAAAGAGGCATACATTTAAATGTTTATAAAAGTCCAATATTGCAAAGGGATGCCATGTTTTAACTTATATTGAGAATCACAAAGCAGAATATTTTAGTATAAAACATGCATTTATTCCAGAGGATTTATATGTCTTACAGAACACGTGAAGATATCAGTAAAATGTTTTCCTATTCATAGGTCTGTATTCGAAATTTTAATCTTCTTTAATGGAGTCCATTTTTCTAATGAATGTTGAAATACTTTCACTGTATGATGTATATTGCTGTTGTTACATAACACTGATAGAACAGGCTATTTTTGTAATGTGGCATTGGAATCTGTTTCTTTTCAGAATTGCAAATGAAGAAGACCAGAAGAGTCAAATTCAATGGTTTTCCTCCTCCGTTTACGTATCAAGCTTTTCGAAAAATTCCAAACATCATCAATCTCAATTTGATATAGATTCTAACGTTACTGATAGTGAGTTTTATTTCATTGCATATTTATGAACCGAATCGAGGCAAGTGACAACTTGATTGAAATTAAACACTTGAAATCTAAAGTGTTGTCAAATGCATCTACAATCACAACACTTTGTCAAATGAGAGCATCTTTTTGTGGTATTGTGAGAAAACGTTATTATGCTGCAGTGTTGGGCATCTATATACCGAGCCGTCCGCCACCTGTTCGTCTCCTTAATATTTGACAAAATCACATGCACTTCCCGATGCATTGTTATTAAAATCGGAGGTAATTTTAGATTGTAAAGACATCATGTCTCCTTATTTGCAGGTCAGCAGCATTCGTTGGAAGATTCCTTTTTCAAGCTATAAGTCAAGAGAGACAACTCTCAGACTGTCAGAGATTTTCTGCCAACACGTGCATAATGATTTCGGGACGAAGAGACCAATGTGATACACTGCGAGTCATCATCAACTGGACGTTGTCTTTTTTCCTCTCCGATTATATATATAAGGGGTATATATATATATATATATATATATATATATATATATATATATATATATAAAACATCATTTTGAAAGATTTGAAATACCAATTTTAATAAAAAAGACACAAATTATAAGGGGATTTTTTTTTTTATAAAATGTAAGTTCTTCCATTAAAAATATAACAGTAACAATAAATCAAAAGATCTTGTCATTTGTTTCTCAGAGAGTGGAAAAATGATTGCTTCTGTTTTTGTTTTGAGACAAGAGGCCATGATTTACCATAAATTTGAAAATTTAGGGTGGGCACACGCCGGATGCGCACTCTTAAATCCGCCACCTTTAATGTACTCGGACCCCTTGTAGAGCATAGAGTGCTGACTTCTCCTGCAGAATTGTTTGATTCATTCAACAGTAACACCGAAACCAGGTTTGATTGATTGATTACGGTTTCAGAAGGTGTTGGCAATATTTCGCCATTTTTACGGTGGTTGAAACCGGGTTTGTGGTACTGGTTTAAGGTACATGTATTATATACCTGAAATCCAAATTTTCTTTAAAAACAATCAATAAAACGCAAAGGAGATATACATGTAATAACGCTGCTGTGCGTGCACATGCATGCGTTACATGTGAACAAAAATTTGAAAACCGTAGAACAGTGGGGGGGGGGGGGGGGGGGGGGGCATCAAATTTGGCTTACTTGTTTCTCACGATGAGTTATTGAACACGATTAATGTTCATGGTCATGAGTCAAAGGTCAAGGCGACTGAAGAGATTTTCTTAAAAACCTTGTCAACAGGAGTCAGACAAAACACTAGAACTGGAGGGGATAAAACGGGAGGGGGGGGGGGGGGTTATTAAACTTCTCATAATGACTTGTAGAACCGTATACTGATTTTTATGGTGAAGACCACTGGATGAATATATTTTAAAAATACGTAAGGATTAGTGGTGAGGATCTTAATTGTTTTAAAGATATCTGAGCAATCATAAAATGAGGGTGTTGGGGATGACATCAGGGCTCTTGTGCAACAGAATACTCTATGCATCTTAACACGTGCAGGAGGAATATATATGGTGTTGGGGCGGGGATCTAAACTGTTTAAGGATATTTTAACAATCATAAATTGAGGGTGAAGGTGGTGAGTATGACCCAGGGGCACTTACTGAACACAATAATCATTATTGCGTCTTAATATTCAATCACACAATCTCTACATGGCTGATAGTTATACTGTTTTATGTATATCATTCAATTAAATCAAGACTCATTTTCCCACTGCTTCTATCAATTTTTGAGCCGTCAAATTATAAACTGTTTTTCGCGTATTTTCTAAAGCAGATATTTAAGAAAACATTCTCTATATGTATCTAAATCTTTAATACTGATTTCAACATTTCTAGCATTTTGGATTTAAAATGATTTTTACTTGAAGAAATAAACAAAAGAACAACAACAGCGAATATCGATACAACATCTAGACAGAAAGATCATTTTATCTTTTTATACAGATTTTGTAATTTGTTTGTGACATAGTGAAAGATCTCTTGCGCATTGCCGTTTATATCAAAAGATTTAAATAATGAAAAATCATACAAGTTTTAACTAACAAATCATAAGTAAATGTAATCATGAAAAGCTAGATTATATTATGTCTGAGGAAATGTTGTGTATTGGCATTTATTAGGCTAGATTTTACAAAACCTTACATTTCAACCTTGGTATTAGTTTCAAAATTTTTGAGTACATTTGATAGTGGTCATATAGTCAGCTTCTTAGGCATATATACCAATATTCCCTTGTATACCTAACAATGATGCCTAATATATCTTATTATATTTAGTACATTCCAACACGATTTTTCTCTATGAAAAACTTAAACGTTTGAAATGTGATAAAGGACGGACGAAGATATTCATATGATTAATCAGTTTTGCTGTAGCTTCTTATCTCCGAATAAAGTATTGGTATTCAAATGAAAAACGTGTGCACTCAAACTAAAACGATTTCTTGATATTTCAATGATTTTAAGTTACAATCAAAGGTTTCCTTCTTTCTTACGGTCTTCAAGGGTTTAAATGCATGTGTTTTGACCAGATTTCATCTGATGCGCTCTATTGTTGTAATTCTGAATGCTAGTCCGTGGGTAGGTCGATTAAATGGAAATATTTAGGTCAAGGCTTACAACGTAATACTTCTTCCTTAACTGGAATTCTGTTATTAAAATAATTAAGTAACATGTGTTAAAGGTATTTGAACAATTATTGATTGAGGGTAAAAATAATACACTGGGGTTTTGAAACCATAATTGACTAAAAGAAGAAAGTACTTACATTATTGTGTATATATATATATATATATATATATATATATATATATATATGGTTTTTGTTTTGTTTGTTTGTTTTTTGTTTCTTTTTTTGTTTAAAAGTGGAAGTGGCATACTGAACAATGCATAAATGTGATTGTCTTCATATAAGTGAAATTTGATTCAGTTATCCTTTCAAATTGAGACCTGTTTCAAATATTGAAGATATCCTTAAACGAATTAAAGATAAGTTGAATTCAATAAGTAAATATAGATTGATTCAATATAATTAGAAATAAGTGAAATTTCTTGTTCATGATATTAAAATAGAGTCTTTAATAGACCCATGTTTAATAGAATTCTACTTTTTCTTTAATTGATTTATAGATAGAGTATTGAATAGGGGGGGGGGATGTTTTGTATTCATGATTCTTTGTATATCATGCATAGTGTAATTGAAATGTAGGTTTGTAATCAAGGGGCGTATGCCAAAGACTAAGAATGTTACAGTGATTGAAATGATATGATACAAATAATAATTATTATACATGCAAAATTTACCAAAGATATAAAATCATCAGATCTTCAGACGTGTTTGACATATTAAATCATGGCAGTTTGCAAATTGTTCAATTTGATTAATGTGTTGGTATTGATAAAATACATGTCTTATAGTCCCGCTTCCAGAGTGTGATTTACCGAAAAGATTCACGATGTCGAGACTTGCTTTTCCATCTTTAACTCCTACCCCCCTCCATACCATCGCCACGTGAATTAAACATAGACCTATCCCCAACCTTATGAAATCCCCTTGTGAATTAGATGTAGACCTCCCCCACCCATGTGAAATAAAATTAGATGTGATAATTACTCCAAAGATCATCACACCAAAATGTCCTATTGGCGGATCATGTAATTTGGTTTAAGAAGTGTCTGACATTTAAAATAAAAATAAAAACCGTCTGTAACAGTTTGTTGGATGTGCAATTATAGGCCTCATAAGATGAGATTAATTTTTATTTCTTACTCGAGCTTTGAACACATTACAATGAAAACATACGTACGTTTGACATGAATCAAAAATAGACCTACCCCCATCCATGTATTTAGTTTGGTTGTTGGCCTACCCCCCCCCCCCCCACCAATATTTTATTTGTTGGTTGAACGGGCTTTTATGGAGTTTAGAAATGTATGTATTTTTATTTATTTATTCACCAATTGAGGGGCACTAAGGGGTGTATAAATTTTAACAATTAATCATTATAAATACCTGTAAAATTTTAACAATTAATCATTATAAATACATAGCACCAATTCCAATCATTATAAATACATGATACCATAGATATTTTACGTGAACCCATGCGCGTAGGCTTACCGTATATTGCAATGTTTGAAGATTGCAGCGGTCCTTTGAAGACCCACTCCCCTTATCTCGTAATTTATGTGCACTTTCTGATTTTCAAAATAAAGATTTCCTAGTTAAAAATTCCGAATTATTTTATCATTTTTTGCCAAATTATTAATTGATTGACGGTAATATATAAAAAATGAATTCTAATTTGAAAACTAGTTAGGTACAATGTTTATTATATGAAAAGTAAAAGATACCTCTCTCCCGATTGGCTGGTGTAAAGAAAAATAATAACCCAATAGAATGATCTTGAGTCATTTTTCTACGTTGAAAAATGACCCCCTGTCGTACAAAAATTTGGATAATTTTGTAGAAAAAAGACCCAGGGGTCAGTTTTGTATATGTTATACCTGACAAAATTGACCCTCGTAGAAAAATGACCCCTGTATTAGCAGAGTAATATGATATTTAAAAGAGGTTGTTACGAGTTGTCAAGATACAGGGAGTAAAATAGAATTTAATTGTTCTATATCATATAATGCAATTTCATACCATAATGGTATCAGTGGTGGATGCAGGATTTCCGAAAAGGGGGGATGTGAAAGTCAAGTATCAACCAAAATTTTTAGCCATTTTGGGTGCCAAATCGGGAGTTCTACTCACTTTATTTTGTAAATTTGTGGCGGAAAATGGGGGAGGGCTTTAAATCCGTTAGTTGGTATCGTATGATATTTCACATCAACCAAGCAAGTTTGACCGAGGTATCATCGGCGAAATCAAGATTAGGCTCCGTATCTGAAGCTAGCGTAATGCGGTATATTTATATAGAGTTTCCATAGGCAAGAATTGTGCGCCTTTGTTAGCTGACCCGTCGTTATATTCTTATGAGTTCAAAAGCTTCTACATAGAAGAAATATCTCTTGCTGTGACCTTCAACTCGATATTTAGATATGTCGACGGTGTGTTTTATCTATTAATAATTTTCATTTTCATTCATATGTAAACTCGAAATATAAGATACAACAGAGTCCTCCACTTCTTTATTGTCAACTTCCCATATTTATGTCGCAATATTCCATTATCACCTGAAAATGGTGTTTAAATCTCTCAACTGATTCGATAGGCAAGAGCTTGTTCTGCGTGTGGTCAGTCTTTAAATCGAGATAGGCGACTGAAAAACAAGTTGAAATAGGGGTTTCAACACTCGTTTAAAGTCAGCATTTCGCAAATTCTATGGTCGTTATACCTATCTAGTTTGCCAATAAACCTGTCAGTAGGTAATATGCTGTCTAATGTGTTTCATACCAATTGTATGGCCCTTCTTGACACACTGATTTTGAATACGGATTACTCCGTTTACCTGATCAAGATATATGGGATCTGCTCCAAAAACGCCGACGCCGGGGATATAGCATTACATTTATAGCATTTATAGACTTCGTCTCGGTGAGCTAAAAGTGAACTCAAAATCTGAACATTGGTCAATTAGTGTAATTTGGGTGTTGGGGTGGGTGTGAAGGACGGGGTTATAATGGTTAATCTCTTACATAACTCGGGGTTATGATAGAAAGTATAATTATATTCACTTTCTCTATATGATAAATATAGCCCACCTTAATATAAGATCCCACACATTCCACAATTTTGGTGGTGTAATCCTTGCTCATCCCAAACATGCACTCATTTTGTCTGCTAAATGTCCGGTAATAGAGAAGACGATTTAAAAAAAAATCAATGGAAATAAACTAGTACATTATGACCCATAGTCTTCCATTACACCCCCCCCCCCCAACACAGGGGGCAAAAATTTCACAATTTTGGTAGTGCTTCATTGTTCATCTTACTTGTGCACTCTGTTTGCATGCTCTATGCCCAGTAGTAGAAAATAAGATTTATAAATATCAATGCATGTTTACTGTATGACCAATAGACCCCCCCCCCCCCTTTCCAACGCCAGAACCCAGAATTTCTTTATAATGAGACTACTATCTCGATATAACTATATACGTGCATTCACCTATAATAACGAGATAACTCGTTATGACTATATAATTATCTCCGTACAACGAGTCAGTATCTTGTTATAACAAGTAAATTCTTATTTTCTAAAAACATGTCTTTCTTAATCATTTTTTTTTAAATTTGTAGTTAATTTAAAACAAATGATAAATTCACTAATCTTAGGCATTACCAGAGAAAATTTACAAGCTTAAGGGGTCATTTCTCTTCACGTAGAATGGGATGATTTTAATGGAAATGACATTTATATTCAAGTGAATTACAAAATAACTACTGTGGCTTCTTTGCTAGTTACATACACACGACGGAGAGTCTACTTAAAGGCACACACTTCTGTGCGGGTATTGCTGTCTTATGACCACATATAGTTTATGTTTTGGACTAAATATTCAGTCATATTATGAAATGCTTTTGGTGCAATTAAATTGATATTTACTGTAAATTGTTTAAAATCGATGTTGTCTGATCTTGAAATTGGAACTACTTCGTAATATGCATAATCATTGGGAATATAAGACAATCGCATGGTGAAAATTAGATGTAACCATGGAATGGAAAGTAATAGAGACTGTAAAAAAACAAATACCGTAATCTTGGAAAATAGGAGACAAACATCACCTTTTGCAAGAACTTTTAAACGGAAAGAAAAGGAGAATGTCGATTGTTTATATCATGTGGTTAAACTGCAACACGATTCCAAGCGTTCACAGAGGTGAAGGTGAAACTAGCATAACGTGTCCTCTGGTGAGAAACTTACAAGTATGTTTAAAACCAGTGATTATAACTTGTCACCAAAATCATATAGTGAAAATTGCATATATATACTATACTGCTTGTAAATTGGGCTTCTCCATTTTTTTTTTCAAAATGTACCGAGTTATTGTGTTTCCACATCATCCCATCCAAAATCGTTCAAATATGTACTCGAATCTTCTTGAGCAATATCAATATACACACTTTTGCTTCTTAAGCCAGGTGCTTGGCGGAGGATTACATGTGTCTACTGACGAGGCCGACAGAATCCGAAACTTTCCGATTGTGAAGCCAGGGGCTGAAGCGACGTTGGTAACCGTGTCCTCGCCGAACGTTCGATGTTACAAGTATCTATAATAGCGGCCAATTCCGCCTCTGTTCCGAGCTGGAATCTTCCACCCGCCGCCATTTATTTTTCTTCTGCAGACGAGAGTAAACAAAGAGCCGTAACTCTTGCAAGAAAAAAAGCGAGGCCTCCCGAGGGATGCAGTACACGACGTTCCGAGGCACATCGAGGGAGGGGTACATGAAGTTTTGTCCCCCCCATCACGTGATCTGTTCGACCAATAGTATTTCAATAATCGTCGTGTCAATCCCTAGAGGTATAATAATAACATTTAAATTCCTTTGTTTTTGACGTACACTACATTTGATAATTTGCCAGATTTGACGATTTATCTATTACAATCGATTGTAAATGAATTTATCAGATGGTCGAAAACACAAACCTGTCACAATCAGTTTTAAAGGTAATTTAAATCACTTACGGCATACTTACATACCGTCCAGTCCCATCTGATTTCTTGGAACCAAATTTTCTTCCGTTTTTTTTTTTTTAAAATTCATTAGGGTTTTAAAAATCAATTGCTTGCGAGATTCTTGCGTTTATACGAAATGCTAACATACAAATAGACAATTAACGATGGGGTGTACGTCCAGCCAATCTGTTGTGCCATCCGTTAAAGTCGTTACTCCAGATTTGCCGCCACCACCGAAGGAAGATGAACCGGAGACTTCGTCCGATCATATAGTCATAGGGACAGATGATGCAACTGAAACGGTATGTGTACTTGTACGTTATTATGGTTTAATACAAAAGAGAAAAAAAAATATGCACCGCTATAATGATATGCGGTATATGTTTTTCTTCATCTCTAGTATCTGATGGCCTCAGTATGAGTAGTTTTACAATATATTTTAAGGTGAAAATAACGAATGAATTGGACGAATACAGAGAATTGAAACCACAGAACTTGATCAATGTGTGCGACAATAAAGAAAGATATGCCAAGTTCTTTGAGAACTGGTCACCAATTCCACATAGTAATGAGGACAACGACAACATGTCTGTCGCTGGAAGCAGTTCAGAAGTGCCACAACATAAATTGACGATGGAAGACATTGATAAACGAGCGCGAGAGGTAAAAGGAACTCAAAAATCTGTGACCTATTAGTAAAGATAACTATTGAAATAAATATTACTTTTCATATCATCTACAAACAAATATATATTTAAAAGTGAAATTACATGATCTGTATATTTATATGCATAGGCCCCTGCAGAGCGAGCAGATAGTTTTGATAGTCTTAAAGACTATCTACTGGGTGGTTTGTCTGGCCATGACGAGGAGGAGAAGTTGAGCGTCCGGGCCATCCTGGTGTGGCTTGGGGAACAAGATCTCGGTGACTGGGCTGACCTGACTCCATCTAGAGACTCGCCTAAAGGATTCCTGGCTCTACTCTCGCAGAAAAAATCTCTCTTTGTAACATTCTTTACAGTTCTCTGCAGGTATTATAATATATCTTAACATATGTTCTTAGGGGCAAGCGCAGCTACATATATAAGCGCGTATCCAAATGTTTTTCTCCAGGAATGTGGGTTCCATCTTATGTAATTTTTTCCACGGGGTCCAGTCTATATTGTGGATTAACATGTACTATTTACAATTGAAGTGCATAAAACTATACTTATTTTCTACCAAGCTCGGGGGATTGGGTCAGACCCCTTCCCTCTCTTTTGCATTGATGCCTGAGATAGCCTTTTTATTTCAAGGGAAGGGATTCTGGAACCTCGACATCCGCGGTTGTTGTTTACAAATACGAAAAAAAACCTAGATGTTTCTATTTTCTGTTGCACAATACAATTTCTCCAACTGGATGCAGCATCTATAACTTCAAACAATGACCATGACGGCATATCTAAAGTTTTACTCCAATATTATTGATGTTGCATTTCGTAATAAATTTATAGGTGGGTATCAGAAGACTAGGATGAAATTGGGGTAGTCCACATAAGGTAGGAATTGGTAGGATGACACTAAAAAACTAACCATCGACTCTTTTTTAATTTTAATATATGTTTAAAATGAATCTTTGCTATAAAACATTTCAAAAATTAAGATAGGTAATCGACCTCGTTTTTGGAGAAATATGGTGATTTTAATAACACATTGTTTAGTCTTTGCACAATATCTGCACACAGAGTCTGACTTTTGCTTCTGCTGCGAAAAAATACCCATCAAATTTCTTATTTTATTTCATTAAGTAGTTATTCATTTAAGAAGTTAAATTTAAGAAAAAAAAATATACACCATAATGGGGTTAAATATGAAACTAGCAACAAATTCCTAACAAATTACACAATTTCTTAAGAAAAATGGATATTAAAAATATTATAAACAATCCATCTAAACAATAATGCCGAAATTCGATGATTATTTCAAATGCCTTTTATAAATTTGTAAATATGATACAGAACTATATATTTTAGTACTTTAGCTATAGTTTGTTGAAGTTGACCTTTGTGCACTTAAAATCATAATGCATAAATTTATCATACACCACCATTATTTGATACTTAAAAGAGTTTTATCACATAAGAAATTCACACAAATGAAAAAAGTAATATACAATTTATTTTGTTCAAATAGCATTAAATACCTGTAATTTTTCCTGGTCAAGGTCTACGTGCATTGTTTGTGTTGTGTTGAAAAAAAAAGGGGGGGGGGGTTATTAATCCCATTATGGCTTTTCTAAAAATTGGCATCTACATTAAAATATCTGAAAAGTACAACAAAATAACAAAATGTAAAATCCATGGCCATCTATTGTTTCAATTAAATTTTTATTTGCAAAATAAATAAATAAATTCAAACACATTGATCATAAATTTGGTAATCTATCATGTTCTTTTTTTCATTATGAAATGCTTACTTATATGTCAAAGAAGGAATAATCAATAGCGACATTTCCCCTGACGTTATGCAATATTATCATCTTCAAGAAGGCCTGTAAATATAATACTTGTTTTCCATTAAATTCACACTTTAGTTGAAATTACATATGTAGATTGCACGGCATGCATGGTTCTGGGCGCAAAAGTACACTAACTATTAGAGAATATTTTAATTTCATTTCCATGAATGATTCAATTACGATGACTAAAAATTACAGGTGACCTAAAGTAATCGTATCAAAATACAGGTATTTTTTGCAATATAGTGCCCTATTAAGTTGTTATTGGATTTGATGGAATGTTTTTCAACTCGGCGAAGCAAGCACACAAAGAATTCTGTTAACCACTAAATATAGTAAATCTACAGATCAAATGAATTTGTAAACTTTAGATCTCTAAGATACAACCGTATTTAATATTAGAATTCTAGTGTGTTCTGGTTTGAGGAAGGTGGAGAATTTCACACTTCTCGCATAGTTAAGTATTGCATGTATTTATACCCTGTTTTCACTTTGGTCGTTATGAAATGACATAGTCCCTTTAAAACAACCTTGTTGCTTTCCACGGATCACCCTACATACGGTACAACACACCAGTATCGAATGTTCATGATTTAAGAGTTTTTCAGGAAAAAATATCTATGTAAAGAAGATAGTGAACAGCCATATTTTCGTGAGAGCTCTAAAGTCATCACCTCTCCCCTTAATTCAAACACACTACTCGCCTTTGCAAAATGCTTTTCATCCTCTTTTTCATCAGTTGTTAACCGTTTGTCGTCGAATCTCAGTATCATATCTTCAGGCATTTCAGATTCAAACGTGTCAATGTTTTCTATGATATATTGATCGAAAGTACGGCCGCATACAAATCAACTCTACACTGTTTTCCGCATTCTTTAATTATGTCCGATATATTATAAAGAAATGAATGGATTTCTGCTTGAGTTTGTCATTGTGTTCACTTAAAAATTGCCGGCAAAGCAAGAATTTAATTCTTGTAATGTTTAAAGACATATGTGACGTTTCTGACATTTTTAAAAAAAATTATTTTATTACCTCCTTAATATGAAGAGTTCCTACGATTTCCGATATAGGTTTAAATTTCATATTGTATGAATATTACTGTACCAAATCCTATATATCGGCCTGGTTAGTACCTAACTTGTGTAAATTCTATATTGTATTAATACATGTATTACCAAATTCTATATATTGGCCTGCGTAGCATGTAACTTGTAATTTATGGGTTTCGAGTTCGATACCAAATTGTGTTCAAAACAAAAGTAACAAATTAGTGTTGACTTTGAAACAAGCACTTCGGCATGTTACTCATTAACTAAGTTATTTCTATATGCAATACCCTAGTCATTAAATTGATCAAGCTTTCTTTACCCTAGTCGTAAATTTGCTTTACCCTAATCATGGTTGAAATTTCTAACCGCTATATTGATGTAATAGGCGCTGATCATGCAAATTTAACGAAATATTACCTTCTACTATTTAGACTATTACAACATTAGCGACCACATTCATAATGTATACTTTATTTATTTGTATGCTAAGTGCAAAATAACAGAAGCGTACTTGACTGTCGCCATCGTGGACTAGAGTTCCGCATTTTACCCTAGTCCGTTTCTACACAATGATTGTGACCCCAGTGTTTCTTTTTAATTTCATAATTCTCCGTCAATGTAGAAATAAAAAATACACTTCACAGAAATAGACATTACTCCAAATGTCAGGTGCGAACCTCTTTAAGTTCATGATCTCCAATCATCGAGATGTGACTGCGAGATAAAAATCGACGGTAATTAGAATTATGGAAGTGTTCTTTACGTCAAAAAACTATTGGACGCATGTGTAGCTTGCAGTTTTTCTGTTCTAATCGTTAGAGCTCGATAGGCGAGCTATAAATAAAGCTTTCTTTCTAGATAAAGCAATGGTTCAATAATAAGTTAAAAGAATGAGACGAATCATCTTATCGATATTGGAATTTTTTCTTGATTTCTTTCAGAGAGTTTGGTTTGAAGTGTGTCAAGGTACGTGGAGTTTCAAAGGCGGGAGATTATGAACCGGGGGAAAAGATAGAAAGTAGGAAAAATGGAGACACTTGGGCCGCTGTTTTCGTAAACAGGAGATGGCAAATTGTGCATCCATACTGGGTCTGCAAAAGTCTTGTAGGACGTAATACTGGTGGATGGATAAAATTAGAGGAAAACGGGAAAACCATCGGTAGGAAAGAAAGGGAGTCAGTCGGCGTTTTACGAAAGGCTTTTAAGGAGTACTATATTTTCCCATATCCGGAGGAATTCATATACCGGTGTCACCCTGACGACGAAAAGTGGCAGTTAATTCCGAAACCTGTAAATAGAGATGAATTTTCCCGCATGCCTTACATATTTCCTACATTTTTCGGAATGGGTTTAAAATTGATATCGGCATACACGTGCTTACTAACCAGCAACACTGGAGAGTGTTTAATTGAAATACAAGCCCCTTTGAAGAACGCGAACACACTAGACTTATGGTATGAACTATACCTAAAGGAGGGAACAGGAAATAGCGACGAAGAAAATATGATGTTACAGGCTGAAAACATCCCCAAACTGGTCGCCATGATACGATGTGGAGACATCTGGCGATTCAAAATTAACTTGCCAATCAAAGGCACCTTCAAACTCTGTTGTTATGGTGGTCCTCATAAGTCGTCACTCGCCAGAATTGCTGAATTTCGCATCGACAATCATGTACCGAAGAAAAACTGTAAAATTCTCCCTTTTAACCCTGGGCGTGTTGGGTTTGGCCCGGGACCTGCCACTACTGAGGCAAAGTTTTTCACACCATCGCATTCAGATGGACAAATACCAATACAGATCAATACTAAACTGGAAATTTCTTTTACAATTGTCAAATCTGTAATCGAAAAGAGATCAGTTGTAGCATTACTGCATAAAAATGACATGGAATTCGAAGAATTGGACAAGCATGTTGAAGTTGAAATAAGAAAAGAAACCAGGAAAGAAACACACATGATTCTTATTCGAACTGACGTTCCCAGCGAGGGCGAATATGCTCTCACAATCCATTCTTGCGTAAAGAAGGAAAACCCAACTTCCCGTCGTTTGTACGCCCACAGTGGTGTAAACGTATGTAACTACCTACTCACTACAATGGTCAAACAATATGAGGTATGCATAATGAAGTTCTGTCTTTGTATTTCTCGTTCAAATGGTGAACTTTGATATTACATAAATGTACACATATGGTACAACAATGCACATTAATGTGCATGAAATCAACAATAATCTTCAGCTTTTGAATTTAAAATAAGATTCAGATTTAATTTTGTCCATGCACAGTAGCATTAGTCATTGCAAAATAACTGGTACATGTAGTCTGTAAAATGATAATACAGATGGAAATAACTTATTCATATAATTTATTTTTAAAGAAAGCTAATCAGAAGAATGCTAGGAAAAAGTTGCAAGACGCATTATCGTCAATTGAAGTTGGGCGAAATTTCTGGAACAGCTTTGGTGTGTTTTCGCAAGCCATAGAAAAATGTATCAAGGAGAAAATAAATGAAAATGACAGCGAAATTGTGTCAGCGAAAACTAAAGTAGACCTTCTAAAACTGAAAAACGGTAAATATGTACATATACTCAGTTTAAATCATTATCCACATTGACTTAAGATTATTGTTTATCACACAACACTACTATTTCCGGGTTCATAACGCAGGTTCGGAAAAACGATATGAACTCGTAGCACAAGTTATTAACAATGCGAATTATGTAATGTCATGTGAGGTCATAGCGTGCTGACATGGATACAAAAAAATATTACAAACGTTTTTCAAGCCTATTATAGATATTCCTGTTCCATTTACTTTCATTATATAATAACATAGCTAAAAATCAAAATCTTAAGATTGAAATTTCAATTCAGCCATCACGTTGACGTGTTCATTTTTAGATGTTACTTCTTTCGCTCACGGACATTTTCAGACGATGCAAAGAGGCTGAAAATCACTTCGTTACACTGAAATGGGAATTGAAAAGTAACTACAGTATGCGTTTATTGATGGTTGTGTGATAAATAAAATGTTACACTCGTGCTAATGGCATATACAATTTACGAAATTCGTTACCAGATTTGGATATTTCCTATGCAAAGGCTCGGGGAAATATTAAATCTGGCAACTCATTTCATAAATTTCTTATACCATAAGCACTTGTTCTAGATCCTCTATTTCTCATCTCGTTTTGCTATTTTTTTTTTACCAATAGATGCTCGTGATGCAAAACTTCGGAATCAGTACCATGTGACTGTAAAAACACTCCGAAGATTGAAATCTTCAGTGTATGCACCAGTCTGTACCTTGGAAATTTCTGAGCTTGAAAGTACCCTTAAAGAGTTGGAGAACGAGAGAGAACATTTTATTTGACTGAAATCAAGGCAAGAATGTTGAACAAAAGATAAAATGACAAAACGACAAGAGACATCATAATCCGATGCGTCACTCTTCACTGAGACAATAAAAGATCAATTTCTAGAAACGTTTGTTATGGTGGCATATTTCTGTTACAAAATATTCTTAAATTTGTTAAACAAGATTTCAATATCTTTCCACAAACTTACTATAATGTCATCCGTTTTTCTACATTTTTTAAAACAAATCAGCATAAAGTCGCAATAAGTGAACCGTGTCGGACAAGACTATGAAATTATCGGGCAATTTAACATATTACTTAATAAGTCGACATTATCTAATTGTCTTTAAATTAGATCGACTTATCAGGAGCTATATTAACTTCTCAGAGTATTATACTGATTTTTCACATCTTGAGATATTGACTTGCCAAAGTTTTACCAACTTGTCAGAAAATCATTGTAACTTCTAGGAAAAGGTGAATATTTATGTGACCAGCAGCAAATGGCTGATTTTGAAGAATATAATCTGTCAAATCAGCATAAGGGTCTGACAAGTAGTTGCAAAAATAGGCCACTGTAACTGTAATGCATAAAGTTGCGATTATACAGCAATTCTATATTTTCTTGACAATGGCGAATGTACGATACAGCGTAGTATATTTCTGTCATTTCAATTCCAAAAATTTTCAATTGAGCATGTGTGTATCACTAATGTTTATTTCATTTATGATAAGAATAGGAAATATTTTATGTTCAGCTAAGCGAAGGTTAAGAGATTATATCTGGGATATATGGAGTTGATAATGAAATGAAAATTAATACTTTGTATTAGTAGATAAAACATTGTTGATGTATCCAGTTGAAGGCAAAAGCAAGATATTTTGTTTTTCCTCTTTGGGCTTTTGAATAATTTCTGCAAATTAGCAAGAATACAAAAAACAGATCAGTGTATAAAAGAGCACAATTTGTGCTCATGGAAATTCCTACATCTGATCTCCAAAGATCATATAGACATTGTTAATGAAGAACCCAAACAGCTTTTTAATATTAATTTGATAGTCCGTGTGCGTAGTGCGCAGAATGGTGTTTTGTTGTCCTGTTGATTCTGCTGATTTTGGAGAACTTTTGTGATTTCATTTCATATTTGTTATCTGGTTTCCATGTATGATACATTCCAGGTTATCCCTCGTTTATTATAACAAACTTATTAAAAACTTATTTCATTAATTATATTCATAAATTCTTATCAAGTTTCTTTGGGTCACCTAATCTATTTTCATAATGGAAACACTAGAAAATTCTCTGTTTAAATGAGAGTTATGGCACTTTATATATAGTTCTATAAAAGAGGTAGTAAAGTTTATGATAGAAAATAATACAAAGTTGAAGAAAATGGGAGCATGTGAAGTGCTCTCTGTTCACACCTTTTGTATATATCATGACCAAATATCCAAATGCTAACAAGAGGTCTATCTGGATGATGCTTTACTATGATATTAGACAATGGAACAATAATACATCAACCCCGTGGGGATCCGGGTCGTTAGAATAGATCCTCAGCACCCCAAGCTTGTCGTAAGAGGTGACTAAATGGGGCGATCTTTCGGATGAGACCGCAAAAACCGAGGCCCCGTGTCACAGGAGGTGTGGCACGTAAAAGATCCCTCCCTGCTCAAAGGCCACAAGCGCCGAACATAGGCCTAAATTTGCAGCCCTTCACCGGCAATGGTGACGTCTCCATATGAGTGAAATATTCTCGAGCGGGACGTTAAACAATATATAATCAATCAATCAATCAATAATACATCATGTATGGTAACCTATTGGAGAAATAACGGAATTTTGATATGACCGGAACGGTCATACTGCTACAGAAAATTGTTGAGGTCATAATATAGTTAATGTGGTCATGACAGTCTATGCAAACTATTCATTCTGGATGACAATGATAATGGAAACGTGTTTAACATGTTTGATACTATTACCTTCGTGTAAATGTTGCAGAGAGGGATACAACTTCGTTTCTGTCTGTCTGTCTGTCTGTCGAGCTGTCCGTCCGTCCGTGTACTACACTTTGATAAAGAACACATAGAGTTTGGACTTGGAAAGTTTAAGTGGATCTGTGGTTTATGTATAGATGTTTGCCGTGAACATTCCACCTTGGATCAGAGTGTGAATGACATTTTATCAACATTACCTAAACGTGTCAAATTTGCGCATGTTGACTTACATGGAATAATCAGTAAGCTTGAGCAAATCAAAACTATATTAAAAGATGGTATATTTCATGTTTTTGCTCTTACAGAGGGCAAACTTATTTGTCATATTTCTGATTCTGAAATAAAATCAAAGGATACATGTTTATTAAGGACAAATGGACTGTAGTGGACACACGCAAATATAAAAAGTTAGATTTTAGGTTAACAATGGAACTTCTAATTTCACCAAAAATCAATTATAGACCACCCAACTGTAACACGCAATGGATAGAGGATTTTGAGGAGTGGATAGTGGAGTTTTCGACTACCTGTATCGACGAAGTCAACAGGAGTGCCTTCAATATAAACCAATTAAAGTGTTGAATTTTTAAATCCATGATGGAGACGTGCTGTCTAACTCAAATCATAGACGAACCTACCATTGATTCGAGCGATAGTAGTACTTTCATAGGTTATAATATGTTAACCATCCCATATTCTATTGCCCCTGGGGAGTGTTACAAATGGCGCTGAGCTATCATGACCTTGTGTATTCGGTGAAGAAATTTAAAAGTGTTTTCCGGCTTGACCATGTTTATGTAAAGTATGGTGATCAAATGAAATTATTTTCAAACGATTTTAATAATAATACATATATTAATGATGTTGATTGAAACTCACTGGGATCATTACCCGACATTGATATCATATGATCGTCTTTCCACTCAATATGGACAAGCAGAACGACATATCCGCACTGACTTAGAGAAATATATCAGGATGATATACTTTCAGACATTTGACGCCGCTGAGCAATAAAGTTGCGTGATAAATCCGAATGGATACTATCTGAAACCGCAAGGAAAAGGGCAGTGATAATGTCAAACACAAATTTGTGGAAAATACAACGAATCAAACAGAACTAAAACCAAAGACACATGAAGGAAATTAAACAATTTTTACAAACAACATCGTATCCACTATACCAACATTCTAAGAGATGAACGGTAAATCAGCTATAGATAAAAAAGATGAATAATACTTTTAACTACTCAAAGTTCCAGAGAAATTTGACATTTTCATTCATTTAATGCCTAGGAGTCTTTTAACATTCCAGATTTCTCTTGATTTTGTCCAAAAAAATAATAATAAAAAAAGCTATATCAACATCGAAGGCAACCTATTTGGATGCTGTAAAGTTGTTGATAGTAAGCTGAAGTCTGATTGCCGAAACATATTGGCCATAAAAATAGTGAGGTTGTATCAGAATGGGAAAAAACGAGATAAAGTTAACCCTCGTTTTAACAAATGGTGACAAATTTTATGGTGAACAATTATCGATACTATCAGTTTTAGCAATTGTCAGTAATATTATAGAAATGCATGTTTTTAACTCATTTTACGAATATTTTGTTACAAATAATCTTTCAACTAAACATGAAATGAGAGCATTTATGTGAAACAGAAAATAATAATATTGATAATTTGTTAAGTAACAATGAAGTGACAAATTGACATGTTCTTTTTATTGATCTTAGTAAAGGCTTTGACACTGTAAATCACGAAGCATTTTTTCACAGGCTTTTATCATTTAGTATTTGTCATAATTCTTTTAAATGGTTTCAGTCTTATCTTAGTGGAAAATGGCAATGTGTTAAATGGAAAGGTGTTTTGTCTGATTAAAAATATCTTATACTAGGAGTGCTTCAGGGGTCAATATTGGGTCCATTGTTCTTCATTCCATCTATAAATGACTATCTTAATGTCTAAAGCACTCATATGCTCCTACTTAGGCAAATGATATATTACATAATGTTTAACATAAATCTACTGATGTTATCTAACAAAGGTTGCACGAAGATCTTTTAAAATCTATGAAATGAATGGAAAGTAATAAACTTAAGATGAACGAAACAGAATGCATGTTGATTGGTACTGCACAAAGACTCTCAAAGTAAAAGAGTGTGTATCAAAGTAGGATATATTGTTTTAGAAAGAGTAGAAACTGCTACACATCTTGGTTTACAAACAGATGGATGTCTTACTGGATCGGTACACATTGATTCTTCATGCAACTGATTGATTGATTGTTGTTTTCCGCCACACTCAACAATTTGTCAGTTATCTGGTGACGTCCAGTTTTTTATTGGTGGAAGAGAGAACCCAGATACAATGTACCCGGGAAAAGACCATCGACCTTCAGAAAGTAAAGTGGAAATCTTTCTCACCTATATCGGTGCGAGCGATAATCGAACCCGCGCCGACTAGAGGTGAGAGGCCTTGTGATTTTGAGCGCGATGCTCTAACCATTAGACAACGGAAACCTCCCAATTCTTTATGCAAGAAACTTTCACAGAAAAAAGGTATTTTACGTCGACTGCAAAGTTTTATGTCTAATGCAGTATTATTGAACATTTACAATACCGTTATAGTTCTTCATTTTAACTAATGTTGCACAGTTTGGTGCTCTGCCAAATAGTTTTCGTTGACAGACTTTTTAAATTACAGAAAAGGCTAGCCAAAATTATTTTGAATATGAAAGTAACTCAGACTTCAGTGTTGACCTCCTTGGGGATCCAGTTTAGAATATGTCCTCATCACCCTTTGCTTATCGTAAGAAGCAACTAAATGGTGCGGTCCTTCGGATGAGAATACAAAAATCGAGACCCCGTGTTACAACAGGTGTAGCACAATAAAGAACCCTCCCCATCCCAAAGACCATAAGCGCCTAGCATAGGTCTAAGCTTTGCAGCCCTTCACCAACAATAGTGACGTCTCCATATGAGTTAATAAAATGCCTTGAAGGAGTAAGCTTCCCCAGTTGACCGGTCAAAAAGGCCGTGATTCCTTAATATTGATCAGGTAAAGAGAGTAATACTAACAATTCTTATGAAACACGCCAGACATCATTCAACATAATGACTGGTTATATTTGCAAATAAGATTATTATAACGATCATGAAATGTAAGCGATACTTTTGAAACTTCAGCAACATTAACTTTATTTATCAGTAGTGTTTCCAGGGATCCGTGTTTGCCATACTTTCAATTTTTACTGGACTTGTAAATTGATTATTTTTTGTTATCTTCACTTTTTGAATTCTGTATTATACTTAAACAACGTTGGTTTTCCTTTTAAGGTCCGGTCCCAACACCCCTGTTATTTAAACAAACTTGAATCTATTATGATTAATCCCAACCATATTGTTCTTGAGAAGATTTTAAAAGATTTCTTTCTTATATACTTTAATCTCCTACTGTGGCCATATCCTAACCCCATGGCATTATTTAAAGAATTCTGTATATTCACCCATTAAGGAAGCTTTCACTTAAGTTTATCAGTGGTTCTTTAATATATGCTACCATAGTTTTACTATTTCCTAATAATCTCGCCTTTAAAATGCTGTAGCTTTTCATTTAAAGAATAGGGAATCCCTTTAACCCATGTATATTTTATAGCCTGTTTTGATGAATTTAGTCCTATGGTTCTGGGAAGAAGAAAGATTTACAGATGAACGGAGATAATGAGACAGACAGTGTTGAAAAAAGCTTAATCGAGTTTACAACTCAGGTGAACTAGAATAGATGAGTTATTAATGGAGCACAATTTGTGCCTAATAGTTACCAAGAGTCAGTGGATTCCTGTTGATGTCCTGATCAAAAACGACTACGTATATATACATATATACACATGGGGAATATATATATATATATATATATATATATATATATATATATATATATATATATTCCTGAACGTTTTTAACAACTAGTGAAAAAAAAATTTCAGTGGTATTTACGTAAGGAATTGTCTGGATGACTGGTCACAAGATGTTAATATTTCCAAGTCCTATTTTGAATGAAGCAGTATCTGAAATATACAGTCTGTAAATTTCTATCTGGAACGTAACTTTTCTAACAAGTACCATTGACAGCTCATTTATGATAGAAGGGTATCTTACTAATAAACAACTGACTTAAATAAATTTTCCAAAGGAAAAGACAATAATTGCTATAATTTTGGCCCCAACTGGAACCCAAACAATTACTTCCTTGAATCATGAAGTTTATAAATTTGGTAATAATAATAATAATAATAATAATCGTTTTATATAGCGCCCTATTCGATCAAAATAATCGCTCTAAAGCGCTGTACATCATAAATATCATAAGACAGGTTACATAAATACTAATTTTTAAAAGACAGGTTACATAGTACTAGAAGTAAATGATTTTTTTATTTTTTTTTTTTTTTTATTTTATTTTTTTTTATTTTTTTTTGTAAAGGGCTACCTTCTCCTAAATATCTACTTAGTTTAAATAGCATGAGAGAAGTTTACACATATACAATAGATGTACCAAGTTGTTCCCCTCCCCGGAGTCGATAGCACTTAAGAATATGTATAGCGTTTTGTGTCGGACATAAACACTATACTAGGGCTGTTCGATATGTAATGATTATTGTATCAAAGCGCGATAATGCTTTGCACGATTTCGTGAATGATGATACTCGTAAATAGCTCTATTCAATACCTTTCCAACAGTATAAACTGCTCCACATGCCTTTTACCTTATAACTATTTCAGTAAAGCCAGTCGTTGACCAATGTTGTAAAAATGGTTGGGAAACGGGTCGAGCATATTGAAGAATTTAGAGTTTATATGAAAGTTCGCACAAAACTCAGTCATTCAGTAATGCACATTTTTACTGAATTGGGGGAAGTTTATGGGTCTGATAAGGTATCTTATGAGACAGTTCGTAGGTGGAGAAAGACATTTGTGACTGGCACAGAGTCCATCAAAGATGCAGCAAAATCTGGCCGACCTATGACTGTAACAGATAAGGTAAAGGATGTAATTGAAAGTGATGACAGGTACACGATACGTGATATTACCAAAGCTATTGGCATATCGCTATCGCGGGTGCATTTCATTTTGAAGCGTATTTTGAAAGTACGGAAGATTTCTGCAGATGAATACCGCAGATATTGACAGATGACCAAAAACGGGTTCGAGTACAAACCGCTAAGCAAGTGCTCAATGTGTTTTCCAAATTCAGTCAAAGACAATTTGCAAACATGTTACTGGTGACGAAACATGGGTTCACTATATCGAACCAGTACGAGAAATTGGAAACAAAATATCGCTAACAAAATACGGAAGAAGGCCTGTAGTTGCCAAAAGAACCAAAAGCTCAAAGAAGTTTCTAATTTGCATATTTTTATCATGTGATGGTATAGACGTACAAAGACCGGTGCCGAAGGGCAAAAGTGTTATAGGTCAGTATTACCGAGATGTTATACTAAAAAAGCTCAAGAAATATTATGATAAACGATAACCGGGCCCTGTGTCAGGATTTAGACTTGTTGATCTGATTCATGATACTGCTCCATCACATACATTTGAGCTTGTGAAGAAACTTTTGGAGTCGGAGAGGGTTAACGACTTGCCACATCCATCATACTCTCCAAATCTAGCCCTTTTCCTTTTTCCAAAACTTAACAAAATCTTTCTGGTTGTCGTTACAAGTCCCTACAAGCATTGGCTCAGCCATCCGTCTGTGCCTCAGAGGTCTATCTAAATCAGCGTACCGTAACGCATTTGAGAAATGGATTCATAGACTGAAATTATGTATTTCAAACCGCTGAGAATACTTTGAAGGGATGTAATAATCATTTTACTATTTGAGTAGAACGCTTTTGAGATATCGTGCTATACATATTACATATCGAACGACCCTCATATGTCAAGTATGATACCCTTGTTCCAAAGATTGATTGATTGTGTATTGTTTAACGTTCCGTTCGAGAATTTTTCTCTCATATGGAGACGTCTTGTCCCAAAGATGCTTGATACTTAATTTGAAAAGGATTGGAATGGTAGTTATCAAGAATAAGTTTAAGTGTTCAATTGTTAGCACATTTGATCACTGACTACTGTGGTTCCACCCTGGTACCAAAATCCCAATCTCTGATATCATTAAATTATTGTTTGTTTGAATATCCATTTAGTTTCAAATCAATATCTATAAAGAGGATGCTATTTAAATGTTGTAAACATAAACACAACATAACAGGTTTTACCCACCCTCTACCTCAGGAACATGAAATCTGCTGATTTGGTAGAGGCCCTCCTACTCTACAACACTATGCATTTAGTTTTTCTTTCAGATGTATAGTTGTAGAGAATTGGTAAGTTTTTGTCCTGCCTCTAAGGACCCAGGTGTCCCGAAATTTACAATATCTGTCACCTTCTCCCAAACATGCATTGAAAAGAATTGGAATTGTTGTTATCAAGAAGTTAAATATGTTAAATTGTTAACGCATGACGGAAGACGATGGACGCTGACCAATTGCAATAGGTCACCTGAGTTTATTAAGGATATTTTTTCTGCGCCATTTCTTCCGTTGAAAATATAGGCCCCTATAATTCCCGTTCCCTAGACCTCAATTGCAGTGTTATAATGACCTACAAGATTCTAAACTAAAGAAATTAGATGTAAATATAATGCATATCGTCTACGTTTTCTAAATTATGGCAGAAATCCAACTTTGAGTCAAACGGCAACGAAAGCACAGATGGGATCGAGGGTTAGCTCTTGCGTTTCACATGGCCGTTTATTAACAGAGCTTCAATGGCGATTAAGTCTTGACATAAGACGACTTGGAGAATTGTTACTTGTAGACCATTTGGAGTAAACAATAATCATAGTTTACAGTAACATATGTGTAAAAATCAGTGCACAGTCTGCACAAATAATTCAAGCACTGTAAGCTGTGGGGGTATTTTGATTCCCGTTCCGTACTATATTACACCATACGACTATATATGAAAACAATATATGAAGAGTCTAAAACAAAAAAGATTTACGTATTAAAACAAACAACCAGGAAGAAGAGTACTCAAAAGGCATTGTTTCTTTATTTCAGGACGTAGACATTATGGAAATTACTAAAACCCAAAGTTGACACCTCACTTTCTGAATATAGAAAAAATCTGAAACAAATCCGCTATTTTCAAACAAAAGTTATCCGAAATAAAAACAATCTAAACATTCTACAACTGATGTTTATACAGATGGTTCAAACGACCAAAATAAAGTCGCTGCTGCTGCAGTAATCAATACCAAAGTCTTCTTGGCACGACTCCCAAATAAAGCAACGATTTATACCACTGAAGCAAAGGCTATCCAACTTGCGTTAGAGTACATTAAAATTTCTAATGACAAATACTGCACTATATTTTCAGACTCCCTATCTTGTCTACAGTCTATAAGAAATATGAATATTGATCATCCATATATTTTAAACATTTTAAACCAGTACAATCTTCTAACTAAGCAAACTAAAATAGTTGAGTTCTGCTGAATTCCTAGTCATATTGGTATCTATGGTAACAACAAAGCAGACAAAGAGGCAAATAATGCACTACAAAATGATATTGTACATTTTAAAATTCCTTGCACAGTTTTAAAATATATCATAAAACTATATGTTAATGTTCTTTGGCAAATATATTGAGGTTTCTGTGACAGAAGTAATCTTTATTCTATTCAAAATAAACAAATCGTGTAACATCGTAATGAAATGCTAAGACGAAGTTATCATTTCAAGAATACACATCGGATATTCAAGATTGACACATTCTTATTTATTAAACAGAGAACGTCTACCTCAATGTATATCTTGTGACTGTCTATTAAGGATAGAACCCATTCTATTGGGATGTAGTGATTTTATGCCCACACGAAATATACTTTTTAATGATGTGCAGTCAATGCATGGATTTTTTACAAATAGTGGCTATCATCTTATCATAAAATATTTACAAGAATGCGACTTTTACAGAAAAAAATGATACTTTATAATATAAACTATTCATATACACAGAATGATATGTATTTTTACTTGTTTACGTATTTTTAACTTTTATGTCCGTCGGATGGGGCGTTAAAGGGTGCCTCTTGTCAAGGATTACAACACCCTAGGCACGTAAAAGATCGTCTCGTTGATTTTCGAAAAAGAGTACGCTCAGTAGGGGCCGTCGGGGAAACTTCCAACTTTCCAAACCAACCATGTTTCAGTTGCTTAACCGCCGTAAAATGGCTGAAATATTGCCAAGTCGGCGCAAAATCCCAAATCAATCAATCAATCAATCAACGTAGACATTATGTTATACGTATATATAACACAAATTCTAATTTGTCTAAATCTCATTGAAATTTTGCAATGGCACGAATCAAATTTTCTATGTTAATTAATCAGGTAAAGATGTCATCTCGGTGAGTTTTCCCATAGACGATGAGTAAAGAAAGAGAAAAAATAACTTTGGAATCCACTATATTAACGCAAACAGAAAAATCAATTGCACGTAGATAGATCGGATCAATTTCTGGATTAACTTCATGACTTTTTCACAAACGACAATTGGATAGGCACATTTAAAGACTGATAATTTAAGAGGAATTGCTAAATACGTCAAAGTACGACTCAATAATTCAATATGGATAAAAAAATATCAACAGCCTTTGTTGTAGTTGAATATAGTGAGGAATTAATTATTGCTGTTTGTTGTTACCATTATATTTTAATGCAGTCACAAATTATATAGAATGGAAAAGCGTGTTAACAGTGGTAATTAGAAAAATAAAATTTGAAAAAAGCATTCATTTCAAAGACAATGCTATTGAACGAAAACCAATACCTTCGAGTTGATGTCTTTAATAAAATTTGAAAAGGTTTTCGAATTTTTTTTAATATGGTATATTATGAAGAAGAATGGGGTAACTATTTAAACTTACGTAATCGCAAGCCAAAGGACATCTCTTTACGTAATGCATTTCAATTAGTTACATGTTTGCAGAATGATATTGAATAACATGAAATTAGATCTACTAGATGGGTTGCAAGTTTCAATTTTTTACTCATTAGCGTATGATATTTTACACATGAATGACTAAACGGAATGGTTCTATATCCTTACGGTCTTGCGGTGCCAGTTGGAAACTCTGCAGGTCGAATATGGCAACATTATTTCCATTTATTTTATATTACATTGATTTAACTGTTGAAATGGGTTTAAAGTCCCCGTGAACCCGAAATGGTGTATTGAATGATAATCATCAAAAGTTCCATGTGACCTGACGGGTACAGACTCCCAAGAGCCTGAAATGCTCACTGGAGAGGAATTAATTAGAATATGTTAAAAGGGAAATGAAACCTTCATTTCACCAGTAGGGAAGTATTGTGATGTGGTGTCTTGCCATAAAGAAAAGTAGATTGCTGTAAATCAGCAGTTATGACATCCATATTTACATTGGAAAGGCTAAGTATGTACAACTATGTTAAGACAGCAAGAGGAATGCGTTGGCATGGTAAGCAATGATTCCGAAAATGTGTAAGGTCATCAATGACTACCATCTTACGCCCAGTATTGACAATACAACGCACTGTCCACCGTCCAAGAGAGATAAAAAGTTTGAAATCCTGTTCTGAACATTATCTTTATAAGTTAGATAATAGAATACTTGACTAATGATTTGTGACTTGATCGCTTATATACATTGAGATGAGGAGTTTTTATCGAGCCAATGCCTTAACTACAATAAAAGTTCGAAATGACATAGAAAATTAAAACAAAAACCAACAAACAAACAAACAATTAAGCCATGAGTTACACATTCTCAGCGATTAAAATCCCCGAGGTAATTTTCGGCGGGGCTGTTACGCGCGTGTGCCGCTTTTGTTTTGATTGATCAAACTCCGAGAGAAGGCTCATATTTCATACTGTAACAACGTACAAAGGGGTGGTTAAAAGATCAATACAGTTAAATCATTAATGCTTTGAGTAGTCTGAAATGGAAAGAAAAACAAAATTAAAGTTATTGTAGAAAGCCACAGTTGAAGGGTAGGAATCTTGTATACCGGCTGCGTAAAATCTGTAGACGTATTTTCGGGTAGACTAAGTAAATTAAAAATAATGATACCACCTTTTGATAAACTTATACATGGTTTCTTAAATTCATAGATTTCTCTAAACCGTGAATATAGCGAATATTTTAACCGCGAGTTATTTCCTCTTATACAGTACTGTGGAGGGGAGCGCCATTTCGTTGTATTACATAGAATTACCTCTCTTTGAATCATTGGCAGATTATGTGAAATTACACTAACACTGTATAAGAGTTCGCGTTGAAATGCTACTGAAGTGTCAGTGACATAGTGTGAATTTGAGGAGTATTGGTATCTTTTTGGCAGAGTTGTTGGTATCCTTGTACCTAGTGTCCGCGAGAGGATCGGTATCCTCTGCATAGGTAACATGTCTCAGTACGGTTCTGTAGACTTGGTGAGCTTTAGATTTCATTGGGGTCTTATGAATCAATAGAAGACAAGCAAACAGTTGACATCCATAATTAAGGTCAGGCAGACCATTTGTATACGTTGCGCATGTTTATGTATTTTGAAGCACATCGAAATCCCCTAAAGGTCAATTATACCTATTTTAGATTGATTGATTGATTATTTATTGCTTTCCACCACACTCAACAATTTTTCAGTTATCTGGTGGCGTCCAATTTTTGGTTGTGGAGGAGAGAGCCCAGATACAATGTACCTGGGTAGAGACCACCGACCTTCCGCAAGTGAACTGGCAAACTTGCTCACATAACGCCGGGGCCGAGATTCGAACACGCGCCGACAGAGGTGAGATTTTTTATGATTTTGAGCCCGATGCTTTAACCACTCGGCCACGGAGGCCCCTCGACCTATTTTAGATACGTTGCGCTTATCTGTACATGTTGAAGTGCAAAAAAGCTCGTTACCACGCAGACCCGATCTCGCGGTATTTCTAAGGCAGACAGTCTGGTCCCCTACACGTTACAATACTTTTTAGTTCAAAATAACATCTCTATGTATTGATTGGTTGATTGTTTATTGTTTTGCGCCACACTCAACAATTTGTCAATTATCTGGTGGCGTCCAGTTTTTAGTGGTGGAGGAGAGAACCTAGATACAATGTACCCGGGAAGAGACCGGTGATCTTTTGAAAGTAAACTGACAAACTTTCTCACGTATATCGGCGAGGCGAGAATTAAACCCACGCCGACTAGAGGTGAGAGGCCTTGTGATTTTGAGCGCAGTGCTCTAACCACTCGGCCACGGAGGCCGTCATCTCTAATGTAATGTGAAAGGTTTTCAGTTCTTGCGTATGCGTTCCTTTTTCATATTGTCCTCGTTATTAGGGTATATCCTTGCAATTTAGAGTTTCGAATGGTCATTCATAGATAAAAGACTGAAGACTGAATGTATGGTGAACATCGGTGAACAATGAGCGCGAGCGGAACGCTTCAGAGACTGTACATATAAAACCTTGATAATAGGTGGTTGCCAGTCTATTTTTTAAAAACGCTTCCTTTGAGGAAATAGCATTGATTATAGAGGCATTCAGAACTATTGTTTATCAGACCTGTATAGATAGCGATGTATAGTAGTAGCATCTACAGATTATAGTGATGCATATTAGTGGTTTTAGTATGTGGTGTGTGGGAGGAGATAACAAAAAATGTGGACGGTGGTTGTATATGGTATGTACGTGGTATTCACGAAAATGTCGGTGGTTGTGGTATGTGGATGGTGGTAGTATACAAAGAACTTCTATGTTTTCCTGTGGGGATTCGGGTTAGAATAGATCCCCAGTACCCCCTTGCTTGTCATTAGAGGCGATTAAATGGGGCCGTTCTTCGGATAAGACCACAACAACCGAGGTCCCGTGTCACAGTAGGCGTGACATGATAAAGATTCCTCCCTGACCTAAGGCCCTGAGCGTCGAGCATAGGCCATGGTGATGTCTCCATATGAGTGAAAAATTCTTGAGCGGGACGTTAAACAATATACATTCAATCGATCAATATATATCAGATGCTATTCACTTACATTTACGTGTTGTGCTTTATGTTCCCCATAGAGATACCATGGAGAGTCATAAAAGACAAAAACATGGGAATAGCGATGATGGAGAAGATATTGTGAGGGTTGTCGCGTCTTCAACAACAAAAACTGACACGGACAGTAACGCAAAGGAAGTCACTGTTGCATTTCGTCAAATGGTATAAAAAGTGCAAAAATGAAATGCTACAGAGTTGCGGAAGAAACACGAAATATACTTAAACAAAAATGTGCCAGAAAATAAGGCCAGTAAGGAAGGTAGGCGAAAAGATAAAAAGGAGAATTTTTTTTTACTAGTTCAGAGAACTGTATGAGGGGTTCCATTATCATCTGTACCAATTGTAAGACATGATGAACGAACAGATGTCGGACGCCATCGATGAATTTGTGTCTGAGAATCATGGTCTGGAGACATCCATTAAGATGCCTCTTCACAAAAATAAATATTTAGTTGAAACATTTCTTGATAAATACAATAATGATGAAGACGAAGACGAGAAAGTCGAGGGGAATTCTAACCGTTGCTAACGAAACACAAATCTGTGCTTTGGGAATTCACAAAACCGTCTTTACAGTCTTAATTCATTCAGATAGGTATGATTGAGGGGAAGAGGCTACGATCATGTAGAATTTATCAATTTATTTATTTTTTATCTATGTTAAAAAAGTCTAAAATAAATGTTCTAATAATACCTACATTTAATGACGGATTGACGCACGAGTTCTGAATGACCATGTAGGAACGAACAGTTTCAGAGAATGCTCAGTTTTGTATGAGAAGGGAACGCTTTGGTCTGCTAATGGAACATCGAACAGTTTGAACGGAACAGTTTGATGTCGGAACGGTTTCAGCGACAACGGAACGGTTCAAATGGTGTAGTAGTAAACTTCAGGGTCTTTAAGTGTAAGAAAGCTCAAAGGTTAATCAGTGGTCGAAAGTGTTCAAAACCAACCAATCTTCAGTGTATGTATGCCATTCTTTGATGATCCAACGGTGTAGTCAGCAGAACCAAGGGGTTAACAAATTGAGGATAACCGTGTAACTTTCATTCTAGTTGCACTTAGCTTATCACAGCAGAGTTAATCTATGCATTAGTATTAGAATAACAGATGCACTAAAACACTCATTTAAACCTTAAGAACCGGTCGCGGAAGCTCAGTAGTTAGAGCGTTCGCTTCGTAACCGAGAGGTCGTGAGTTCGAGCCTCGGTTGTGAAATGGCCGCGTCTAACCTAAGACGAAAAAAAGGTAATGATCGCCAAGCGCTCGGCATTTAGTAGTGAGAATCACGGGTCTTTCGGACATGGCCTTAAAAAGGGAGGTCCCGTGCGGCGACAGGCGTTGACAATTGCGGAAATCTCACTGCTACGGCCCTGAGCGCCGAGCATAAGTCTAAATCTGTGATACTGCACCTAAAGCTGGTGACGTCTCAATATGAGTGAAAAATTCTCAACAGGACGGAAAACAAACAATCTAACCTTAAGAGACATCATAGCAAAACTATCAATGTCTATATTTATATCACTAGTAAATTATTGAATATATTTATTAATTCAATATATAAATTTTATGACCTCCTTGTGTTACAATTCACCCATAATCAGGAGAAACCACATTCTTCCGATAATTAGAGGGAATATTGTTCGATGTTTTCAGTAAAAAGAATTCACGAGCAGTGAATTGCAGTGTTCATAAATGCACGTCATTTGAACCAGACTTTAATCAAACAGTCTCTTTAAACCACCACAGGTTTTGGATGATATTTCTTCCGAATCTAGCCACCAGTTCCTTAAACTCAAATTCACTAACAAATGGAATGAGGCCGTCAGCATAGCAACATTCTTCTTCATAAAAAAACCCCGTTCAGTCTTGTATTCCAGAGAATTTGAAGTTCAAGTCTACACCTTTTATTTCCTACAAATATACTTCCACTATTGCATCCGAACTTTTTAACTACAAACATATTTTACAGTGCCTAGATATAGACCATCTTATATTCAATCCACCAAGTATTCTTGTTTTTCGTCTTCTTTTAACTATAGTCCAGCTGGACATGTCATTACTGGTAATGTTGATATAGTTAAAAATGAAGATCTAAAATCACTTATTTTAAAAGGTTCTAAATTCAGATAACCTCGGTCTTTCCATTGGCGACCGAACTTCATCTCTATTATGAATTCTGTCGAAGATTATGCCAGACGATGGGCTAAATCTGAACTTGATACCTTGTCAGAATGGATAAAAATATAAGAGGAATATTAAAATCCTGTGTCAAACCAAAAATGCCTACCATCTATCATTCTGTGTTTAGTAAATCAGAGGTGATAAAAGAGTTAGATAGGTTACATGAGGGATATGTTTTGGTTCCAGCTGCCGAAGCTGGCAACAGCATTGCATTTGCTTGTAAGGGTCATTATTAAAACTGCATTGGCATTAATTCCACATTTATTAATCGCACATATACTCCAACTGCCCTTTCGAAAGATGAAATTCTTCAAAATCATGCTTCAGTTTTAAATACATTTAATTTCCCAGTCAATGAAGCGGATGAATATGAGTTACCGTACCTATACTGGATCCCTAAACTCCACAAAAACCCTTACAAACAAATATACATTGCTGGATCCAGTAAATGTTCTACTAAGTCTTTGCTCCTTACGAAAATATTAATTGCTGTGAAGGAGAAATGTCAAACGTACTGTACCACTACTTATGCCAGAAATTGTGCTAATCAAATGTGGATTCTTAAAAATTCTAAAGAACGTTTATTGAATATGAAATTACAAAACCTTTCTAGAATTCACAACATTAAAACGTATAATTTTACAACTCTTTACACTACTATAAATAAATTAAAGACTAGCCTTTTTGACATCATAGACAGAGAGTTGTTTCGTGATGAAACATGGTAAAAGGTAATATTCATATTTAGTGATTGATCATCCCAAAATTTATTTTGTTAAAGACCACTCTGACTCCACGCACAAGTACTCTGGATTTGATTTTAAAAAGATGCTAGAGTTCCTCATTGTCAATATTTCCGTAGTCTTTAGTGCTCAAGGCTTCCTAATAACAGTCTGCTGTAATTCCCATGGGCATGGATTGTGCTCCTTTGTTAGCTGACCTATTTGTATATTCTTATGAAGCAGAATTCATTCAAAAACCTCTACACAAGAAGAAAACAGTCTCTTGTTGTGGCCTTCAATTTGACATTTAGATATATCGACGAGGTTTTGTTTATTATCAATGATCAGTTTCATTCATATGTCAATTCGATATATCCCAGTGAGCTTGAAATAAAAGAACCACAGAATACTCTACTTCTGGTTCGTCCTTAGGTATTTACTGAAAATAGATGGCGGCGGCGAACTAACAACTCAACTTTATGACAAACGGGGTGATTTCAATTTCTCCATCGTCAACGATTATTTATGTGATAATATTTTGAAAATCTCAAAGCTTTTACAAGAGAATTTAAGACCCATCTTTTTTTTTGTAAAGCCTTTCTGTGAGATGTAATTGAAATTAGAACTCTTTTTATAGATAATTCAAATTTTCATAATTCTGTTTTTATTATGATATTCCTGTACTTGTGTAAACGATTTAAAGTTTATTTATAATACGGTGTTGTATAAGTCATTATTATTATTGAACTAAGTATGATACTATCGCTTTATCTGACGCGTCCGTATGTTCAAATACGTATTTGCTTAAAGTGTCACAGCGGTTAAACTCTTTCAAATACCCAAAAGCTTCTTGACAAATTTCCCTCCACTTCAATTTGGCATAGCTTCTGGTCAAATTTATGTGAGGTTTTGCATTTCTAAAAAAAAAACACAAAAAGGTATACATCGTCTGTAATACACATGCCGAGAAATCTCCGCACATCTTTACTTGATTCGCATGAAAAAGCAAACATGACGAACACGGATCAATCTGATAAATCCGAAATGGAATACAAATTAGAGAGTTTGAAAAACATGGTCCCTTGAAAAAAACCAGAGGTGGGATCAGGTGCTCAGGAGGAATAATGTTCCCCTGTTGACTGGTCACTCCCACAGTACGCCTTATATCTGGTAAACGGAGGAATCCGTAGTCAGAAGCAGTGTGCCAATAATGATCTAGAATTTCGTATGAAAGACGTCAGATAGGCTCTGATGGCAACTAGATCGTTATAACGACCATAGAACTTGCGAAATGCTGACTTTAAACGAGTCTGTTGTCACCCTGTAATACCAGCTTGTTTGTCAGTAGCCTGCCTCAAGTTAAAAACTGACCATACGCAGAACAAGCTCTTGTAATCTCTGGAGCGAGTTTATCAGAAGAGATCTTAGCTTGGCATTGTACAAGGCCACATGATTGTCACTAAAATTTATATCCCGAACAAGAACAAGCATTTCTGTAATTTCGTCTTGTAAATCAGAATTTTTTACGAAATGTTAAATCCTTCCTTGACAGAAAGTGTTGTAAGAAAATCCAAATGATCATATTGTCGGGGGTCTTTTCTGTCATAAAAGTATCGGAATTTGTATGGCTATCCCATCTCATGAGAAGAATATTTAATAAAGAACCTTCTTTGTGCTTATGGTTCGTTTGGCAACTACAGGCTTTCTACTGTGTTTAGTTAGCCATATTTGGTTTCCAATTTTTCTTACTGGTTCGAAATATTGAACCCATGTTTCGTCACCAGCAACAATGTTTGCAATTTGACCTTGATTGATCATTTTATATCAAATTGATGGAAATATTTTGAGCACTTGCTTAGCGGTTTGTACTCGTACCCGTTTTTGGTCATCTGTCAGTATATGCGATAACATATTGCAGACATATTTCGTACTTTCAAAATACGCTTCAAAATGAAACGCACCAGCGATAGCAATATGGCAACAGCTTTGGTAATACAAAACATAAACGATACCGATTTTGATGCACCAGATGCGCATGTCGACATATAATGCCTCTCCATTGATGCCAACGTCAAAAATGTTGGAAATCCGATATAAGAACAAACTTGGATGAGTTTGAATATCACATCGCATGTACATGGCATTACTATCAATCATTTTCCTGACTTTTGAGACTTATGCCTTGCCTGTTACAGTCATAGGTCAGCCAGAGTTTGCTGCATCTTTGACGGACCTTGTGCCAGTCAGAAATTTCTTTATCCACCTACGAGCTATCTCATAAGATACTTTACCAGACCCATAAATTTCCCCCAATTCAGTAACAAAGTACATTACGGAATGGCCGGTCGAGTTTTGTGCGAACTCTTTATGAGCTCTAATTCTCAACCCGTTTCCCAACCATGTTTACAACAATGGTCAACTACCGGCTCTACTGAAATGACTATAAGTGTAAAGCTATGTGAAGCCGAAGGCTCGTGTTTATACCATTAGAAAAAATATGGAATAGAGCTATGCAAGAGCATCACCGTCCACGAAATCGTGCAAAGCGTTATCTCGCTGTGGTACAATACACATTATACATCGAACAACCAGCGTATTTGATGTTTATTTCTGCCCATCTATTATACAATAAATACAGAGAATTTAAAAAGTAATATGTTGAAAAAACAACAGACACCTGGAAATAAAACCTTTAATTCGATTCATTGGTTAAATCTTATAATTTCGCTGCAATGCAGCACAACAATTTTTAAAGAATTGGGGAATTAACATTTCAGCTTATTTCTTGACCCAACTTTGCACGCAAAAATGACCATCTGTGTGGGTAATAATGAAAGGGACAAACTATATGTTGCCACGTGCCTGATAGTTATTTGTGTGTAGGTTTAAGAAATTGCAATGATATAATGATATAGTCGAACTGTACAATATAAGTTGATTTTCACCAAATGAATCGCAGGCGAAAAATTATTACAGCAGAAAGATTTCACTCGATATACCGATTCAACAACATTGACATGATCTATTTATTACAGGCCGCTCGGTCTGTTCTGATACGAGTTTCTCAACTGCCCAGTATTTTTGTGAAATTAATGGGTTTTTTTCTGTGGGATGTGCATTCATTTTTGAAACTGTTTCCAAAAGTAATGCAATGCATAGGTGATTTGGGATTGAAATTATTTGTTAATGCTAGCTTTCGAGATATATAATCTCTAGAAATAAATCAAGTGTAATTTTAACATAATAAACGTTAGAATTGTCAATCTGTACTACGTTTGCTTCGAGTTCAATTTATTTCATTTATTACCTTATATCTATTAATTCATTCATGGATACAGAGTACGCAGTGTTTTGTGGATTCAAGACTATTTTGCGGATTCATATAACTAGTAATATATTAAAGTGGTCTTGGGGTGATAAAAAGAGGGGAGTCCAGCCAAGTAAAAACTCCAAACATGTATACCTTTTTAAAGTCATTTTCCTTCTGCGTAAAATTGTTTTTTTTTTTACTATGGCGGTTAATATATCTTCAAAGATTGAAATATTCGTCCTGAAGGTGTAACAAGTGAAATCTTCAGTGTGATCCTGTCTAAAAAAGCAATAGAATTATTTCTTTCTTCTTCTGCGGCCTGATACCTTTGACGCTTGCGTGAGGTTGTTTCCTTGTAAATATATTGACAACGCAATGTGCTGTGCACTCTCTGTATTCCGGGGGAAATAACATGCCCTGTATTGTGAAAAATGAATCCCATTGAATTTATGTTGCGACAAGATTTTAATATGGATTACCCCGTTCGCCTGATCAAGATATAGGTCTCACGGCGGATGTGACCGGTCGACGGGGGATGTTTACTCCTCCTGGGCATTTGATTCCACCTCTGATATATCCTGGAGTCCGTGCTTGCAAAAGTTCCTTATATGAGTTGTGAGATTGATCATGGCTCATCATCTTTACCTTTTCATGATTAAAAATGCCAATGAAATATCTGTGTAATTTCAACAAAGTTATAAATAATATATCATATTTTTTGTATTTTAGTATGTTTTGTAATCTATTCGTATTCTTAATACATGAATATATAGCATATTTTAGGCTTGTATAATTTCTGGAACCTGGACTCACTGAAGTAAAAATATACTTGAATGCCTCAGAAAATCATTTTCAACAATCATGTTCATGTAGGAATCAATTCTAATAATTTAAAACACAAACTCACAACAAGAAGTGGATAAAAATACGGATATTTATGTCATACCAGGATCAGGGATAAGGGATCGGCCTCGATGTATGATTATAATATTTATTGCAGTTTTCAATATCATGAATCATTCATTTTGCCCACAAATTTGATGCTCGTACAAGCTTTTCTTATTTATTACTTATGTATGCATTCGAGACATAAAGAAAATTGTAAAGGATGAGAATAACAGCCCACCGTGCACCATGATAACGGGGTCCGAAGAGCTACAAACACTGTTCCAGAATTATGCTGAACTTATGCAACTGAGGACATTTGACTGCGAATTTATTCCGCACTTGTTTATATCTAGCCTAAATGTGCAATCCAGATGGTCGATTGAGGAGAAATAAAAGGTGAGGCGCAGTTAAAGTTTAAAGGAATTTCGAACGGGACGCAAACCCGACGTGATTGGCAACTAGACCCACGTGTGACCAGTATCATGTCGCTGTGCGGATTTGTTATTGCAAAAATGATCAACTAATCTACTTTTCTAAGCAACTGTTAGATCTTGTTATACTCCAGTCATATATTTTTATTTCATCGCGTCTCTGCTTTAAACCCGACATTTCATAACTTACGTTCCATGTGGTTTAGCGTTCCAGCCGGAACGCTAAATGCTTATAATTTTCATTCCGGGCTATAATTTACGTTCTGTCCGCGTAGGTTTGGTTTCGATTCGTATAGTTTACGTTACGGCTATTTCGAAATCCGGCCCGGACCTAAGAATCATAATTTGGTTTCCGGGTTTCACTGTAATGTTTGTTCAGGCCAATGTTTAAATCTGTGAAGCAAAATACTTGTGATTTGTCATTTTAGACTCGAAAATGGAAAGTGTCAGCACAAGAAATATCCCAACTGTTCAGAAAATGAAATTAGGAGAATACAAGAATAGTCAAAGTCTTTCGTATGTGTGATGAGGCAGTATGCCTCTGACTGTATGGGGCTAGCACCTAGTGATTTGAGAACAATTATCAGCATGTGGACTGGTACATATATCTCCTAAACATGCTATGGTGTACAGACAGAGTTGCACAGTTCTAAGGTTCTAGCTCCAAGTGTTTGATAACAATTTTCTATGGCGCAGGTGTATGTGACTCCAGCTAGGTACCTAAGATATATGCCAGTTTCACAACATTTCCAGAATTTGGAGGATAGGTGTGAAACGTGATTTGATAACAATTATAGTAGGCTCTGTATGGGGCTTACTAGCATTTCCGTATTCAACAATCTGAACAGATTTTTTTAAAAATATCTCCTTTCAAATATAATTTAACATAATAGTGATAAATCGTTAAGTGTTTTAAAACATGCGTGAATATATACTCTGCAAAAAAAGAAACGCATAATGGATTTTTTAAGATTTTAGTAGATGTATTTTGGATTATGATTTTACAATAAAAAATGTAGATATTCACTAGATTTGTTTCAACTGAAAAAAATTACAGTCCAAACCTTAGATATTGGTGAAAAAAAAGTCAGATCATCACAGTTAAGAACACTTCCTGTCACGTTTAAGTTAGTACCGTGTATGAACACCTCGAGCTGCCAACACAGTTCTGCATCTCCTTGGCATAGAGTCAATTAATTTTCTTACGTTATTGCGTGGAATTGTTCGCCATTCCTGTTGTAACATTTGACGGAGCTGATCGAGGGTCTGAGGCGGAGGTTGGCGCAGGCGCACACGTTTATCCAGTTGGTCCCATAAGTGTTCAATCGGATTCAAATCCGGTGATTTGGAAGGCCATGGTAACACATTAATGTTGTTCTGCTGAAGGTAGTCAATTGTTAAGCGGGCTGTGTGAGGCCTAGCATTGTCATGTTGGAATAACTCCCCCTGTCGGTCAATTACGCGCATAAGGTGAGGTTGGAGAATTTCGTCTCTGTACCTTTGAGCCGTTAAATTGCCCGGGACATGTACCAGTTCTGTTTTACGGTCATTAGAGATCGCCGCCCACATCATGACGCTACCTCCACCGAAGCTATCCACTTCTTGGACACACGAGGAAGAGAAACGTTCATTCCTGCGCCGGTATACACGGATTCTTCCATCACGTTTCTGTAGCAGAAAACGGGACTCATCGCTGAACCAGATTCTACGCCAGTTGCGGAATGTCCAGTCCCTCAATCTGTTGCACCATCGGACTCTTTCTCGTCTGTGTAACGGTGTCAAAACTGCTCCAAAATACGGTCTTCTGGGTCTAATGCCATATTGTCGAAGTCGGTTGCGGACTGTCTGCGAGCTGATTCTTTGCAATCCAGGTATTCCGACTGCAGTAGCTGTTGCAGCAACGGTTCGTTTCCGTAGATGAAAGACCCGGATGTAGCGATCTTGTCCAGGAGTCGTAATGCGAGGTCGCCCACTCCTCGGTCGGTCATTAGTAGAGCCAGTCTGCTGGAATCTGTTCCACAGCCGAGAAATTGTGCTCTGATTTACGTTTTCAGTTCGTGCAATCTCACTTTGGGATACTCCGGCCTGGAGACGGCCAATGACGATATTTCGAGTAGCAGGGTCCAACCTTGGCATAGCAGCATTTTAACGTTATGATGAATTCAAGCTTCAAACTTCGTCCTTTTATACGCTTTAATGTAGTGATTGAATTAAGCACAAAGTTCTCGTGAAAAACGTAAGCCAAATTCCATGGCGATAGAGGCGATGTGCAATTTTAGAGAGTCGCCGAGCTAATCTGGCAGAGAGCCAAATCAAATGAACAGACCTTTAAAGTTTCATACTTACCTGTAAAAAATCAATTACTCAATTGACCATTTCAGTTTACCTGGTAAAATACATAATTTGCATTTTTAAAATTTCAAAAGGGCTATGCGTTTCTTTTTTTGCAGAGTATAGATATTTACTATAAAGCACGTTTTATTTATATATAAGTTATATTGATTGATTATATATTGTTTAACGTCCCGCTCGAAAATTTTTCGTCTATAAAGATGTATCTCTCTCTTTCTCTCTCTCTCTCTCCGTATATATATATATATATATATATATATATATATATATATATATATATATAACTTCATTTCTTCTGCACTGTTAGGATGTTCTGGAAAATCAACTCCGGTTTATTATGGATACAACGCCCCCTTACCAGAAAGCCTGAAAAGCAATGATTCTACACAACAGAAAATTTATGTCGAAAATAGTACACTATGTAACGAATAATGCGTGAAATAATCCTGTATTATTATAAAGAACCTTTTATATCAATTTCACTTTCATTGATTTACTTTTTGTCGATTTTGAAAGATATTTACTAATACCAATTTATGCCATGGTAATTTTTTAAAATTATTGCCCAATCCTGATTTAAGAGGATCTTAGTTTAACCGAACACGATTTTGCATTAAGGAGAGCAGCTAGATCAGAAATTGGAATCACTTTGACAACATATCTTGCCAAGCAAACAACAGTATACAAAAGGTTTTCCTAATCTATTATCATCAGTTTTATGACATTATTCAATACAAGTTCTGAAAGTTACATATTTTGTTTAAAAATACCCGAAATACGCAATGAATTGAACATTAAAAAATATGCAGAGGAGGGAGGGTGCAGGAAGTCTTGTCCACAAGTACCTGTACGCCAATCATGCGTCGCTCGTTTACAATAATGAATGTTTGTTTGTTTGTTTGTTTGTTTTATTTATAGTCGCCTGAGCAATTTTTCAGCTATCCGGCGACTGTCAATAATGAATGAAAAACGTTGTTCTAATCATTTTCTAAAACGACCATGTCAGTTTACTTAGTGATCATAATTTGAAATAAGCTATATTTGTTTGCCACCTTAGCTTTAAAATTTAGGATAAATCCGTTGGGGAATGTTTTCTGACACATGCGTTATTTCAAACAAAACGAAGATGTGAAGAAACCCACATCAACGACATATGCAAAAATATTGATGCGCACAGTGTGTGATGGCATAGGGAAGTTGAACAAAGGTCAACTCACAAAAATGGTGGCGAAAGTGACCGTCACCTAATATATATTTATTTGCATTAGTAAATAACAAAACATCATCATTGTCAAAAAAGGGGCACCCCCGATTATACATATCATGCATGTTGTTATGTATCGGGATCCAACGGAACAACAGGTATGGAATGGCTAAGATAACGAACAGTACTCAGTTTCGTAATGCCTATAGAAATACATATCACAGAGATGGGCAAACACGGACCCCCAGACATACCATAGGTGGGATCAGGTGTCTAAGAGGAGTAAGCATCCCCTGTCGAACGGTTACACCCGCCGTGAGCTCAATATCTTGATCATGTAAACGGAGTAATCCTCAGTCAGAATCGGTGCGCCATGAACGGCAAGAACGAAACACAGTATTTGACCTAATGAATGGTCGTTATAAAGAACATAGATTTTCTGAAATGCTGACTTTAGACGAAATTGTACAAACCTTGGTCATCAATTTTATTTAAATGAAAAGTATATTCCAATTGATAATTTGTAATTGATAACAATTCGCATTTTTTCATAATTTATTTAAAGGTCAAATTATTTGTTATCAGGTATATTGGCTGATTTTTTTTTTCGACCTACGGCGGTTGTACAAGACTGTTTGGAGTATGTTTACTTCTTCAAAGTCTCTATTTGAAGTTGACAATTTCCTGACATCTTACGAAACATTCTTTATGTAGCATGATTCATTTTTGCTTAGAAAGCAGATCAACACAATGTCTTATATTGCATAAAATGTAATTTGTCTTTAAAATAATCAAATATTTCGGCTTTCGCATATAGTGTAAATTAATGCTTGCTACTTGCAAGGGAACCAAAAACTTAAAACTAATTAATCAAGTTGCTCATCATCAAACGAATTTGTGGCTCACAACTGGATTTATGCAGTGAAGTGTTCGGTTCATGTTGTGTAACGAAACCTCCTTGATTGGTAACTTATTTACAAATCAATAAATGTAAATGGTTGCAAATGATGTATCTTAAAAGACATGCAATTTTAAAAGTTGTATGTATATGTAACGCTTGTCGTTATACAAAGGACGATGAAATTAAGATGAAACTTACTTAATTCATCATAAATCAGGTCTACGAGATATTAATTTGCGAAATCAAGGAATAAGGTTACATGGGCGGCCTAAATGTATGATTGGAGTTTAGGTATTTTTTTTCCATATTCAACGTCAAAAAATCGTTGTATCAATGCATGACTCGCATTCCAACCCTGACAGCGTTCAATGCACTCGTAAATCATTAAGGCATATACGTGATTCATTTCGCCAAACTTGCGATTATTTTGTTCTGTCAATGAAATGCTTAATTAAGTACTAAAGGAGCTTGAATGCAGCCTTTGTTTGCAAATCCAAAGGATACTGTGTTTTATTGGAATTAATGACTGATAGTAAACTACTCTATTTTCAGATGACAATTAAAAACTATGTACGCATTAATATGTTAGTAGTTATTATCAAAATTGTAGTATGCACCTAGTTGAACGATCCGAAAGGACTTCAGAATTGGGGGACCAAGACTTTGACGATGAACGGTAGAACATGCCAACGCTAGGATTCACAATTTCCTCATGGCCATGAGATAGATAGCACAAATGACCTAGTATGATTCAATTATGTATTAACCCATTTTTCTAATAAAATGAAAATTTGCTTAACCACATACATGTATACGTGTAGTCCAAACTTCAAGAGGACAGTCTGTTTAATCTAGAAACCTGACGAAGAGCGGTAGCTATCCTGTTGTTGTAGTTGCAGTTTTTCCATGGAATTATATTACTTAGTCTTGTGCTTTACTTTTATGACAGGAAAACTATTGCCGTAATCCGGACGTCGAAAAGCGACTTTGGTGCTACACAGTAGATCTGAACGTCAGATGGGAATATTGTGATATACCTGTATGTTAGACATCAACAAATCATCTAATGAATAATTAACCAATTTGGGATATATATTTCGTGAATTATGTATCCGTCTTACCACATTACAACTCTCTTTTCACACGGAAGGCTATCAAGGGCAATTCCAAACACATGGAAAAATGCATCATATTCGCACGGCTAACTGGAATTGATATTGTCCTCCTAAATTGGCTGAAACATTGGATAAACGGCTTTAATCCATAAACACACAACCCCTTTTTCATTGGCACGAGCATTTCTTCATTTTGTGGTCGCCAGTATTTTTTAATGTTCACAAACGGATTGTCTTATTGAATGGAACAGAAAATGTTGGTTCCCTTGTGGTAGTGCAATTCTTCCTTTTTTTCCAAAGCTGTATCAATCATGTCGGAAGCGAGGGCGAGTGGACAGGTATAAACTAATCTCATTTTTGGTTGCATGGCATGTTCGTTCATTTTCCATTCGTGAAAGTCTATTATGTTCTCTTTGCTATTCGTCGTATGTACCTCGACATAGAGTCCATTCCTTAGCTCTGACTAACAGCGAGAAGAATACATGTGAAAGTTTCTGTCTAAATAACAATAAATAATACTGTAGATATTTACAGATTTAACACGGTAATTTTTGTCATTTCCATTTTTAAAATTCATTTTACATATATTTGAAAAAAATAAACACCGCAAATATCAAAATATTAATGGTGACTCGTGCACAGATATAACTGTTTTCCGATGAGTGTACACCGAACTGAGTTTCCATTGATATTTCAAATTTAATGAATTTGAAATCACAAAACTTTTCTTAAATCAACAACATAAACAACATCAACAACATAACAACGTACGATTTTACAACGATTTACACGACCATACTTCACGATAAATTAAAGATTAGAATTTTTGACACCATAGACAGTTGCTTCGTCAACAAAAATGGTAAAAGAAAATATCCATACCTAGTGATCGGTCATCCCAAATATTGCTTTGTTACACACCACTCTGACTCCACGCACAAGTACTCTGACGTTGATATAAAAAAGATGCTAGAATTCCTCATTGACAACAGTTTATGGTGATCAGGCCTTCCGATAGTCTATTGGAAATCCCATGAGCAAGAATTGTGCTCCTTTGTTAGCTGACCTTTTCATATTCTTATGAAGCAGAATTAATTCAAAAGCTTCTGCATGAGAAGAAGCAATCTCTTGCTGTGACCTTCAATTCGATATTTAGATATATCGACGACGTTTTCTCTAATAACAATGAGAATAGATGCTGGTGGCAAACTAATAACGCAACTTTATAACAAACGGGATGATTTCAATTTCTTCATCGTCATCTTCAGTTATCTCTATTGCAATATTCCATCATAACCCGCATACGGTGTTTATATATCCCAACTGATTCGATACGCAAACGCTTGTTCTGCATATGATCATTTTTTAAATTGAGGCTGAAAAAGAAGTTGATGTTACAGGGATTTGTACAATCCAATCTAAAGTCAGTATTCAGCAAATGTTATTGTCTTGATAACCATCTAGTTTGCCAGTACAAAATTCCATTAGGTAAATTGTTGTCTGATGTGTTTATACCAATCCTTCTTGGTACACTGATTATGACTACGGATTGCTCCTTTTTTTCCTGATCTGGATGTAGGGCTCACGGCGGGTGTGACCGGTCGACAGGGGATGATACTCCTCCTAGACACCTGGTCCCACCTATGGTATGTCTGGTGGTCCGTGTTTGCCCATCTCTGTGATATGTATTTTCTATAACAATTACGAGATTGAATACTGTTAGTTACCTTAGCCTTTTTTATCCTTTAACAGTATTCAAAGTAATATATCCATGATATTAGTTTTGTAACCAAGCATGATATGGCGCCTTAAAATAACCACAAGGGATACAAAGGGACTCCACGACTTATATACAGATCCAACGATTCGTTCGTCATTAACGCCTCACTTAAAGTGCGACTGTTTACTTCGTTGTCAAATAAATGTGCATTTCCGTAATAAATGTCTTGATACAAGAGTCAAAAATTGGTCATGTACATGTCCGCATCGTCTCTAATTCCCTTGAGTCGTTTATATTTATGTACACGTTAGTAGTCTTCTCTTGTCCATATTTTAGCTTTAGCTCGAAAAATGGTTTGCATGAATACATGATTAGCTCGATCAAGAAGTTCTCTCATCTCCCTCCACGTATTTACACACAATCCTACGATGCATTTAGTCTCGTGGGCAGTCCTCTTCTCGAATACAGTTTCTTTATTTACAAAAGTTTACAGAATTCTTCTCATCCAAATGGTGAGAGATATTCTCTTAACTATTGTTTCTGTTGTTGAAAACCAAATACAATCATTCATTTTCTTCCAAGTTGCATCTATCGAGCTCTAATATCACCAGGAAGACGTCTGAGTAAATAACAAAACCAGTGTAGATATTCACGAATACCGAAACATTGTTACTTCCGATTAAATTTATTCTTTTTAAGCTCATTTTACACCATCCGGAAAATATAAACTACAAATGTTGCTGATGACCCCTACATGGAAGTAACTATATTCCGATGTATATGCACCGAACTGGGTTTTCATTGATATCACTCGATACAATTTCTAAATTATCTTGACTACTGCATTGATTATTTGTGAAACTCTTTAAAGGAACATCTGTATACAACCAACATCATCCATTCTCCTTTTTGGTCCTCGTAAAGAATGTCAAACAATGACACCTTATCTACAAATCTTACACACTTTCTTGTCTTCATCAAAATAATTTTTCAATTCGATCAATTTAGGGTGGGTTGCAATCATTGATTTCTTTTTCAGAAAAAAAATTGTTCAAACATTGTAGTTGTCAGGACTACATCGAAACGGGTCTAAATATATCTAGATTGAATTATATGATGATAGTTTTAATTTTCTCTTACATAGTGTAATCACAACATAAATCATTGCCGATCAATGCATACCTAAAACCTCGACAAATTCTACTAAAACAAAAAGCCATGGTTTACAGAAGAATGTAATGCACCAATTAAAGCTCGCAAAAAAGCAGAAAGAATATCCAATAGATCACCTGCTTCTTTACATCTAAAACCTTTCACATATATAGAACAAAGGTTCGTAGAACCATAAATGTACGTAAACGAAAATCCTGAAGACATTTGTTTCAAGTCTAAATTCGCATACTCCTATAAATAACATTTGGAATGCAATAAGGAAAATAAAAGGAAAGGGTTCCGGTAAAAATACCAACATCTGAAGGTAGAAAATCAAATAATCACAGATAAGAAAGATATATCTAACAATATAGCGAATACTATTTCTAAAAACTCACCAAAAGGCAACATGATCCCAAATTTTATCTCAAACAAGAATACAGACTTACGATGAATTGCTAAAATCTCTAGAAAAGTCTCATGATGCAACTGTAGGTCTTAACCAGATCCATTAACAAATCGTAAAACACCTTCCTAAATCTACCAAAGAATATCTTCTGCAAATCTTTAAATGATATGGGAAAGTGATAAATTCTTCCTAGTCGCAGGCAACAATTATTCCTATTCCAAAATATGGAAAGGGTCATTCAGATCCTAATAATTATCAGCTAATAGCCTTAAGAAACTGCGAATCTAAAACCATGGAATGGATGATCAACGAATACTTGGTGTGATTTCTTGGGACTAATAACATTTTAACTGATATACAATGTAGCTCCAGGAAAAAATCGAAGCACAGTCGAACAGTTAGTAAGACTTAAAACCTATATTCGAGACGCCTTTGTCAACAAAGAGCACTTTTGATTTACAAAAGACATACGATACCACATGGAGATATCTTCATAATATAGGTCTTAAAGGCTATTTACCAAATACTTTAAGCAGTAGGCATTTCAATGTTCGCTTATGATCTATATTTTCAGACAATTTCGAACAAGAAATGGGCGTGCGACAAGGAGGTCTTTTATCAGTTACATTATTTAGTATAGGAATAAACAGTCTCGCTGATGTACTTAAAAACGACTTTCATAGAAAACTATATGTTGATGACTGTTATCAATCAAAAATATGAATTCCATTGAGCGTAAATTACATTTATGTCTAAACTAAATCCAAAACTGGGCTGATGTAAATGGTTTTAAATTTTCCAGAACTAAAACGGCGTGCATGCATTTCTGTTTTAAAAGGAAACACCACGATGATCGGCAATTGGAATTAGGTGGTACTGCAATTAAAGTTGTAAAAGAGACTAAGTTCTTAGGTGTCATTTTTGATAATAAACTCTCTTTCATTCCGCGAATAGCAATGCTCAAAGAGAAATGTACAAAAGCCCTTGATATGATAAAAGTTGTTGCAAACACAAAATGGATAGCAGATAAGAATACGCTTCTACATCTGTATCGCTCTCTCATCCGATCTAAACTAGACTACGGTTGTATAGTATATAGAGCGGCAATCCACAATCAAGGACTTCGACTGTGCACAGGAGCTTTTCGAACCTCTCCTGTAGATTGTTTATATGTAGAGACAAACGAACCACCTCTAGATCTCGTAGAATAAAACTGATCGTACAATACATTGTTGAATTAAAAGCAAATACTGACAATCCTTTATTTAACTGCGTTTTCCATCCACAGTTTGAAGATCTGTATGACAAAAATAAGACGTGTATAAAATCAATTGGTATTCGAGTCAAAAACATTTACATGAATCCAACTTACCTTTGGACATCATAAAACCTTCATCGCGTTCTGAAATACCACCATGGAAATTACTAAGACCCAAAGTTGACACATCACGTTCTGAATATAGAAATTCTGAAACAAATTCCGCTATTTTCAAACAAAGGTTATCCGAAATAAAACTATCTAAACATTGTACAACTGATGTTTATACAGATGGTTCAAAAGACCAAAATAAATTATAGGCTATCCAACTTGCGTTAGAGTATATTAAAATCTCTAATGACAAATACTATATTCCCAGACTCCCTATCATGCCTACAGTCTATGAGGAACATGAACATTAATCATCCATATATATGTTAGACATTTTAAACCAGTACTATCTTCTAACTAAGCAAAATAAAATAGTTGAGTTCTGCTGGATTCCTAGTCATATTGGTAATTCATGGTAACAACAAAGCAGACAAAGAGGCAAAGAATGCCCTACAAAATGATATTGTACATTTCAAAATTCCTTACACAGATTTAATACATATCATAAACTATATGTAAATGATCTTTGGCAAATATGTTGGGATTTCTGTGACAGAAGTAAACTCTATTCTATTCAAAACAAAGTAAACAAATCGTATAACATCGTAATGAAATGCCAGGACGAAGTTATTATTTCACAAATACGAATCGGACATTCAAATTCAAAAGATTTCATTTTTTTGGAAAGGGGCCTACGTGGCCGAGTGGTTAGAGCATTGCGGTCAAAGTCACAAGGCCTCTCACGTCTAGTCGGCGCGGGTTCGATTCTCGCTCGCGCCGATATATGTGAGAAAGTTTGCCAGTTTACTTTCGAAAGGTCGGTGGTCTCTTCCCGGGTACATTGTATCTGGGGTCTCTCCTCCACCAATAAGAACTGGACACCACCAGGTAACTAAAAAAATGTTGAGTGTGGCGTAAAATAATAAACAATCAATAAATAAACCAACCGTACATTCAAATTGGACACATTTTTTTTTTGGTTAAACAGAGAACCTAAACATGAATGTATATCTTGTTAGTCTAGTCAATATACAAAATGACCTCAAGAAGATTGCTACAAAAGGTTTTATTGCTTTAAGTTATACTACAGTCTTAACAACATATCAAAAATGTAATTTGCGGGAGACATTGAAAAGGTTTTTTTTTATATGACCAACAACCGTAAAATTTGAATTTTCATATATGCTACAATTCGGCCTCCATACACAGAAAATATGACTTATGATAAAACGTCATGATGACACAAGCCTATGATATACGCTGTGAAAGCATGGTCATTGTTAGTTGAGAAAGATATATTTAAACCGCAATAATAATTTATGCTACATAAGTACGTCAAAATGGGGTTCTTAAGTTTCTTAATTTTATTTGATGCTAGGCGCGTAAGTATTTAACGACCAAGTAGTTAAATTTACGTATCAAAACAATTGTTTCCAGATTTTCACCAGCAGACGTACGTTAGGTCCACAATCTTAAATCAAAAAAATTAAAGCAGATGCTCAAAATCAAATTGTCCTGTTGAGGTGAAAATGCCCTTTATTCACCAGCAAATGTAACATGTGGTGAGTCATATATGATATTTTTATGCATTCTATACGCATATAACGTAAAACAATAAATTTCAAGGTATTTTTTAAAGTCCGGTTTCTATTTAGAATTTTTTAAGTCAAACATTTAAGATTTCTTGTATATCAAAAGATAAGAATTTAAAAAAAAAATAATATTGAACAATTAAAAAATATCAAAGCACAGAATAAGAAAGGGGGCAACGTTTTATCTGATGAATTAGATCGATACGAAAATGGACATCTGTGCTCTCTGCAACAATGATCTATATACAGGGAAAACAATTGTTTTACAGGAAAGGGGAAGCATTGACAATACAAACTACGAAAGAGGCGACTCCATATATACTTGGGCTGGAATGTCGTTTATGAGGAATGTCGACGTACTTATGTCAACTCCATAGTTATAAAATGTTTGAAAAGAAAATTAACATCACTGGCAATCCTTATTCCATCCAAATTAGATCTGAAAAGCAACCCAATTTCAAAGAAGACTGTCTATTTTGCGGAAAACCAGTTCATGGTAATGCAAAATGAAAAAAACAAAAACAAAAACAAAAAAACAAAACATGGTGTACACTCGGTTCAAACGACACAATTTCAATCAACTTTGGAACAAATATGCAAGGATAGAAACGATGAATGGGCAGTTGAAGTTAAAGGTAGGATAGAATTTGCTAGGGATCTTCATGCGGTTGATGCCATTTATCATAGTACCTGCAGTGGTAATTTTCTATTAGGACGAAAAGTGCCGGGACGTTTTTTTGTTTTTTTTCAACATGCAAAGAAAGTGCATCGTATTCACAAGGTCGACGAACAGACAACAATTAAAGATCTAGTAGACTACATGAAAACCTCTGGAGACGAGGCATATTCCCCTCAACACATGGACATCAAATTGCAGAAGTATTATGGTATTTCTATCATTATAACTGAATTAAACAGCAAATGTAGTTACATTAGTCAGACTGCCGCAACCATATTGCATAATTTCTATAAGGAATCAGAAGTTCTAAAGTCTGACGAAGAGAATAAAAGGTTTCTGATAAAACAGTGCCAACACTTAGCAAGAGTGATGTACGAATCATGTCTGCAGATAAAGCATTCTATCCAAGCGTTCAGGATATTCTTTCAAAAGATGATCATTACTTCTGAGAATGTCCCATCTACTAGAGTTAATTCAATTGGACAAACCATCATACAAGCCACAAGACCAAGACTAGTAATAGAACCTCTTCAAATTTGACTTGCAGTACAACTGCATCATATGTTTAGATCCAGGTTTCTAAACACCACAGGGTTTTGTTCATCATACTCTGAAGTCAAGAAATTCGAATCATCTGCTTTCATTTCATCAAAGCAAGAACCCTGTCCTCTAGACGAACCACATTATTTACAGTTTGTAGCAGATTATGTAGACCATAAAATCAATCCCATTGATGGAAATAACACCTTTCATGGTATGGGAATTATATCTTGTTTGTCTCCTGAATTATAGAAAAACCTTCAACGCATACAACGCTTGAATGTTACTACTGATGACTTAATCGCATCTGGCCATATCAACCTATATTACTTCAATGCGGAGAAACACAAGAAGTTCACGCAACTTAAATTTCAAGAGCTGGGACCTCTTCAGAGACCTTTTCTTGGAAGATCGACATCTTGAGAAATGTTGTATGGCCTTTAAGATAGCCTGATTGGTTTGGGATGATGCAGGTGGTTCTAGAAGGTGATAATCAAGGCGTTTCAGATATAACGTTTTTGCCCATGATTTATCTCAACCCAAGTGATTTAAATTGCATTTTTTCAAAGTTGATGTTTGTTTCTAAAGAAGCTTCAGAACATAATCGAACTACAATCATAACGTTTGATCAACCATTGTATTGGAAAGCAGTTATGATGACAAGCAGTGAGGAATGTAGCAACATAGTTGTGCGTCTGGGAGCTTTCCACGTTGCATTAGAAGTCAGGTTCTGCGATTAGAGAAATACTAGAACCCAAACGCTGTTAGTCACATGTTAAGCGGGAATGCAGTTTCCCGTGCAGTTCAAGCAATGATGCTTTAGACACTGCACTATAATGCATGCTGTACGAACATATATTTGGTTTGAATACGTGTGATGAAATTGAAAGTTATTTTAAGGAAGCAAATCTCATTTTAGAAAAGCAGATGAGTTATACCGTCGTCTCTATGCTCGAAAGACATTTCTGTTCAACAGGCTCTTGATGATCCTGTTTTCACTGCATTGGAGAAGCGCATTCAAGATAAAACGCACGAAATCAAACAATCTCGAACATCAAAATTATGACTGTTATTTATTGAGATGGTTGCTATTTTGAAACGCTTCATGACTGCAGAAGGGACAGGGGATTGGCAGCTTCATCATGACATTTAAGGAAGTGTTGCCATATTTTGCAGCTGCAGGTCACAACCTGTATGTTAAATCCGTGTATTTTTATCTATCTCAAATGCAGGACCTAGGCAAAATCCACCCCGAGGTATATAATCATTTCATGAAGAGAAACCATATTTCCCTTCGATCGGTATTGGTCAGGTTTGTCTACTGGCTGAATTATAGAGCAGGTAGTGACGAGAAGCGTGAAATTTACAGGCAGAAGAGGAATGGGGGAAGCTCACAGGGTGCAATGACTTTTGCCTACGCCAACATTAGCAAGCGATACAAACATTTACTGACACAGGATACCATTCAGTGACACTTCAGTGACCATTCGGTCAGTATAATGCGCAGGAACATCAAAGCCCTCTGATTGGGTGCCTTTCGGAAAACACACTCAACGAGTCATTTGTCGAAAAAAGGCCGACGGACCATGTCGAGTAAGTGTTACTTATTACCATATAAGAGAATTTAACATCTTATATAACAAGATATAAAAATAAAAGAGGTGTTCATACAATTATATATTTATTCCAAGTATTACTGTATAATAATAAGTATGCAAAATAATTTCTTACACTTAACGAGAATTTCCTTCCCATCACAAAATCAGGACATTACATTGTAATTTTCAATATACCCGGTACTATATAAAGGGGACTATAGTTGACAAACAAATCCCCTCCCATTTCCTTTCATTTTACGACCACCAGAGATCAATAGTGCCGATATCATGTTAATAACGTTTTGATCCCCTGTATTGATCTATTTCAAAAATACCATTTAGGGTTTTATTTAAATAGATCTTACTTTTTATATGGAGCAAGATAAAATACATTATAAGCAAGTAGATAAATGCATTTAACTAATTTCATCACACTGATTAAATGCATGAATCAATATTGAATGATATAATGAAACAATAATATATATATTTTTAAATATTTTTAAAATAGCAATAATTTCAGCCGGGTTTTGCTAATGTTTGGGTAGTTGTTTATAAAGTGGCGAAAAAAATTCAAATGAGCAAAAATCATATTTTAATTGCCATATATTGAATTTTTTCTATATTTATTTCTTTATTCAGTCGTTTTCTTTTGATGTTTATTTGTTTATTCCGTCAGGCTTGGTTTTTCCTTTGATGTTGACGGAGTCCACGTTGTTTATTCAGTCAGCAAGTGCAACCGAACATCTCCGCGTCAGTACTGTGTATAGTACATATAGGTCGGTTGCTATTGATGTACCCGAACAAGCGGAAACAAAACAAAAAATTACTACACCAAGAGATTATAGTCCTGACATTTGGTTGGATTTCAATCAACGTTGACACATTCAGATACATGTGCAATGGGGAGGGGGTCTAAACATGTCGCAATTTTTTGGGGTAGATGTGAGTTTTGAAATACTAACTTTTAAATTTGTCGAAGATTAGGATTCTCAACAATAATGGTATTAAATGGAATTGAAACAATCCTACATGGGGATTATTTAAAAGTTAAGGAAATCACCTTGCTAGCAAATGTTGTACGATACGAACCTCAATATTTTTTTAACGTATACATTGTAAGTACAGGCTATATATATAAGGTGCTTAGGATAAGGGGGGGGGGGCATCCACAAGTTTGATTGAAATAAATTTCTAAATTATATATTCCTGTATGCATTTCCAGTTGTAAAATGATATGTTTTGGCCTTAGTATAAATATATAAAACATGTTACTGTCTTTAAAATTGTGAATTCTACAGGATCACGCTTTCGTGCAGGGCTCTGATGGGTATAAAGTGAAACTGTATAAAAATTAAATAATCTTTTAAAATCATCTACATTGTGTGCACCATCCTTAGGAGGTCATTAACCCACCTACCCCTATTTGTGTATGTGGGGGAATCATCTGTTTGGTGGTGTTATATATCTGTACAAATATTCATTTAATATTCTCTTTTTTATAGAAAAAATCAAGATTTACTGAAGATGACAATGTAAACATTGAATGATGGCTGATTACTGGGCAAATCCAAAGGGAAATCGAATGTGAAAGTCACACCTACCTACGTTTCGTCAGAAGACGATGAAAATGAAACTCACAATAATGTAACTGCCTGAAAAACTGGTTTAGCTATATTTGATAGAACTGTGAAGTGTTTTGCTCCAATCAAAAAGGAAAAAATAAATATTGCTTGCAATTTCACTCTGTGTATTCGTTTTAATTTGTCATGCTGCAGATTTCGATAATTTATGAAAGTTATGTGTATGATCAGTGATACCAAAACATCGTTTACAGGAATTTTATTGAATATTCACAAAATAAATGCTTAGGTAGTAGTATGACTGAAAATTGAAAATTACATGAATGTAGGTAAACAATTACAGAAAGGTTTCTGTCTTAGTATATGGCTTAATGGTCACAGAAATAAAAATTCACTGAAACCTAGCTGAATTATATCGGAATGGTATCTGAAAAGTGACTGAAAAGTACTTTATCGGTGATGGTTCAATTAGCATTCATTCACCTTTCAGATCAGAGAAAGGGAAGATTCCATCCTGTGTATAAAAATGATTGTGATCAAAGACATTAATAGGTGCTATAGACATTGTGTGCTCTGCCTGTAAAAACAATGCTTAGACAAAAATTAAAAGTTGCATGAGAATGGGTGACGTATTTTTAAAACAATATATATATATATATATATATATATATATATATATATGTGTGTGTATTACATACATAAATTTGTCACGTGGGGATCCCGGTTGTTAGAATATTAGAATAGATCCTCAGTACCCTTTGCTTGTCGTAAGAGGCGACAAAATGGGGGCGGTCCTTAGGGTGAGACTGCAAAAACCGAGGCACCGTGTCACAGTGGGTGTGGCACGTTAAAGATCCCTACCTGATCAAAGGCCATAAGCGCTGAGCATAGGTCTAAATTTTGCAGCCCTTCACCGGCAATGGTGATGTCTGCATATGAGTGAAAAATTCGCTAGCGGGACGTTAAACAATATATAATCAATCAATCATACATAAATTGCATAGGTATAGTATACCATGATAACAGTTATTTCGACATAAAATATAAATGCCGACACTTGAAAATCGGGCATCATGTCTGAGATATACTGCACGATTTGCATCAATTGTACAAACTAAGTTGATACCATTTGATTTGATATGGTTATGAAATATTTCCACGTTCCCATGATTTAAAACAGATTCACCCCTATTTTGTGTCCCAACACTCCTTCAATACTAATTGTCAACGCTTTAAATCCAGTTGTACATATTCAATCCTTATCAAGATTAAATATAAAGTTATAAACTTTTTCCAGATCTTCGCGATTTATCAACAGTTTTTAGATTCCCGGCAATTGTTTACCCTAAAATTACTTCAATATTTGTGTTTAAATTTTTAAAGTTTTTCAATTAGTTGTACATATTCAATCCTTTCATTTTAGTTCAGCATAAATTGATATCCACTGATTTAATTTAGTCATTATATTTTTCCAGATTTCCGCGATTTTTCAATGAAAACCCAGCATTTTTACCCCCCAACCTATTTCCGCAAATTATAGAAATATATATTCTTATTATGGCATTTGTACATATACACACTTTTGTTTTCATTGGAAATTAGCTTTGTAGCAATTTTCGTGAGGTTTGGCTTAAATTTTGATAGACTGACTAGACTATGTGACTGTCCACTAACTATACAACATATTCTTTTGGAATGTAGTGATTTTATGCCCTTACGAAATAGACTTTTTGATAATGTGCTATCAATGCATGAAGTGTTTACAAATATAGACTGTCATATTATTATAAAATATTTACAAGAATGCGACTTTTACGAAAAATTTGATACTTTCTAATATGACATTCATATACACAAAATGATATATACTTTAGCTGTTTACGAATTTTGAACTTTAAAGTTCGTCAGATGGGACGTTAAAGGGTGCCCCGTGTCAAGGATTACAACCCCCTTGGCACGTAAAAGATCGTTTCCTTGATTTTCGAAAAAGAGTAGGCTCACTGGGGGTCGCGAAGGAAACTTCTACTTTCACAACCAAACATATTTCAGTTGCGTAACTGTGCCAGTTTACTTTCGGAAGGTCGGTGGTTTCTTCCCGGTACATTGTATCTGGGTTCTCTCCTCCACCAATAAAAACTGGACACCACCAGATAACTGAAAAATTGTTAAGTGTGGCGGAAAACAACAAACAATCAATCAATCAGTTGCTTAACCGCCGTAAAATGGCTTAAATATTGCCAGCGTGGCGTAAAACCCCAATCAATCAATCAATGATAAACTGTGATAGCAGTGGCTGTGATTCATAATTATATATTGTTACTTGTGTATTTTGTTATATTTGCACAAAGTAAATTGAGTAAATATTATAAATTTTATTTATTCTTTACAATCAATACCAGAGAATATCCATGCCTAGGTCATACTCGGCCATTGGTGACAATGACCCATTCTAACCCTCATCCACAGTTTGATCATTGTTTTTAAAGAAGATTTTATGTGCATTATAAGCTTTTTTCAGAAGTGTATCAACTATCTTTTAACCATTTTTGTTGACTAAGCAACTGTCAACGGTGTCAAAAAGTATAGGCTTTGATTTATCTTTATGCATGGTCGTGTGAAGTGTTTTAAAGTGATACGTTTTAATGCTGTTGATTTCAAATTTACTAAAAGTTCTTATTTTTTTTTGTTGAATCCACATTTGATTCATACCACTTCTGGCATAGGTAGTAGCACAATACGTTTGGAGTTTCTCTTTGACAGCAGTTAGTACTTTCCTAAGGAGCAAAGATAGGGGCTTGATAAAACATTTACTGGATCCAGCAATGCAATTGTCTTTGTAAGTGTTTTTGTGGTGTTTTGGGAACTTACATTCATCCACTCCATTGACTGGGGGTATCAAATGTGTTTAAAACTGAAGCATGATTTTGAAGAATTTCATCTTTTGAAAGGGTAGTTGGAGTATACATGCAATTACTAAATGTGGAATTAATGCCAAGTTCGTAATAATGGATCTTTACAAACAAATAGAATGTTGTTACATGCTTTATGAACTGCAACCAAACATATTTATATTTCTCTATACTATGCATATTCAGAGTTTATTGATTAACACATTTCTATAGGACGGTTTTGACAGGAAGTCAAAGTTGAGGTTAATCTATGATGTACGAGTTTGAAATGCCATACATGCTTTACATAGAATTTCAAACCACAATCTCCATTTTCAATACTTATCATTATGAAAGATAATTTTGATACCAGTCTAATAACGTTAATAGAGCACAAATATTAAAGTATTTTACCAGCATTCAAAACTTTACATTAGCTGCTGCGAGATTATTCACGATGTTCGGGAAGTGGATATCCTTTTAAATCCTCAGCACAGAAGTCTTAGTTTTATGCATTTTCTGTTAAATGGAAATATACATCTGAAACTTTCCCTTCCGTCATGGTTCCGATCCATCCTTTTTTTTTTAATCCACAATGTTCATTCTTCGTAAAGTACGAAACAATGAACTCAATGAACTCTAAAATACAAGTTGACCATCTTATTTAATTTATTTGCTATTATTACTTAAATCTATGCTAGCAAGCATTTTACAATACTTCCTTTGATTTTTTTTTTTTTTTTTACAAATGTCATCTATCATGCATTCGAAATTAAGTAGTAAATATATACTAGGTATTTTTACACTGAAGGTAAGACTGCATGCTCTGGTCAATTCTCAATGTGCGCCGCTTTTAAAAACGAATTCATTTATTGGAAAGTGTCACACTTTGATGTTATGTGGATGGATATATCTGTCTGAATACAGACCAAAAAAAAAATAGATAAGCCAATAATTGATATTGTATACGTTTCCGGTGTGTGCTATAATGGATACGTTAATAATAGGAATAGAAAAAAAGATATTTCATCTATAAACTGCTCAATTGATATTCAATAAAATCAATCAGATTGGTGGTATTTCATGATAATTTTAATGTGCACGTTAACAAAACAACAGAAACAAATATTTCATCTGCTACGACTTTGAAAAACTATAACCAGTAGTATTATAGTAAATATGTGAGAATGTTAACTGCCTGTCTACGCCAACATTACTTACTATGTAATATTCATAATATTTGATATTTACAGTCACAGTCTTAAGTTTTGTGTTTCACATTTAAAATAATGTTATCTTCATAATTCCCATCAAAAATTTAATTAAATGTGGTGTTATAGAACACTTCTTGAAAAAAGGTGACATTTAAATTTGAAACAGGCTAGCGAAATGAATACATTGCAGTTAAAGGTGAATATAATTTTAGTTGTATTTGACTTTGCTACTGCAAATTAATCGATGTTGCCCTTCTACTTCTGGGAAACACACTAAAACATCAGAGCACTGCAAGGATTCGATAAGAGAAGCACTGCACGTTATCGCGATGCATCGGATCTCTATATTATATCTGACATCGTAATGTCTTTTTGGAAATGGGTAATAAAAACAATTTTATTTTTATAATGTGGATTGTTTCCGTCAAAGCGGGGAGTCGGTTAATCGGCTTTGATTTCAAAACTGTGAGCCCAGTAACACAGAAAGAATGCTTGAAAATATGTCATCGCCATACGGATTGTCTTTCCATCAATTTTAACAGAAATCGTCTTTTGTGCGAGTTGAATTCTCAGCAAGAGTCTGGCACTGTCATGGTGACGGAGGACTGTAGTGAAGCAGAAGATTTTATCTACATCACTAGACAGTCTATTCCACAGGTAACGTTTCTATAATTAAAATTTAATACAGTATTTATTATCCTAATATTAGCCGATAAATGTGAGAAAATTTTTACTTTCGGAAGGTCGGTAGATTCTTCCCCTGTACATTGTATCTGAGTTCTTTCCTCCGCCCATTAAAACTGGACGCAACCAGGTAGCTGTAAAATTGGCGGAAAACAACCTACAATCAATCAATCAATGTACATATTTAATTTTGGCTTAATTGTCTGGATCGAATTAACGTGTACTTACATATTATTTATCAACATAGGCAAAAAGTTATTTTTCAAAGTTACTAAACAGACATAAAAGCAAGAAAATATATAAGAAATATATTTTAAGATATTTTCCATTTCTGGATCAATATTTTAAATATTCTTAAATATTCCAGAACGTGATATCCCAGACAGGTGCGTGCAGCAGTGTATCATGTCCTGCTGGACAAACATGTGTAGCCTTGCAATCAGGGAAAGCAACCTGCGTAATTACAAGTACGTATTTCTATTAATCACACAATTACTTAGAGTGTAGTTTCTGGCGATACACAATTAAAATGTCCTCCATCAGCAACATGAAAAACTTGTTACTCTGCAGTACGTATCTAGATACAAACAATACCCATAGGACAGTAGCAATTTGACATTGGACAACATGCCCTTTTGTTTCAGGGGCTAAATATTTCATGGAGCATCTCTAAAAACTAAGTTCTAGGGTCAGAATTTCAATGTATCGAAACGGCAATATTATGGCATCTCCACAATTACGTTGTAGGCAAATTGAAATAAATACTGAATTTTGTGTCAAATAAAACCTATAAAATTAAATCAAAAGACAGTCGTTGTGGTATTAAGCCTTTGAAACAACGTAATACAAAGTAATTATTTGTACTATACATGTTTTGTCATGAGCTCCCTCTGGCATCATCACTTTGTTCTTTATGCTGCAGCTTTCCTTTTAAATGATAAGAATTCACACAATGTGTTTCATTGTGTAACTGTTCCGTACATCTGTACTTGGCAATTTTAATTTCAATACACATGCAAAATATTATCTTAGGTTATTTAAGAGCGATTTATATTGTAGAGTAGCAGAGACACAAGACAACTTCGTTGGAAAAGCCTAGTTGAAAATATGACTTTATTTTCAGAAAAGCGATGTTTTATCTTAAGAAACGTAGAATCACACAATTCAGTATGCAGTATATTTCCTTCATTTGTTTACAATGAAAGTGCTATGATAACTAAGAAGCAAAGATTTTAAAAAAAGAAACCTTGAACTATTAAGAAGAAAAATACCCCGTAATTATTTAAGTTTCACAATCAGCAAGTTGGAACGTGGAGGGTCACCTAACTTCTTTGGATGTTACATGTGCTCGTCGAATGTTGTCTGACGTTTTTGATATCAATTATTAGACCGGTCTTTACATACTAATTCTGACTACGAACTACTCCGTTTACTTGATCAAGATAAGGGGATGTTGATATATCAACAGATGATGGTTACACATCCTAGGTACTGATTTCACCTCCAATGTTTTCAGCTGTTCGTGTTTGCCCTACTCAATGTGTATTCTTTATAAGATTGACGAGATTAATCACTTTTCGTTATCTTCACTTTTTGATATACCTATAAGTTCAGGTTTACACCAGGAATGTGTTTAAGCTTTAATATTTAAAAAATACGATTCGCATAATCATTAAAAAGGTTACCTAATACGGAATATCGGGACTATTATTTCGTGTCCGATTCCGTTGCGGTTTTAATATAAAGTTTTATGTGTGTTCAGTAAAGAAATACACTACTTTTATGAGATATGAGGTCAGCCAAACAGAGAAAAAATGTTGTCTTCATATTCGTCTGAAATTTCTTAGCTAACAAGAATAGTAGTTCTGACTCAACCCCAAAGTTGTGGGAAGAGAAGGGCGTTTATCCTTCAGAATATTCAGTATACCATTTCAGTTCATCGGTACAACCTTGCCAAACCCAGTTTTTTTTCTCGAGAAACTTGACCCTCATAGACAAGATGGAATGGTCGGGGGAATTAAAATGTTGATAGAGAAGTTGGTTACCATCATTATTTATTTGAAATCTGTGGCGCGATACTCTTTTATATTAATTGGCCCCTTAGTTAAATTAAAACAGAGGCTACACTCAATGACATAGAGAACGTTAGAAGATTTAAATGTCAAATTTTAAAACATTTTGGTGCAGAAATTACGTCCCCTTAGATTATGATAAATGAATTTCTAGTTATCAATATATCACAGTTTTCACAATATTTTAGAAACGTTTTGAGATGGGGTACATGATATCTGAAAATGAATCATTCAAGGTATCTCTTAATGGAGCGTGGTAATCTTAATTTGGGTATACAAATTTTCATTTCTGTACGAAAGCTGACTATTTGACGACTATATATCTTTGATATCTCGATGGATAATCCGGGGAAAACCAACCATTCTGTTAGAGCCCGTGCCCATTATAGATTCCAGAGTGGTACCTTTTTATACTGGGCGACTTGTCAGAAAGTATTGTCTCGTTATTATTATATTCACGGAAGAACATTTATCAAGCGACAAGTATCCCCGTGGGACAGTTTCCAACAACAGAGATGCATGTTCGATAATTGAATAAAAAGGTGAGGACAATGAACAATGATCAATCTCATAACTCCAATAAGGAATAAAGAATAGATCGTTGGATACATGGATATACCGACATACCTGGGATGTGATCAGGTGCCTTGCAGAAGTAAGCATCCTCTGTAGACCAGTCACACCTCCGTGAGTCCTATATCTAAACTGGGTAACAATGTGTTGTGGCCTCACTCTACCCCTCGATTGGCTGTATATTGTTTAATGCCCCGCTCGAGAATTTTTCACTCATTAGAAGACTTCAGCATTGCCGGTGAAGGGTTGCAACCTTTAGGCCTATGCATGGCGTTTACTGCATTTGAGCAAGGAGAAATCTTCATGCTGACACACCTGATGTGGTATGGGGCTTCCGTTTTTTTGCGGTCTAATCCGAAGAACCGTCCCATTTAGTAGACTCTTGCGATACGCAAGGGGTACTGAGTACCTATTCTAGCCTATATCTTCACGGGATCATTTGAACAAACTTAAATCTAAACTACCTGAGGGTGCTTGCATATCCATATGATTAATCATAACCCAGTTGTTCTTAAGAAGATAATTAAAGACATTTCTTATATATCTCCTATTGCAGCCCTATCCTACCCCCCGGGGCACTGATTTGAACAATTTGAATATCCATTCATTAATGAAGATTTCGTATAGATATCTTTCTTCTGATGCAGTGGTTCCTGAGAAGATTTTAAAAGATACCACCATATCTTCATTATTTTTTATTATCTCCCTTCTAAAATGTGTGACATTTCATTTGAACAATTTTAAATCCCTTTTACCCTAAGATTCATTATGGCAATTTCGTTGAAATAGCCCCGATGTTCTGGAGAAAAATTCGAAAATGTTGCTATTTAGGGAGGGACAGACAGATGGATGACGGAAACTTTCAACTGAGATGAACTTAAACAAAACATTTTAATTTACTTGCGTTTTCTAAATGTACAATAAATCACAGCATATGCTGCATACTATTTCAAGACTTCATGACTGTCATAAGTTAGATTTATATCTACATTATATCTTAGAATAGCTCTTTCGATAGTTTTGTGAAACTGGTTCCAGGTAGGATTGTATAGCAAATAGCAGGTATAATTTCTGAATGTGTCCAGTTCATAATCTATCTATCTATCTATCTATCTATCTATCTATCTATCTATCTATGAAACGTTCTACCATCCCATTTGAACGGTGATCGCACGGCGAGCCCATGGATTGAGTACACTTATCTACTCTCTACTTCTTCAGGTGTATAATCATTATACCCCTGAAGACGTTAAGAAACTAATCAAGTATACGCATTCGACTTTATATTACACAATATATACAGTGGCGTAGCTAGCCTTGAAGTGAAGTGTACGTACAGTGACAAATCCAGTGGGTCCAGGGCATGGGTTTTAAGGCTTTTTATGTTACATTCATGGGTTATTCTAGCCATAAAATCATGCATAGTAAAATGAAAAATTTACAATCACTTTTGTTGTCAAATTGATGTGTACTCCCGGGCGTTTTGGCGTCAATGGCAGCAACGCCACTGAAATATACAATGTGTGTATAGACAGTATTACGTGAAACTTGTTTTCTGCACTGCTAGGATGTTCTGGAGAACCAGCTCCGGTTTATTATGGATACAGCGCCCCCTTACCAGAAAGCCTGAGGAGCAACGGTTCCTACACAACAGGATTAAGTTACGTAGGAGAACGTAGATACTACACATGTGCACCAGGAACAGTTCCAATCGGCAACAATAGTGTGGCGTGTCTAGTAAATGGCGAATGGGAAATACCAAACTTTTCATGCCAAGGTTTATACATGATTGTATCAAGTTCATTTCATTGTTAGAGATATATAAATTAGAAAGTAATCATAAGAGATTTTGTACCCAATTAGTGCCCGTGATATTATTTTGACTATGCTACCATTAGAGCGAGCGCAGCTAGGAATATCATCATCTGATGACCAAGATGTTGTGTACTACATTATCCTGTTATAACAAGAAAGAATATGGATCTATATCCATATTATTTAATTTAAAATTCACATGAAATGTGATAGTGTGTAGCTTTACACCAACATTTCAATTGTTCATTCATGTCATTAATTAAGCTACCTTGCTCATCTGAGGCCATGAGAAATATTTTAAGGACAAAAAATGAATTAATGATCCTATGAAGATTACGAATTGGATTATTGAAGATACTTTAGAATATTTTTGTAAATGTTTATATCCAGATCTTTATATTTTCGTTCTTAATGAAATTATTCTGGAAAATACAACACTGTGTAACGAATAGTATGAGAAAATAGTACTGTATTATCATAAAGAACTCTTATTATGAATTTCATTATCATATGATTAGTTTTTAAGATTTTAAAAGACATTTATACCGTGGTAATTTTTTGAAATTTTGCCCAACCCCGATCTAACAGGGTGATCGTTTGAATGATTACGAATTTGCATTAAAGGGAGGAGTCGAAAGAGATATTGGAGTTAGGTTGTTAAAAATATTTTGACAAGAAAAGAAAATGAAAAAAAAAAATGATCTATTATGATCCCTGATATAACATTATTCTAAAGGGTTTGTGTGCAAGGTTTGTTTATTCCATGGCAATAAAACACACTTTATAGTTATATAATTTGTTAAGAATGCCCAACATATCCACGTAATTGAATAATGCAAGATATAAGGAGGAGCAGGGGTGCCGAAAGTCTCCTCCACAGACACATATGTTCCTTGCTTGCGATGTTCGTTTACAATAATGAAAGAAAAAACCATCATTTTGTAAAGGAACATTCCTATTTATTCAGTGCTCACAATTCGAAATAATCTCTCTTTGTTTTCAGTTTTAGAATATAGGATATATTCTTTGGAGAACATTTTCTGGGACATGTTTTATTTCAAACAAAAAGAGGATGTGAAGAAGCCCACATCAAAGTCATATCCACAACATTCATGCGCGCAGTGCGTGATAGCCTAGAAAATTAAGCACGTTCAAATCCCCAAAACAGTGGAAGGGGCTCACCCAATATACCTTTATTTGCATTAGAAAATAACAAATATTCACTATTGTCCAAAAAGAAGCACCTTGCCCCTCAATCATACATACCTGTTTATGTATGAGGACTCGTCGAAACTACAAGTATATTTTACTGTGATCTAGAAGCCAGCTGGGGTTTTGATGATGCTCTACGATAGGTTTAACGTTTCGTGGAAAAGTAACGCGTGGTGGAATCAATTTTCATAATTGTGAAAACATGAACTTTAATGATTGCAATTTTATTTATAAACTTCAATATAATAGTTAAAATGTTTTCACCCTTTGGAATATGATATTTTATATATGCGGATTTAAAGAAACTATATTTCATTCTGATGATTTCGCTTGACCGATACACACACGTAACCTCTAGTTTGACTTGCATCAAACAGAGCAAAAACAGTAAATCACAAACAAATATTCTGATATGTAAGAAAAAATGTTTCTGATATCAATATATGATAATATATAAATGATAATACGATTAACTCAATATATACATTTTCAATCGTAGACTGGCATAATATATGCAGCAATATATACACTGAAGAGAAAACAGACGTAGGAATATGGTGTTTTTTTGTTTTAAAAAAATCAGTTTTTCGAATCCTTTTACTCACAGTCTAATTACTTATACGTTATGCATATTCACATCATTCAAATATGTGTTATAGCTTTGCAATTCCTTATCATAAATGGGATTTTTCCAGCGCAATACTTTGTGTGACTCCTAATCCACTGCAATTTTATATCTTGAATAGATAGTATGTACTGATGGGGAAAAAGTCTGTCTTACATATCGGTAATATATCAGTATTTATTTGTAAAATATTCAGTAAGTAAAGCTGACGCAGAATGGTTTCCAATGAATTTACACAAATGCTAGAGATGGAAAAGACAACACTTTATCCCCATTTCTGTTGTACCACAATAATGCTTTGAGCAGAATAATGAGTCCTAAGACTACAAAGTACTTAATGATAGAGAGTTTTGACCCATAAAGCTATTTAGAAGTTTCAGTTTTAACGTAGAACGCAACAGATTACGCAACGTTTTCCTACAATTTAATATTTGGAAAATTACAGGACTTTTTCATTATATCAAACTGATTCTGTTCGCAAAATTTTAGAAATATTACCTGAATTTTTTTTTTTATAAAGGTAACAAATCTAGTGTTGGTGTTGGACACCTCCGTCAGAAAAGAATTAAATCCATTGGTTTTCATTAAAGTACACGATTTTAAAATCCTTTAGAAAATGTAGATTCTATTAAAAAGGTTTATCAACAAAAGGTAAATGAAATATATAAAACATATATAAAACATAAAATATTAATCAGTCACAAATGTTTTTAGTTATATAGACACATGTAAAAACAAATCGATCTAGGGAATTCATTTTAAAAGGCATTTAACCATCACCTCCCACCCCCATCACCAATCAATCAGAAGTAGTCTGCAGACGGTTAGATTCTATGTTAAAATTCTGTTTTAAATGACATTCATTACTTTACAAAACTAATTTCCCCTAATCTCTAGCAGTACTTATAAACTAACTAATTCGCTTTGGATGCATATATTTGGAAATGTTATACACTACACACACACACACACACACACACACACACACACACACACACACACACACACACACACACACAGATATATATATATATATATATATGTGTGTGTGTGTGTGTGAGAGAGAGTGTTGTGTGTGTGTGTGTGTGAAAAACATGTAATTAATTCATTTATAAGTTTCTTTAATCCGTGGCCGAGTGGTTAGAGCATCGGGCTCAAAATCACAAAGCCTCTCACCTCTGTCGCCGTGTGTTCGAATCTCGGCCGCGGCGTTATGTGAGCAAGTTTGCCAGTTTACTTGCGGACGGTCGGTGGTTTCTTCCCAGGTACATTGTATCTGGGTTCTCTCCTCCATCGTCAAAAACTGAACGCCACCAGATAACTGAAAAATTGTTGAGTGTGGCGGAAAGCAATAAATAATCAATCAATCAATCAATTAATCATTAATGACACACTCAAGTCCATATCGTGTTTCTTCCACCGTGACGGTGAGATGAAGCGGCATTTTACGTGCATTTCACATGTTTGGCAAAACACTTTCTGAGATTGATGGATTTATTGTGTTTATTATATTTAGTCACAATAACTCGTGGAAAGGTGGCCTAACTCAATGATTCTCATCCCTTCAACCCAATCTTTACTTGTGTCGCCCAATCCTATGTAGATGCATCTCCACTTCACTGGCTTCGGATAGCAAATAATTAGTAACACATTTTAAAAGCATCACGGCTATTTTCGATATCAGACAATAATAGTGCAGAATTATGTTCTTGAATTCAAAAACACTTTCATGCTTATTATTATTATCATTATTGTTCAAAAGTAACCGTCGCTTGGATCTTAAAATGGACCATCACTTAGTCTCTTACGCTCGTCATCAGTATAGCCTAGTACACGAGGCCTTCCGCTTGAACTCGGATTGATTGATTGTTTAGGGGTTTACGCAGAGTTCGCAATATTTCAGCCATTTTACGGCGGTTAAGTAACTGAAATATGTTTGGTTGTGAAAATTTCCCAGACATTCCCCTTGAGCCTACCCTTTTTCGAAAATCAGGGAAACGATCTTTTACGTGCCAAGGGGATTATGATCCTTAACATGGGTCACCCTTTAACGTCCCACCCGGACGGACTGAATTCGGAAGGCCTCGGGTACTAGCCATTCGTTTTTATTATTTGTTGCTAAATACCATTAACTTGAGCGCTTTAAAATTGTCGCGTCAACGTTTGAATTAAGCGAGGTGCATCCGAAATGACAAGTTTTCGGATACTGTTACGTACTACTTTAAATACAAGCAATCAGGTGCTAATGCTTGAATGCACCCAAATGTACTGGTTTATCAAATCATATTAAGTGAAATTATCAAACAAGAACTGGTCATTAATTTTACTTAGTTGATTGAATGTTTGTTTGTTTTACGTCCCGTCGAGAAATTTTCACTCATATTCATTTTACTTAGATGAAATGTGTATATCAATTGATAATTTGTAATCAATAATTAATTCGTGTTCCCTATACATATATATATATATATATATATATATATATATATATATATGACAAAATGGCGATTTCCTGAAATCTCACCAAAACATTCTATATGTAGCATGAAGTACTTCTTGTTTTTTTTTTTAAAGTAAATTAGCACAATGCCGTACATTCCATAAAATTCTAATTTGTCATTAAAATGATTGAATATTTCAGCGTTCGCATATGGTGTACATTCAAGTTTGCTACTTGCAAGAGAACCAACAATGTAACACTAATCAAGTTGTTCATTATGTGAATTTGTGGCTCACAACTGGATTTATGCAGTGAAGTGTCCAGTTCTTTTTGTATGACAAAAACCCTTATTAGTATAGACCTTGAAGCTTATTACTACACCAGTGGAAAGGTGAACAAATGCTGAACGGTTTGGGAAGGAACGGTTTTCTTTGGAGAACGAACGCTGAACGGTTTGAAAGGAACGGTTCTCAGCGAGAACGGGAAAGGAACGCTTTGAGGTTGGGAAGGAACGGTTCTCGTCGACAACGGAACACTTTGCTCCAAGATGGGAACGAATGGTTTGGCCTCGATTTTAAATTCGGAAAGTTTTGGTATTTATTTATTAATACATAGACATTGGTGGAAAGAGAGAAATTACTTGCGAAAATAAAACAATTAATTCAAGTAAAAGTATGAATATTTTAAAATGGAAGGAAGGGGATGGAAGTAAATTAATACATATAGTTATACATGCCATAAATGTAATTTAATAAATCAATACATACCTTTATACGTGCCTTAAATTCCACATGGGGATATTTACATTTACGTATTCAATAGAAAACAACTTTACACAAAGGAAAACAATGAAAGTCTGATTACGTTATTTCAGGTTAGGTCCGATTTCAACATTACAACATTGTCACCCTTAACTCAAAAATGTTATGATTTCAACATTACAACATTGTCACCCTTAACTCAAACAATGTTACGATTTCAACATTACAACATTGTCACCCTTAACTCAAACAATGTTATGATTTCAACATTACAACATTGTCACCCTTAACTCAAAAAATGTTATGATTTCAACATTACAACATTGTCACCCTTTACTCAAACAATGTTATGATTTCAACATTACAACATTGTCACCCTTAACTCAAAAATGTTATGATTTCAACATTACAACATTGTCACCCTTAACTCAAAAATGTTATGATTTCAACATTACAACATTGTCACCCTTTACTCAAAAATGTTATGATTTCAACATTACAACATTGTCACCCTTAACTCAAACAATGTTACGATTTCAACATTACAACATTGTCACCCTTAACTCAAACAATGTTATGATTTCAACATTACAACATTGTCACCCTTAACTCAATAATGTTATGATTTCAACATTACAACATTGTCACCCTTAACTCGAACAATGTTATGATTTCAACATTACAACATTGTCACCCTTAACTCAAACAATGTTATGATTTCAACATTACAACATTGTCACCCTTAACTCAAACAATGTTATGATTTCAACATTACAACATTGTCACCCTTAACTCAAAAATGTTATGATTTCAACATTACAACATTGTCACCCTTAACTCAATAATGTTATGATTTCAACATTACAACATTGTCACCCTTAACTCGAACAATGTTATGATTTCAACATTACAACATTGTCACCCTTAACTCAAACAATGTTATGATTTCAACATTACAACATTGTCACCCTTAACTCAAACAATGTTATGATTTCAACATTACAACATTGTCACCCTTAACTCAAAAATGTTATGATTTCAACATTACAACATTGTCACCCTTAACTCAAAAATGTTATGATTTCAACATTACAACATTGTCACCCTTAACTCAAAAATGTTATGATTTCAACATTATAACATTGTCACCCTTAACTCAAAAAATGTTATGATTTCAACATTACAACATTGTCACCCTTAACTCAAAAATGCTATGATTTCAACATTACAACATTGTCACCCTTAACTAAAAAATGTTATGATTTCAAGATTACAACATTGTCACCCTTACCTCACAAATATTGTGATTTTGTTTTCGATCAATTAATACAGAGATAATTTTAAAGAGGACTTCAGTTTGTTCTTGTATCACATGTATCTTTTGTAAACTTTAATCAAGGGCTCCTAGGTGTACAAATGTACATTACAGTGAATATAGCGCGTTAAATCGTTTGAATTTTTTAGGTGCATAATTATTCAGAATAAACGTATCCAATTTGAATGGATTTTGATCATATACATGCAATTAATATATAATAATTAAGAATTTCAATTTGAAAAACGTTGATAATATATGTAACCATTTTCAATAAAAAAAAAAAAGGATTTATTTTGCGTTTAAATGAAACCCGCATTGTTTCAATATCATGGTGACTTATGCTCATTGATGTACAAGTAATGGTACCCATTCTGTACTTACACTAAAAAGGATTTGAAAATACCTATCAAAATTTAAAGAGGGATATCAAGGAAGCTAAAGGCACCTGGGGTGTGGACCTATAGTGTGGCCTCTCTCGCTGACTAGTACATTTACACGGTTACTCTAGCAAATTTTTAGTGTCTCGATCAATTTATACCTACTAAGACGACACGTCTCCAACTGAAATTCAAACAAGTAAGCAGTTTATTTTAATTTTCCAACACTTTCAAAATTTTGAAAAGCGTCGAATTCGTATTAGTCTAAAAGTGAAATGGACTTAAAGTAGATTATATACTTTGATATTTTGCTTTTTTCGAGATCCCTTATCAACAAACAAAATAGATAGATATTTTTTTTGAAAGAAAATCCACACAGTACGAATTTCCCCTTTTCATCAAAATTGACATTATCTTTATTCATTCGTTCATTCATTTATTTGTAAATTTATTTATTTAATGGTTTTAAAATGAATAATCCATTTTCACACACATGTTGATTTCAATTCACAGTCTTGTTGAAAGTAAATGAACCTTTTCCTTCCAAATAGAACTGCAAAACTGTCCACTCTTGTATGTATTTATTGTGTCGAATCAAGAACGATAGTTTTCCTTCTAAACCAAGCGCCATACTGCTCTACTATAACGGACTGATGCTCGAGTTCCGAATAACCATGTGGAAACAAATGCTTTGAAGGAACAAACAGTTTTAGATGAGAACCAAACGCTTTGGTCTGCGAACGGAATTCTGAACGGTTTGGACGGAATGATTCTTATCGGGAACGGAACGGTTCTTATCGGAAACGAACGGTTCAAATGGTGTAGTAGTATGCTTCAGAGTCTGTAACATATGATTAAAAGTCAATAAATACAAATAATGAATCTTAAAATAATTAATTTCAAAGACATGTAATTCAAAACGTGTATGCATATGTAACACTTGTCATTCTACAAAGAAGCATGAAATTAGGATGAAACTTGCAAAATTCACCCTAGGTATACGACACGTTACTTAGCTGGATCGAGGAATAAGGTCGCGTTGTGACCAAAATGATTGAAAGTGTTGTTTTGTTTTGTTTTGTTTTTTGTTGTTGTTGTTGTTGTTGTTTTTGTGGTGTTTTTTTTCTTTGTTTTTTTTGGGGGGGTTTCTTGGTTGTTTTTTTTTTGGTCTTTTTTTTATAGTTTTTTTTTTCTTTTTTGTTTGTTTGTTTGTTTTGTTTTATTTACATTTGTTGTATCAATGCACGACTCAAATACCTCGAATTTCAAACCTGTCAGCTTTCGCTGCAGTCGCAAATTATCCAAGGCCATATGGAATTCATTTAAGCCAAATATAGCACAGTCAAGATTTCTCTCTCTCAAAAAGTGCTTATTTATTTAATTGCTAAAATACATGCAAATTTTAGCCTGAAGTTAATCTTTTTTTTTTTTTTTTTTGTTGTTTGTTGTTTTTTTTTATTTTTTTGTTTTTTGTTTTTTGTTTGTTTTTTTTTGCAACGCCTGGGGATATTGTTTTTTATTGGATTTAAAGAGCAATAGTAAGTTTATGACTGTGTAAAAGCTGTTTTTCATGAGACAGTTGGACATATTTACATAATATACCACGTGTAATAGCTATTATTAAAATTGCAGTATGCACTGAGTCGAATGATCCCAAAGGACTTTATTACCTGGGGACCAAGAACGTGACGACGAAGGGCAGAACATGTCAACGCTGGGATTCACAATATCCTCATAACCATAATATGGATAGCTCAAGTGACCGAGTATGATTTAAATATTCAGTATCTCATTTTTCTAATGAATCAAAATTTGCTATTTTACAATTATATAATTTAGACACAGCCATACATGTATATAGGTGTAGTCAAAGACTTGAGAAGACAATCTGCGTAATCTAGAAAACTGACAACGAATGGTACATATCGTTTTTTGTTGTTGTTGCAGCTTTTCTATGTTAATTATACTGCTTAGTCGTACGATTTACTTTTATAACAGGAAAACTATTGCCGTAATCCGGACGCCGTAGCGCGACCTTGGTGTTACACAATAGATGTCAACGTCAGATGGGAATATTGTGATATACCTGAATGCTAGACACCAACAAACCATCTAGTAAATGATTTACCAAACTGGGATATTTATGTTGTGAATTATGTGTCTGTGACTACAAAATAATGCTCTCTGCACACGGAAGGATATCAAGGCGAATTCCGAACACACTGAATGTGCATTGAAAATGTATTGCTAAAGAGACATGTGAATTACAGTACCTATTGGGAGACTTATCAATTCATTTTCCAATACGTGTTGGACAACTAGAATTGCCCGCCGTAAATTGGCTGAAACATTTTATAAACCGCGTTAAACCATAAACGAATCAATCAATCGAAAATTGCTTATCCGATACGTAGATGTATTGCAGATGGGCACACGTACTCCAGTAATTAAACTGCCTTTGTACTGTTTTGTCGTCAAAATGAGATGTGAATCAATAGATGAATTGTTAATGAACTAGCAATGAATATATTTATTAGTTTTGATGTTTGTTACTGGTCGTCTGTTTGAAACTGAAAATATTAAACAACAGCACTACTTGAGGAAATTAAAAGTGTGCTATTCAAGGACAAATGCGACGTTTCACTTTTTATCTCCTCAATGTGAAGAGTTCTTGCACTATCGTTTTAATTGGTTTTGTAATGTAGCAACAATACCTCAACTTTTACATCGACCTGCATAGCTCAGTGGTTAGATTACCCAACTTATAATGTAAGGGTCCCGGGTTCGATACGCAAATGTTCCATAGATTTTTCTATCCTTCTTCACTACAATAATGTCAAATAACAGGTTATCTCAATATGCTAACTCTAAAACAGACATGGTAACACCCCCCAAATTTTCCGGTAGAAATAAGATAAAATGCAAGTGAATTGTACGTGAAATTTCACGAAAATATATATATTATATATTAAGAGACGTCGCATATGTTGTTAATTAATAAGAGAAACGCATTAAAGTGTGAGTGTAAAACAAAATCAATACCAGTTGGCATGTTCTCGAAGTTACAATGTATCTTAGGACTAAGACGAGTCTTAGCCTGATGTATGTTTCTGGAAGCTATCCTAATTTTAGACCTCGTCCTAAATTCGCCCTAACTTAAGGACAGTATAACCCTTGTCCTAAGGTCATCCTAAGTTTATATTAACATGATGGCAGTCATGATATTAAAGCGAAGAGTTCTCAGAAACCGTGAAAAGATATCTAGAAACATTGATAACCCGCTAGATTCCAATGATGCTATCATGAGTAAGTATAAACATTCTCAGTTTTAATACCCCCCTGCGCTACTGGGATGTCTTCCTCTTAATGGTTCTAGTATAGGAAAACCATCCCTTCCTAATTTCATCCACAGGCAGTAAGTGGATGGATGAATCACAAGGATTTATCGTCCAAGAAATGCCCCCTACGTCATCTCGTTTGGTATACTTGTAACGGTGTGAGATAGTCACGTAAGATGTGCCTTTGTTTTCTTCCACCTCAACAGTCGCCGGATAGCTGAAAAATTGCTCAGGCGACTATAAATAAAACAAACAAACAAAAAACAAAAAAAACAAAAAAATCTTCCACCTCATCAAGTCAAACTTGAATTTTCCGAATTGTAAAATGTGGATTCCTCTTCTAGATACACTATTCCACACAACTCACAAATTAAATCCAGACCAGTTTGACTTGTGTCGGAAAAAATATTGTTCAATTATTTTATTTATGACCTTCACATGAGTACATGTACTGGTTAATCAAGGTATATTAGATCGAATTTTAAACTATTGTGTGACCCAGATATACTTTAGGAAAGTTTCGTGAACATGCCGCTGGTCTCACAAATCAATAAATTTAGGGCAATAATATCTGAGAATCATGAATTGTACTTTACCTCATGACAGATCAACATTCTAATCTGCAGTGAAATAAAGTGCATCGTAGGAAGGCAATATCGTGACGTCACCATTTATCTGCAAGTTTACGTTTCCAGTACATATTCATGAGAAATAGGAAGTTGCTATTTAAAAAAAAACCCCAAAAAACAGACATTTACATCTTAAAACATGCAGATATTTCATTATAAATCTTATTGCTAGAGCTGTGATGTTATACATACAGAATTAAGAGATATCCTTCAATTTGGACCTTAATATTCTAATTCAGCAGAGGACACAATCTGATAAGTTAGAGTTTCATACATGTACCTAATCCAGTGATATAAATCGGTCAACAATTACCTTAAGCCAATGACAGTAGCGGATCTAGAGAGAGTTACGAGGATGCCAACCCTCCCCTTCTGTTGCATTTTTAAAAAGCTCAATTAGTTGCAATTTATAGATCTTGAACCCCCCTTTCTTGAGGAGTAAAGATACAAAATTGGTTCGCACCCCACCCCCCCCCCCCCCCCCCATTTGAAAATTTTCTGGATTCGTCATTGAATGATATAAATCTTGCAAAATATATTGAAGCTTACAAACTTGAACATCGTTTTTCATTCAAAACCTCAGTGCAATTTCACAAGTTATGCTCACTTAAAGATATAAATAACAAATATCATCCCTTGTTGAACGCTGCAGAAGTGAATATGTTGTCATGTAACTGCATAACATTCATTGCTTTTTTTATTATTATTAAGAACACAAACCCTACAGAACATTTTTTACAAAAATTCTCTTGTTTTTTTTTTAAAAATTGCTGATTTTGATAAACATATGCTTGTGCTTGTGCATGCGCAAGTTGACATATGCACGGTCACGTGCTACCATGTTATCCGAAGGCGGCGGGCAATTTTACCGTCTTCTATGGACAATGGAAGACGGTACACATAATTAAATTTCTTTTTATCTCCAGACTATATATATATATATATATGTATATATCCTCGCTATAGAGATTGATTGGAAATTCATGATGTGAAAATTCACAATATTTTCACAGTCTAGAAATGCTCTTCTTTACAAGGGAGGTGATTTTGTACTGATCTAATTTACACAAAACATAACTATTATACAAGCTTTAAAATCTGAAGAAAAAAGGAGAAAAAATAAAATAAATAAATAAAACCCCCAAAATAAATAAATAGATAAACAGTAACAAACAAAGAGTAATCTCGTTAAAATCGCATTCTCGTGTTTTCCTGACAAGCGGTAAAACAACTTCGAGGTTCTTGGATTTTATTACACTAAATGTAACTGATATGTGGATTTTTAAGCCAGTGTTAAGTTTATCGTTTTATTTTTAAATTTATCTCTTCCCCTACCCCCTCCCGCGCCCATTCCCCGCTTAGAATAGGTCCTTAGATGCCTTGCTTCTTGTAAGAGGCGACTAAATGGGACGGTCCTTCGGATGATACAACAAACAACCGAAACCTGTGTCACAGTCGGTGTGACATGATAAAAATTCCTCCCTTCTCCAAGGTCATAAGCGCAGAGCATAGACCTGAATTTTGCAGCCTTCCACCGGTAATGGTTTCATCTCCAGGTGAGTGAAAAATTCTCAAACGGAACGTTAATCAATATACAACCAATCAACCCCACCCCATATTACCAATTGTTAACTCGCCATATATATTCTAAGGTCAAAATTCTCTTCCATACTAAAGATTTATAAAATATCGTTCTTGTGAACAGAACATTACTGGAAGACTCGCTTCCTAAAAATTCCAGTCACGCATATGCACTGAAATTTAATTAAAAGTTTATAGATGTATGTTAAAAAAATACTTTGCACTGTATTTACACTAGCTACCACACTCGTGTGTACATGCATTTATTTCTCTTCGTGGTATGCCTTTCTAACATTCCTTTAAAAGATTGTTTGTAAAGACGTAAAGCTCCGTCATATAAATCCATGATTTTCGTATTGTCAGCATCTATCTATAACAAAGTAATAAAAAAAATAATACGATAACGTGCTAGTACCGTCCGTCTACCGCTGAATTCATGCTTTATGCTTAATATATGTAGGGGAAGTCAATGTTGTAGAGTTGTGCGCGACTAACGTATTTGTATTGTTGTTTCTTATATATAGTGCTATATAGTTTCGATGGATCTGGTTTTTGATTTAGCATTTAATATCATAAGTTTGTAATTATTGTATGGCATGTTTCTTACAAACTCTTTACTTCTGTTTCCACTTTCGAAAATTCAATGTTATAAAATTCGTTTAAAGAAACAATATAGTTCATTTTGCTCCAAAATCGTAAAATGACAATTTTCCAAAGCTTTCTCTAATTTTGTTGCATATTCAAATGTATAATCTTTGCAAAACTAACACATTTCTAAAGTTGAAAATTCTCGTTTAAATGCAAAAATTGGTAGTTTCTGAAGGCCCTTTTTAACAACCTTGAGACTTCCTCTTTTTGTCTTCGGACGCATGCGCACAGAGGGTAAACAATCTAGAGAGAGGAAGCATACAATGGCTAAACCCAGAATTTTTATAGATTATGCGAGAAAAGGGTTAAACAGGTTGTGATTTTTCCGCGGAAACGCGGATTTCCGCGGATTTGGAAACCAACAAGGTCATTTTTGAGATCGGTGCAGATTCGGTGAGAAATTGGGGTGGGGGTGGGGTGGGGGGAGTAAGTAGAGGTGCCTAAATCAAGAAGATGTAGATTCTGATCAGTATAGTAAATGATATTAAACTGGACTAATGATATGAATTAAGACATATTTACTAAACATCAAAAGGGAATTTTGAATGTTATATCGATTTTTGTTTGCATTTGAAAACGTATTGGAATTAGTTTTACCAAAGCTTTTCTCGGGTCATTAAAAGCTTTACTAAAAGCCAAGATCATAGTAAGGTTACAAGACTAAGGTTAGTAAGACTTGCTGGAATGCCCGCTGAAAATGGCGTGCATGAAAATAGGTGAAGACATTTCTATGATTGAGAAAGGTGTGAAAAACAAATTTCGTTGGGACTGGTTGGATTCCTCTGTGCAAGTAATATCAAACAATGGCAATTATAAAGGAGTGCCGTTATCGGAATGGATTGTAAAGATAAATCCCCAGGGGAAGGCAAAATGTATTGTGTGCACCAAAATTCTGACATATGGCACCAAAGGCAAGTCTGCTTTGCTGGAACACTGCAACTCCGCAAGTCGTTTGAAATGCGCAAGGAGTGTTATATCACATTATCGGGAGTAATTATTTCGTCAAACTCTACAAGGATCAAGCCACTTCCTCCACCTATCCACTTGCCTGATAGAGTGGCTAATGCTGAGGTGAGTATATTTAAATAGATATATATTTATATATAGACACAGTGCTTCTAAGTGCAGAGAGACATGCTTCTTTAGGATAAGGGGAGCTGCCCAATCTCTCTGTTAATTTGAGTTTAGAACAATGATTTGGCAAGTGTTTAGATGCCAGTGACAACTTGTAAATATGCCTAACAAAGAGTTCTGGGTTCTCGTTGCAGGGAATCAGGCTTCCCATGACCATGGTCCCTGTCCTTATCAACCAAACTAAAGAACTTGCAAAAGATAAAAAAGCATTACAGAACCTGAGTATGGACAGGTCTACTGAATCATACAAGATGACTTATGGGTTAGCTAAAACAATCCGTGAACGCACCATGGAAACGCTGCGAACAAGTCCATTTTCATTAAACATTGATGAAGCCACATCAAACAACAAACATGTGTTGGCAGTGCTAGTGAGTTATTACCTTGAATCTGAGTATGTGAAATTCTTGGCATAAAGTTTACAAACACCACAGAGATTTGTAAATCACAGATGGATGACATGTTATGATACAGCTGCGACTCTGGAATGCATATTACGTTTTCTATTTTGGATTTCGGAAGTTAGAAGATGGGAAACTTTACCAGCCTATCATTGAAAAGATCTTAAACGACAGGAAAGTAAGTGAAGTTGCAAGATCCAAACTAGAAACTACACACAACTACCTTAAGAGGAAGTCCACGAGAAGTGATGGAATGGCCAGGAAAGGGAAAATTATTGAAAAGATAAGTTTTAGATATTTATTGAAACGTGCAATGGCTTTAAAATTAATCAAATAAACTGTTGGTTAGAGTGCATATAAATAATGTTTTCAAAATTTGCTTTTGAAGGTGTTGTTCCAAGAAAAGAGAACCCTTCTAGTGTTGTACTTCTACACGTCCGTTTTTCCAATATTGAAGGAGTATGTCATGATGTTCCAAACAAAACAACCCATGGTCCATCAGCTCTATGACAAACAACTGGAATTATTTAACGTTTTCTTGACATTCTTGACATACTTTCTGAAACCAGATGTGTTCACAAGAAGATCTGGAAAACAAATGAAAGCTCTTCAGATTGAGGAGAAAATTTTCTCACAAAGGATGATATGTTTTTGGGAGGAAAAACAAGAAAGTTGATCTCATCAATGCCGAAAAAAAGATTCTATTACTGAAAGTTTTTTTGGAAAATGTCGTGTTTGGTTATAAATGTTGTGGCATCTATGTACAGAATAAGTTACCTTTGGACAATAAAATACTTAAAAGTTTGAGTGCACTGGATCCAGAAGCAAGGCAGCATAGTGCTTTCCTAAAAAGTTCTGACGAAACTTGGAGATGTAGTTCCAGCTAACCTAACTGAGGAAGAAGAGGACAACCTAGAAGCAGAAATACACAGGTATCTCAGTTCATTTACTCGTTACTTTTAAAAATTGGTGACATGTTCCTTTTTATTTTTTTTTCTTATATGACAGGCTCTATATATAATATATTGCATCTTTTACAGATTTCAAGTAGATGACTGTGTGCCTCCGCACATGGTGGGGAGTTACAAAGAAATCTGGCCAGTATCCTGCCCTATGAAAAGTAGCCATTGCTGCATGCACCATCTTCCATGGACCTTTGGTGGAATTATCTTTTAACACTATGGGAGATATTATAGATCCCAAATCTTCCAACATGGCAGTGGAGACGTACAACTTAATACAGACTGTCAAATACTTCCTTAAGTCAAGGGAAACATCAGCAGTAAAGCAGTTCAGGAGGGATGATTACCTGTATGAGCCATTAGACAGGCAAATCTTCGAAGTTCATCCATTTTCCGGAAAGGCTCATCAACCGAGAATCTGGCCAATGTTGATAACTTCCTGGCGAAACAGTAAAAGAAAATAACAAGAGTAACAAGACCAATCCTGTCTAATAAATACACAATGACAACTCTTACAACCACATATGGATAGTGCAGCTTTAAACAATATTTTGAAATGTTCGAGGTTCAAATACGTACAATAAACATCCAATCCTTTTTTGACTGGCTAAGGGATGTGAATGATGATGTTATATTTTTACAAGAAACACATTTTGTTAAAAAAGAAGAATTTTTATAAATCCATGATATGTTGGAGATATAACACATTGCTATTCAGAATCCGTATATAATAAAAATGTATTAATTTTCATAAGGAAGAGTAGATACGTTGAAGTATTTAATTAAAATAGATCGATAGATGGAAGGAATTACTAGTCAATATTAAATGTAATCATAAGTTTATTACTTTGGTGAATATTTATGTCCCTAGCAATGAAAAGAACAGGATTGACTTTTAAAGAGATTAATTACTTGGATTAAAAAAGCATACTTTGAATTTGGATTGTATCATATATGTCGATTTTAATTGTCAGATCCATTGTGAAAGAAATGACAAAAGTATCGATATCTTAAAGTTATTAAAAAATTATCAAACCGTTTTCTCTCAAGGATGGTTGAATATATTATGGGAAAGTTATGAACAAGGATTAACTTGGTGTGATGGAAACAATATCCCAAGGAGTAAAATATATTATGTTTTTATTTCAGAATATTCATGCTTCCCATTAAATAATATTTAAGAAAAGCAACCGACGTATATATTAACAGGTTAACAAATCACCTAATCATCATATTGAACTGTGAATACTGAAAACTCTAGAGGTGTAGGCTATTGGAAACTAAATACGTCGTTATTAAATGATGCATTTTTTAAACAAAAAAATAAGTAAACCTATCCAAGAGAAGAAATTGCAGATTGGAAAAATAAGACCTTATATGTAAACGGGAATATCCTAAGATATGCATCAAACATTTCTGTACATTTAACGAAAAGTAAGAAAGTGCGTATAAAGTGTATAGAAATACAAATTAGAAAATAGAATCACAATACTGAAATAAATTTGAACTATACAGGTTTACTTGAGAAAGAAATACATGATAATTATGCTAATAAATCTAGTGGAGCACATATGGAAAGCCGTAACGTACCCCCACATCATTATTTTTCCCTATATAAAATACCCAAATTATAATCTCTGCCAGAAATTTAAATTTCCCCTATTTGCTGACATTATTATTATATCGCAGCGATAATAATAATCTCTCCCGGTTTTCAGACACCAAATTATAATTCCATCGCAAAAATAAAAATATCCTTCATCATTTAGCTGCTATTATAATTATATTGCCGCACTAATTATAAACTGATCCTAGTTAAAGTTGCATATTATCTTTAGAAATATAATATTTCCACCACAATCATGATCAATATCGCAAAAAATAATCCTGTTTAGCTGCTCGTTATTTTTATTCGGATCCTAATCTGTACAGACAATAATAATCTTGTATTTGGGGGAGAGATTATTTCATGCGTGATGTTTATTTGAAACCACGTGACTTCGTTTCAGTTTTATGAGAACGTGCAACGTTCAGAGTCTGTTGAGAGTAATTTCATCTGTCGAGAGAAAAAATCGAGAAGGTATGTTTATATTTTAATGTGAATGATACAATGTCTTAAACTCTGTTGGAAGCAATGTATAGCGATGCGAGTCTTTTTCATCGTGACAAGATAAAATATAGAAAGAGAATCACACACACACATCGAACCCCCCCCCCCCCCTCCCCTTTTGTAATGCAACGAATCTTTTTGCTATGTGTTTTAAGTTTATTTGTTAATGTACTCTGTAGGGTAGGATGTCATCAAATGTGATGTACAGTTGCCCTACAGGAAAACCGTTGTATGGGTGGGGTGGGTGTCATGCTTGGTCTAGTGATGGTACTGAAAATTGCAGTTACATGTGAATTTTTGTATGCATGGTTAATGTTGGTATTTCAACAGATCAGTAATTTTGTCTGTAATAATATAATAGTAGGGGTCAAAATCATTCCCTATTGCAGAAAAATGACTGCTTCCTGTCGATATACAACCATTGTTTAATTAACAAATCTATACTAAAATGGTAGTTCTATGTGCAATAGAAGCAGGGAACACTCACACAGTTTTCAGAAACTTTCCAACCGCCAAAAACTGTCAGTGTTCTCTGCTTCTATTGCATGTGGAACTACTGATTTAGTTTTGATTTGTTCCGCAGAAAATTCTTCAAATGTTGATATAAGTTATATGACCACTTGCTACTAATAAAGATGTTACTTAATTATGTGAACTTTCCCTTGTGTGGACTATAGTAGCCATTTCTCATGTAATTAGCCATGTCAAAGTTACTGTAAACTGGGTGATAGAAAAATCACGTGACATAGTTTCACTTTTTGAGTTGTTCAACGTGCAGACGCATCTGTCGACGAAAAAAGATACGTGCGTCTTTTAGTTTAATGAAAGGTACCATAGTTCAACGGTATTGCTGACACCTCAATTTCGGTACACAATCACGTTAAGTGATTGCCATCGGTACTTTATGTAACGTGAAAACCAACGATAGTTCGAATTCACACATCGTCGTAACAGATTTGGGATATAGCGAGCGAATCTAGCATCTAATTATAATCAAATTTCACCATATTAGCAAAAGAGAAATAAAGTTTGGTAAACTGATATCATCTAAAACTAGATGCTGCAATAACTTAATAAGACATTATAAATAAGCATACGCAAGTGTTAGTATCTCTACAGTGTCAGTTCTGGCAAAGAAGTCATAATAGTTATTCTGTGAGTTACTTGATTATGATCAGAATTAGCATAAAATGCTTGGGTGAAAATATGACCCCTGTGGCCTCTGGGAGGAATACATTAATTACCACTATACATTACCAGAAATTACATTTTTCATTTTGATTTCAGCTTTTGTACTTTATACATGTATATGCTTAAAGTTGGAATGAAGTATAGTATATAGACATGTGGAGGTTATTTTGAAAATAGGTAAACAGAGTAATCGACAGTCAGAATCAGTGTGCCAAGAACGGCCTAACAATTGGTATGAAACATGTCAGACAGCGTTTGACTTAATTGAAGGTCTTGCTGGCAAAATGGATCATTATAATGAAATGCAAAATGCTGGCGTTAGATGATATTGCTTATGAAATGTTTGAATTAAAGATAAGTATAACAACTTTGTTTTTTAAGGTGGTGTCTTAAGATAATGAGAGAATAGAGAAAATATATCAAATTTGATGGATATTTGAATTTAAGTCAAAATATGTTAATTTGAACCTCCCCTCCCTTCTGTTTTTGATCCATTACACCTTTTTTTCTGAATTACATATATTTATTGCATGTACAATATGTCATATATTTTATATTTATTTTGGAAGACATTTGTAGTGGTCATCAGTGGCCAGATAAATCAGTTGGTAGAGCCCCTTATTGGAGACTCAGGGATCCCACTGGTTCAAATTCTGGTGTGGTCCATTGCATTTTCTCCCTTCCTGTTACATTGAGAAACTTTTGTTTATTATCATCAATATTCCAAATTCAAAGTTGTTTTTTTCCTCCCTCCTTTATTCAATATTGACATTGCAAGGGGACATGTTTTAATGCTTCTTCTGCATTTTGTTCCTGTATTTCAGTTCTATTTTATTGGTAGCGTTTTAAGAAATGGATAACAAGGTAAGTTTTGAAAAGTCTCACTTTATGGACAGTTAAAATTTCTATCTCAAAAAGCAGTTATGGTTATATAATAATATCATAGTTAACACCTGTGATAATTTCTCAGAGAAACATTTGCATTAAATGATTTTCTCTATTAAAAAAATTTTTTCATTGATTTTTTTTACCGATCACGGTGGCTCTGTGGTAGAGCTCTCGCCTCGTGAACGGAAGGTCGTGAGTTCGAGCCCCGCTCGGGCCGGCCGCGTCCAACCTAAGACGTTAAAATAGGTAGTGATTGCTCCTTCGCCAAGAGCTCGGCATTACGAAGTGAGAGTCACGGGTCTTTCGGATGGGACCTTATAAACGGAGGTCCCGTGTCGCAGCAGGTGTGGCACGTAAAAGAACCCTCACTGCTAAAAGCCATTAGTGCTAAGCATAGGTCTAAATTTGCAGCCCCGTCACCGGTAATAGTGACAGTCGCCGGATAGCTGAAAAATTGCTCAGGCGACTATAAATAAAAAAACAAACAAACAAACATTGATTTTTTCATTCTGACCTAGATTTTGTTTTTACTTTTGTATTTTAGAAGTACACACAAAGATCAAGGAGTATTTTTATAAGGGTTTCAATAGCAGACTTATTCATTATCTCATCCAGAAAAACCATAATTATGATATAAGGTATAGTTAAGATAGAACCATCAAAATCAATACATTTCCTGCATATGGAAACTATACATTTATTGCAATAAATTTCCACCAGTTTTTGGTTAGAAGTATCATGTGTTGTATATAATGTTGCGTAAGATATAATTATCATAATGAGGTTATATTAATTAATAAATCCAATGATACAGGATATTAATTCCTTATTACATTTTGCAGTTATAATTGCCTAGTAAGAAAATTACTTGGTTTGGAAAGGAGGCTTGCAGAAATAAATTTACATGAAATATTGGAAACGTCACAGGTATAATAGCAACTAGCCACTTTTAGAAAGAAATATTTGTATATGAAGTTGATAGGAGACTGGGTTTTCAACAAGTTATCTCTCAGATACACCTGAAAATATGTAATACATGTATGATATCTCTAACCGCAATTAAAGTATTACTTTATTTAGTACAGAAAAAGCCCAAGTATAATATTTAATAGTTTAATTTCCAAACTTTTCATACAGAGCTCTTTTCCAACATGTTCAAGTATATATACTGGACAAAAAAGTTAAGGATCATGATTTCAGAATTATTTTATTCATAACAAAACCAGATAAATTATGTTAAATATATACTTAAAATCGTCAACGACAATCGAACAATACATTTTAAACCTGTTTTTACAAATTCATCAATACGTTAAGCAGCCAGAGCAACCATTGTCAGGTAACCCCCCAAAACAGTTCGAAAATCGGTATGAACAACAATAACAAATTTCATTACAAATGATTGAATCTTTATGAAGGCAATATCAATAGGATGTATGTCCTCCCTGAGTCTGTATAACGTCACGACAACGCCTCTGCATACTTCTGATGAGCCTGCGGAACGCAATTTGTGGCAACCTTGCCCATTCCTGCTGTAAAGCTAACGTAAGCTCCTGGCGGTTTGTCGGAAGTACAGGACGTCTGGAAACAGCTTGCTGCAACCTGTCCCAGGCATGTTCTATTGAATTTAAATCCGGAGAACAACTCGGCCAATCCATACGTTCAATTGTCTCTGTAGTAAGGTAGTCTGTCACTATACGTGCTCTGTGGGGACGAGCATTATCATCCATTAACACAAAGTTGTTGCCTATAGCTCCCGCATAAGGTCTCACAATAGGATGCAGTATCTCGTCCCTGTAAATTGCACCGGTAAGATTGCCAATAATCACGTGCAAGTCAGTACATCCACCAATACTGATTCCAGTCCAAATCATCACAGAGCCACCTCCAAAACAATCGTGCTCTGCTACACAGCAATCAGCGTACCGCTCTCCACGCATGCGCCATACACGGCTACGACCGTCATGAAAGTCCACGCAGAACCGTGACTCGTCTGTGAAAAGAACAGGCGTCCAATGACGCTGTTGCCAGTTTATGTGATTTTGAGCCCAATTGAGTCGTGCTACACGATGTCTTCTCCTCAAAATGGGACGAACAGCAGGTCGATGAGCCCGAAGGTTAGCAGCATGAAGTCTCTGTCTGAGAGTTTGTGGTGTTATGCGCACCCCACTTGCTGCATGAGAGTCAGTATTGAGTTGGACAGCATTCTGAAACCTGTGTCTACGAGCCATAAGTGACATATAGCGATTCTGGCGAGCGGTTGTGGACCTTGGACGACCCGATCTCGGTCTCTCAGAAACATTACCTGTCTGCCTAAAACGATTCCACAACCTTGAAATCACACTTTGGGACACATTAAAATCTCTAGAGACAGTTCTCTGGACTTTGTCAGCTTGAAGCATACCTACTGCCTGACCAGCTTCCAGAGCAGTTAAATGGCGCCCCGTGGATTTTAATGTCACTAATTGTTCACCTAAGAGTCGATTAGAGCAATAAATACCCACAATAAAATGAAAATCACAATTTTTCAATTTCAATATACACGTTGGCACACTTTGATTTTGACCCCTTGCTTGTGTTTGGGCGAAAAAATCGTGCACTTATAACGTCAATATGGAACTAGGTAAATATATTGTGTTAAGGACACATTAGAGAAACTATACAATTTAATATTTGACAAAATAATTATTTGGTTAATAAAAATTTTTGAGGTGAAAATTATGATCCTTAACCTTTTTTGTCCAGTATATATTCTTTAAATATGGGCTCAACTATCCAACCCTCTTAAATAATAAAGTTAGTACCTTTTAATGAGTAATATATGATTAGTGTGTATGCTTTTCCAGTTAGAAATACAAATTGAATGCACAGGATCAGACAACTTAAGAAAAACTCTGAAAATGAAGTACCATTTAAATGTAACCAGGTAATATAGCATTAATTAACATATAACAAACAATGTGACATGTTTATATATGCACAGTTGAACTGCAGAATCTCGAACACCAGAATCTCAGATATCATGGATATATGGAAGTTATTCCCAACCACTTATTTTCTAAATATTTTACCCTTGATATATTTCAAATTCTCAGATGTCTCAAAGTTTTTATTTAATTTTTTAGTTACATATATAATAGTGATTTTTATTTAAATTGTAAAATTGCACTTTGAATTGTAAAATAGATCCGTCTCAAGAGAAATTGTGAAACTTTTTGATGAGGATGGTGTGAGAAGAAGGAAACATAGAAGGCTACGACGAAGGCATTATTTCAGCAAGGTATAAATTTGAATGTCAACTTTTACTGATATTGTAATATACATTTTTTAAAAGTGTTTTAGTTCAAAGGGATGAACCTTTTAAGTTAACATACATCTCATAACTTGAATAATTTGAGACCTAAAGTCACTAAGTTTGACATATGCAGGCATATCATGTACCAGTTAAGTGGTGCTTGGTTTGTGTGGGTTTTTTTTAAATGATGTGGCCAAATAGTGAAAGAAAATTGACTCAACCATATAAATAAATTTGTTTGTAGTGCGTAATTTTTACAGCAGAAATAATCTTCAACAAATACAAAAAAAACTTGATAAGAAATATCTGTGATGATGAAGTCTTCACTAGCTTTATAATAATTGTTGCACATTAATGAATGTTGGTTTACAGTATATTTGCAATAGCCCATTTTACTAATTAATCATGTTACTTATCTATATTTCTAGGGTCCAAACTTTGTATGGCACTTGGGTAAGTTTGGTGTTGATGTTTGTTTTTGTTGTTAATGGTGGTTTCAGTTATATTAATTTTAACATAAATGCAACTAATATGTACCAAAGAGAATAATGTTTTTACTAAGTTTGTAATCTATAAAATGAGGCAGTTGTATTAGAATTTACGTGCATTAAAATTGACGAAGTCTGAAGACTTACGATAAAATGCCTTCTATTTTTTCTTTCATTTTCAAACTTTTGTCTACGTATGGATATGACAAGCTAAAACCATATGGAATATGCATTCATGGGTGTATTGATGCGTAAATATACTACATTTTTCTACAAATTTTACAGAAAACATCCGCAGTAAATTCTAATTGTTTCATTCATGTAATTTTTATTGGACATATCATAATTAACTTATAGGTAAAGTAAGACATTGTGATGTTGAAGTTAATTGTTCAAAGGTCAAGGCCAGTAATAATACATATGTACATGTATATATAAATAACTTCAATAAACAACATAGACATTTTGCATTTAAGTACAAGAAAGGATAACATGCTTACATTTGAAAGCCGCTTGTGCCAAGATGAAGGTGAAATGAATATTACACTTGTACATCACTTAATATTTAGTAAACTCAGGCTACCTATTGCAATCGGTCTGCATCTGTTGTCATCCGTCATCATCCGTCGTGTAATAACAAGTGAATATTTTTAACTTCTTCTTGATAACAACCATTCCAATTCTTTCCAAATTTGGTACGAAGCATCTTTTGGACAAAAGGGGACATAGATTATACATTTCAGGACTCAGAGCTGTCGAGCAGGAAGTCCGCTATCAAATATGTAAATTTCATGATCCGCGGGGTAACGGTTCTGACCCCAGGGCAGGGCCAAAGTTGGCATATAGCGTATATGTGTAAAACACTTAGATAACATCTTGTTTACCGATAATTCTATATTGATAGTGAATTGAAACTTAATGGATATTTAGAGGGAGTAGTTTGTCCTTTACCAAAATTGTAAATTTCATGATCCCAATGATCCCAGGGGGTAACAGTTTTGGTTTCAGGGTGGGGCCAAAATTATTGTAACGATTATTGTCTTTATCATTGGAAAGACTTTTCTACGTTTGCTGATACAGTATAAAATCTAAGTGTATATTAGGAAAAGAAGGAAAGGATGTACCATAATTGTGAATTTTAGCAAACTTCGTAGTTTTAACTATAGGACAGGTCCAAATTAGTCATCATTACATATATTATGAAAAGTCTGATGAAAACTGAGACCTTAGAAGATTCATTGTGCACCACATCCAGCAAACTACAGAACCTGATATAATGATACATATTAGGCAGGATACTGGTTGAATGTGTCAGCTTTCTAGTTATTAAGACTGTTTTCATTATTTCTGTTATGTGCTTAAAAGTTAGTAATATACTTCTATTTCAAAGTTTTTCCCGGAGAGTGATATGGTTGGAAGCAGATATAACTAATAAGAGGCCAGAGGTAGTGGCAGAGTACTATCTTAATGCTGTACAAATGCTGAAAGGTTTAACTTTCTTTTTTCTGACAATAAGCTTCCAGTGCTATAGTTTAGTTTGGAACAAACATGCTAGTTTGTAAACTTTCCGTATTTGCCATTCTTATTTATCCTCCTTCCCCCAACAAAAAAGGAAATGAAAATATAAGCATTACAATGAAAAAGAATCAGCTTTGATGATCAAACCTCACTTACAAAATTTTAAATTTAAGAAACATTGAGATCTTGTCATAATTTTTTTTTTATCCTGTTTGCCTTTTAAGGATGTCCTCAAAAGATACGTGCAGATCATGGAACAGAGAATAGAATCATAGCTACATTTCATTCCTGTTTGAAAGGAAATGACAGGTCTGTGACTTTGGGAACATCTACAGCAAATCAGGTAAGCACAAATCAAAATAGTGATATGTACAAGTCTTATAAGTTCACAATAGGATGCTATATTACCGCTAGTGACCTTTTGTACTGATCACCTTTCCGCAAGTACCTGTCTGTCTGCCTTTCCATTCATTTGCCTGTATACTTTGACTTCAAAAAACCCACCCTCATTACTCTTCCTTGTTTTTTTTTATCTTTGACATGTTTAATACTTGTTTCTATTAAATGTGCAAGTTTGACAGTAACCCATAGTCCTCTTGTGTCAGCATAAGATGAGAAGATATAATCCATGTCACTGCAGAAGATTGAGAGATTCTGGGGTCTCCTGAGGTAAATGAAAGCAGATTTTTGGATACATCATTTCAAGGTACTCAAACAATTTAGTCTGTGTTACAGTTTAGTGTTTATTTTAGATATAACACCAGGCATTGAATTCTGAAGATCTGTCTTTTTTGTGAAATTTTAAAAAACTTGGACCAAAGGGGGACATAAATTATAAATTTCAACTCGAGCACCTCTTGGGCCTTATGGAGAAAGCAAACACTGCCAAAAATTGACCAAATTTCAAAAATCAAGAAGGCCTCTACCAAAAATGTAAATTTCAGGATCCCTGGGATAGAGGTTTTGGGGCCAAAAATATATATATATAGTGCTGCCATTTTATACATTAATTTTGATTGTTATTTCACCAATTTATTATGTCTTCCCTCTTCCAGGAGGAGACATACCATATTCTTTTGGTACTTTCTCTCCATCTCTCTGTCACAAAAGTTTGTGAACACTTTTCCCCTTATATACCTTATCAGATAGACTTAAAACTTTGTACAATGCTTCATTGCCATTTGTAGATATGCATATCCTGAGGATATGCGGATCCAATTATTTTGCTAAAAGTTATAGTGCATCTAATGTAAGATGTAAAATAGCATGTGAATATGGCTCATCCGATAGACTAGAAACTTTGTATATTAATACTTCAATGCCATTTGCAGATGTTCATATTGTAGGGACAGGAGGATCCAATTGTTATCCCTAACGTTCTAGTGGATATAAGAGGGGTGGAGGGTGTAAAATAGCTTGCAAACACATCTTCTATATGGCATATTGGACAGCCTTGAAATTTGGCGTAATACTTCATCATTTAATGATGTTGACATTGTTCTGACCCAGTGTTCTAATATTTCCCTACATTTTACAGTGGATCAAATAGGAGTGTTTTATAGCTTTCTTTAATGTACAAGGGTATGTTTACTTTCCTACTGGTACTTCATAATAACAGTTATTAATTTTGTATCATATACAACAATGGCATTGGTTATATCAATGTGGAATCTTATCTCCGTTTTCCTCAATGCACAAAGTTGATTAAATGCTTGACTGTAATGACTTACTTATTTCTTCCTTCAGATTTTAGTAAATGAAGATTTATTAGTGCTAGGAAATCCCATACACAGGTATGGAGACAAAGTATCTTAATTTATAAATCCTTTATCATTACATAATAATGACAATAATAATAATAATAAAAAAAATTACCATAATATTAAGATATGATGTTTTTAGACTCTGCATTCAGTATGTATACCTGCCATTAATAAAAACAGACATAAAGGAAATAATGGAACAATGGAATAGTCATTCAATTCGCCGACAGAAAGTGGGAGATACAATACAAGGCATTCCAGATGTATTGTTTAAAGATCCAGAGATTGTTGGCTAGAATAACTGCTTAATACATAATTAACTGTTATGGATATTATATGTCAAATTTAATATGGCATTTCTCTATAATCACATGCTAGATATATATGTACCATTGTAAGTTGAGGCATGTGCATGCACAATTATTTTAGTATACTCTTGAATTGTTTCTAACAGACTTTATTGAATTTAAATATGTGGTTCATTTCACAATTAAAACATATGTGGTTCATTGCACAATTAAAACATTTTTTTTCTATTTTAGGTGCTTCACAATACTTATATGCAGTACATCAAAATACAGTTTCTCAGTTACAGAGACTTGTATTAAACAATTTCAAAGATATTGATAAAGATTTTACATATGTGGCAACATCAATTTTACATCAGTATGGTCTGCCTTTGCCCGACACCTTGAGAGACTGGACCTCTGCTTGTCATCTCTACACATTTCTGAAGGAGTGCTTTACACATTTGATGATTCTGTGATTTTGTAACACTGCAAGATGTTGTAGAATATACCATTGTTTCTTAACTTTGTACTACTTGCGTTTATTGCCACCTGATTTCTGATAAATAATTTTATGTATTTAAGGACATGTGGGACGTTTCCAACATTTTCTCTAAAATTAGTTTTTCATCTCCTCCATATGAAGAGTTCCTCTATTAAAGGTGTAGATTTTGTGATGTAGTAATATTATTATATGTTTTATATATGACCTGGGTAGCTCAGTGGTTAAATCACCTAACTTGAAATATTAGAGTTCTGTGATTGATATCCCATTCTTCTGTAGATTTTTATCTCCTTCTTTACTACAGTAATGCCCAATTATACTGTAGAGTTGAATTTACATTTTTCCTTTCAACAACCAGGAATTATCAAAATATGCTAACTCGAAAGCAGACATGGTAACATACACCCCCCCTTTTTTTGTAGAAACAAGATAAAGATAAAATACAAGTGAATTGTATGCAATATTTCATGATAAATGTTATTGAGAAATGTCGTGTATAGTCCTTAAAGAGATTGATTCACATATTCCTAGTGTCATAACTTTAGATTTTTTTTTATCATTTAGGTACACATTTCCTCAAAGTATTGTCCATTTGTTTTGTGTAAATTGTACATTCCTCTTTTGAATATACTCATTTATATTCATTGGAAAACTTGTTATCAGCTACTCTTAAACCATATTTAAACTTCTACTATAATAAATTTGTAAACTTAGCTGGTTTTTTTCGTTGGATTTTTAAATAAGGTGTAGAACATAATCTGAGAATCACAACCAAACCTGGATACAACGCAGAAAATGTGTGCTTCATGTTTTATGTGGAATAATAGGTTGTTAGTAACCTTGACCTTTCCAAAATGATCATGGCCAAATATCCTCTCCGATAGTATAATTGTGATCAATTATGATCATTTACTTTTATGAAAGATTTAGGAGATATGGGCTTAAACAAACATGATGGCAACTATATGTTCCCTCAACTTGGGACCATTTGGATTTGAATTTCACTTAGTTTGACCCAGTTACTTTCGAAAAGAATTCAGTTTAAATTAATTTCCTGTATGTTTCCATGTAAAACTTTCATCCATCGACTATGGCCTCACCCTACCCCTAGGAACCACATATGTCCATAATTACTTATACTAATATTCAAGCGTCACCAGGTAGTGTTCAAACTGGATAACAATTTCTCTTCTACAAATATTACATATTTTAATAAACATTGTGCATAACATTTTCAATTCAACTTTAAAATTGTAAATAATATATATTTACCATCTCTTTTAACACCATTACAGATGGAAGGTGGCAAACTGGGGTGTCATGGGTTTCTTCCAGCTGGTAAACGTGTGCAGTTTGGATTTTGCCAGATGAAATTTAGGAGGCAGAATTTCTGCCTCAATCACTTGGCAGATAAATATGTAGATACTCTGAAATACAGATAAAGTAAATCTTGACAGATATTATACAATAACAATTAAATTCTAGTTTTGGATTCAAAATAACACTATCTAATTCATTGTCACATACTCTGCAGCCCATATAGGCCATATTACTCACCTTGGGCAATGAACAATTTATTTGAACAAACTTCAATCCCCTTCACCTAAGGATAATTTATACCAATTTTGATTGAAACTGTCCCAGCGGTTCTGGAGAAGATTTATTTCCTACATTGTACTTTTAAAACTTTAACCCCCTGTTGTTGCCCAACTCTACCCCTGGGGTCCATGATTTTAACAAACTTCAATCTGCTAAATATCAGGAAGCTTTCGTGTGCATTTGAACTTAATTGGCAAAATGGTCCTTAAGAACAAAATTTTTAAATGACCCTACCTTATTTTTGCATTTTTGTGATTATCTCGCCTTGGAAGGGATCATGGCTGTTCATTTGAACAAAATTCAAACCCCTTCACCCAAGAATGCTTTCTGCCAAATTTGGGTGAAATTGGCCTAGTCGTTCTGGAGAAGAAGTCAAAACTGTGAAAACTTTACAGACAGACCAACAATAGGTGATCAGAAAAGCTCACTTGAGCTTTCAGATCATGTGAGTTAACAAATGCCGTCGATGTGTGTGTGATTCTCTTTCTATTTATTTTATCTTGTCACGATGAAAAAGACTCACATCGCTATACATTGCTTCCGACAGAGTTTAATACATTGTATCATTCACATTAAAATATAAACATACCTTCTCGGTTTTTTCTCTCGACAGATGAAATTACTCTCAAGAGACTCTGAACATTGCACGTTCTCATAAAACTGAAACGAAATCACGTGGTTCCAACTAAACGTCACGCATGAAATAATCTCTCCCCCAAATACAAATCGAAGATTATCATTGTGAATCCGATTCTGATAAATGTTTTCTTTTTCAAGCGTCTAAATAATAATGTTGTCTTTTTGGATTGTCAAGATTATTATTGTCTGTACAGATTAGGATCCGAATAAAAATAACAAGCAGATAAACAAGATTATTGTTTGCGATATTTATCATAATTGTGGTGGAAATATTATATTTCTAAAGATAATGTGCAACTTTAACTAGGATCAGTTTATAATTAGTGCGGCAATATATATAATATCAGCTAAATGATGAAGGATATCTTTATTTTTGCGATAAAATTATAATTTGGTGTCTGAAAACCGGGAGAGATTATTATTATTAATATAATAATGTCAGCAAATAGGGGAAATTTAAATTTCTGGCAGAGATTATAATTTGGGTATTTTATATAGGGAAAAATAATAATAATGTGGAGGTACGTTACGGCTTTCCATAAGCACATATACATTTGTACGCTCTAAATCAACATGGATAGAAAAAGGAGAAAAAGATCGTCTTTCTAAACTTTGAAATAAAATTCTTAATAAGACAAAAGATGAGAATGAAGTAGAAGTTACAAACACTACATGAATAATGGGTTGTCTAATTAAGTTTTATAAAACATTATGTTCGAGTAATGGTAAAGATGATATGTATGTTCAAAACTATTCATCTATCTATCTATCTATCTATCTATCTATCTATATATCTATCTATCTATCTATCTATCTATCTATATATCTATCTATCTATCTATCTATCTATCTATCTATCTATCTATCTATTTATCTATCTATCTATCTATCTATCTATCTATCTATCTATCTATCTATTTATCTATCTATCTATCTATCTATATATCTATCTATCTATCTATCTATTTGTTTGTCTGTCAGTATATACCCGTGTATTTCTTTTAAATATGCCTCCTTTTTCAAATAAAATATAAGGTTTGAAACAGTTTTGAAAAATACATATTTAGGTTTGCTACAGTAAAAGCGTTATATAGTATCTAAGAGACTGCCAGTGTGTTAATTATTTTGCATTTTCCAGAAATTGCAAATTTGCGCCGTCTCCAAACATTTAGTATTTCTTGTAACTTTTCCAGCTTGTTTGTCAAATTCTTTTCCTAGCATTCAGTTTTATCATGTCCCAGATAAAGAGAATTACTTTGTGTGCTTTTATCTGAGATGTCTACATCTGAAGATGGTGCTGACAATAGATTGTGATAATCAATATATGACTGTGACAGATGTCCAGACATATAACAGGTCTTGTTAAAGTTAAAAAAAAATCAGCTGTATTTTCAAGGTAAATTTATTTGCATGTTATTAGATAAATGATAAATGTTTAATATTTTCACACTGTTTGCAATGGAATGACCTGTAATCACATTGATAAAGACCTACGTGCCATTTCTTAAAATGAAGGATAGATCAGTATGCCCCTAAAGACTGTCATAAAAGTTGTGATGTTTGGTAATTGGCAAGTAGTGTCATAAAGCGCGTATGGTAAAAAAAAATAATGTGTGTTTCCTATCACATGAGATTTTAAATTACGGTAGATAGGGTGTTTTTTTTAAATAAAAAAATACATGTACAGACTTAATTCTTCTTTAGAATTACCTCTGCATTAAGCATTCGGAAAAATGTAACGTGTTTGAGATAAGGATCGCAATGTTATAATATTGAAAATGGACCAGAAATGACATAATTCGATTTTTATTTTTGTAAATATCCCCACGTGCAATTTAAGGCACGTAGAGCTGTATGTATTAATTTATTTTCATGTCCCTTCCTGAAATGTTCATAATTTTAATTAAACTAAACATTTAATTGGCAAGTAATTTCTCTTTCCCGCGATGTCTTTATATGAATAAAAAGAACCGAAATTGTCCGAAATGAAGAATTTGAAATGGAAGCCAAACACTTCGTTCTCATCTTTGATCAAAGCGTTCCGTTCTCGATGAGAACCGTTCCTTCTCAATCGTAAAGCGTTTAGTTCCCTATAAGAACTATTCCTCTCTCGCTAAGAACTGTTCCGTTGAAACCCTTCAGCATTCGTTCACCGTTCCACTGGTGTAGTAGTACGCTTCAGAATCTTCTGCCGATAAAAGGCCAGCACGTGACCTACACATGGGGAGAAGAGTCTTGTTTCATGAACAAGGGAAATTAAGGGACGACTTTTAATTCTGTGTTTAAAGGCCAAAGCTATAAATATTGTATATCCATTAGCCTAATATGTATATTACTAAAACATGGCAATGAGATTTGTAATGAAGTATCTGCATGTTTCAAGATGTTGAAAGTCTATTTTCAAAACAGCAACTTATTTCTGATGATAACGTTCTGGTAAACTTGCACATACATGGTGACGCCATGACATTACCTTCCGGAAATGCGTTTTCATTTCAGAATAGAATGTCGATCTGTGTTACAGCAATACAAGCTGTAACTGAAGGTAAATAAATTGAAAAATAAAGAAACTAATATAATAACATATTTGTGATTAAATACAAATAATTTCATAGAATCAGATTGAATCAATAAACCCGTCAAATCATCAGAAGATTTATGAATCATTGTCATCCTGTCAGTAATTTCTACTCATAATCGCCGATGTGCACTGACCTCGGTGGTCACCAGTTCGGAAAAATGCGAAAGAGAGGCAATATACGCAGACGTCAGATTTGTAAATAATTTAATATGCCTAATTTATAGCGAATTCATTAATTATATTCCAGTTGAGTGACACATTTGCGTACTTTAATTGCTTACACTTATAATACTTAAAGTCATTCATGACACAATATTATATTTTAAAACAAACGAAACGGGTACTTACGTCAATGTCCTCGTTATATCTCGGTACAAGCCAATTATGTTCGGCAGTTATCGTTCCTATGCCCGTGCATACCATGAATGGCAGTTTATAAGAAACGATCATGGTATGTTTGCTCTCAAACAATATTCTTTTTATTATATATTTTGCTGATTTTTTTTTTTTTTTTTTTTTTTTTTTTTTTTTTTTTTTTTTTTTTTTAGATCTCGAGGATTTATAAGCTATACCGAAACGTGTTGATTGGTGCCTATTTGGAAAGTTGAAACATACCCTCAGTTACAGCTTGTATTGCTTTAAGGTGAAATGCAGTTCGTGATTGTCAGCTACATGTATATTTCACGAAACTTTCCTGCGATATATCTGGGGTTTTGTGCAATATAGTTTAAGAATCGAAACAACACCTTGACTTACCGGTACATGTACTCATGTCAAGGTCATAGATAAAAATAATTGAACAATAATTTTTTTTCTAATATAAATTGAACCGGTCTGAATTGGATTTGTGAGTTGTGCAAAATAGTGTGTCGTCATGATCGTGAATCCAAATTTTTCAACTGGAAAAATTCAAGTTTGGCTTAGTGAGGTGAGAAAACAAAGACACATCTCACTTAATAGATTGTCTAACGTCGTTACAAATATACGTAGCAAAAAAAGAGGGCGTAGGAGAGTATTTGTAAGAAGATAATGCACCCAATTCGTCCATCCACTCACGGACTGTGGATAATATTAGGGAGGAATGGTCTTCCTTTACTAGTGACATTAAGAAGAAGGCATCTCAATGGCTCAGGGAGGCTATGGAAACCAAGAAAGTATGTACTTTTTCACGAAAGTATCATCCTTTATGTAATATACCGGGTTGTCAATGTCTCCAAATATCTTTTCAAGGTTTCTCTTAGCTCTTCGATTTTATATACGCGCTGCTAGTTCATTAAGAATACATCTACTGATTCACAGTTTAATGACAAGATAGTATAAGAATAGTTTAATTACTAGATTGCATGTACCCATATGCAATACATGTACATATCGGATAAGCAATGTCAGATTGATTGATTGTTTGTTTGTTTATGATAGATATAAAGTTTCAGCCAATTTACGGCGGACAATGCTAGTTCCAACGCGTACTGGAAAAAGTATTGATAAATCTCCCAGTAGGTGTTGTAATTCACATTGCTCTTTAGCCGTAATTTTCAATGCACATTTAATGTATTTGGAATTCGCCTTGATAGCCTTCCTTGTGAACATAGCATTGAATTGTGGTCAGACGGACACGTGATTCACGGAATAGATATCCCAAATTTTCGAGGTGGTCTGCTGATGCCTAACATACAGGTATATCACATATTTCCCATCTGACATTGACATCTACTGTGTAGCACCAAGGTCGCGGTTCGCCGTCAGGATTACGACAATAGTTTTCCTGTAATAAAAGTAAAGTGTAAGACTAAGTAATTTAATTGACATGGAAAATCTACAACGGCAACTAAATGACAACTACCATTCTTTGTCAGTTTTTTGGGTTTTTTTTTTTTTTTAGATTAAGCATATTTTTTGAGTACACGTACATATGTTTGTAGTTATATTATATAATTGTAAAATAGCAAATTTTGATTACATAACACAAATGATATACTGAATAGTTGAATCATACCCGGTCACTTGAGCTATCCATATTATGGTTATGAGGATATTGTGAATCCCAGCGTTGACATGTTCTGCCGTTTGTCGTCACGTTCTTGGTCCCCCAATAATTAAATCCTTTGGGATCATTCGACTTAGTGCATACTGTAATTTTAATAATATCTACTAGTATACTATGCAATATTTTAATCGTCATCTGAAAACCTACTTTTACAGTGTAATAAATTTACTGTCGCTTATTAATTGCAATAAAGCACAGTACATCTCCTCAGGTTTTGCAAAAAAGGCCTGAAAGCTGAAATATCTGTACCTTAGTATCTTAATAAGTACTTTATTGACAGAATAAAATCGTCGATACGATAACCATGGCTAAAATGAAGCACATATGACTTTCGATGATTTGTGAGTGCATAGCATTCTGGAAGGGTAGAAATTCGAATCTTGCATTGATATAACGAATTTTTGACGTTGAATATAAAAACCCCTAAACACCCATCACGCGACCTTATTCCTCGATTTCGCAAAGTAACAAGGATGAATTACGTCATTTTCATCTTAATCTCATGATTCCTTGTATAATGACGAACGTTATATGTACATAAAACTTTTGCATTACACGTCTTTGAAATAGGGCCACACAGTCTCGCAAAGTCTCACTTACAGTGGAGACCTTCCGGACACACATTTCTCAGCATAGCAATAGACTATAAATTTGACTTATTTGAGATAAAAAAAAAAAACGATCATAATTTTTTAGTGTTTGCGTATTATCAGTTTGGTTTACGACGAGCATGTAAGTTCGGGTCCTTCACAACAGACACACAAAGCCTCTGGTGCAGGTGGTCAGGGCCCAGTTTCCAATACAATGCTTTTGAAGACTGAAACAAAATAATGTTATAAAATATCTATACTGAGAAAAAAGATATTCAATAATATGACGCCAAATCTTGGGATACAAAACTCTTTTATTTATTATGTAAAAATGTTTGGAGAAACTGAATAATGATGGGCATACTCAAAGTTTTACTCTAACTGTAACTTGCTATCGCAAATAATTTAATGTTCTAATAGAAGTGGAGCTATTAAGGCTTGTCTTCAGGTGCGTGTGACAGACTAACTGGCTGGGGGAAAGGCAGTTGTACACATGTTTTTCTTTCTCTCTCTAAAACTTCATCAGAGAAATTTTAAATAATTCGAAATAAAACATAATCATTAATTAAAGTCTTTGCTATTTTACCTCTTAAAGGACTAAAATTCAACATATCTTTAACAACAGGTCTTAATGAATAGTCATTAAAGGTTTAATACTATTTTTTCCTAGTAAACAATATATCCCTGTGTATAATCGAAAACGTCATCGCACTAGTCAACCTGTGACAGTCCACAAGTTTATCTCCAGAAACGAAATAACGCGAACTCTCGCCGAATACTCTGTAGCCCTATTACTAAAATTAAAGTTCATTATTTGCAGTTTACAAGTTTCCGTTCAAGGGGTTTTTGTCACACAACATGAGCTGAAGATTTCACTACATAAATCTAATTGTAAGTCACAAATTCACACAATGAGCAAGATGATTTTAGATATTTGGTTCTCTGGCAAGTGACAACCATATGCGAATACCTAAATATTAATTATTTTAACTACAAATTAGAATTTTATACAATGTACCATATTGTGCTAATTTGTTAAAAGGTATGTGTGGTTTGGTTTTTTTTTGGGGGGGGGGGGGGTGGGGGTTGGGGGGTTGTTTCTTTTTTTTTTCTTTTTTTTTTTCTTCAAGATTTCAGGAAATCGCCATCTTGATTCCAAGCAGAATTTTTGAAGTACATGCACATCAGCCATTCTTGTACAACCATATAGGTTGAAACAAATCAGTCAATTTACCTTACAAATATTAATTGAACCTTATAATGAATAACGTGTAAAAAAATATTTTAAAAAGTACAAATTATTATTAGTTACAAATTATCAAATGAATACACTTCACATCTAAATGAAATTAATGACCAGCTCTTGTTTTAATAATTTCGCACAATATGATAATTTAATAGGCAGCTTTGAAAACCAATACATTTGTGAACACTCAAGCATTAACTAGTGATTACTGGTATCTAAAATTGAAGCTTCTAATTAACTATATTTGTACACATTCATTTTAAACCATCGCGGCGCTCACAAGTTTTATGTACTGAATCTCATACAAATAAATGCTTTCATACATATGTATCATATCTACACATAATACAGTTTATGTGTGTATTTACAACAAGGACTGCTGTACGTATGTATAAAACAACGATAATTCATGATTTTATCAAGTCAACAAGATAAACATCTTGTGCTTGATTTCTTACTTTTTATTTAACAGTGACTGAGTGACCACAACACTCCAATACTAAATAAGTGACAACTAACAGTTTATTTCTAATACAAGAACTGATAGCTTATTATTTAGATTAATAATGAGATGGACTTTTCATTCAATTCAAACATAAATTCTCTGTTAGCCTTTAAGCTATTTCATATATAATGGAAAGGCTAAGGTAACTAACAGTATTCAATCTCGTAATTTCTATAGAGAATACAAATCAGTGAAATGGGCAAACACGGGTTACTGGTCATATCAGAGGTGGGACCAGGTGCCTAGGAGGAGTAAGCATCTCCTGTCGACCAGTCACACCCACCGTGAGCCCTACATCCAGATCAGGTAGACGGAGCAATCCGTAGTCAGAATCAGTGTGTCAAGAAAGGCCTAATAATTTGTATGAAAGACGTCAGACAGAATTTTATCTAATGGGATGTTGTACTGGGAAACTAGATCGTTATAACGACCATACAATTTGTGAAATGCTGACTTTAGATGATACTGTACAAACCCCTGTAACATCAACTGCTTTGTCAGTAGCCTGCGTAATAAATCTGTTAATTGCTCTTACTAGGGCTATACATTTCACTTTACTATACATTGATTCTTTTTCAATCCGTTTCCCCTAGCTGTACCTCTTCGGTTTCAACACACATTCGCAAAATCCGGTTCATGTACACACTTTCACTTGACGTAAATCAATCCAAATGAAGCAAACCTTGTATAGAGACCGGGCTTGTTCATTTTAAAAGGAGTAGTCCCACGAAGGGTCAAGATCGGCCCTGTGAAACGTCCAAATTAAACGGAAGTTTCGACAAATTATTTTCTGCGTAAAGGATAGTCTATGTATGATAGTTTATCCAGGTGGTGACACTTTTGGAGTTTCGCATTGGTGTATCTAAGATCTGCAGCCCCAAACATCACGAAATACCATAATTTGCTTAAAATTACCACATTTTTGCAATATAATGTTCAAATTTCATATAAAGTACAGTCATAGACCAAATTCATGATGGCATCAATTTTAGAATATCATCATGAAGATTTGATGTTGAAAATATTTTACTGGCCCTGACCTGTGATGATACGAAGCAATGTAATTAGTTGAGCCTGTCATGAATGTAAACAGACAACAAAACCGTCACAAATAGTTACGTGTAATCGATCCATTTGAAAGAAGAATGAAAATCTGAAAACAATAAGCCGTTCACATGACGTAAGTATGTTTTATATCAAACAATAGATAAAAATAATAGATAAAAATAATACAGATCTTCGTTGTAAACAAATACTAAATAAGCCAATCCAAACACGGAATTTGACTAAATTAATGATAGTTGGTTTTGACCACTTTTAAGCTACTATATGCATATAGAATGTTCACTATGATTTGCAGTGGCAATACTAAAATGTATCTTTACCATTTAATAAGAATTATCGACATTATAGATTCATAAATCTTATCAATTATATATCATGTCATATTCTTGTTATATATTATAACATATATTATGTTATCTTAAAATTGTGAAGTTCTATTAACAGCAAATTCGATTTTAAAAAGCTATGATTGGGGGGATTTTTTTTTTGAGAAAATGATCTTATATTTTTCAATGTTGTTTTCGGGGGGTTGGGGGTTGGGGGGTGTAAACCTCTTATTCATAGGTTAGATTTATAAAATCATCCCCTATGGTTGCAGCTAGAAAAATGTACTACAATTTGAAAGCTTAAATTATTACTTCCAAGGTTTTTGTCAGTATGTTTATATTATTCATGTTTACACCATCACAATAGATGGAACAGGAGGGGATAAGAAAATAACAAAGCTGGGGAGTTTAGGGGGGGACTCACAATGCTTACTTAATATTTTTCATAATAACTTATAATGATTTTGAAATGTATATCTATTAATTTACATGAAGCAAACGAAACAGTAGGCTCTGAGCATGACGTCCCTTTCTATCTGTAATCTCTACATCCCTTGTTCATAATAACCCTACTGATTTCACAAAATGCTGACTTCCTCATAATATTATTGCATATAATATTTTCCTTTTTCCGTTCCGCTTTTTGTTCCGCCCCTTGTGGAGAGGAATTTCTCTACCACATCTTCTCCTTATCTCGTTTAATGTTACATTCATCTGGTATTTCGGGTATTTTTTAAATAAAATAATTATGTAACATTAAAGTGTGTTTTTATTACAGTGGAATACATAATGTCACGCAGAAAACGGTTTGAATAATGCCATATCACTGATTATAATAGATTGTTTGTTTTTTGTTGTTGTTTTTTTTACTTTGCTTGTCAAGATTTTTTGACAACCTAACCTCAATGTCTCTTGTGGCTGCTCCCCTTATTGCAGATTCGTTTTCGTTTAAATGAAGACCCTCTTAGATCAGGATTGGGCAAGAAATTAAAAATAATAATAATAATAACAATAATACAATAAATAACTAAATAAATAAATAAAATAAATAAAAGTAAATATATAAAAATAATAAAGAAATTAACATGGTATAAATTCATTTTAGGAAATATATTTCATATTCTCAAAAGAGTAAACTAATGATACTGAAATTGATATGAAAGCTTCGTTATAATAACATAGTATTACTTCCTTATATTATTGGTTATATAGTGTTTCATATTCCATAATTATTTCCTTAAGAACAAAATATCCAAAGATCTGAAAATAAACACGTTCAAAATATTCAAAATATTCTAAATTGTCTTCAGTAATCCACATGTTCGCTTATTAATCTCCATGTGATCATTAATTTATGTTTTCTTCTTTAGAATTCCCCCCATGGCTTTCAAAGAGCATAGTAGTCTAATTAATGGCATGGCTGAACAATGAAACTATTGGTGTAATGCTACACACTGTTAAATTTCATGTAAATTCTAAATCGAATATTATTGATATAGGGTTACCCATATCCATTCTTGTTACATCTGTATAACAGTATTGTGTGGTATACTACATCTTGGTCATCAGATGGTGATATTTCTAGCTGCACTCGCTCTAATGGTAGCATAGTCAAAATGATAGCAAGAATTGTGATTGGGTACAACTTCTCTCATTACTTTCTTTCTTTAGCTCGCCGGGACCACTATCCGGAGAGCTATTATCATGACCCCTGTGTCGGCGTCACACTTCAATGAAAACGCTTTATATATAAAACACCCTAAATCTTGGTTATATATTTTGAACAGGGAGGATCGGGTTTTGATATTTGAGATATTAATACCTTATGAAATGACCTTTCTTTGGAAACCAAGAGTTCTGACTGAGTGATCTTAACCTTTCACCTACTTTTGAAAATTTCACCCTGGGTTATATCTTTTGAACAAAGGAGAATAGGGTTTTGATATTTCACATATAGATGTCTTATGAAGAGTCCTTTGTTTCAGTAGTAAGACTTTTGACCTAGTGAACCTGACTTTGCACTTTGACTTACTTTTGTAAATCTATAACCTTTATATCTCTTGAACCAAGTGTGACTAAGCTGTGATATTTTACATATGGATGCCTCATAACAGGCAATGTTTTGTACGGAACTGACCTAGTGACTTTGACCAACCTTTCAAAACTTTAAAATCTTTTGAACTAAAGGGGATAGCTTAAGTATAGTCATGCTTCCCTGAGAGCCATGTTGTATTCTGACAACTCTTGTTAAATCTCCTAAGTATGAAATGACTTTGATACAGTCATGCATAAACCTTGGCAGGAAAAGTTTGGTATTTCCCATGCGCCATTTGCTAGACACGCCACACTATCCTTGCCGACTGGAACTGTTCCTGGTGCGCATGTGTAGTGTCTACTTTCCCCCACGTAACTTAATCCTGTTGTGTAGAAGCCATTGTTCGTCAGATTCTCTTGTAAGGGTGCGCTGTATCCATAATATACTGGATCCGGTTCTCCAGAACATCCTAAAATATATCTTTGTATGTATATATCTGTATTTATGATTGATTGTTTGTTTCTCTTACACCCCGCTGAGAATTTTTTATTCATATTGAAGCGCGCGCGTGTGTATGTGTGTGTGTGTGGGCACAAGTAGTAGTATATTAAGAAAGAACAACGAAAATAGCTCACAAACAAATATATATATATATATATATATATATATATATATATATATATAGAGAGAGAGAGAGAGAGAGAGAGAGAGAGAGAGAGAGAGAAAGAGAGAGAGAGAGAGCTCATTGGTTAGAGCGTTCGAAAATTAACCGGGAGGTCGTGAGTTCGAGACCCGTGTCATTGCCGCCTCAAACTTAAGACGTAAACATAGATAGTGATTACTCCTTCGCCAAATGCTCGGCATTTAGAAGTGAGAATCACGGGTCTTTCGTATATGACCTTATAAACGGATGTCCCATGTCGCGGCAGGAGATGACACGTTAAAGAACTCTCACTGCTACGAGCCTGAGCGCTATACATAGCTCTAAATGTGTGGAACTTCACCTATAGTTGGTAACGTCTCAAAATTCTCAACCGGACATAAAATATACAATTAATCTATCATCCATTAAAACTTATCATTTTCATTCTTAAGTCGATTCGATATATTCAAGTGAACTTGAAATAACAGACACTAAATAGTCTTCTACATCTGCTCCGTATTTAGATATTTTATTGAAAAAAGATGTTGACGGTAAACTATCAACTCAACTTTATGACAAACGGGATGATTTCATTTTCTCCATCCTCAACTTGCCTTATCAATTTAGCAATATTCCATTGTCACCTGCGTATTGTCTTTTCATCTCTCAACTGATTCGATACGCAATATATTTTTCTGCATATGATTAGTTTTTGAATCGAAGCAGGCTACTGACAAACAAATCCATGTTACAAGGTTTTCTGCAGTCTCTTTTAAAGTCGCCATTTCGTAAATTCTGTGGTCGTTATAACGCTCTAGTTTGCCATTACAGCCTTCCATTAGGTCAAATGCTGTCTGACGTGTTTTATACTAAATGTTAGGCCGTTCTTGGTACATTGACTCTGACTGCGGATACTTCGTTTACCTGATCAAAATATAGGGCTCGTGGCAGGTGTGACCGGTTGACAAAGGATGTTTACTCCTCCTAGACACCTGATCCCACTTCTGGTGTGTCTATTGGTCCGTCTTTGCCCATCTCTCTGTTTTATATTTTCTATAGGAATTACGAGATTGAGTACTTCCCGTTATGTTAACCTTTTCATTATTTGTGGATATGATGAATTGAAGATATTTTAAATTGTATAGTCCCTCTCTCTAAAAAGAATGATTGCAAATATTAACTGAATTAAAGGTATAATTAATTCAATAAGAAAGAACAATTAATGATTCAATCATTGCGCAGATTAATTGAAGTGTTGATCGCATTAATTAAATTATTGCTGTCTTCAACTGAGTTGTAGCGCGCATTAATTAAACTGTTGACCTCATCAATTTATTTGACGAGAGCAACAATTGAACTATAGCGCTCACGGACTCAACAGAATTATTAATGCTACATGTACCATCAATTCAATTAGTGTGAGAAATAATTCAGAATTGAAGTTATCATTATTATTTGAAAAGATTTTTCCCTGAATTGTTGCGCATATCAAAAGAATTAATGATGTCTTCAAATAATAAAAGATATCTTCAATTACTACAGTTTCTGCTAATTCGGTGTTCCGTATTTGTAGTCTTTCCTCGTGTCCTGTCTTTAACCTTCCCAACATTTGTAGACCTTCTTTTTAAAGGCATAATGGAAATATGTCTGTGAGGATATAATACCAGTTTTGTCAGTCATACGACCCGTATATGTCCGTACGTCTAACTTTGAAGTTCGTTACAACAGTTTCTCTTGCGTCCCACGTTCGTTTAATGGTTAATGCTCATTAACTGACCGTTGCCCGGTACATGTCCAGTAATCATGCGGTTATTATGCGTTTTATATGCGTCATACACTGATTGCAGGATCCCTGAACAGCGATGGGAATGACATTCATTAACGGATACCAACCGACGGCAATATTTTTCCCGTGTGACGTCCGTTTTCGTTATCCGGTGTGACGGCTCCAGAAGATATCAGGAACTAGTAAGGCAGTTTTACTTAAATTTAATGAATCTCGAAAGGATATCATTTACAACAAAGAGAATGATGGTGAAATGGTAATTTAGAAAAGTTTGTTTGTTTGTTTGTTTTACGTCCCATCGAGAATTTTTCACTCATACTAAGATATCACCAGCTGTAGGCGAAGTACCACAAATTTAGACCTATGCTTAGCGCTCAGGGCCGTATCAGAGAGGGTTCTTTAATGTGACAATGCCTACCGTCACACGGGACCTCCGTTTTTAAGGACATATCCGAAAGACCCGTGATTCTCACTTCTAAATGCCGAGCGCTTGGCGAAGGAGCAATCACCACCTATTTTTCGTCTTAGGTTTGACGCGGCCAAGGCACGAGTGGGGCTCGAACTCACGACCTCCCGGTTGCGAAGCGAACGCTCTAACCACTGAGCTACCGCGACCGGTTCAATTTAGAAAAGTACAAAATGGGAAAACATTGGAGCAAAATTAAATTCAAACCACGAGGTCCATTAATTCATCTGAAACCTACTGAAATAGCTGTCCAATAGTAATTACAATTTTGCACGAAATATTTTTAAAGTTATGTATACCCCGAACAAACCACCATTTAGTCTGTTAATAAACCTATTTTGAACTGAAAAACTGTTGAATGTTGCGGAAAACAAAAATCAATCAATCGATCAATCAATATATTAAAGCGAAGTTACATTGTGTAGTATTTTCTATGAAAAATATAGAGTATCTTTTCAGTCGAGTTGTTATGGACTAAAGAAGTAATTACCTTTTAACAGCATAGCTCATGTCTCCGTTACAAAAAAAAAATAAATATACCTTGGTCCGAATGGATTAAGTTCCTTGGGGGTGTTTTAGATTTTAATTTGAATGTCAGTAAATGAACTTTGAAATATTGTCATTGAAAATATCGAATGTGTTGAATATTTCTATGAAGACACATATGGCGTGCTACATATAATACATTTAAAGTTCATTTTGGGTAATAAAGCCTTGAATTGTGTATGGAGAGGGAGAAAAATATGGTGGAAGTAACTAATATCAGTGTCAAATTAATTTATGCTTACAATGCATATATACGTGTTTCGAAAAAATGAATGTTATAATATAAGTTATTTGTGCAAGGTTAACACAAAGAAAGAAAATCGTGTTCATTTTAAGAGAGAGAGAGAGAGAGAGAGAGAGAGAGAGAAATAAGTTTCATGCTTTAATGTAATATCCCATATATAGACATACAATTTCAGAATGGAGGGAAATGTGATGGAAATGTGGCACAATGATGATTATGTATCTAGGTAATTTAGAGCACTTCATTATTAACTGAAATCATCCAGCTACCACTGTTAGAATGAATTATTAATTGCTTGTGTTTTATATTATTAGAATTGGTTCCTAAATGAAATTGATTGAAAAATGATTTTCTGACTCATTCAAATGTATATTTACTTCAATGACCCAATGTTTCAGAAATCATGCAATCCTTATCTACACTCCATGGTTATGAACAAAGAATACTAAACTTGTAGATTACAAACATACGAAAATCAAACAATGATTTATCAACTATTTGTGCCCTTGATAAAATTACTGAGAAATTTCATTGGCATATATAATCATGAAAAGGTGAAAATACTGAACTGTGATCAATTTGGTAACTCCAATTAGGGAATTTCGGCAAAGACGACCCCCCACCCACCCACCCTGCAAATACTAGAGGTGGAATCAAATACTTAGGAGGAGTAAGCACGCCCCGTCAATCGATCGCATGCGTCGGGACGCAAAACACATCGCAATCCTCAAATGATGGCGTCAATACAAGGCAAATGGAAACATCTCGACGCAAGTGGGAAAGAGACCAGGTCGCAGAAGATATATATCTATTACTATTTTGTTTTGGTAGGACCACACTGACGATACTCATTTTGTACATCCCTTCAGGATGAATATTTTAATTGAGTTCTAACTTTAATTAAGATATCTTAATTGCACTCGTAAGAAAACAAGTTTACTCAGAAGGAAAATAACTCTAAAATGTATATATGTTTGGAATTTTCACTTGCCTTGACTCACTCTTCTTATAACCTCAAGAGCACTTGAATATATTACTAGTTGTGTGAATCCACAAAACGCTGTACACTCACTTTGTATTTCATAAATGAATGAATAGATATAAAGCAATAAATGAAATAAATTGAACCCGAAGCAAACGTAGTACACATTGACGATTCTGACGTTTATTATATTTTCTATGTTAAAATACGCTTAATTTATTTCTAAAGATTGTATAACTCGAAGGCTAATATTAACGTCAATTTCATATAATGTATACATATATTAACTTTGGAAACAGTTTTAAAAATACATTCACATCAATCCTGCAGAAACGAAAACATTAATTCCGCAGATAAAATGGAGAATTTGAAAATCCATGTCAGAACAGACCATGTTCTTGCACCTCCTGTAATAAACAGAGTATGTCGTCTATTTTAAATCGTTATCTCTAGCGATTGGTTGTGTATTGTTTGATAATCTTGAGAATATCTCACTCATATGGAGACGTCACCATTGCCGGTGAAGGGCTGCAAAATTTAAGCGTATGCTCGGCGCTTATGGCCTTTGAGCAGGGAGGGATCTTTATCGTGCCACACCTGATGTGACACAGGACCTCGGTTTATGCAGTCTCATCCGAAGGACCGCCCCATTTAGTCTCCTCTTATGACAAGCAAGGGGTACTGAGGTCCTATTCTAACCCGGTCCCAGAGGGGTGTTGTCTTTCTGTTGTAATGTTTTACTATGCGATCGTATCATTTTCAAATGCAAATGTGGAAACAATTCCAAATAACTCCTTATCTCTTTATTTCCCTGTTAATGAAATATTTGAGAAGAACTTTCTATTCATTATCGACAAAGTTTGTCCCTGGTCTACAGTGGACGCTTATTCCTCCTAGGTACCTGATCCCACCTCTGGTATGGTCCGCGTTTGCCCATCTTTCTGATTTGTATTTTATACAGGGATAACGGGATTGAGTACTGTTAGTTTTCTTAGCATTTTCATTCTACAATATATATCTCGCTCTCTAATCACGTAATATAATATTTACATGTATACTGAAGCTATTAGACCTTCTCCTTATGCAGTAGTTCGTTCTCAAATTGCCTAGCACGGGAAAAATTAAAATATGAGCAAACGCATTGTGTGGATTCTCATTTTGTAAAAATGAAAGCAGCGTCAATAAGTAGGGGCGATAGTAAAGGAAGATCATGACGAAACATATACAGTAACATAAAATAATTATTTTGTAATTCGCTGTTTCAAAGGTTTATTGACAAAAAAACTGCCTCCTGATTCAATGTTATAGCTATCGATTTTGCTTGACCTAAAATGCAGTATTTATTTCGATCTGCTTAAAATGTAATTGTGAAGATGTCAAAATATTGCCGTTTCGATAAATCGAAATTTTACCCTTGAAGTGGAGTTTTTAAAAAGGCTCCATGAAATGATTAGCCCTGACAATAAAAGATATCCCTGTCTAATGCCAAACTGTAACTATATAGAGACATATGAGTATTTTGTACAAACTGCAGAGTAAGATTTTTCCCCTGTTATTGATGGGGGACATTTTAAAGTAAAACTACACTCTAAGTAATTGTGTGATTAATAGAAATACGTACTTGTAATTACGCAGGTTGCTTTCCCTGATTGCAAGGCTACACATGTTTGTCCAGCAGGACATGATACACTGCTGCACGCACCTGTCTCGGATATCACGTCCTGGAATATTGAAAATATTGATCCAGATATGGAAAAGATCCTAAAATATATTCCATATATATTTACCTGCTTTTATGTCTGTTTAGTAACTTGCCAAATTGGAGTAACCGATGTGTAAATACACATTAATTTCAGAAAATTAGACCAAAATTGAATATGTTCATGTAACTTAATACTAGTATTCGGATCAAGAATGTTAAACTATTTTTTTTTATTTAAAAAACATACCTGTGGTATAGACTGTCTAGTGATGTAGATAAAATCCTCTGCTTCACTATTGTTCTCCATCACCGTGACGGTGCCAGAATCTTGCTGAGAATTCAACTCGCACAAAAGACGATTTCTGTTAAAATTGATGGAGAGGCAATCCGTATTGCGATGACATATTTTGAGGCAATCTTTCTGAGTCATTGGACTCACAGTTTTAAAATCAAAGCCCAATAGCCGACTTCCTGCTTTCACACAAACAATCCACATCATAAAAATGAAATTGGTTTTATAACCCATTTGTATTAGAAAAGATTTTAATAGCAGATATAATATAGTTGTCCGATGCATCGCGATTGGCATGCAGTAGTTCCCTTATCGAATTCTTGTAGTGCTTTAAAACTTTATGATGTTTTCCAGAAGTAGATAGACAACATTGATTAGTCTGCAGCAGCAAAGTCAAATACATCTACATTTATATTCACCTTTAACTTCAACATCATCATTTGGCCAGACTGTTTCAAATTTAAATGCCATATTTCCCAGTAAGTATTCTAAAACCGATTCACCACATTTAATTTATTTTATGATTTTTATTTTTAATTCATAATATTATTAAGATAACTTTCAGAAGCATTACATTATATTAGATGTGAAACACAAACCTGTGAACAGAAGGCGAGTGTTTTATAAGTATTATATGGTAAACAATCAGGACGTCGACAGACATTTAACAGACATTCTCACATTTATACTATAACACGATTTAGTGTCACTTGCACAAAAGAATGACAAAAAGTCAGTCTCGCTTACACAACATTGCTAATTACTATCCTGATAGATGTTTTAATTATAGTCTGTTTCATGGAAGCTATGGTATAATATAATACGAATGTATTTAATATCAAAATATATATCAAGTTTATCTATTACTGAATTATGTACACACAGCTTAACAATTAAGGAATTTATACAAGTTGCTTTTTTCAATCATAAAGGAGATTACAGATTAACTAAAGTGTCCAAGATGATTCTCTTTGAACTAAAACAATTCTCTATGATTTGTTTTCGATGGAGTTGATTGTCTCTTTGATGTTTGAGTTACTGGAGATTCAGTAGCTTCAGTTAGGGAACAGGGTAAGAATGTACAAAAATTATGGCTAATGCACAGGTGCAGATAGATTTCCTAGACAATTGCAGAGTGGGTCAGTTGTTACGTCACAATTGGCTACAAGTTTTCAGTCAGAACAAGTAGGAACGACCGTCACTACCGGATATGTGTTGGTCGCCAATGTGGTTCCACGTTAGTCACTGAAAAAATGTCCATCAATTTTGGTAATGATCACATCCATGAAGATGACCATATCACTTTGGTTGCTGAGGCATTCGTACCTGCTGTCAAGGAACGAAAACTTGCTAAGGTCCGTGATGATGATTTTGATGAAACTGTTCTGTTGAGGAAATGATAAAGAAAATACTAACAGTCGATAGCTGCAGATCAAAATTTGTACCAAAATTGCCTAGAACACAGGAAGAAATAAACTTAGACAAAACTTGGAAAAAAACTGCTGCCGGTGATGAATTTCTCTTGTGCGATGATACTGAGAATCACCTTTGAATTTTAATCTTCGCAACTGCTGATAATTTGTGGCATTTATGTAATTCAGACTTAGTGTTTGCGGATGGAACATTTTATTCTTGTTCAGGCTTATTTTCGCAGCTGTACGCACTTCATGGACATGTCGATGGGACTGTTTTCGCGTTTTCTATGCTCTGTTACCCATCAAATCTGAAAAGTCATACTGACGTTTTTTTCTCTATTGCATGGTGCTGTCGAACAGAGAAACGTGATATTTAGACTGAGAACATCCTAATGGATTTTAAGGTTGTGACAAGAAATAGTTTAGAATCTTGTTTCCTTATGTTAAACGTGATAGGATGTTTCTTCCATTTCACTCAGTGCTTTTGGCGTAATACATATGAGTGCTACTTAGTTGTGCGGTATAGAGGTGATGATGATGAACTGGGAAAAAATAGTACGTCGTGCTGCGGTTCTACCTTTAGTGCCTTTTCAATGTGTATCTAACGTATGGTTCTATGCTTTGGAGGAAAATGAGGACATCACAATGGAAGCGATTAGATTTAAAGATTATATCACTTCAACGTGGGTAGAAGGCCAACCTCTCCAACATTGGAACCACTTTGACAATGATGGCCTTCGAACAACAAACAACGTAGAAGGATGGCACAGCAAAGTCAACAAACTCTGTCGTCGGGCTCATCCCAACATCTTTGCCCTATTGTCCATCATTCGTGGAATTCAAAGCACAAACGAAGCGAAATTGATTCAAATTTTAGCTGGAGAAAAAAAAAGCCACAAAAACGGAGGAAATACCGGAATTTGGACTCTAGATTACTTGAGCCCAAAGGACGACATAATCGTAATGAAATTTATGTGATCGATTATGCAGATGCAGCATCATATTTACTTCACTTAGAATAGATTGTGACTGTCAGTGAAACTTTCAGCAAAACTACATGTAGTATTGGAACTAAAGCATGGCATGGCATGAAACTGCCATATGTCTTTATGATATAGAGATTAAAAAATACAAAATATGTTGTACAAAAGTCATAGGATTAAAACTAATATGTTATTTGTAGTTCTTTTGTATTTAATGTTTTATATATATTGTAGTTTTATTTATCATATATAATTCCCCTTAGTCAAATTATTTCTATCCTTATACCATGCACTTTTAAAAACAAACTATAGTTGAAAATCCTTTGTTCTACCTTGCACAGTAATTAACCGTTAGTCTCACTTACACAACATGAAATTTCTTACCTGTGGCTAATCATTTTCCAAATGTTGTGTACGTGAGACTACATGCTATAATAAGATTGATTTTTCAAATCATAGCAGATTAATAATATGTCAAACACAGACACTAGGATACACCAGATGTGGGATCAGGTACCCAGGAGGAGTAAGAATTCCCTGTCAACCGGTCATACCTGCTATGAGTTCTTTATCTAGATCAGTTAAACGGAGTAATACGTAGTCACAATCAGGTTCCAAGAACGGCCTAACAACCCGTATGAAATACGTCAGACTGCATTTGACTCAATGACAGGTTGTATTGGCAAATTGGATAGTTATAACGACCGTAGAATTTACGAAATTATACCTTGAAACGAGAGTGTTGAAACCCCTGTAACATCAACTTGTTTGTCAGTAGCCTCGCTCGATTTAAACACTGATCATATGCAGAGTAAACTATTGTGTCGAATCAGTTGAGATACATAAACACCATATGCGGTTGATAATAGAATATTGCTACATCGATATGTGACATTGATGATGGAAAAGCCCGTTTGTCGCATCCAGGTACTATGTGTACATGAAAAGTAACCTTTCAACATTAGGACACAAGCTTGTCTAAAGGAAAACTTTATCGTTAGTAAAAATTCTGGATACGAGATCTCCACAATCCGTCGAACTTTCAGTTTCGTATCCGAGGAGCAGTTGTTTTAGCGAACGCAATGCCCCCTGGCGTAATAATGAGACATAAAATGAAAAATGCAATGAAGCATAATGGGATTAACAATGGATTGATTGTCGATAAAATCAAGAATGTCGGGTTTTTTTTAAAACAGTAGCGGTTAATACTTGACTGTATTTCTCCTTTACTGACAAATTGTTTTAATGTTAATTTTTTGATACTGATAAATTGTATGACTTTAACGATCCAACTTTTGATCAATAAACAATTTTCAACATAGTCTGTGGTTAGTGTTATGTGTATCGGGGAAGAATGAGGATGCCTGAATGATTTTTTATGAAAGAAACAGCTTGTGTAGGAACGTGTAATAACATTGACTCTTTATCATCTTTTAAATATACAACAGTCGTTTTTAAATATAAATTTAAAACTAAAAATCAAATATTAACATTATTAGAGTACGAATTTTCAATAAAACAAAGTCGATCAATCAAAATATTTATATCGATCAAACAACGTTTGCCTCTGCATGTATTGTGTAAGCTAACTGAATACATATATACAACTGGAAAGGTGCAAAAATAGGAGGTATACTTTTTTCTCGTTAAGAAATCATGCTAACATTAGATACACGGTGATCAAGTATGTTCGGACTTACAGGATTTTTAAAAACATTTTTCCAATTTCTTTCGGTATATTTATATTTGTTAATTAAAGGGGTATGGACATGATTTGAACTGAATTTTTTTAAATTTTATTTTCACCATTTTTAATGTTTACAATGCTCAACTAAGGTATTTCTAATGGTCAGCGAATTTTGCATGTCAGTTGTTGAGTTACAGATGAGATACAGCATTCACAATTCTCTGTTATGTAAACAAGACTTGTACCATGTTTTTATTTATATATAGATTGTTTAATAGAAATGATCATGTTTAAAACAAAATGAGACAAACACTAGTAACTATTTAATTGTGATCAGAATTAATTTGTAAATAGAAAAATCTGCTTTAAACGAAACCTTTACTAGTATATTTAACCTTAGTAAACAAAACACACGACACCAGGCTTGTTTACATAACAGATAATTGTGAGTTCTCTATCTCTTTCGTAACTCGACAATGGACATTCAAATTTATGCTGACTATTAGAAACACCTTAGTTAAACATTCTAAACATTAAAAATAGGAAAACAAAATTTGAACATTTTCATCTCGAATCGTGTCCATGTCCCTTTGATATGTTAATAATACAAAATGGTAAAAATATCTGAAATATTTTGTTACCAGTAACAGAACATTCATTGAAGATATCCAACAGCAAACACTCTTACATATGTTTGCATCTTGTTAGCTTCTACAAATGAAACTGATAAATGAAAAATTTCATAACAATTTTCTTGATAAACTTTTCCAAATCTCCTAACAGCGAGAGAATAACGCTCTAGGCTTCTTGACAATCTAGTCCCGTAACAAAACATTCCTTTGATTGACGATGGAATTCTACTGCTATTGAAATGTCAATAGATCCATTCTCAATTTTGTTCCAGAAGTGGAATTTCCTTATACCACACGAGTAAATAATGATGTATTATTTTTTCTCACATTTTATTTACAGTTTAATGCATACATTTAGGAGCTTTGAAAAAAAAATATCATTATCCAAATCCTCAATTGATCTTCAATGTAAAAAATAACTAGACAGGCAAGGCGAATCACATGACCCACCAGAGAAGATGACCACGCAAAATCCTGCCACAGATGACTTAGATTTTTTTGCAGTTTTTTAAATAAGTGGTTGCTTAAATCTATACTATTGTTATAGTTCACGGATATGAATAATATTTGTGAAAACGTTTTAATGTGTTGATACAGAAAACATGCCGTCATATCAACAATAAAAGAGTGACCAAGCAAGATTTAGAAAGACTAAGCAGCGTTCCTCAAACCAGGCTAGTATCAACAAGACGTGATCAGTAGAATTAAAAAAAATATGAAACACTTTTAACAGTATAAGAATCAAACTATCCCAATACGATTCATTACCTAATGATGTTGCCGAAATAAAATCATTAATTAACCATGAGGAATCAGGAGTTATAAAATCACGTTGATACGTGGCAGAACAATCGGAGAGCAACAATGATGATATATATTACATACACCGGGAACATACCCAACTTCGTAGCGAAGTCGACTTATTAAAGGCTACCATGATTGAAATAGATAGAAAAATTGTACACTAAGACAAGGTGCTCAATGACGTATGTTTCCGCTCAGTGCTAGATAATCTTCTGATCCATGACTTCCACCAAGTGGAAATCGATTAGACACTATCCCTAAATTTATCAATGAAACAATAGGGGTGCAAGGTTCCTCACAGGAATAGCGTCAAGGGTACCTTCAATTCTAGACCCGTCACAATAACTGCAAAATTGGTGGATCGAAGCAAAAAATTCAGAGTTCAAAAGACAAAAAAGCTACAGAATATCAGATTCCCTTTCCATATGATAGCTCAAGATCCCCCATCCCCACTTCCACCCCCATACGAACACAAAGGATTGTACACTTATCTGACTCTATGCGTGAAAACAAATTCAAGGTGAAAGCGGAAGAGGGCAGTAATTTTACCAAATGATGATCAATATTGTGATCGAATACAAGATAGAAACGGACACTCTACAACTTACATCTGATGAGATAGAAAACCTTGATATCTCGGGCACTACAAATGAACTTACCAAATTTAAGGGGTTCCGAAGTTGTCACTATAGGGTCAAATGTTACTTCAATAAGAGACGTTCAAAACCTATGCATGAAAATCTGTGTAGACTCTTACTCAGCAGCAGTCGATCATCGTATTCCACTTTACAGGTTCGTAGACTCTTCCGGAAAAATAAACGAAAGCTACTGGGACGATGGCGAGCATTGAACTAAGATGGGCCTTGTGACCTGCATGAAATCAAACAGAATAAAACAAATCTGGGTGCGGTTATAACGCGTTGGTGTGGCCCAAATCATATTGGCCCGGACCGTTTCCGAATCATGAAGGACCATGTGTGTGAGATGGCCAAAACTATACTCCAGGCGTGACTAATGCGGGTACAGTATTTTAGTGTGAATTATTCGCAACTTATATTTAAGATACTTAATATTACTGTTTATTATTATCAAGGAACTATCGCAGATACCTTATATATGTGTAATTGTACTTTATTTTCCACTACTTTGCATTAGATAGACCTACATTAGTATAGCTTTTTAGCAATCGTTCTACTATTGCATTTCTTTCCAGGTTTTTATAGTTGCATCAGCTCTAGTAATGACAATTACCTTCAGTAATGCAATTTCCGGTATACAAAACAACCGTTATATATAGGAACGTATACGCGAAGCATTCATTCTGACTACATTAACAAATTGCTCGATTATATAATGAATCAACGGCCTCAAATCTTATCATACAGTCTCTCTCTCTCTCTCTCTCTCTCTCTCTCTCTCTCTCTCCTTTCCTTTTCAATTTTTTCCAATGAGGACCTGGGATTTTGTCAGTCCGATTTTAGTGAAATCTATTATAACAAACACACAGATACATGGCTGAAATTAAAATCATCTCCGTAAACTGTCAAAGACTAAATGATCATAAGAAAGGAAAAGATGTTTCCCAATACCATCGCTAACAGCACTGCAACATACTGTGTTTGATAGATACACATTTTACAATGAAAATGGAAGAAGAAAGTAGAAATGAATTGGGCTACGAAGCTCGTTTTAATTCTTTTACTTCAAACTCGAGAGAGTTTAGCATACTATCTAATAATAATTTTTGAGTTCCATATACATAAAAAAATTGTTTCAGATAGCACTGGTAATTCACTTGTACTTAGCATTTCAATAGAAAATTAGATTGATTGTTTGTTCTTGTTTTACGTCTCCCTTAAGAATCTTTCACTCATGTCGAGACGTGACCATTGCCGGTGAAGGGCTGCAAAATTTAGGTCTATGCTCGGCGCTTGGGACCTTTGAGCATTGGTGAATCTTTATCGTGCCACACCTGCAGTTACATGGGGTCTCAGGTTTTGCGGTCTCATCCGAAGGACCGCCCTATTTAGTCGCCTCTTACGACAAGCTAGGGGTACTGAGGACCTATTCTAAACGGGATCCCCATGGAGTTAGAAAAGATGAAGGTAAGCCTGGTATGTATATATGGATCTAATGAGAATTCTCTCAACTTCTATCAGAAGTTGGGGGACACTATCACAAAACTAAACAATGAGGAAATTATTTTCGGGGATTTCAATTTGGTACATGATACTACCAAATTATTTCAATCATTTACATGTTAATAACATGTTGATAATGGAAATTGTTCTAGAACAAATGCTATCATCTAATTTAGTAGATATATATAGAGAATTCCATTCAAATGTAAATAGGTTTACTTGGAGAAAGCTAATCATATGAAACACACTCGCTTATATCTGCTTCCCTCTTATAAGAAGTAAAAAGCAGTGGTATCATGACAAGTATATATCAGATTATTACCCAGTATTTGTAGAACTTTAATGATTTTAACCATGGGGAGGGACTGTGGACGTCTAATAACTCACTCTTAAAAGATGTAGCGTATATTAAATGTATTAATAATCATATTGATCAACTAAATCAACAATATGCAGTCCATGTCTCTGAACGAGAGTCAATTTTAAAAATCCTCTAAGCAGAAAAACATTTTACAGTGAATAAGCAACTCTTTTTAGAAACCCTATTGATAGAAATCAGATCAAAAAGAATTTCATGCGCACGTTACATTAAAAAGCAAATATCCAAAACATAAAAAGATTTACAAGACCAACTAGAAGAATTGGAAAAGATTTTGGAATAAGATACTGAAATTTTATATCAAAGAAAAAAGCTCTTGAAAATAAACGAAATCATACGATCAATGGTAGTATGGTACTTTCCCGGACTAAGTGGATAAATGAAGGTAAAAACACAATCCAATTACTTTCTTAACTTAGAGAATCGCCACTTTACAAATAAAATCATTCCAAAAGTAACAATTACATAAAATGATGCACAAAAAGAGGTAATCAAACAAAAAACATTCTGATCGAGGTGGAATTTTTTATAGAAACTTATTCTCAAATAACAGGAGTATAGATGAAAGGGCAGATGATAAATTAATTGATATAGTTAAAGATCGTTATGTTTATAGAGAGAAAATGGAATAGAAGGATATATTACTTATAAAGGAAGATCTGTAGCTTCAAAGGACATGTCATATCACAAAAGCCCTGGTAGTGATGATTTCACAGCCGAATTCTTGAATTAAAAACTATTCTGAAAAAAAGTTGTTTTGTTGTGCGATCACCAAATTATGGATTTGATCAAAGAGAATTATCATCAACACAAAAACAAGGAATTATACCTTGTATATCCAAGGAGGGTAAATCAAAATTTTCCTTCAACTTCAATTTCTCTACTCAATGTTGCTTATGAAATTGGGTCAGGCCGTTTAGCAAGAAGAATAAAAACTGTACTTAGTAAAACATTAGTAATGACGAAACAGTTTTCATATCCGGAAGGTAAATAGGAGAAAACAGTAGGCTAATTATGATCTAATGAATTACACAGAGACTAATAATATTCCTGGAGTACTAGTTATGATAGATTTTGAAACAAGCCTTTAAATATGCTTCTGGGAAATTTATAAAAGATGCTTTATAATTCTTCAATTTTGGATTTTTCTGCAGCTGGATTACAATTTTCCACTATAAAATCATTGCTGAACTTTAACCAGTAATCTATAGTTTATCAGTCCACGTGGTAACCTATGAACTACTCAGCTAGGCAATGACATTTGATATGAACAGACAAATATTGCTGATATTCATTTTTTCATTAATGGTTGAAAAGGAAGTCAGCAATTATGACACTGTAGAGTACGCCCTTAAAAATATGTTTTCATTCTTTCAGGGGAAGGCTGGTAGGTAGAAAAAAGTATTATTTAACCAGCAGAATTTCACTTAGTACGAAATTCCCATGACCTTTAACAAAGCCTGATGGAAGAGGCTATTCAACCAGCGGTAAAGTAGCAAACGGCTATTCGCCCGGCTGTTGGACAAATAGGCTAATAGCAGCTTATGTAACCGGCAACAACAAATAAATATTTACATATTAGTTATACTGTTCGAAAGATGCTTTGTGTTTGGATTGATTTTAATTTCAACTTCTCTTGTGCGCCATGCTGTGTTTAGAACTGGACTAATTACAATGTAAGCAGGCTTTGTATTCTTTTCGTTACCATCGATTATCCTGATAACTTTAAGATAGCAATACAAGCTTGACTGATGTTATTTTTCAGCTATACAGTTATGCATCAATTGACACCTATTAGTATAACTTATAAATCATCAATATCTGAGAAAAAATAGCAAAATAAACAGAAAATATTATTTGAGAGCATACCTATACAATGAGCGTTTCGTATAAACCGCCATTGCGTCGTATACACTGACACAATAAAATTATTGCCGAACATTATCGAGTTGCTGAGACCTAGATTATACATACGTTGGAGACTGACGTGAGTAGCTACACATTTCGTTTCTTTTTTTCTAAAATATTACATCGTCATATGAATGACCAAGTAAGTATTATAAGCGTAAGAAAGTAATTAAATTGCGCAAATGTGCGACACAAATAAAATTTGTATTTGCTATAAAATTGACATAAACATCAAATTAACAAAGTTGTGCCATAAGAGGTTTAAAATGTCCATAAAATAGAATAGGTATAACCACAATAGGTGCCAGTTGGCATTTGGAAAAGTCCATGGAAATATCGTACACGTCATGTAATTCCCGTAAACACCCCAAAAGTACCAAAACACTAATGTATCATATAAGGAAACACCTGCAGGATAATAGCTCGTACCTCTAAATATCTTTATCCAAACTGGCATTCAAATTGAAGGACAAATGAATGAACTCTGGGTAATTTTATATCTTGTATTTCAGACTTTATTGAATGTCATTCCTGGCGGTTAGGACAATTCAATTTGAAGCTATGGTGTGGTGTTGTTGTTGTTTGTGTGGTTTGGTTTTAATATTGGCCATGTATGAATAGTTTAGATCACGTTGTAAGATCATTGTATTAGGTGGCAACTTCCTTGGGCATAAAATCTCTGCCTTCAGTATTTCTGTGGCCTCCAATAAATTAGGAATAATAATTATAATTAATTTTCTCATTTTATTTCACAAACATGGCAATATTTTATAATTGGTGTACAAACACCTGGGCGGTGTGAAGTATACATCAAAAACAGGTTGTATCCAAAGACATTACTTAATAATATCAAACCACATTACGTATCAATACGAAAATCATAACATAAAGTGTATTAAGTGTCCCTTCACATTAGACATTAAGACTTGAAGCTACTGCAATGAATATTCATGAATTGACGAGGAATATTGCTTATGTTGACGGCATGATTGATTGATTATTTATTGGTTTCCGCCACACTCAACAATTGTTCAGTTATATGGTGGCGTCCATTTTTGTTGGTGGAGGAGAGAACCCAGATACAATGTACCTGGGAAGAGACCACCGACCTTCCGCAAGTAAACTGGCAAACTTGCTCACATAACGCCGCGGCCGAGATTCGAACGCGCGCCGATAGAAGTGAGAGGCTTTGTGATTTTGAGCCCGATGCTCTAACCACTCGGCCACGGAGGCCCCCCATATGTTGACGGCATCAATTCCTTTGTTAGTAAATTTGAGTTTAAGGAATAGGTAGTTGTATACAGGCAGTTATCTAGGTAGTGTATACAGGTAGTTATATAATTGTATATATATATATATATATATATATATATATATATATATATATGGAGGGTAACATTTATATAGGTAGATAATTATGTAGTTAGTTGTGCAGGTTGCTAGCTGTGTTAGACTTGTTATACTAGTAGCTGATGTCAATAGAGATGGTAGTAAAAGATTGATATAGTACTGACTTCAGTTCCCGTATCACAGTAATCACTTATACCCTGTAATTGTCAGAGCATTTTACTTACATAATATGGAGAAAATTTATCACAAATATTTAAATCTTTATTTTATGAAGATACCGTAAAAATGCTACAATAGAATGGAATCTTGTGTAACAACAGACCAATAGGTCACATAACTCCCCCGAGTCACTTCGGCCCATATTTAAAGATTTTCCTTGTATGTTTGCAGGTAAAACTTTGATCCCCTATTGTTGCCTTACTCTATCCCCGAGGGACACAATTTTAACAAACTTAAATCTGCACTATATCAAAAAGCCGCAATGTAAATTTGAACTTTTCTTACTCAGTGGTTCTTGAGTGAAAGATTTATAAAGAATTTTTTCGTATATTTTCGTATGTAAAAGTTTGATCCCCGACGAATGTTCCCTTACTACACCGAGCTGTCATTTGGAAGACCTTATCAACTGAAATATATTGAACTGATATTCGTGGGGGTTGGGGTTGGGGTGGTTAGAAATATTTAGCCCTCTAAAACTGAATAATTGGTCTGAAAGTGGGTACTGCATTTTACGCCAAAAATTGAAATTCCCCATTGGAACGACAATTCTTGAGGGATTTGTGTACATTTGCTTTCTGCTGATGAACCCCCAGGCAGTGCCTCATGGCATGCTGCCCATATGATCATGATAACATGTGATCATAAAAACAAGGGTATTTGCTACAATATCTTTTAAAGTTGAAATCATAACATTTTCCTGCTGGAGCTTGTTTCAGACTTAGAGTTGAGTTTCTACAGGAGATGGGGGTCATGAACATGAGCCATACTTCCGCGTTGACCTCCCTCCTAGAGCTAATGGGGTTGTAGGCCTTTGCTAAGGCGGTAATGAATGCCGTACTCATACCACCACTGATAACCCCTACCGCACCCGCCTTCCTACTGTTTGAATGTACGTGATGAGGTTAATGGTTTTAGTAGGGTGTGTCTGCAATTAAATTGCTGGAAAATCAGCATGAAACAGTCCATTTTTCGTTTAGGTGTTTAGTATCTAGTTGCTAATTTCCCCAGATTGTTCCTGAAGATTTTTTTCTCATACACCTCAGGTTTTGGTGGCAATAGAGAGACTAAGTCAACATACTGACCCTCAGTAAATTTCTGCCTAGCGGCTTACCGAACATGTATACCTATATTGTTAATGTGAGGTGTTAGCAAATCCACCGCCATTAAAAGATGCGGTAGGCCTGACGATGATGTTTCACAATTCTGGGGTACTGCTGTCATGCCTGAATTAGACGGACTCGGAGCGGATAGTTGAAGCCCTCCTTCCTGATACGGCTCAGCTACAGAGAGTAGTAAGGGACCCTGACTCGGTATCTCTGTAGAACGTTTGATAGCACCGATCGCTTTGGCTTTTACTTCTATGTACTTTTTATTTTCCAAATTGGCGACATCTTCATGTGCAATGACAAACACCAACATATTTAATTGCATTATCGATTAAGAGCTTTGAATGGGTATTTAAAAGAAAAAAAATGATTCACATTATATTCAATTTTTTATTAAATTCTTAATTACTAATTAGAGTTATCCTTCTTTGATAATAAAAGATAAGTATTTTTATCAATTTGGTCAAGCTTGTGGCATCCTCATATGCAATGGCAAATACAAATGATTTAATTGCATTATCAATGATACATTTATGATCTAGCGAATTAATGATCTACTTTAATTAAATTATTTAATTGCAATGTCTAGCCACGTTAACTCTCGTGACTCGACCGACCTAATGTATCAATTTTAAGATCTATCAATATCGGGGTGGTACTTACAGTTAAAATAATTATTCGACTTTAAACATTGAAATGAATTAATTAGCAAACAATTGCATTAACTATTTGATAGATTTTCAGCCTAAATGACATAATGGTACAAAGGAAAAAAAAAACTTTTTCAGCGAACTGATATGAGACCATGGAGAGTAACTGCGGATTGCACTGTCTTCAATACAAACGTCCAACTCTAACTCGGTAAGCTTCGCGAATAAATACACAACTTCAACTCTTTCGATAGAGCAAATATTAAATTACACCATATAGATATCCTCTATATCTTTTCCAGGTCCATTAAATAACTCTCAAAATCATGCCTCACAATTGTTCTATTTACATGATTATTTACTGTTATCAAACAGTGATAATTTGTATATAACAATTTCAGAGAAAACAATGCTTCTTTGTCAACGTACTGATAAAGTTCCAAGTTGTATTCTATGAATACCACAAAAAATTGTGTACCAAACAGTAACCAAATCAGCTCAATCAACATCAGCGATTTCTTTTAATCGACGTACAACAAAAATGGAAATTAACACTTTATGCGACGTTTTATTGAAGGGAGAAATTCAATAGGATCACGTCACAGTGCCATTTCTTTTTATTAATGTCATATGATTAATTAACTGGTTTTTTTTCAATCCAAACCATAACACTAATGTTTACTTAACAACTGGGAAAATGTAAGTGGCAATAAACCATTTGAATGTTTATCACATTGACATGTACAATCACCAGCTGCTATTGATAACATCACTATTTGGGCAGTATTTCACAACTTAATCGTCCAGTGGCCAGACTTTGTATTTATTAGTCAGATGATATGATTGATTGATTGTTTGTTTTTCATCCCATCGAGAATTTTTCACTAATATTGAGACGTCACCAGCTGTAGGTGAAGTACAACAAATTTAGACCTATGCTTAGCGCTCAGGGCCATAGCGGTGAGGGTTCTTTACGTACCAACGCCTACCGTGACACGGGACCACTGTTTTTAAGGTCATATCCGAAAGACCCGTGATATTCTCACTTCTGAATGCCGAGCGTTTGGCGAAGGAGCAATCACTTCCTATTTTTGCGTCTTAGGTTTGACGTGACCATGCCACGAGCGGGGCTCGAGCTCACTACCTCCGGTTACGAAGCCACTGTGCTACCGCGACCGCTGTAAGATGTGACTCTTTATATATATATATATATACATATGTATATATATATATATATATATATATATATATATATATATACTAACGGACTTTAAAAACGAAACACACTTTTTTTTATTTATTCATTGAAAACATTACATATAAAACTTTTATTGCAAAATTTACCCAAAATACATCGTAACCCATCTCTCGATTTATCTGTGTTCATTGTCTGTGCGTTGTGATTATCATTACACGAAATTTTTAGGGCTTTTTTCAAACATGTGGAAAGGTAATAGAGGAGTTTTTCGCGATAAAACAACTTTCTTGGTGAAAGCATAAACACCACTACCAGAAAAAAATCAAAGCCAAGACTATACCGCGTTTAAGCAATGAAATTCGCAATCAGATTCTTGGTATGCTGCAAGCAGGCGTTAGTCAGCGTGAAGTTGCAATGCGTTTTAATGTTCATCCTTGTACAGTTAGCCGGTTGTTGTTACAATTCCATCAGACAAGATCCCTAAATGATCGCTCAGGACCTGGGCAACCGTTTGTGACAACGCCACGGCAACAATCGTTCATACGGCAACGTTATCTGCGCAATAGGTTTACGACCGCTGCGACCATGGCGAGAGAAATCATTAGACGTAATAGAAGGCCTATTCATCTTAAACAGTTTCCAGAACTTTGAAGTGCCATAAAACCCACTGTAGAAGAGCTTACAAAGGGCTAAAGCTTCAACCACATCACTGACGGTACAGATTGCAATGGGCAAGACAACATCTAACTCAACGTCAATATTGGTCACATGTGTTTTCAGATGAGTCCAGATTTAACGTTAGTTTACCGTCGTTTATATGAACGTTTTACAGACAACTGTGTCCTCGAGCGCGACTGATTTGGAGGGGAGACACCATGGTCTAGGGTGCGATAACCACAATTTTCAGTCACAACTGGTCGTTTTAAATGGAACCCTCACTGCTAGGAGGTATGTGGACTAAATTCTGCAGCCTGTTTTAGCACCATTAATGCAGAAATATAGGCAAGGAAATCGGTTAATTTTCCAACAGGACAGTGGGCGCGCACTTACGGTAAGATTGATACTAAACGTTTTTTAAACGAACGCCATTGACGTCCTTGGTTGATTCGCTATGTCGCAGGACTTGAATCCAATCGAACATTTGTGGGACGAGCTGGGGAGATATGTGCGCAGCCGCCAGCCTCAGCCTCAGAACCCGCAAGAATTAGGGAATTGTTGGAGGAAATTGATCCATTTATCCCTCGTCAGTTACCTGAGATCCTCTGAACTTCTGTCAAAATCTGCGTTCAACAATTGCGTTTTTAACTTCAAGTAAGCTGGGCCAATAACAGTTTGTTTATCACCGATTAACCGTATGCATTTTACTCCACTCTTGTTTTCAATTGAGTTGACTTGACGATCTAAATTACCTTTATTTTACACGTGTTTCATATTTTTATCCCTTATAACATAAATATTTATATATTGTTTTCTCCTAGATATTGTTTCCAATTATTTATTCGATAAAAAATTTTAAAAAAAATAACAATGAACTATATCTCTTGCTGTATGGTCGTCTACCTACACAACTATGGAATCTTGATAAGAATAACTCAAATCGAAACAAATATATGGATATAAGAAATTATATATCATTTTTAGTGTCAATGGGATATGACATAAAGTTGGTACGTGATCATATGTATGAAATGGCTAAGATATCAAACAATACTCAATCTCATCATTCCTATAGAAAATACAAATCAGAGAGATGGGCCAACATCCCTGGACATACCAGAGGTGGGATCAGGTACCTAAGAGGTGTAAACATTCCCTGTCGACCGGTTACAACTGCCGTGAGCCCTATATCTTGATCAGCTAAGAATGGGCTAACAAATGGTATGAGGGTATGAAACACGTCATAGTTATTAGTTATAGTCTACAACGAGAGAAAAGAAATATGTATAAAACTCGCACAATAACATAGCTATACAATTATCACACACATAGTGTAATATAACATATAATTATACACCACACAATATTTATATAGTTACAAAATTTTTAGCCTATGTTTTTACCTGGGTAGAGTCGGCTAACTTCCGTAGAATAGCATTTACCAATGCACATCATAAAACGTTTTGCTGTTTACATGAACGCCTTATTAATCATACACATAGCCACTATCCGTTTAACTCAATTATAATTGTATAGATAAGACTGAAAATTGTTATTATTATTTTCATATTCCAATCCTGGCATACATACATATCAAAATATAATAATTCATTGCAATAATCAAACACCATCATATATTGTTCACACAAATGTATCAACATTTCTTTTACAAAAGAAAAAAAAAACAAATGTTACCTACAAATTGAAGCACATTGTACATTGATATTTCTATCAGTATTACAACAGCATGACTAATCTGTAAAAACAATAGGACATATTAGTTAATGTCACAAAGAGTTCTATAACAATGAATCCATATACCAACAATTGCATCACCTCCATCATGATGAATTATTCATTACAAAATAACATATATATGTTTACCCTATTACTGAATTAGAGTAAATTAGAAGCCATTGAATACAATACTCATTTAACTAATTATTTGTATGTAATTAATGGATCAATGTGCAATGTATAAACTAAGTAGCCTCACTGCAAATCCAAATATAACTGTCGTTTGAAAAAAAAATCAAATTCAAAATATTTATTTATTGAATTACAAAGACAAAAAATGTTAAAAATAATTGATGAGAATAATAATTGGGAACATCCATGTGTGTCATAACCTTATAACGTTTTCAAAACTAGTCAGGACCAAGTCAAATTTAATGATTTCAACTTAATTATTAGGAAGCGTTAGGCGACAAAACAATTATTTATGAGGAGAGGCCGTCGTTTGCTGATCCGCATTGTTAGTATTTAAAAGGTAGTATACATTCCTATGAGCCAATAAATATATGTACAGTGTGGTTCATTCAATATATATATATATATATATATATATATATATATATATATATACATATATATATATATATATATATATATATATATATATATATATATAATTTTCATCCATGTGTCGATTTGATATATCCCAGTAAACTGGAAATAAAAGATACCAGAATCTACTTTTTACCTATATATTTTATCGACATGTTTACCCATCTCTCTGATCTGTATTTTCTATAGGAATTACCAGATTGAGAACTTTCCTTTATCGTAGCCTTTTCACCTATATTAATCTTTTAAGGTCGGACGTAGCACTAGAATCATGAATCGAACCTGGAGCCTCAATGTTGCGAAGCAAATTCAATAGCCACTCACTCCGCTGCCACACCTGTGAACATGGCAAAATAACATCTTGATATTTAAACAGTTTAATGATTCTGCCTTTGTTAATTGTCATGATAAACATTTCGTCATGAATAAATTGTAGTTGGAATCTTGCAAACATGATAAATACAGTACGTCTATATTAATGATTTGTAAAGACAAAAACGGGAAATGTTTCATTGTGTCAATTTGTAAGTGGAGTATTAAGCAGCTTTTTGTCTGCAAGATTTGGTACCGTGGTCTATTTCCACTTTCAATGGGAAGCAGTCTAGTATCACAAACATCTTAACTCTAAAGAATGGTGTTTGATTGAAATCTAGAGATAATTGTATCTTTTACAAAAGGATTAACCAAGAAAACCAGTTGCATTTGAAACTGAATAAACTCGAATGTGAATAGCAAAACACGAAATATTATCAACAGTAAGCATGGTCATCAATTAATTTTGTTGAATTATTCATATTGTGTGATTTTTTTTATCTGATGTTGTTGAAAATGTGAATACTTTTTATCTGGAGTCTTTGAATATTGAACATGTGAAAAATTGTACTTGTTGTTTTAAAAGAATTCGGAGGAGGCATGTCTATGTGATGCTGCATTTTTTTTCTCTAAAAATAATAACAATTTCAAAGGGAAGCTACAAGATTTCCAATATGCAAACCTTGTTTGAAATTCTGAATGTTTAATTTACAGCGAATCCCACTTACTAGGAATTAACATAACGAATAAAACAAAAATGGATTTAATGAAAAGGTGAAGATAACGACCAAAGACAGATATCAAACATAAATCTTATCAGGAATACAAAATTAAGTGTTAGGCAAACGCGGATACCTGGATATACCAGAGGTGGGATCAGGTGCCTAGGAGTACGTACCCCCTGTATACCGTTTACACCTGCCGTGAGATTTATATAATTATCACAACAGCGTAGCAATCCGGAGTCAGTTAAGTGTAGAAAGACCATCCTAATAATTGTATGCAACACGTCACACGACATTTGACCCAATGGCAGGTATTGCCAAACTAGATCGTTATATAGATGTTTACGACAAACTATCAAGTCAACTCTATGCAAACGGGATGATTTAAGCTTCTCCATCATGAAATTCACATATGTATGTAGCAATATTCCATCATCCCCTGAATATGGTGCTTATATCTCCCAACTGATTCGATACGCAAGAGCTTGTTCTGCGGATGTTCAGTTTTTAAATCGAGGCAAGCTACTGATGTTACAGGGCTTCCAATAGTCTCGTTTAAAGTTAAAATTTCGCAAATTCATTGATTGTTAGAACTATCTAGTTAGCCAATACACCATAGGCATTGTGTGAACGTAATACTTCAGATACTGAAAACGACCACTTTGAACAGAAAACGGGACGGTATAACAGAGCATCAATAGGTGATACATTATGTATTATGTGTTTTCTAGATAATAGAGAAAATGAGCGTCACTTCCTGCTACTTTGTACAATAAAGTCTAAGAGCAGCATATCTCACTAGCCTTGCTTTTGACTCAACATCATTTATGCCTAAAGTTTTCTATTAATGAAATTTCGAAGAACAACCAATAAATTCGTACTTTCAGCTTGTATGTACAGACAGTCAATGTTCTATGGAAAACTATATGCATAATTAATGCATTATTTCTCTACAGTGACATAACGTTGTTTGATGTAACATTTACTATGAAATGATTGTAATAAAAACACTTAACAATTCCTTTACTCCTTACTTTTGTCTCTACTCTCGATAAATAAATTTAAGAAAATTCGTTTTAGAATATAGGAAAACTGCCATCATGTTAAATTTGTGAGCAGAATATAAACCAGTTTCTTTGTCGCCAAGATTTCGCTTGTAGTTGATTTCTTTTCTTAGATGAGAAGCAGTCGGGACAATGGAAAATAAAATGTCTTTGGACTTGTTAACTCTATAGAATGACGTTTAATTGAAATGCATTCTTTTCAAAGGGATTTTTCGAGCACACCAACTACGTTTGAAATTGGATAGACATTAATTCATGATAACACGCACAAAAGAAATATCCACCAAAAGTAAGTATGGGTATCAAATATTTGAAGTACACTTATTGTACAATTTGTTGAATTATTCATATCTGGTGTCTTTCGATATCGGATGTGTTTGAAAAATTGTGAATAGTTTGTTTTCTTTATCTGACGTCTTTATTGAACATGTCTAAAAAAAAAAATAAGGATTTACTGTTTTACAACAACGAGGACTGTTTATATGACATCGTCTCTAATCAAATCTTTATTTCCAACTTCATGTAGAACGTAAAGGAAATTGCAAGAGTTCCCATATATATGTGCAAACCTTTTTGACATTCCCGAAAGTCTAATTAATTCAAAGCGGATCCCACTAATTGAATTAACATATGGAACAAAGTAAAGTTGGATCTGGACCTCATATTCGTATACAATAATAATGATTTCTTGTGTTATAACTGGATGTATTGATTGATTGATGATAAATGGAATATTGGCAAAATTCTAGCCATTTTACAACAGTTAACGATATGAAATATGTTAGGTAGTCAAGAGTTTTGGAGTTCCCCAGTCAGCTCTTATTAGCGTCCTTATTTTCGAACATCAGAGAAACAATCTTTAGCGTGCTCAGGGGTATGTAATTTCAACACTGGTCATCCTTTACTGAGCCCATCCGTCGGACAATGAATGTATTAAGACTAGTACTTATGAATGCCTATAATCGAACTTAACAAATTCATTTTATATTTATTTTGTACCATGTTCCTAGACCCTATATTTTATCATGATCGTTTACTCTGAAATTCTCAGGCGACATCACAACGAAGCGATTCTTATAACTTCAAAGTGTTCTTCGTTTGACAAAATTCAGTGTTCTGTTGGTTTTAAAACAAGCAGTAAGCCTATGGTTAAGTTAGAATTCCCATAATATGTTTCTCAGTAAGTTCGATGTAATGAAAACGTACATGATATAGTATTTCACGATTCCATTGATTAGATGTAATCAAGGGTAGTGCGTAAGTCCTTTCAATCTCACTTTGGTGTCTATTGTAAATTTTGTTATCTGTGGTAAGTTTTAAAAAATATATTGATTATAAAAGTTCCTATCAATCATAATGATATAATAACATTTTCTGTCGCGAATAAATAACCACTTCAGTTTGGTGTGTGGGGGTTTCGGGCACGCTTTGTTCGGTTCGGTTGTGTGATCAAACCGCGTTGCCCTCAACTCCCTCCGTGGCCGAGTGGTTAGAGCACTGGGCTCAAAATTACAAGGCCTCTCACTTCTAGTCGGCGGGGGTTCGATTCTCGCTCGCGCTGATATATGCAAGAAAGTTTGCCAGTTTATTTTCGGAAAGTTGGTAGTCTCTTCCCGAGGTACATTGTATCTGGGTTTTTTCCTCCACCAATAAAAATTGGACCCCACCAGATAACTGAAAAAATTGTTGAGTGTGGCGAAAAACCATAAACAAGCAATCAATCAACGAGTTGGATAGAGCAAATATCAATTGACGCAGTTATAGGTGTTCCATTTATATTATTCGCTCTTTCTATCACTTTAGTTTTGAGATAATACCCAATACAACAAAACAGATGATTTAAATCATTCCCGATGCGTCATTACCGACAGTCGTGCTTGTTCGTGTTCCTATGGGAGATTAAATATAGTGCGATAAATATTATACATATAATATAATTTCTTGGAAGGCATTTCAATGATTAAACATAGTACTTAATTATTTCATTTTTTTATCAAACTATCATATTTCTCTGCCAAGAATCTATTTTGCGGAAGTAACATCGACGAACAATGACAGAGGTCTGATGTTGGTTTACTTTAGATTAAACAGTTACTTTAATGAACAAATTGTTTGTTACTGGAGTTACATTGTTTGAAGAAGTCAAATTTCACGTGTTTTCTTGGATATTGGAGGGGAAAACAGGATTTTCCGAGACAATAACATGGTCTGGTCTGGCATACTGTATTTTCATATTTGTTAAGTCTAGAATGGCCCTAGTTATTGTTTATACTTTAATTTGATGAATATTTTTGAAAGGATAAAAAAAAAATAATTCGATGGGGTTTTTCATTCGTTTATCTTATTAATAAACAGAAAAGCAAACTAGGGAATATTGAACCGGGGATGATATCAAAGGTTATATATATATATATATATATATATATATATACCCTGAAACGTTCTACTTTCCCATTTTTCCGTTCGTTTAGGGTTCGTTCACCGTTCGTTTAGCGTTCGTTCACCGTTTTCCGTTCACAAAACGTTCTCCGTTTATCGTTATCGTTCTCCGTTTTCCGTTTATCGTTTTCCGTTCTCCGTTTATCGTTCACCGTTCTCCGTTCATATTTCCTCATTTTCTTTCGAAACATCAATGAGAAAGGACACGCATTATTGTGAGAAATGAAGCGAAAAGGCGGCAGAAAACAATACTTTCGTTCTATCTTTATTTTACCTCGGAAATATATATTTAAATTTATTAACATTATTTCACAAATTATTTCAATTATACATGTATACTGTTTAATTATAATGCGCAGGGGGTGAAAGGGGGTATGGGATTTGAAATAGTGGAAATTACAAAAGTTAATCAAAGAAACATGGGATATATTTTGATGTTGGTACACGTGATCAATTGATTTACTTAGCAAGTAAAGATGTATCGTCATATGATTTATTAAAGGTTATGTACAACAAGGAGTACAGTAGTAAAGCATGCGTTATATGTAAATTTTGATTAAAATGAGAACGGCTTTAATTTTTTATTTTACCCGAGTGTCGTTATTCATGTTTTTTTTTCTTTTCTTTCTTTTTCTTTCTTTTCTTAATTTAATAGAAAAAAATATGAAGACGCACTACTCCTGAAGATTGAATGTCTTCAATGTCTTGCAAGTATTAGCTAGCAAAAACCAAAACACACACACACACACACACACACACACACACACACACACACACACACACACACACACACGTGAAGTATTTGAAACTATTTGTATGTTTGGGAGAAATTACGAGTGGAACATTTACAAAATTAATAATGTGTTTATATATATGTATCACTATGTTAAGTTTGTAATTACATTATATTTTCTACATTTCAAAACTTTATATCTATACATGTATCGTCTGTGTTGTTTAATGCCTCTATCTTGACACCTTTCGGTGGCTTTTTTTAATTACAGTTATCCCAAACGGCTTCATTCAAGAGGAAATGTTGACGCTGTGATGAAAGGGGGAGGGGGTGGATCTCCGTTTAATCAGACAATAGTTTGTGAATTCTACCTACATTTATTGTGCAATTAAGATTACATTTCTATGGCATACCACATTTAAATGTTTTGTACATTTACACAACAACGTATCACAATGTTTGCTTTGCTGAAACTAACATAATCAATGCTATATTCATAATTACCTGCAGAAAATGCATTTTCCAGAGTACTCTGTCTATGTAACACAAAACACTTATATCCAGGGATCCGTGTTTGCCCATCTCTCGGAACTGTATTTTCTTTTGGCATTTACTGTTTGTTGCTTAGTCGTTACATTCTTACCAGCTTTCCATCCAAGGAACTTATTAGAAATATTCTGAGTAAACAGATCATTTTGTTATTATCGTTTTCCGTTCTCCGTTTATCGTTCACCGTTCTGCGTTTATTGTTCATCGTTTTCCGTTTATCGTTCACCGTTTTCCGTTCTCCGTTTATCGTTCACCGTTTTTCGTTCTCCGTTCACGTTCCGTTTAGCGTTCGTTCAGCGTTCGTTCAGCGTTCGTTCACCGTTCAAGTGGGAAAGTAGAAAGTAGACTGTATATATATATATATATATATATATATATATATATATATATATATAATTTGTAAAAAAAATATCAATCTCTGATACTACAAGCATACCCAATACTAAAAGTCAGGAAATAAATAAACGAAATAATTACATCCCATTACAAGCTGTCGGCTTTACTGCCTCTTCAGGCATTTCTTGACTTTCATTATTGGATATATATATATTGATGCACCAGATGCGCATTTCGAAAAATAATGCCTCTTCAGTGATGCTAAAGGTCAAAAATGTTGGGAATTCGAAATAAGAACAAACTTGGAAGAGCTGAAAATACCAAAAATACCAAATAGTGGAGCCAAATCCGGGAAAGGATCAGAGCTATGCATGAGGGAGATAGTCCTTAACTTTGAAATGAATTTCTTAATTTTGTCACTGCAATTTTTATACGTATTTAATGCTAGTACCGAAGTACTTATCAACTGGTCTGGTGAATACCCTCGGGGACTAACAGTCCACCAGCAGAGGCATCAACCCAATGGTTGTAATACAAAACATACGGTACAAATATTGATGCACCAGATGCGCATTTCGAAAAATAATGTCTCTTCAGTGATGCTCAGGTCAAAATGTTGGGAATCCGAAATAAGAACAAACTATTGCAATTTCTTGAATGACAAACAAACAAATGTATATCTAGAGCAGAGAATATATATCAGTAACTTTGTAATCATTTTCACAAAATCTAGTGAAAAGAAATGATAGCGCGCCTTACATCACAACCATGTGCGTCAACGCAAGTGGGAGTAGCTTAGGATATCGATCAGCTGTTTACGTTTGTATCCGATTTATTAGGAACCATTGTTCATAGAAAATATCTATGCAATGTCTCGCACACAATTTTCATTTCTTTAATATTTGAATAAAATGTAGAAATTCTCCACAAACGCAAACACCCCCACCCCCAACACACACACAAATTGAAATTGAATATCTCAAATTGTCACAAGTATTTTTGGAAGGTTTCTCAATGATTTTAGTAGTATTGGGAATTGGAAAAAAGTGTCAAATATGTGAGCGTTTAGGGGGTACACAAGCTCCCCTGGATTTTTTGTAAATGGTTTGCAGACTGTTTATTGTGTGGTGTCGGTGGTCCAGTGCTTAGGTTGTTAGACTCTCAACCCAAAGGTTGTGGGTTGGAATCCTGGCCGTGGTACGACCGACGTTGTGTCCTTGGGAAAGGCACTTTACACGAATTTCCTCACTCCACCCAAGTGTAAAAGGGATACCTGGCTATAGACAGTGAAAGAATTGTTAGAATGTTAGTGCTCTAGAGCCTTAACGGCAGCTTGCACTGAGAAAGTTTTGTAATGATATAAGGTCTGCTGGAGTAATAATGTATTGTGAAAGGGTTTGAGCAGCATATACAGGGAAAGTGCTACATAAAAACCAATTATTATTATTATTATCATTATTATTATTGCCCTGCAACAAAATTTGATTGGAAATTTCAAAAAGTGACTTTTCATAACTTTCCCTTATCAATTCCCCCATTTTATACATCCAAATCATGAAATTATTTTTTTTTAAACTGAGCAACTCACCCTGGTGCCTTGCCACTTAAATTTGTCCATTTATCCCACTCAAGATCATAGAATGCAGGATCAAGAAAGAAATGAGGAAGTTAGGCAGGTTATTCTAACTAGTCCATACCCCCTTCTTGCTAGATTGTATCATATCCCATAACACACCTCTCTGATCATGACATCATAACCAAGAGAAAACAGTAATGTTGGATGACAGTGCCGACTTTACGTAGGGGGTTAACAACTTAGGGCACCATGCACTAAAGAAGGGGGGTGTCTCTACATTCGGCAAATCCGAACGTGACTCAACATGTATTAAGTAATATTCATTAAACGGTGAAAATTGCTAAAACTTTATTATAATACGATATGTAAACGCATGCATTAACACTACAAAGATTGTGAAACTTCCCTGGTGAATCTGTGAAAATGAATAGCTCATGAACGTAAACAACACTATCAATGGATTTTGAACGCACATTTCAAAATATTCATGATATAAAAATTAATGAAAATATTTGGAAATATTTCAAAATTTTATTTCAGTTATTATTTTTAGATGCCTTATAAAAGAATTTTTGTAATAATGGGTGAATATAAATGTAGCTATATTTGACTTTGCTGCTAAACTAATCAATGTTGTCTATCTACTTCTGGAAAACATCATAGAATATTAGAGCACTACAATAATTCGATAAGGGAAGTACTGCATATGATCGTGATTTATCGGACATCTATATTACAACTTACATCATAATATTCATTTGTTCTTTGCAAATGGGTTTTAAAAAGAACTTAATTTTTATAATGTTGATTGCTACCGTTAAAACAGGAAGTCGTTTAATCGGCTTTGATTTTAAAACTGTGAATCCAATGACTCAGAAAGACTGTCTCAAAATCTGTCATCGCCATACGGATTGCCTCTCCATCAACTTTAACAGAAATCGTCTTTTGTGTGAGTTGAATTCTCAGCAAGAGTCTGATACTGTCAGAGTGACGACCAGTAGTGAAGCAGAGGATTTTATCTACATCACTAGACAGTCTATACCACAGGTATGTTTTTGAAATAAAAAGTCTTGATCCAAATTTCTCGAATTAATGTGAATTTACACATCGGTTACTCCGCAGAGGAAAAAGCAATTTTTCGAAGTTACTAAATAGAGATAAAGGCAGGGAAATCTAAATCTAATATGTTTCAAGATATTTCCATATCTGGATCCATATTTTCAATATTCCAGGACGTGATATCCCAGACAGGTGCGTGCAGCAGTGTATCATGTCCTGCTGGACAAACATGTGTAGCCTTGCAATCAGGGAAAGCAACCTGCGTGATTACAAGTACGTATTTCAATTAATCACACAATTACTTAGAGTGTAGTTTCCGGCGATACACAATTAAAATGTCCTCCATTAGCAACATGAAAAATAAATTCTAATCTGCAATTTGTACTTAAACAAAAAAACATTTATAGGTCTCTTTACAGGAACAGTTTGACATCTTGTTTTAAGGCCTGTATATTTCAAGGGCTCTTTTTAAAACTCCAGTTCAAGGAACAGAATTTCAATTTATCGAAGCGATATTTTTATATCTTCAAATTTATCTTTTAGGCAGATCAAAATAAATACTGCGTTTTACGTCAAGCAAAACCTATAACATTAAATCAGGAATCACTTTTTCTGCCAATAAGCTTTCAAAACAACGAAATACCAAATAATTATTTTGTGTTATTACTATATATTTAAATCATAAACGAAACCAATTTTGATGCACCAGATGCGCATTTCGATAAATAATGTCTCTTCCGTGATGCTCAAGTCAAATGTTGGAGACCCGAAATAAGAACAAACTTGGAAGAGCTGAAAGAACGAAAAATACCAAATAGTGGAACCAAATCCAGCAAAGGATCACGGTTATGTATGAGGGAGATAATCTTTACTATATGTTTCGTCCTGCGGTCCCTTTGGTATCAACCCTTGTCTTCTTAATCATACTGATTTCCTTTTCAAAAAATGAGAATCCCGTGTGACAACAGGTCCTGTGTCACAGCAGGTGTTGTACGATAAACGTCCCTCCCTGTTAAAGGTCTTTTGTGCCGAGCATTGGTCTAAACTTTGCAGCCCTTCGCCGGTAATGGTTACGTCTCCATATGAGTGAAAATTTCTCAAGCAGGACGTAAAACAATCGATTAATATCGTACATTAGTACTGGAGAATTTAAGAACCATTACTTGAACAAGACATGTCACAATTTTAGTATTTATCGAAATATTATTAGGTGACTAGCGAATGACTTATATATTGTATATTAGGAGAGACGCATTTTCAGAATTAAAACTACATTTGCAAAGTCTAGGTGAATTGTGAGTATATTTAAAGTAAGTGATGTTTTAATTTAAGAAACGTGGAATCGCATCCACTTAGCATATAGCATATTTCCTAAATGTGTTTACAACAAAATACAACAAAATTAGGACTCAATGTAATTGAAATCAAAGCTTTTGATCGTTATGTATAAACATTTAAACGTTTTCAAAAAGATATTATAGATGTATTCATTATCCATATCATAAGATTCAAGGTTGGATGTGTCTGCTTATAATTGCAACATATTGTAAAACATCATTTTAAATAAGGCAGTTGCGCCTCAAAATATTAGGTTCCTAGGAGGAGTAAGCATCCCCTATCAACTGGTCACATCCGCTGTGAGCCTTATATGTTCACCAAGTAAGCAAAGTATTCCGCAGTTAGAATTATTGTGTCAGGAACGACCTAGTAAATGGTTTGACACACGAGACATGAGCCAGCATTTTACTTAATAGAAGGCTGTATAGGCAAATAAAATCGTTATAAAGGCCATATATGTTGCGACATAATTACATTAAAGGTGACTTAGAAACCCCAACTCATTTGTCAGTAGTTTGCCTCGATTCAAAAACCGATTATATGCAGAACAAGTTCTTGCGTATCGAATCAGTTGTGAGATATAAACACCATATGCAGATGAGGAAAGAATATTGCTATATAAATATGGAAAAATGACGCTGGAGAAAATGAAATCAGCCTCGCTTGTCATAAAGTTTAGTTATAAGTGTGGCGTCAGCATCTATTTTTATGGTTGGATGACGTTTAAAAATTGACTTTTTATATAAATATAAGAATACAATGTACTTGTTCTGACATTGTAGTTAAGACGTAGTTATTGTGAAGTCACAAGGGCAGATTACTAAATGGCACACACACACACACACACACACACACACACACACACACACACACTTTTGCATATTTATTTGTATCATTATTATGTAAAACTTCAATTTTCTGCACTGTTAGGATGTTTAAAGGAACCAGCGCCGGTTTATTATGGATTCAGCGCCCCCTTACCAGAAAGCCTGAAGAGCAATGGTTCCTACACAACAGGATTAAGTTACGTAGGAGAACGTAGATACTACGCATGCGCACCAGGGACAACTGCAATAGGCAAGAACAGCGTGGCGTGTCTAGCGAACGGCACATGGGAAATACCAAAATTGACGTGTCAAGGTTTATATATGGTTTTATCCAGTTCATTTCATACTTATATATATATATATATATATATATATATATATAGAGAGAGAGAGAGAGAGAGAGAGAGAGAGAGAGTAATAATAAGAAAAAATATACCCAGTCAGTGTTCTTGATATCATTTTGACGATGCTACCATTAGAGTGAGCGCAGTTAGGAAAATCATCATATGATGACGGAGATGTAGTATACTACATAATACTGCTGTAACCAGCAATTCAATATCCGTAACATGTTATTTAGAATTTACATGAATTTAATAGTGTATAGTTTTTATCAATAGTCTGATTGTTCATTTAGGCCATTAATCAGGCTACACTCTTCATTTGAGTACCCGAAATACCCAAGGAATTAAACATTAGGAAATATAACGAGGAACGTATAGGAAGTCCTGTGTGCCTAGTATGCGACATTTGTTTACAATATAGAAAAAAATGTTCCTATCACATTGTAACCTATATCTTTATTCAGAGCTCACAATCTGAAATAACTTGTTTTGGTTTTCGATATATAATACATTCTTTGGAGAACGTTTTCTGGGACATGCGTTCTTTCAAACAAAACGGAAATGTGAAGAATCCACATGAAATGCATATGCCAAAAATTTCAGGCCAAGGATTAGTTGGTTGTTTGTTCGTTTTACGTCCTATCGAGAATATTTCACTCATATCATGCAAAACGTTCAGGACGTAGCAGTGAGGGTTCTTTAATGTGCCAACGTCTGCTGCGACACGCAAGGTCATATCCGAAAGATCCGTGATTCTCCCTTCTAATTGCAGAATGTTTGGTAAATGAAAAATCACGACTTATTTTTACATTTTAGATTTGATACGGTCATGGTACGAGCGAGGCTCGAACTCATGACTTCCGGGTTACAAAGTAAACGCTCTACCACTGAGCTACTGCGAACGCTTAATGGTCCAGGCAAGTGTAAGGAAGTTCAACTTCCAAAACTAGTGGAGGATGGGACGTCACCCAGTATGCCTTCATTTGTATTAGAAAATAACAAATAATCATCACCAGCACCACCCTCATCCCCAATTATACATAACTGTTTAGTATACATACATAGGGATACAGTAAAACTACAACAATAATTCTTTCGGATTTAGAAACCAACTCAGATTATCTTTTCTGATGCTTTTAAGTAGATTTCTCATTTCGTGGAAACGTACGTTATCTGATGAAATTAATTTTTATAATTTTGAAAACATAAATTTCAATGGTTGCAATTATCTGTAAATTTATGTCAAATATGCTCGTTTAAACATTTTCATCATTGGAATAAATTATTTTTGTTTATATATGCCTATTTAGAGGAAAGGGCCTTCGTGGCCGAGTGGTTAGAGCACTGTGCTGAAAATCACAAGGCCTTTTACTTTTAGTCGGCGCAGGTTCGATTCTCGCTCGCGCCGATATATTTTTTGAGAAAGTTTGCCAGTTTACTGTCGGAATGTCGGTAGTCTCTTCCCAAGTGCACTGGGTTCTCTCCTTCACTAATAAATACTGGACGCCACCAGCGAAAATAAGCGAAAAATGTTTGAGTGTGGCGGAAAAACAATAAACAATCAATCAACCTATCTAGAGGACCTACATTTCATTCTGTTTATATTTTATCATTAAAACACATACTTGACCTCTAGCTTGAACCACATCTACCAGAAGAAATCAAATAACGAACAAATATTCCTATATGAAAGGAAAAAGGTTTCTATTGTAAATATATAATAATATATAATAATATTAAATGATAATGTATATGGATTATCAATAACAGAAATACATTGTCACTCGTAGTATGACATAATAACAATATATATATAGACTGAGGAAGCAAAATGTTTTAGTAAATGGATTTTGTTTCGTTTACTTTCTGAGAAAAAAGATTTTCGATTCAGTTACATTCAATCTAAATACACTTACATTACACATATTCTAAATACACTTATATTACACATATTCTAAATACACTTATATTACACATATTCACATACTTACAACATGTTATAACGTTGCACCTGCTAATCATAATTAGACTTTTTCCAGCGCGATATTTTGCTTGTCTCCAAACAGAACGCATGAAGTGATATATCTTGAACAAATAGTATGCACTGATTAAACATAACAAAAATAGCGAAAACTTCTTTTCACATACGAGTATTGGTAATTGGTAATCAGAATTTATTAATATGATATTCAGTGTATAAAGTTGAAAATCGCCTCGATTGTTTTTCGTCTTTTATTTTGTACCATATTTCTGGACCGAATATTGAGTCATAGGACTACAATGTACGTAATGGTAAAGACTTCTAACCCATAACGTTAATTAGAAGCTTCGGTTTTAAATACCAGCAATCACTTATTAATGGTTCAATGTACACAAATGTACTGGTTTTCAAACTTGACTATCAAATGAACATGTTGTGTGAAATTGTTAAGAAAAAACTGGACATCAATTTTATTTAAATGAAAAGTGTATTTCAACTGATAGTTTTTAATTAATAATAATTCGCATTTTCGATCATGTTTTCTAATAATTTTTACAAATTATTTATCACAAGGTAAAATTATTCATGATAAGGTAAATTGACTGATTTCTTTCCACGGTTGTACAAGAATTATAGGTTACATTTACTTCTTCAAAATCTCTGTTTGATAGCAAAATGACGTTTTCTTGAAGTCTTACAAAAATTATTTGTGTATCATAATGTATTTTTTAAAAGCAGATCGGCGCAATGTCGCCCATTGTATAAAATTCTAATTGTCTTTAAAATAACTAAATATTTCGGCCTTCGTATATAGTGTATATACAAGTTTGCTACTGGCAATTGGACCAAAAAATCTATAATTAATCAAGTTGCTTATAATCATTTTAATCTGTCGCTCACAACTGCACTTGTGCATTTTACGTTGTGTGACAAAAACCCCTTGACTGCTAACTCAGTAAATGAATCTTAAAATTTGTAATTTCAAAGACTCACAAATAATCGAAGGTCATATGTAATTCATTTTCGCTGAAATTAGCACAGTGAGAATTTCATTCAGTCAATAAAATGCTTATTTAAGTATTAAAGTAGGTCTATTTGCAAATTTCAGCTTGGAGTCCGTCCTTTTTGCAAACCCTGAGGATACTGTGTTTTATTGGAATTAATGAGCGACAGTAAATTTATAACAGTGTAAATGCGGGTTTGCAGGTGACCATAAAATTATATATTTACATAATATACTAGTAGCTATTATCAAAATTGCAGAATGCACTGCTTCGAGTGATCCCAAAGGACTTCTTTACTCGGGGACCAGGAATGTGACGGTAAATGGCAGAACATGTCAACGCTGGGATTCAATATTCCCTCATTTCCACAGACAGAATAACGCAAGTGACCGTGTATGATTTAACTTTTCATTATCTAACCTTTCTAATGATGAATTTCCTAATTTACAATTATATGATATAACAACATACATATGTACCTGTAATCAAAAACTTGAAAGGACAATCTGCTTAATCTGTAAAATTAACGAAGAATGGTAGCTATCGTTTTTGTTGTCGTTGCAGCTTTTCCATGGGATATTAAATTAGTCTTACGTTTTACTTCTACGACAGGAAAACTATTGCCGTAATCCGGACGCCGAACCGCGGCCTTGGTGTTACACAATAGAGCTCAACGTCAGGTGGGAAATCTGTGACATACCTGAATGTTAGAGATCAACAAACCATTTAGTAAACGATTAACCAATTTGGGATATCTATTAACCACAATATAATACTTTGTTCACACGGAAGGCTACGAAGGAGAGTACCAAAGATATTGAAAAATGCATCACATTCGCACGGCTTAAGACATGTAAATTGCAATACCTATTGAAGGGCACATCAATACCTTTTCCAATAAGCGTTGGAACTGCCATTGCTTATCTGATGCATATGGGTACATGGTCTGTAGTAACTAAGCTGTCCTTATACTATCCTGTTGATTTGTTTTGTCGTTAAAATGGGAAGTGAATCAATACATGTATTGTTCATAAACTAGCAATGCATATATTATTGGCTATGCTGTTTGTTATTGACCTATTTGAAACTGAAAATTTTAAACAGAACTACATGCCGAATTTTGAAGGTGTTCATTAAAAAGAGAAACGATTAGCAAAGTGTAATAAATCAATGCCAGCAGTCATGTCCTCAAAGGTATCTCAGTACTAAGTGGTGTCCTATATAGGTCTTCTGGCATGTCTTGGTATTAAGTATATCCCTCTACTACCACTTATGTGGGGAAAAAACTAAATACATGGTTATGATGTCCATGAAGCCCTCTATCACAGCTGTGGAATTTATGACCCCTGAGTTAGGAGTTCAGGCCGTAGGAAGTGGCTAATATGGCCATATAGTGAAAATACACTAAATCTTCTCTTCTATCTCCATATATATTTGAGAAAAACTATGTATTAAAGATTATGATGTCCATAAAGCTTTCTTACTAATTAGAGACATTAATGGCTTCTGGGTCAGGTGTTCAGTCTCTAGGGCGGGGCCCAATTTGGTTATATAGTGAAAATGTATTAAATCTTAGAAAATCTTACTCAATTTGGACACATATATTTGAGAAAACTAAATGCATTGTTATGATCTCCATGAATCTTTCTACGTAAATTGTGAAATTCGCGGCTCGTGGATCAGGGTTGAGGCCCTTCTGCAAGGTCAATATGGCCACATAATAAAAACGTATAAAAATAATTAGAGAATGTTAAATAATCCATGTGCTTTACACCTCCATCTTTCCTTCTTCTGTAATTGTATAGAAATTGTATGTATTTTGAAACATCATACGCATTTGCACAGAAGACTCCATATTGAGGCTTACGAAAATATGAAACTCCCTGAATGTACAATATGTTTGGGCTATGACACTCAGGTGACCGTTAAGGCCCCTGGACCTCTTGGTATTTAATGCCGTAAATAATGTTGAAATTTCGTAGTTTATAACATGATTATGTTGAATCTATACGGTATCTATATTAAAAGTATTTCATATCTATAAATAATGTCTTTCTGTTTTAGCTGTACTTGTCTAGACTTTAATTGTTTACTGAAAATGTCACGAATATCATGTGTATAAGTAAAGTTAAAGGAACAAGCATGTTTCTAAGTAGTTAGGACGTCTTAACATAGGATCCTAACATGTCGAGATACATCGTAAGCCATTTTCTAAGTTAACCTTACGTTGTTCCTTTTTCCTAAGTTATATCTCATGAAAGTTTCATAAACATACCCACAGGCCTCACCAATCCGTAACATTCGGGCCATGATCATCGTGTTCTTTACAAATAAATTATAAATTACGAATTGCATTCTTTACAAATAAACTAACAATTACGAATTGCATTTTACTTTAAGACAGATCGACATTCTAATACAGTCTGATTAAAGTTAGATCCTAAGAGCCTGTCATTAGCGGTCTACGTGAGCGGTTCCTAGGATTTGTATTTAATGAGATTGCTTTCTAATATGAAATGAAATAAAGTACAATGGCGGAAGGATATGTCATTGCGTCAACATTTATGTGAAGGTTTACATTAACTAGAACATATTCATGAGAAGTAACAAGTTCCTGTTTTAAAAACATTTTTACATCTTGCAACATAACAAATATTTCATTATAAATCTTATTGCTAGAGCTGTAATGATGTAGGAAATAAAGGGCATTACCGAAAGGCAATGTCACGACGTCACTATTAGAGCTGTAGTGATATACATATACGGCTTAAGGATATGAAATATTGTAGCTTTGACCTTTAATCGCAAAATTAAGCAGCATTCTTTGATTTGGACCAAAAAGTTAAAATTGAACAGAGGACACAATCTGATAAGTTAAAGTTTGAGTTTCATACATGTACGTAATCCAGTGATATCAATCTGTCAACAAAAGACCATAATCCAATGACAGCGGCGGATCTAGAGGGCGTTACGGGGGTTGCAAACCCTCCTCCTCTTAAAATGGTGATGTGCGCTGTATGGGGGGGGGGGGGGGGTGTCTTACTTGGGCGGAAAAGGTTCAAACTTGGGTCCCCCCCACCTTTGTAAATATTTTTTTATCTGCTAGTAAATTATATACATATACAAAACGTTGATGCTCACTTGCTTGAATGTCGTTTTTCATCTCAAAGGTTTAGTATAATTTTAAATATTATGCCCATTTTAAGATATGAACAACAGTATATTATCCGTTGTTGCGCATTGCTAAAGGGGGGGGGGGGGGGTATATATATGTTGCCATGTAACTATGTTGATGAATAAACTAGATTGCAAAACATTTGTCTTTTTTATTACGAACACTAAAAACTGTTTTTCACAAATCATACAGAACATTTGTTTGATTCCTTTGGTTATGAAATATTGCTAATGTCGATCAACATGTACTTGCACAAGCAGTAGGCGGATTAATCGCCAGGAAGCGGGCGATTTTCTCCCAGTAGTGATCAATTGGAAATGTATGATGTGAAAATTTACAGTATTTTCTAGTATGTTATTCTTTTAGCCAGTTTAAGATATCAAATGGCGAAGTAAACAATGTGTAAATCATAATAATAAATCCTCAAGACATATACAAATTCGAGTGTAGGGCAACATGGACCTCCAACAAAGCGATGGTAGGATCAGGTGCCATGGAGGAGTAAGCATCCTCTGCTGACCGGTCACACCCGCCGTGAGCCCTTAGTCGAAATTAGTAAACGGGACTATCGGTAGTCAAAGTTAGTATGAAAAATAATAGTCTAACAAAGGGTATGAAACAAATCATTCAAGATATGTCCCAGAGACACTTTGTAATAGCAAACAAGGTCATTATAGTGACCGTAAAATTTGCGAAATGATGACTTCAAACGAGATTCGTTATAACCCTGCAACGTCAACTTTTTTGTCAGTAGTTGACCTCGCTTTAAAAAATTCTCATACGCATGACATTCTCTCGCGTATCGAATCAACTGGGAGATATATACACCATAAGCAGGCGAAATTGGTACATTACTACATAGATATGGAAAGCTGATGATTGCAAAGTTGAAATCATCACGCTTGTCATATAATGTAGTTGTCAGTCTGCCATTAGAGTCAATATTAAGTGCTATATCCGAATATGAAGCAGACACGTTAGATTCTGTAGTGTCCTTTATTTCGAGTTCATCGGGATATATCAAATGGACATAATTATGAAAATTATGATTGTTGATTGATAAGACGTCATCGATATATCAATATGTATGGTTGAAGGACACAGCAAGTTTTTTTTTTGTTTTTATCCTGTAATAGTTTCTGAACAAATTCCGCTTCATAAGAATATAAAAACATGTCTGCCAATAAGGGAGCACAATTAGTGCCCATGGGAATGCCAATGACTTGTTGGAAAACCTGGTTTCCAAACACTACGTAAATGTTATCTACAAGAAAGTCAAGCATACTCTTAATGTCTGCTTCAGAGTACTTGTACGGGCTATCCGAGTGGAGTCTGACAAAATATGTTCCTTGTTTTCCAGTCACTAGAAATTTGTATTTTTTTAAAAAGCAATTATCTATTATCTGAAAAAGTCTAGATTTTAATTTATCGTGAGGAATTCTTGTATAAAGTGTGGAGAAATCATACGTTTTGATGCTGTCAATTTTAAAAAAATCCTGAGACTTTAGATTTTTCAAAAGTTCCTTAGAGTTTTTGAGAATCCACATCTGGTTAAAACCACTTCTGGAATATGTAGTGGAACAGTATCTCTGAAGTGACTGTTTAATAGCTGTTAGCAGTTTAGTTAGTAATAAAGATAAAGGCTTGGTAGAGCACTTACTGGAACCAGCAATGTATCTTTGTTTGTAAGGATGTTTATGTAATTTCGGAATCCAATAAAGGTATGGTAATTCAAACTGATCCTGATACTTAGGAATGTCAAAAGTATTTAAAACTGAAAGATGATTATGAAGAATTTCATCCTTTGTAAGATTGCTTCGAGTATAAGTAGGATTCCCAGATGTTGAAGTAAATCCCAGTTCATTTGAAAGACATTTATAATAGTAACTTTTATAAACAAAGACAATATTGTTACTTGCTTTATCCACTGGTACTAGCACAAAGTTTTCAGTCTACTTAACTCATTCGTCACTTCTGCTTTCTTAAAAAGCAGAAGGATAAAAAATGCGCATTTTCCCCATCAAATGGTGAATGCGGGATTTTAACAATTTTCGAATACTTTTGATCCACTCAGACAAAAGTGTCAAATTCCTCTCCTTCAGATTTCGTCCAACGTCTGGCATATTCTTCCACAGAATTCATGATAGTCATGAAATTATGTCTCCATCTAAATGAGCGAGGTTCTCGGAATTGAGGACCTTTTAAAATCAGGGACTTAAGATCTTCATTTTGTACAATATTTATGTCTCCTGTAATGATATGAACAGTGGGACTGTAATTAAACGAGGAAGAAGAACATGAACACTTTGGAGTACTTTGTTGTAATTGCTCAATATCAAGGCACCGCAACGTCTGTTTATAATTAAATAACTTGGATGCAATAGTGGAAGTACATCTATATGAAACACAAGGTGTGGATTTCATCTTAAAGTAAGGCGGAATACAGGACTGTACTTTTTTATGGTTAAGGATGTCGTTAATGTTGACAACATCAATTCCTTTGTTGTCAAATTTAAGATAAAGGAATCCGCGAGGTTTCTTGAGTTCACTCTCATCAATAATACATGGAGGACCAAAGAGTCTGTGATGAGCTACATCCCAAATCAGATATTGTAGTCTGTATTCCGGTTTAGAGGAATCCAAGCAGGAATAAGCATTAGCTTTTTCTTGTAATTCATACAAAATTTTCAAAGAGACAGAGTAGAGTTTGGTGCGAATGTGATGAGGACCAATGGTCTATCCACAAAAGGTAAAAGGGAGTCAAAAGAAACATCATGTATTATGGGTTTGTTGTACGAACGATGTCCATGACTACGTTTACGTCTTGGTGTATTGTTAAAAAGTCCCATCACATTTACATTGTTACACCGTGTCTCTATTTTCTTGATATATTTATTTACATACTTCTGCATGTCTATATATGTTTGTTAAACTGGTATAACACCCCTACACTACCCCGGGTAGAATAGGTCCTCAGTGTCACTTGTTTCTCCTAAGAGGCTATTAAATGGGGCGGTCTTTCGGATTAGACCGCAAACACCGAGGCCCCTGTCACAGTAGATATGGCACGATATAGATCCCTCCTTGTTCAAAGGCCGTAAGTGACGTCTTCGTGTGAGTGAAAAATTCTTGAACGGGACGTTAGACAATATAAAACCGACCCTTCCCAATTTATAGCGCGACCGTATAAATTCTACGGTTAAAATTATCTTAAATACTAAAGTTTATAAAACCTTGTCGCCTTACAGACTCGCTTCCTAAAAGTTCAATTCACACTCATGCACTGGAAGTTAATGAAAATTGATATATGTAGGTAAAAGAAACGTACTGTGCACAATATTTGCATTAATTTCCACATTCGTGTATACATGCATCTATTTCACTGTATAGTATGCATCTTTAGCATTCTTTCAAGGAATGTTCGTAATGACGGAAAACGTTTTGTTTAAAAAAAGTTAATCAATTTTAATTTTGATTTTAGAAAGGCGACCGCGATTTCCTGTGGGTCAATATTATAAATATATATTTAGTATATAACTCGCTAAGCCTAAAATTTATTGATTGATTGTTTGTTTGTTTTACGTCCCGTTGAGAATTGTTCACTCATATTGAGACGTCACCAGTTGTAGGTGAAGTACCACGAATTTAGACCTATGCTTAGTGCTCAGGGTCGTAGCAGTGAGGGTTTTTTAACGTGCCAACGGTTACCGTAACACGGAACCTCCGTTTTTAAGGTCATATCCGAAAGACCCGTGAATCTCACTTCCAAAAACCGAGCGTTTGGCGAAGGAGCAATCACTACCTATTTTTCGTCATAGGTGTAACGAGGTCATGGCAAGAGCGGGGCTCGAACTCACGATTTCCCGGTTACGAAGCGAACGCTCTAACCACTGTGCTACCGCAACCGGTGGTGGCGAAATAGTAATCCCAACATTTACGACTTAGGTTTGAAACGGCCACAGGACTCGAACTTTCCTAGTTACGAGGTAAACGCTTTACCATTGGCTAACCTGACCGGTTGTTAATAGATGAAACGTCGATATATCTAAATCTTCAGTTGAAAACGACTGCAAGAGATTTTTTCTTCTCATGTAGAAGCTTTTGAATGAATTCTGCTTCATAAGAATTGACAGAAGGAACTATACCGTGAAGAGCTAATGCAGTAAAATATAATCTCCTATATAGATTGATTGGTTGATTAAATATTGTTTAACGTCCCGCTCGGGAATCCTTCACTCATATGGAGACGTCACCATTGTCGGTGAAGGGTTGTAAATCTAGGCCTATGCTCGGCGCTTATGGCCTTTGAGGAGGGAGGGATCTTTTACGTGACACACCTGCTGTGACACGGGACCTCGGTTTTTGAGGTATCATCCGAAGGACCGCCCCATTTAGTCGCCGCTGACGAGAAGCAAGGGGTATTGAGGATCTATTCTAACAACCCGGATTCTCACGGGGTAGCTCCTATATAGAAACATACATGTTGTCTAAATCATTTGCTTTAAATAGTTTTGATAGTTAACAGTTCTTCCAATTCGCTCCGATAAAAAAAATGTACACTTGTACACCATTGGCGTTAACGTCGCTTATACGTGTATATTTTCTGTGTGGGTGGTCCACGCAATGGCCGAAAATACTAGCAACTTTCCGCCGAGTATGAGAAATTTTGTTCAACAATAAATAAAGGATTTTATGTTTGATGTATTCGGCGCGCCCGCATGTCACATTTTTTTCTGGAGAAAGTGTATCGCTTATTTTCAATCGTAAGTAAAGGGTTCGACATTTCATCAGAATTTGCACGTACTAGTGGTGACAATAAGGGTCTTATGATGCAACACCCATCACCACCACCACCAAATTATTTTCCTGATCTGGGATCTACAAATTTATTCTATGCCATGTTTCATCTCCATTACATATTACAGATAACGAAAATCACGTTTTCAGAGACTGTAAGAAGAATAATAAATAAAGACTGATAACTAGATTTTTACTAATACATAACAGAGACCAAAAAAAAAATCTATTTCTTCGATTTGTAATGTATATTTACAACACATAAGGAACAAGGTAAATATAATGTATATATATATATATATATATATATATATATATATATATATATATATATTAACATTTTGAGTATAATCTACGTACATATTAATTGATAAAAGTCTGATGGCTCATTCTTGTGTGATTATTGTTTATGTCCCGCTCGAGAATCTTTCAGTCATATGGAAACATCGCCATCGCCAGTGAAGGGCTACAAAACTAAGGCCTATGTTTTATGGGACACAATCTCCTTAATTATTAATGCAGCAAAATTCAGAGAACAAAAATAATTTGAAAATTACTATTGATACTTTATTTACAATTACTGAAAGAAAACTATAATAAAAACAAAATACTAAATTACGATAGGTACATTAAAACACCAAGTGTCATGTACACACAATAAATATACCAAGTAATTTCTGTCTTCTAGTTAAATCCAAAATTGCTTAAAATCACCAGTGCATAAAGTAGTTGTCAAACGGAGCTTAAAGTCAAATTATTCACGATGTAGTTATACTAAGAAAAGAACTTCCTAGACTGTTCATGAAGGACACCTCTATGTAATCTTTTTAAGTAGACAGGTATTACGTATTTTTCAAAGCATCGGACATCTTCAAAAATCTTAGGTCACACGTGTTTCATACCAACTGTTACGCCGTTCTTTACACACTGGTTTTGATTACGAACTAGTCCATTTACCTGATCCAGATATAGGGCTCAAGGCGGGTGTGACCGGTCGACAGGGGATACTTACTCCTCCCACGAACCTGAACCCACCTGTGGAATATCCAGGAATCTGTGTTTGCCCAACTTTTTATTTTGTTGAATAGGTGGATTTCATCACTGTTCCTTATCTTCGCCTTTTCACCGTTACAACGACCACTCAAAAACTGATCATACATCTGGGAATGCGATCATATTTCCAATGTTTTGCTGTAATGTTCAATGTCTTTAAAAGAACTTTGACGAATTCATTTTATAACTAAATATTGTGCACATTGTACCAAATTTCGCTTTTATTCTCAAGTTCCCAGTATATACCAAAACCAAAGTGATTCTTTCACCTTCAAATTGCACCCTTTTTTCACGAAATTCACCATTCCGTAATGTTTGATATGGGGCAATAAAGTAAGCCTCCTTTTAATTACAATTTCTTTGTAAGTTTGATGCAATGCAAATAAGTCGAATATAAACGAGTTTCTTTGTCTCCAAGATTTCTCTTGTAATCGTTTTCTTTTCTAAGATGAGAAGCAATCCAGATCATGAAAAAGAAAGTGTCTTCAGACTTGTTGTTAACTCTATAGAATGGCGTTTGATGGAAATTTAGAGATAATGGAATTCTTTACAAAGAGATTATTCGAACACACCAAGTGCGTTTGAAATTGGATAGACTAGAATTCTTAATAACTTGGGATTTGCACAAAAGAAGTATCCATCAAAATAAGTATGGGTATCAATTGTTTGAAGTATGCATACTGTACACTTCGTTGAAATATTCATATCTGGTATCTTTGTATATATCGGATCTGTTTGAAAAATTGTGAGTAATTGTTTGTCTGGCGTCTTTGAGTACTACGCATGTAAACAAAATTAATTACCGTTTTACAACCGCGAGGACTGTTTATATTGCATCTAATCTAATCTTTATTCCCAACTTCATTTAGATCGTAAATAAAATTGCAAGAGTTCCAATATATATGTTCAAACCTTCTTGAGATTCCTGAATGTCTAAATCAAAGCGAATCCCACTTGTTAGGAATTACTATAAAGGACAAAATAAAGTTGAATTTAGACTAGATATTGGAATGCAATGATATTAGTAATTTCGCGTGTTATAATTGGATGCATTGATTAATAGTTTAAGGCTTAACGCAATTCTAGCCATTTTACGGCAGTTAACGATATACAATATGTTAGGTATAGAAAAGTATTGCAGTTTCCCTGATGCCTCTTAGTGAGCCTCCTCGTTTTCGAAAGTCAGAGAAACAATCGTTTGCATGTTCAGGGGTGTATAATCCTCCACTTTGTTTAACCTTTACAGTGCTCATCCGTCTGGAAATTTATGCATTGAGTTTTGATTGATTGATTTATTGCTTGTTTGTTTTACGTCCCGTTGAGAATTTTTTACTCATATTGAGAAGTCACCGGCTGTAGGTGAAGTACCACAAATTCAGACCTATGCTTAGCGCTCAGGGCCGTAGCAGTGAAGGTTCTTTAACTTGCCAACGCTTACCGTTTTGAAGGTCATATCAGAAAGACCCGTAATTATTACTTCTAAATGCCGTTTGGCGAAGGAACAATCACTAACTATTTTTCATCTTTGGTTTGACGCGGCCATGGCGCGAGCGGGGCTCTAACTCACGACCTCCCGGTTACGAAGCGAACGCTCTAACCACTGAGCTACCGCGACCGTTGTATGCATAGAGTCTAGTAGACTAACACTTTGAAGGTATACGAATCGCCTCCTTTTGTCCTGGGAATTTCAGAGGAGAAGATCATGATTAAATACAGGATTTAGGAACAGTGTAGAAAATAGATCTATAATAAATTGAGGGAAAGTTATTTTATAGGCATTCATCATACTACTATATCCATTGAGTCAAGTAGTATGTTGGGACCGCGGTATTTGCTGTCTCATCCGAAGGACCGCCCCATTTAGTCGCTTCTTACGACAACCTAGGGGTGCTGAGGAAGTATTCTAACAACCCGAATCCTCACGGGGATATATATATATATATATATATATATATATATATATATATATATATATATATATAATCCAAAGTTTATATGCAGACAAGTAGTAGTATAATGAAGAAAAATCAGTACGCCGAAAATAACTCAGCTAATTTCATTTTCAAATGTAAGAGTTTTGGCAGCATGCTTATTTACATATGTTATTTTACAACAACTATGACATGAAAAGCGCCAAATCATATTTATTCTTTAACAAAGACTATTGTGACATCATAATATGTTGTTATGAAGTATTGCCAGAATATAGGAAAGCACTGATTCCTTCTGTGCAAGATGTAAAATATACAATATGTAGAGTGATAATTAAAAAGTTGCATTTGACTAACAAGTTTGTTTAAATAGCAGTTAAATTCAGACATGTGTGTGTACAAGCAAATGAAACAGATATTTATAAATGGAATTACATAAACTTTTACACTTCAAGTAGCGTTTAATGCAGGTTTGTATCTTGGAATAAACAGTTTGGCTTTAGTTTCACGCTCAGTTTCCGAGGTACCTCTCAGGAATCTGTAAAAGGAAAAATGGTAAAATGCGGACTGAGAGTTTGGGCAGTTTTGAATGTGTGTAGTAACTTAGCTTCATTGGTCTTTTGGCCCCCTTATTTGTTGACAGTGTATAGTCATTCTGTGTTTTAGCGTGTCGCCTGTATGACCGATATAATTTTCTCCATAACAGAAGCAAGTTACTAAATGCTAAATATTGATATCTATCTGAACACAGACAAAAATAATAAATAAATTATTTCACCAACAGTGTACAGTTTTAGGAAGAGAAAAGAACTTAATTTTATCAATTTACTGATAACTGTACGTTCACGAGCATAATGTTCTTTCGTTCATCTTTGGGGAAGGGGGTAAATATTGTTCGAATATCTATTTTATAACAGTTCGAGAGAATTCTTGTCCTAATGTTTCTTATGAACGTAGAACAGGTCGATGACACGAGCTTTGTTTTTGTCAATGCGTCGGATTTCTTTACCTATTTTATTGACAAATGGAATGAATCATAAACTCTTTAAACATTCGCATGACTTGAGTACACCAATTTGATGGCCTAAGCTTACACAGAGCACTGAGGAAGGAATTGTTTGTGAATAGGTGTGAAAAACGGTACCCTTCGTTGAACAAATAGTATAAAAATCGCGCGTGTATCATAACGGTATTTCTGCAAGTTAGGATTGTAGATGCGACACTGTTTATATTTGGTAAACATAAAATGTAATTGTAAGAGATCACAAACAATAAAAATTAATTCACATGAAATCGTATTCACTATAAAAACAACGACTTTTTTCCCAATGAAATTAAAAACGTCTACAGTAGAAATGGAGAATGTCTGGTGATTTGAACATAGTTTATTCTATAAATATACAAACGGATTGGTTACAAGCTCTTGTAATTTAGAAACTCTCCCAAAATATGTGTATAATGTTTGTCGACGTCATGATTGTTTAGCATGGAATACTTATACACAGTCACACTCCGATTCACAGCTTGGTGCTTCACATCAAAAATAATATAATTATCCTGACAGTTGTCTTAATAATTCACATCAAAGATTATTTCAAATGTAGTGGTTCGGTTAAAAAACACCTGTTGGAAAATGCGACTTTTAAATTTGAAACAAGCTAGCGAAATCATCAAGTTAAAGGTGAACATAAAGGTAGTTGTATTTTACTTTGCTGCTGCAAATTAATCAATGTTGTACATCTACTTCTGAAAACATCACAAAATATCAGACCACTACAAGAATTCGATAAGGGAACTACTGCATGCGATCGCGATTTATCGGACATCTACATTATATCTGACATTATAATAGTCACACACACACACACACACACACACACACACACACACATATATATATATATATATATATATTGGAAATGAGTTTGAAAAAGAATTTTATTTTTATAATGTGGATTGCTTCCGTGAAAGCAGGAAGTCGTTTAATCGGCTATGATTTTAAAACTGTGAGTCCAATGACACATAAAGATTGCCTTAGAATTTGTCATCGCCATACGGATTGCCTCTCCATCAATTTTAACAGAAATCGTCTTTTGTGTGAGTTGAATTCTCAGCAAGAGTCTGATACTGTCATGGTGACGAACAGTAGTGAAGCAGAGGATTTTATCTACATCACTCGACAATCTATACCACAAGTATGTATTTGAAATAAAAATTTACTTTAATATTCTTGATCCTAATACTAGCATTAAGCTACATGTACGTTTCTAATTTGGGTTAATTTTCTGGAATTAATGTGAATTTACATATCGGTTACTCCATATGGGAAAACGCAATTTTTCGAAGTTGCCAAACAAATATATAGGCAGAAAAATATATATCTTATGTGTTTTAGGATATTGCCATATCTAGATCTTTCAATATTCTAGGACGTGATATCCCAGACAGGTGCGTGCAGCAGTGTATCATGTCCTGTTGGACAAACATGTGTAGCCTTGCAATCAGGGAAAGCAACCTGCGTAATTACAAGTACGTATTTCAATTAACCGTACCATTATTTATAGAGTAGATTCCGACGATGCACAATTAAAATGTCCTCCATAAGCTACATAAAAAATCTTAATCTGCAGTTTTATCTGAACACAAAATTATGGGTCTCTATACACTAACAATTTGACATTGGACAGGAAAACACTTTGCTTCAGGGGCTAAATATTTCATGGAGTCTTTAAAAGATCCTGTTCTAGGGGCTGAATTTCGATAGTATTTTGGCATCTTCGCAACAGAAAGAGACAGATAAGAGAGGAAGAATCCACAGAATGTGTCAGTTCATACTTTACCGTACAAATGTATTGGGCAATTTGAGAACCATTGCTTGAGCAATACGTCTAACAACTTTAGTATATAAGCAAATATCTATCTATCTAAATGGTTTAACGTAAAAAAAAAAAATGGAATCGTATCAATATATTTGAATATTTCCTTCATTTGTTGACAAAACAATACAGAGAGTGAGATCTCAAAAATCAGAAAATAAGAAACAGATTTAAAAGAAAAGGCCAAGCAAACTTAAATGTTATAAAAACATAATTCTCTAGAGTTACAAAATAAGCAGGTTGGAAAGCACAGCTTTGGCTGTTAACTCTGTTGATCGAATGTTGTCTGCCTTGTTTCATACCAGTGATTATGCCGTTCTTTACATACAAATTTTGACTGCGTTTTACTCCGTTTACCTGATCAAGAATAAAGGTATGTTGACCGGTCAATTAGGGATGATTCTTCCTGCTAGATATTTATCTCACATCTGGTGTTTTTAGCAGTCCGTATTTGCCCTACTCTCAATTTGTATTGTTTATAAGATGTACGAGATTAATCAATTTTCATTATCATCATCATCATCATATTTTTTTTTCATTTATGCTCGAGTTCAGGTCTACACTTCGACTTATGTGTTTAAGCTTTAATATTTAGAAGAAAAAAAACTACGTAAAACGGGATATTGGAACTATTATTTCGTCCCCGATTCTGTCGCGGTTTTGATATCTAATTTTCTGCGTTTTCAATAACAAACACACTACATGTATAACTGCATGATAAATTCAATGCAAAATATGAAATTAACACCTAAGATTTGGAATATTCTAAACAAGTTCCAAAGATACAGACGGAAATTGTAATATGAAATATTTTATCTCCGATTGAAAACAAAATGAGGAATCAATTTAAATCAAAAGCATTAATACAGTTACCTTTTTTTATGTAGGAGTATTTTGAGACTTTGAAAAGATATATAAATGTATAAAATATCTATATCATAGGTTTCGATGTTGGAACTGTACGGTTAAAATTACAGTAGGTCGTAAAATATATAATAATAATAATAATAATAATAATAATCATTTTATATAGCGCCCTATTCGATCAAAATAATCGCTCTAAAGCGCTGTACATCATAAATATCATAAGACAGGTTACATAAATACTAATTTTTAAAAGACAGGTTACATAGTACTAGAAGGAAATGATTTTTTTTTTTTTTTTTTTTTGAAATTAAGTAAAAGTGAAAATGATTAAAATTGAGACATTTAATAATAAGCGAGTCTAAAAAGATATGTTTTTAATTGCGTTTTAAAACTGTTCAAAGTCTGACACCGACGAAGGTTATCAGGCAATGCATTCCATAGTGTCGCAGCTGCCACGTCTAACCGCCTTTTCCCATATGTGGAAGTTCGACATCTAGGTGTCATCAGTGTCAGGGAATTTTCCGATCTTAAAGAACGTTGAGGTTTATAAACGGTAATCACCTCTTCCAGGTATTGTGGCGCCATCTTGTAAACCACCTTATACGAGTACACAAGAATCTTGTACTTGATACGACTGTCTATGGGAAGCCAGTGTAGGGAAGTCAGCACTGGGGTAATGTGGTCATTTTTCTTAGTTCGCGTGATAATTCTTGCCGCCTTGTTTTGCACTCTCTGCAGTTTTGCCAGGTCAGATGCGTTAATGCCGAACAGAAGAGCATTGGCATAGTCGAGCCTAGATGTCACAAGGGCACAGACTAAGGTCTTACACGCATCTTCTGTAATGAGTGACCGTATTCGTCCGATATTACGAAGCTGGTGATAGCATGCACGGGACAAAGATGATATTTGTTTTTGCATACATAAAGATTTATCAAACCAAACACCCAAGTTCTTCACAAACGGTGTTTCACGGATGATGGTGTCACCAAAGTTAAGATGGTATGATGATGAGTCAATGGCTAGATGTTTCGGAGAGAAAACAAGAAACTCTGTTTTGTCCTGATTAAGTTTTAACAGGTTGGCTGACATCCACATTTTAATCTCATCCATGCATGACTCAAGGCGGCTGGCAGTATTTCGCCACTCCTCTCCACTCCTCACTTTAAAACTATAGGTTGCCCCTCAAAACATCTTAAACTGAAAGTGCTACAACATGTATATTAAGAAATTTTCAGAAAAACCACAAGTACGGAGGTCATTCAATGTCACCCACGAAAAAAGAAAGCAACAGCGTTATGAAAAGGTTAAGGTACCAAACAATACTCAATCTCCCAATTACTATAGAACAGGTGAAGATAACGAACAGTGATCAATTTCATATATTCTTTATCAAAAGACAAAACACAGGTTTCTATTTCCACAATTGTCATGTATTGGAAATGACGTAATAAGGAGTGTACTTGTGAACAAAAAAAACTGCGAAGCCAGTCACAAATGTACATAACCAGCATGCCAGACACTGGCCTAATAGCAAACATATTACATAATCATAACATATTACATAATCATAACATATTACATAATCATAACATATTACATAACCATAACAGACCTGACATGAAAAAGTCCCTTCCAGTAATACACCATAAAACCTAAGCAAAAAAAACCAAAAAAACAAGTGACCAAAATTATGAGACAAAACAAGGTGAAATACACTGTTAGCCATGAATGAACCTTGTAGGCCACCCACATTGAAGGCAGCTTGGGAAATGAAACATTCTGTAACAAATGTTTATTGGTAAAAAGGAAAACAATGGCTGTAATTAGTATGATCTCAGAATATGTACATGATGTATATCTAGACCATGAAACAAAATTTTAGATATCCAAAATGTTATAAAAAGGCTAGTAACCTCTAATACTGGAACATAATATATGTCATCTAACTTCTAAAAGGAATAATTGGAGGACAAAATCATGAAATACCAGCTTGAATGACTACAATGAAGAATGACATGTTGTGTATCTACAATGATAGGGTATCATAAATCAGCAACAACAAAAAGGAAATAGTAAGCAGAGTGCAGATACAACGAAAAGTTGAATCCTACAAGGTAAAATGGAATTTAAAAAAACACACACCAGTGTATCCCCAAAGGGGATGAGAGGAAATAATAATAATAAATGTTCAGTGCAACCAAATGTTGACCACTGCAAGGAACAATCAAAATGAAAGGACTGATTGATTGATTATTGCTTTCCGCCACACTCAACAATTTTTCCAGTTATCTGGTGGCGTCCAGTTTTTGTTGGTGGGGGAGAGAACCTAGATACAATGTACCTGGGAAGAGACCACCGACCTTCCGCAAGTAAACTGGCAAACTTGTTCACATAACGCCGCAGCCGAGATTCGAACACGGGCCGACAGAGATGAGAGGCTTTGTGATTTTGAACCCGATGCTCTAACCACTCGGCCATGAAGGGAATACTATAAGATATACACACCAATTTATATATACAAGGCAGAAGAGAAAACAAATATAAATATCAAGAGTGCAATGCAACCAAATGCTGACCCCGCAAGGTAGAGTGAAATTCAATGGCATACACACAAAAAATATATACAAATGGGGAAGATACGAAGGAAAATGAAGCACCCCCGTTAGTGCAACCATATGCTGATCACTAACGGGTTGGACATCTGATGTATCTTTGGAAAGCATTTGACTTCCACCTGCCTAATTTCTGAAGAGCTGTATCTGAGCAACCTCTTACCGTTGCATCGGTGGCAGCCTCTATCCTAAAACTGTGTCCCTTATAATACTTTGGGTATTATAAGGGTAAGTGTTGAGCTAGGGGTGTTGGCAACGAAATAATGAGATATTGGAGTAACCGACTTGAATTGATAAAGAGGGCCTAAGGTATGTGGAAACACTGACAAGTAAGATCTCATGAATCAGTGGATTCAATGGTGTAAATATGAATGTGATGTGGGTAAGACATTGTCATTTGACTTGTGATATCTCATCGTTAACAACATGGATTTGTCGCTATCAAAGGACAAGTCATCATACTGTATTGCTTTACACACCTGGGGCTTTGACATTGGCATTAGTTCCCCCAAGGAGCATGAATCCATGATAGGCAGGCGAGAAAAGAAATTTTAGAATTAACCTAACTCGGAGTCTGAGGCTGAAAACGTTAAACTTTCAATTAATTTTACAAGGATTGCGTGAGTGATGTGCAGTCTCGAGTTTGGAGAAAGATTATGAGCAGATGATCCGAAATCTTTTAACGATTTTTTGATGAGAAAAGTCTGACATGGGTTCAAATTACCAAATAACTTGTGAACAAAACTTATTGCTGAGCAGTGAGAAGCTATTGAAGAGGACTTAATCCTCTGCCGGGAATACGTTGAGCTTTGAGGTGGATACTTTTGTATATGCATACCACGAGTCACCTAACTGAACGCATTATAACTGGATCTTTGGACGTCTGACTGTTTATAATGCAAGCAACAGCTGAATCGTCTGTGAGAAATATAACATTCTTGTTCTTCAGAATATGGCTCCACATCCCTAAAGCTAACACGATAGGGAATAATTCTTTGATGGCAATCTGGAGTTCACAAAGATGTTATGGCCTTACACAAGCAAACCACTTAGAACCCTAAATACTTGCAAAACCTAATGAACCTTCTGCGTCACTGTTCAACTTTATATGATCGGAAGACAAAAAAATATTATCTTTGAAGACGGACTTATTATTAAAATTCTCAATGAACACTAACCCAACTTTGATATCTAAATGAGCACCCTTGTTGAGTCTGGCCTTAAAATGCTGTGGCTTGGTAGGCCCAATTGTAAGATCCGTAAGGCGCTGTAAAAAAGTTCTTCCAGTTATAATGACAGATGTAGCAATCCCAAAAGTGATCTCAATTCAATCATAGTAACCTTTTTCCTCTTAACAACAAATGTCAACTGACGGCGAACTTTTCCAACCTTATACTGGTGTAATCTACATTCCATAGCATCAGAATCGACTTCAATACCATAAATAGTGATAACTGTGGATGACTGAACTCTTTTTTCATGCTTGATAGGTACCCCAATTTCGTCACACAAAGAAATAAAATTTCTTAAACCCTGACCACAATCTAAAGAATCTTTTGCACCGAGGAAAAAATATGTCGTCTAACATATGCGACATGCTCGCTATTTGAAATTTATTTGACATAAGCCATTGTAATGCACAACTTAAAGTTTCAAAAATCCGACAACTGCTTCAAGCCCACATGGGAAGGCATCTATCAAAATAATATTCACCATTCCAGTAAATATCTAAATATTAGTAACAATCAGGATTTGTCTTTTCTTTTTTTTTTTCTTTTTTTTTTTTTTTGCATCTCTGAAATGTGGGCAATAAGTAAGAGAATCATGCTCTCTACAAAGAGGCAAACTGGTATATCTGTATGTAACTCTACTGAATGTCCCATGTGATACTGACAAGCCTTTGAGAAAGGCAGTCATACATTCTTGACATAATGTTCGACAGACGTCAATAACATACAGTGTAAATCTCCGTCATTACGTGTATTGCCGAGACCATAAGATAGAGAAGTCTGTGAATGCCAAGAGAGCCTTCAAGATGTACAAGATACCATATAAAAAAGCTGAACACAGCCAGGAAACAGACGTACTGCACAGTACCAACACAGACAAGCATATAGTCTTGGCCACAACTTAATGCATAATGCATTAACAATTGTATCTTGAAATTCCAAAATTATATACCAGCTTGATCACAAGAATGATAGACAAACAAAATGATCACTGATATTGATTTTTAATGAAACATTGAAAGATTAACCAAGAAATATAAAACAAGAAATCTATGAAATTCAATAAAGAGATCCCACAAAGATACAAAGTACGCTATTCAGAGAACACAATGATCACATTTTGGGTTCAGTACTGGGTTATACATCCTTAAATGTACTTCAAATAATCCCACAAGATGGGTTGATCACCTACCAGACTATAAGGCACAGTGTACAGGATCAACACAGACAAATAAAAGTATTATATTGGCAAGTTCCTATATATCACATCCTTAATGTGTATGACTAACTATGCAATATATAGATGACATACTTATATTCAGACATATGTCTAGTAAAAGTATGCATTAACTATTATTCTATTACTTAGAAACAATATTTGCGGCCCCCAAAACAGTTCTGTTGATACTTTGAAGGTATTTATTCATGTGCCTTTTGTCAGTATGGGAGCATCTAATGTGGACCCCATCATTTGCTACAAATCCATGATGGTGGTGGAAAAAGATTTTGTATTGGGTGCGGTGTGTTGTCCAGTTCGACAACATGTTGTTTGCTTCCACCGCATGCTTATTGTGTTTTCCAGTCCTTTTCCTCCTCAATATCTGACCGATGACCACTGTTTTAATACCACTGTTTTAACCACCCTCTACCAGAATTTTGCATAACCAAGAATGTTGCTAACGACAATCCTCACTGGCTGCCCTCTATCCAAGTTGCTGTTTCCTCCAATCTGTATAGATATGATATCCGGTATTATCACAAAGTTCGTGAAACGTGCGTCACTAACCAACCGATCCACGTTCAAACCCCTTGCCGCCCGGAATTCCACCTGAAATTTGTCCCAAAGAGGTTTTAAATTTCTATTACCCAGCTCCGTCGTAGTGTAGTTTCGTAATCTCCGTATAATCGAATGTCCCAAGATCACAACACGCACGGGTGGCTTTGTTTATCAACAGTCACGTGAACCACGCTATCGCAGATCCTAGATTTCCCACACTAAACACAGACACGGCAAAGGAAACCTCCAAATATTGCAAACGAGTCGAGAGTGCACTTCCAGCACAATGATTAAAAGGGACACAAGGTCATTATATACCTGATAGATGGTGCACAATCCCAAAACACACTAAAATTCTGTGTAATTTCCGGGAGGAAACAGCAGCCACTCTCCACAAAAGATTATGGAAAAGCTGGTCAATGATTGGCTGACAGTAAAGGTGTAACAATCACCGGGGACCTGCGACAGGGGTTTCAATGCACTGATATTACAAATCATAAGGAAGTTCTCCATGGAAGAAAAAAAATAATACTGTATAATTCTACTTCTGCGAACTTTACTTGAAACAATTTATTAGCAGAAATATATATATATATATATATATATATACATATATATATATATATATATATATATATATATATATATGGAGAGAGAGAGAGAGATAATGGAAATCAGAATGACATATTCCATAAAAAACAATATTTTACTGCTAGCACTTTCTTCATGTATGCATGGTTATCAGGCAGTTCAAATATACAAAGGTTGTTTAGCAACGTCTTTGTTATGACGTCAGTTATATGAATCGTCCTTTATGACTTCACAATAACAAATTTCACGTAATTTGTAAAGAATATGTCACGATGCAGACTTTGCTTGATGCAGACTTTGGGAAGTATATATGTGAAAATTGGAAACCTGCGAAAGGATACAAATAAGGACAACAATGTGATCTTCGTTGTTACACACAATCGAAGAAATCACAATATTTTAAATACAGCTAAATGATTTTTTTCCCAAATTTTGGAACAATCCAACAATATGAAAATGCAGTGAATTCATCTTACATTATCAACAGCCGACGTCCGGCACCAAGCCTGAAAAACTCCTAACGAAATTGATTCAATTTCTCGCTGCATGAGGTTAAAAGCGTCATAAAATCTGGTGACCCACGCTGTGGATCATGAAATACATAGAAGATGGTGATTTTATAACTTTAAAATCCAGGAAAATATTGAAAGTCAATACCATCATGAATTATGAAATTGGAAATCTTATTTACTGTGCCACTAGCCTCGCTTGTACAAAAAACTATACAGGCCAAAATAACAAATTTAATGCGCATGCGAGGGTGCATAAACAACAACTTAAAAATCCTGTATAGTGAACATTCTGCTGAATGCTGGGGTGGTAAAGAAAGTTTTTCCGTTCTTTAAAATGTGGACTGAAAATGTAATAACCTGCAAGTCAAACGTGGACTATTTTATGAAACTTTTTAATCCAAACCTTAATAGAAAATAATTATTTTTATAATTTAAACATGATGTATCCTTCGGGATCCGGGCTGTTAGAATAGACCCTCAGTACCCCTTGTTTGTCGTAAGGGGCGACTAAATGGGTCGGTCCTTCGGATGAGACCTCAAAAACCGAGGCTCCACCCCACAGCAGGTGTGGAACGGTAAATATCCCTCACTGCTCAAAGGCCATAAGTGCCGAGCATAGGCCTAAATTTTGCAGCCCTTCACGTCTCTATATGAGTGAAAAATTCTCTCGAGCAGGACGTTAAACAATGAAGAATCGATCAATCCTTCATGAATATATATATATATATATATATATATATATATATATATATATATGAGAATTCTTGACAATATCAAACGCTACTTGTTAACGTTATTGTGACCCTATAAAGGACTCACTTAATAGCATCCTTAAAATCATTCACTGGAATTCCATTGATGTAGTCAGCAGAGATAGGCATCACAATGTTCTATTTTGTTACACTTAAATCGTTTTCGCATTGTTTTAGGTACACACAGTTTGGTATTGAACGTACTGAAATTGTCTCTGTCGGTAGTGGCACTAGTCTTCTTGACGTGTTCTGACTTCTGATTGAAAATCGAAAGTAGATCTTGACTACAGACACCTTAAAACTAATCGTGCATTTGAAAAGTGCACAAAATTTTCACATTAATCAGAATGCTCTAACATATTTCTTAAACCCATCATTGGTCAGTTCAAACCGTCATAGTAGAGACTTCTTCAACTTTTGATAGTCAAAGGCCTCACTTTTGAGATTCTCCATACCTTTCAAATCTGAATAGGAAAGTGTCCATCTCATCCTGAGCATCATTGGAAACGGGGAGCTATTGAGCTTTAGGCATATATAATTCGACCTTGACTCGGTTCAGACTAAGAATCTCTATTAGTATTTACTTGCTGTGATTCATACTCTTTCTCAACTCTCCCCTGCTCAATCTTGTGCCAAAATTCTCTTTCTCTAACCCTAGCGATACTTTTTCTTTCTCCGCTTCATATTCCAACCTTTTCTTTTCTTATTCCCTTTCAGCATATCTCTCTCTCTCTCTCTCTCTCTCTCTCTCTCTCTCTCTCTGAATAACCTGTTGTTCTCTAACAAGCTCTTTCAACTTTCAAATTGAATTATTTTTCATATTCTTTTAATTTTCTAATAATATCCATTTCGGTTTTCTGATAAAAATATGACAGTGAGTTTAGTGTCGGAAACCTCACATCACAGAGAATATTTGACTTCAAATCACTGTACAATAGCCATGGGATATAATTTGATAATTGTATTGGTTCAACTTACTGAGGCATTGCTGAATCTTAAAAATATTTCTTTGAGGACTCAAGCATCCAGAACCGGATATCTCTTCTACAAAATACGTAAACTAATGAACACACAGCAGAAAAAGTTTCACAAAGGAAATAAACATCTAGATAACATAAATGTCTAACAATAATAAAACGTTACTAAAGAAAAGAAAGCGAATTGATTTCTTTTCAAACAATGGTAGGGTCTTTGAATGGATCAACTATACTTCTGTATATCCCATTTCTGACACTATTTTGTCCAATAAAATGGAATAGTTATCTAAAGTCCCCATTTAATTTATAACAAGTGGTTTTAATTACTTTACATTTTAATTGAAATAAAATCTACAATATTCAACTGATTTCTGTGTGTGGCCGTCAATCAGCGTCTTTGTCTTTGTTATGTCCTTAGCGTCCCTAATTGACTCCTTGTAAGCTCCAGACTGCTGTGGAGACTTACACCCTTTCTCCAGTGATGAGGAGGTCTACACGTCTTGTGTCCAAGACTACAAAACTCGGATAGGTATCCGGTATCTGACGCCGGAGCATCTGCAGTTAACTACAGGATAGGATCGGTCAATTATCCATGCACAGTATAATATTAATAGAGATATGCACTTTACACATAAAATGCATAAACATGTAGATATGACGTACACACAACACAGAAATGCTTTGCTACACTTTACTTTTACTGCAACAAGAGTTAGTATAGAGCATAAGTTATACACATAAAGACAGAAACTGGCTTTCACACAGTTGCTTGAAACACTCGAGTAACTAAAACTGAATAACTTCTACAAAATTAAAAATTTCAAAAAGGAAAATAAGTTTACGTTAAATAGTTTTAGAATTTTCGTAGCTGGGTGTTTTAAGATATTTACCACTTTATAAAATATCAAAAACGTATATAAGGCTTACTTCGGAAAAGTAGGACCATACAAATACTTTTAATAAAAATACTCAAATCAAATAATACACAAGGAACATAACTTCTCATAAATAAAGATGAGAAGGGTGAAGATAACGATTACTAAACAATTTCATCAATACAAGACAACATACAAACTTGCGAGCAATGTATACACGGACTTTGGAAACACCAGACACAGGATCAAGAGACTAGGTGGAGTAAGCATTCCCTGTTGATTGGTCACATACACCATTAGTCTTTATGTTGATCAACGGAGTAACAGAGGAACATCAAAAGTACGTAAAGAATGGCAAAACAGTTGGATTACAACAGCATTTGACTAAATGAAAATTTGTATATGCCAACTAAATTACTATAACGACCATAGAATTTGCGAAATGCTGACTTTAATCAAGACTGTTGAAACTCTTGTAACATCAACACATTTGTCATTATCCCACATATGTGTCATAATGAATTACGTGTACAGCATGCTCTCGTATGTTGAATCGGGGGGGGGGGGGGCGCATAAAAAAGTGAGTTGCTAGTTTGCAATTAATACAACCTTCCAGTAAAATACCTAAATATAAAATAGATGTGCAGTGGTGTAGCTAGCTTTGACGTGAAGTATACGCACAGTGACAAATCCAGAATAGGCTGGGGGTCTGGAGGCCGTCTTAAGGCCCCTAGTGAGTCCAGGGATCTCCCGGAATCTCATGGGTTTTGAGGCTTTTCAGGTTACATTTATGGGTTGTTCTAGCTATAAAATCGTGCCTAATAAAATGCAAAAATTAACAATTATTTTGTTGTTTTCAAATTGATGTGTACGCCTGGGCGTTTTGGCAGCTACGCCACTGGTGTGGACGTGTGCCTGTGCGTAGAATCAAAATGGTGGTTATCAAATTAATATTTAGGATGGTCACAAAATTTTCGAGTTCCAGTTTTTATTGACGAAACAGCTGACTATAATGTCAGGATATCCAAATCTTTTTTGTAAGGAATGGTGATGTAATTTGTTGAAAAGTCGTACGTTCTGATTTTGGGAAACTTATTTAAAAGTTCTTGAGAAGTTTTGACAATTCCTATCTAAATCACACCACTTTTCCCATGTTTTGGCATAATACGTCTGAATTTTCTCATTTACAGCAGTTTATTGTTTCTTGGGGAGTAAAGATAAAGCTTTGTAAAAAACATTATCCGATCCTGCAATGTATCTCTATAGACATCGAATATAGCTACATTGATTCTTTGTCTGGGATATTAAATGTGTTTATACTGAAATGTGATTTTTTTTTAAAAACCGTCTTTTGACAGATAACTTGGAGTATAAATTAGATAACGAAATGTGAAATTCAAGCAAAGTTCTTGTACAACAGAATTGTAATAATGAACCTTATTAGCAGATACAATATTGTTACAAGATTTAACACCTGGAACCAGAACATATTCTTCCATGTGTAACCTACATTTATCTAATTCTTTAATTACTTCTGACTTATTAACATAAAACGAAGGGTGAATTGTTTTACGTTCCGTCGAAATTTTTTCACTCATATTGAGACGTCATCAGCTGTAGGTGAAGTACCACAAGTTTCGGTCTATGCTAAACGCTCGGAGCCGTAGCAGTAAGGCTTTTTTAACGTGTCAACACCTGTCGTGCTATGAGACCTCTGTGTTTAAGATTATATCCGAAAGACAAGAATGCCGAGCGTTTGGTGAAGGAGCAATTACTACTTATTTTAATGTCGTGGGTTTGACCCGGCCATGGTACGAACGGGGCTTGAAATTACGACTTCCTGGTTACGATGCAAACGCTCTAACCACTCAGATACCGCGACAGGTAGGATGTATGGAACACATTTTTATTAACTTATCAAATATTCCTTTTGACCTTTTTATTGATTTCGATAGTGTCAAGTTCTTTATTTGTATAATTAGCCTATCACAATGTACAGGCATATGTCGCGATTATCAAAAGTGTTCCTGATGTGTAGGAATACGTATTAATCATCAAAATTATCTGTTGTACAGGTATAGTTAAATGTATTAATCATCAAAAGTACCTAGTATAGGTATAGTTATATATCAAACTACCCAACGCCCAGGTGTAGCTCCACATAGCAGTGCTGTAATCAAAAGTAATAAAAAAAATAAGGTACATATAAATGTAAATCATAAGTATCTAATGTGCAGTACGAAGACATTAAATGTATCTGATACATTGGTGTACGTAGTTATCATTAAATGTATCTGATACATTGGTGTACGTAGTTATCATTAAATGTATCTGATACATTGGTGTACGTAGTTATCATTAAATTTATCTGATACATTGGTGTACGTAATTATCAAAACTACCTAGTATACCGGTATACCAAGTCATCATCAAAATTACCTAATGCATATAGATTACAATATTTTAAGTTCATTCACTGACATTTAAATTGTAATAAAATAAATGAAAGTTATCCATTCGAACCAATGTATATTTCATTGTATATTACGGATACATGTGCCCTGTGTTGTGAAAATATAGCTACTTCTTTAGTTCACAACTACTTGTGCGTGGAATCAGAGTGTTGGTATCAATATTTTATTTTACTACTTTTGTTGAAGAAGCAATTGTATATGATGTCAGAAAGTCTGCTCTCTAATTTATCATGAGTTATAGTCGTGCAAATTGTTCTAAAGTAGTATGTTTTAATATTGTTGGTTGAGAAAAATCGTGTGATTTCAAATTTATTAAAAAGTTTAGAATACTTATTTGATTTACACCACTTCTGGCATACGCAGTGGTTCAGTACATTTGAAGTGTTTCCTTTATAGCAATTAATCGTTTCGTGTGTAGCAAAGATAGGAGCCTGATAGAACATTAACTGGATCCAGTAATATATCTTTGTTTGTAATCGGTTTTGTGAAGTTTGGGAATGCAATTTATGTATTTGAATAATTTCATCTTTGAAAAGAGTAGTTGGAGTATAAATGGGATTACTAAATATTGAATTAATGCATAGTTAGTTTACAATGTAAATACGAATCTTACAAACAAATACAATATAATGGTGTTGCAAGCTTTGTCAGCAGGAACCAATACATATTCTTTATCTAACTAATCTAATTCGTTTATCACTTCTGCTTTACTAAACATAGAAGGATAGATGGTACGCACTTTTGTTTTCGACATGTCTATATATATATATATATATATATATATATATATATATATATATATATATATATACAGAGAGAGAGAGAGAGAGATTGCTGTGATGAAATTAAGAAATTATTTCAAAATTAAGAATTATCTTCCTCATGCATACCTCTGACCGGATTTGGCTCTTCCAAGTTTGATCTTTTTTCGGATACCAGCATTTTAGACTTGAACATCACTCACTGAAGAGACATTATTTGTCGAAATGGGCATCTGGTGCAAAAACATTTGTACCGTTTATGTTATGTTATATATATATATATATATATATATATATATATATATATATATATATATATATCAGTGTTATTATTTTTTATTTAAATGTTTTTCTGCACTGTTAGGATGTTTAGAAGAACCAGCTGCGGTTTATTATGGATTCAGCGCCCCCTTACCAGAAAGCCTGAGGAGCAACGGTTCCTACACAACAAGATTAAGTTACGTAGGGGAACGTAGATACTACACCTGCGCACCGGGAACAGTTCCAGTCGGCAAGAATAGTGTGGCGTGTCTAGCAAATGGCGCATGGGAAATACCAAAATTTTCTTGCCAAGGTTACACATCACTGTATTAAGCTCATTTAAAACTGAGAGGGCTATTAAAAAAAGTAATGATAAGAAAATCGGTACCATTCAATGTTCTTGATATGAATTTGGAAATGCTACCATTAGAGCTAGCGCAGCTAGTAATATCATCATCTGATGACCAAGATGTAGTATATTACACAATATATTGTTGTAACAAGAATGAATATAAAGATATATAATATTCGATTTAGAACTTGCATGAAATTCAATAGTGTGTATTTTTAAAAAATATTTTGATTGTTCATTCGTGTCATTAATTTGGGTACCTTCTTCAGTTGAGGCCAAGAGAAATACTTTAAAGACAAAAAAAAATAAATAGATATCCAATGGAGATAAAGAAGCAGGCATGTGGATTATTGAAGATATTTTGAACATTTTTATTTTGAGATGTTTATAATTTTTGTTCGTATTGAAATTATCTGGAATATACAATATTATGTAATGAATAATATAAGGAAATAATACTGTATTATTATCAGAAACCGTTTGATATTAATTTCGTTATCATAGTATTAGTTTTTAAGATTTAAAAGATATTTCCTAATTTAGATTTACACCGTTGATATTTTTATTTTTCTATTATTATTATTATTATTTATCTATTTATTTATTTATTTCTTTTTAAATTCTTGCCCAATCCTGATCTAAGGGGGTCATCGTTTGAATGAAGACGAATCCACATTAAGTGAAGCAGTCGAAAAATAAATTAGAGTTAGGTTGTCAAAATACCATAACAAATAAACAACAGTAAAAGAAAGTCCCCCCAATATATTATGATCAGTGATATTATATCAATAAAGTCGGTTTCTGTGTGAGATTTGTGATTTCCAATACAATAAAAACACACCTTGCATACATGTATTTTGTTTTGAAAATACCCGAAATACCCACGGATTGAACATTAGAAAATATAAGTAGCAGAGTATAGGAAATCCTATGTGGCTATCATGAAATGCTCGTTTACAATACCAAAGGAAATTCTGTTCATATCACTTTGTAACATATCGTTTTATTCAGTGCTGGCAGTCTAAAATAAGCTCTCTCTCTCTCTCTCTCTCTCTCTCTCTCTCTCTCTCTCTCTCTCTCTCTCTCTCTCTCTGTTTTCGATTACAGCTTTAGAATATATGATATATTCTTTGGAGAACATTTTCGGAACATGCTTTATTTCAAAGAAAACGAGGATGTAAAGAGACCCACATCAAAGTCATATGTAAAATATTCATTCGCGCAACGCGTGATGGACCAGGGTTGGATGGCTGTTCGTTTGTTTTACGTTTGCTTTACGTTCTATCGAGAATCTTTCACTCATACTGAGAAGTCACCAGTTGTTGGTTGTACAACCAATTTCGACCTATACTTAACGCACATTGAGGTTTTTTTAACGTCCCAACGCCCGATGCGACATGGGAGGTCATGTCTGAAAGACTTGTGATTCTCCCTTCTAATTGCTTAGCGTTTGCCGAATGAAAAAAATAATACCTCTGTTTGCATCTTAGGTAGGATGGCACGAGCGGGATTCGAATTCATGACTTCCCGGTTATAAAGTAAACGTTATACCACTGAGCTACCGCTTGATGGTCCAGGGAAATTGAACAAAGTTCAACTTTCAAAATAGTGGAGGAGGGGGGAGTCACCCAAATTGTCTTTATTTCCATTATAAAATAACAAATAACCATTATTGGCACACACACCACCCCCCATTATACATAGCTGCTTAGTATACTTGCATGGGGATTCTACAAAACTACAAGAATATTTCTCTCCGATATAGAAGTCAGCTCATGTTCTGTTTTGATGATGCTCTTAAATAGGTTTAAAGTTTCGTGGAAAAGTAACGCGTAGGTTATCTGGCGAAATTAATTTTAATAATTTTGAAAACAGAAACTTTAATGGTTGCATTTTTTTGTAAATTAGAGTCAAGCATGCTCGTTCAAATGGTTTCATTCTTTAAAATATAATATGTTTGTTTATCTATACCAGCTTACAGGAACTACAATTCATTGGAATGATATTATTTTGTCATCAAAACACATACACATGATCTTTAGCGTCACTTACATCAACCAGAACAAAACAAATAACAAACAAAGATTCCTATATGAAAGAAAAAATGTGTTATTATATATATATATATATATATATATATATATATATATATATATATATATGGTATGACAATAACAATATATATACTAAAGATGCAACAGATGTCACAATATATAATATTTTTGTCGTTTAATTTCTTTTCGATTCATTTTACCTTCAAACTATACATATTCATATAATTCAAACATTTTTTAACGTTGCACCTGCTAATCATAATGGGTTTTTTTCCAGCGCAATATTTTGCGTGACTCCGTACCGAATGCAGAATGCATTGATCAAATATAACGAGAACAGCAAAACATATTGCTCACATATCGGTAATATATCAGTAATTATATGTATGATATTCAGTACATAAAATGGAAAAGCGCCGAGATGGTTTGAAATGAATTTTCACAAATACTTGAGACGGAAAAGACAAACTGAGACATTTTCCTTCCTATATGTTTTCTATATAAATGTTTTGGGCCGAATAATGAGTTCTGTAACTATAAAGAGCTTAATGATAAGGATTTTTGCTCATAAAGTTAATTAGAAGCGTGAGCTTTAAATACCAGTAATCATTTGTTAATGAAAACAAATGTACTGTTTTTCAAACTTGACTATCTAATGATCATGTTGTGTTAAATTATTAAGAAAGAACTGGTCAACAAGTTTATTTAAATGAAAAGTGTATTTTAATTCACAATTTTTTATTAATAATAATTCGTATTTTTGATAATAATTTTAATGTTTACAAATTATTTACCATAAGGTAAAATTCTTTATTATAAGGTAAAGTGGCTCATTTGTACAAGACTGTCTGATCTACATTTACTTCTTCAAAGTCTCTATTTGGTAGCAAGATGGCGTGTCCCTGACGTCATAAAAATTCTTTGCAAGGAAACAAAAAATCCAAAACTCATCACGTTGCATATCTTTATTTGCAATTGTGGCTCTCACAACAGGACAAGTATTCAGTTTATGTTGTGTGACAATACCTCCTTGATTGGTAATTTTTGATCACAGGTCAATAAATGAATTCTAATATTAGTAGTTTCAAAAGTATAGAAATAATCGAAGGTCATATATAATTCATTTTCGCCAAAACTAGCACAGCGATAATTTCATTCAGTCAATAAAGTGCGGATTTAAGTATTAAAGTAGGTCTGTATACACATTTCAGCTTAAGTCAGTCCTTCTTTACAAATACTGAGGATACTGTGTTTCATTAATGAGCGGTTGTAAATTTACTAGTCTAAAAACAGATTTTCGGGTGGCAATTAAAAATTGTACATAATATACTAGTAACTATTATCAAAATTGCAGAATGCACTGATTCGGGTGATCCCAAAGGACTTCGTTACACAGGGACCAAGAACGTGACGGTGAACGGCAAAACATGTCAACGCTGGGATGCACAATGGCCCCATGGCCATGGTATGAATAATGCAACTGAGCGGGTACGATTCAACTTTTCGTTACCTAATTTTTCTAATTTTCTATTATACAATATAATATAACAACTTAGATATGTACGTGTAGTCAAAACCCAAACACTTGAGAGGATAATCTGCTTAATCTAAAAAACTGACGAAGAATAGTAGGTATCGTTTATGTTGTCGTTGCAGCTCTAACATGGAATATTACATTAGTTAGTATTACCCTTTGCTTTTTACGACAGCAAAACTATTGCCGTAATCCGGACGCCGAACCGCGACCTTGGTGCTACACAGTACAGCCCAGCATCAGATGGGAAGCCTGTGATATACCTGAATGTTAGACATCAACAAATCATCTAATAAATGGTTACACAATTTGGGATATCTATTTCGTGAATTATGTATCTGTATGACCACAATACAATGCTCTGTTTACATCAAAGGCAACGAAGACGAATACCAAACACATTGAAAAATACACCACATTTGCCCGACTATAGAGCAAAGTAAATTACAATAACTGCGAAGGACTTATCAGTATCTTTTCTAATAGTCGTTGAAATTGACATCGCTTATATGCATTGCATATGGTTACAAGATCTATAGTTACTACACCGTCCTTATACTGTCATGTTGATTTGTTTAGCCGTTGAAATGGGATGTAAATCAATATATGTATCCTTAATAAACTAGTAATGCGTACTTTTATTAACTATGGTGTTTGTTACTGACAATCGGTTAGAAACTGAAAATGCTAAACAACACACCTACTATGACAAATTAAAAACGTGCTAATCAGTCAAAAAGAGAAAAGAATTAACAAATTGTAATAAATCAATAACAGCATCCATATTCTTGAAGTTATCTTAGGACTAAGACGTATTCTACATACGTCGTCTGACACTTCTTAGTCTTAAATGAAAAGGCTAAGATAACTAACAGTATTCAACCTGGTAATTCCTATAGAAAATACAAATCAGCAGGATTGGCAAACATGGACCCCTGGTCATACCAGAGGTGGGATCAGGTGCCTATGAGGAGTAAGCATCTCCTGCCGACCGGTTACACCCGCCTTGAGCACTATATTCCGAGCAGGTAAACGGAATAATCCGTAGTCAGAATCAGTGTGCCAAGAACGGCTTAACAATTGATATGAAACAGATCATACAACATTTGACTTAATGGTAAATTGTACTGGCAAACTTGATCGTTATAACGACCATGAAATATGCTTGTCGACTATCCTAATTTTAGGCCTTGTCATCACTTCGTTCTAATTTTAGTTCGGCATAATCCTTTCTCAAGATCATCGTAAGATTATATACACATGGCGGCAACCATGATATCAAAGAGAGGAGCTCATGAAAACCGTTGAAAGAAATTCAGAGAAATTGACAACCCGCTATATTACTTACACGATGGTTCTATCATGAGCAAGTACAGGTCTGTTTGGTTTTCATAGCCTCCCTGAGCCATTGAGATCCCTTCCTCTTAATGTCACTTGTATAGGAAGACCATTCCTTCCTAATCGTATCCACATTCCGTGAGTGGATGGACGAATTACAAACATTTATCTTCCCATAAATACTCATCTACGCCCTCTTTTTTCTATATTTGTAACGACGTTAGAGAGACTAATAAGTATATCTTGGTAAATTTTTCTCAAGTACCAAGAGATTTAATGGTAAGAGAAGCGAGGGACCAAATCGAGAAAAGTGTAAAGCATACTTTGTACATGTTTCACACGAGTAATTATATATGGTCCATGATAATGAAGTCACTGTTAAGACCCACGGGCCGCTCGTTATTTAAAGTCGTAGATAATCTTAAAATTTCTTAGTTTGTAGCATAATTATATTGAACTTTCGATATATCTGTTAAACATATATATATATATATATATATCATTTTAGTTGTATGTTTCTAGATTTTAATAGTTTACTTGAAATGTCACAATTATCATGTATATAGGTAAATGTAAAAGAAAACGAACAAGAATGTCCTTAAGTAGTTAAGACGTGTTCCTAGCAGATACATCGAGATACATCCTGAGACATGTTCCTAGCAGATACATCGAGATACATCCTGAGACATGTTCCTAGCAGATACATCGAGATACATCCTGAGACATGTCATAGATTAACCTTACGATGTTCCTTTTTCTTAAGTCATATTTTAGGAAAGTTTCGTTCACATGCCTGCTGGTCTCACGAATTCGTAAAGTTCGGGCAATTATCATCGTATTCTTTAGAAATAAGCTTACCATCACGAATTCTGTATTATTTTAAGACAGATCGACATTCTAATATAGCCTGATTAAAATCATATATTAAGATCCGATCACGTAGATTGCTACACTAGAATAATAAGTTAACGTTTGACTTTCATATATGTACCTAATCCAGTGATATAAATCTATCAACAAATTACCTTAATGAAAAGGTCAAGATAACTAACAGTATTCAATCTCGTAATTCCTATAGAAAATACAAATCAGAGAGATGGGTAAACACGGACCCCTGGTCATACCAGAGGTGGGATCAGGTGCCTAGAAGGAGTAAGCATCCCCTGTCGACCGGTTACACCCGCCGTGAGCCCTATATTACGACCAGGTAAACGGAGCAATCCAATGAAATGACGGATAGAGAGGAGGTTACGGAGGTTGCATACCCTCCCTCGTTGTTGCTTTTTCTTGGAAACGGTAATTTTTGCTATTTTGGGGTCTTCAATCCCTCTCACTTTCGTGGGGAGAAAAGGTCGCAATCTCTCGCCTTTTGTAAATTTTCGTTACCTGCTACTTAGTGATATACATCTGGCAACAAAACATTGATGTTCACATGCGTGAATTTCGTTTTTCATCTCAAAAGTTCAGTGCAACTTCACATGTCCATTTTAAGATATAAAGAACAATATATCATCCTTTGTTGGGGGTTACGAAGGTGAATCTATTGTCATATACCTATATTGATGAATACACTAGACTGCATCACATTTATTTTCTTTTATTATGAACACTAAAAACCAAAACATTTGTTTAATTCTTTTGTTTACAAGCTGATTTTTCTCCCCATGTGTACGAGCACGTGCTGTCCTTCATCGGCAGGAGGAGTGCAATTTTAACCTCAATTTTGTTGAAATTTCTTTCTATCGCCTGACTATTGATTGATTGATTGTTGTTTTCCGCCATACTCAACAATTATCCAGTTTCTTTTATTGGTGGAGGAGAGAACCCAGATACAATGTACCCGGAAAGAAAGCACCGACCTTCTGAAAGTAAACAGGCAAACATTCTCACATATATCGGTGCCAAAGAGATTCGAACCTGCGGCAAGTAGTTGTAACCGTCCTTGTGATTTTGAGCCCAATGCTCTAACCACTTGGCCACGGAGGCCCTCATCTTCTGACTACATGCATTTTCTCTAAATAGCGATTCACTTCAAATGTATGATGTGAAAATTTACAATGTTCTTCATTAGGTAATATGATGTTCTTTGCAAGGAAGATAATCTAGTCCCGATCTGATTTATGTGCAACTTATTAAGTTTAGAAGCGTTCCAATCTTAAGAAAATTGAAAAACTAAAAATTAAATATGTTGATCCCAAATCAGATAAAAATAACGATTTGGGTGGTGGTGGTGTGATGGTGGTATGTTGCTGCATGATTCATGCCGCAAGTCACATCTATCAAAATACTCTTTCAACATGTTAATGCGACAGACTCGTTTTTTTCACGTTGGCCAGGTGTCTTAACTACATAGGTCGCATCGCTGAGTTGGCTTTCAATTTCATAAGGATCACAATATCTGACCTGTAAAGTATGACCAGGAATAGGAAAAAATGCATGAACCTTATCATCTGGCTTAAAATTCCTGTTCCTGGCATCTTTGTAATACCAAACTTTCATTTTGGCTTGAGGACGTTTGAGATGTTCTAGTATCCCTTCTACAAATCTTCTTGACACCGAAATCACCTGTCATGGGTGTGTCGTGAGCTAAACTCATGATGTCCCTACGGTATATTACTGAGACCACTATCTGGTAAACCACCTGCCAGACTTCATCCCAGGTTGCGTCAGGTGATCATCCTTTTCGAGTAAGGTCCCAGTCTTTGATGTAGGCACACTTTCCGACTTAAGCGGCCTCTTCTGGTGGAGTGCTGTCTTGCTAAGTTGAATAATAACAAGGCCCTTATTTTGCTCTGACGGGAACTGCTCTCTACCGAATGTGTCCTTGTCATTGTCTAACTCTGTCTTGAGATCATCATCATCGCTGGTTTTCACTGTAGTATGGTTGTCTGTTTTCATCGAAATTGTCATCAATGTCAGCCAAGACATTGTCGCTAAGGTCAATTCTATGAGATGTGATAAGGTGTTGGACATTTTCAGCCTTGACTTCTAGTCATCGGTCTACTAACAACACAGGCTGGATATACGTCCTTGTCGTTATCCTCGGACGCGATAATGGAAGTGTTTCTCACAAACTATGGGATCTGGTACAACTTTGCCACCAGTTTAATAACCCAAGCCGCTATCTTTGCTCCTTACGAAAATATTAACTGCTGTGAAGGAGAAACTTCAAATCAAACTTTTCTCAAATTCACAACATTAAAACCTATGATTTTACAACACTTCACTCGACCATACCTCACGATAAGTTCAAGCCTAGACTTTTTGACATCATAGACAGTTGCTTCGTCAACAAAAATTGTAAAAGGAAATATTCATATTTAGTAATTGATTATCCCCAAAATTATTTTGTTAAACTCCACTCTGACTCCACGCACAAGTACTCTGAAGTTGATATCAAAAAGATTCTAGAGTTCCTCATTGACAATATTTTCGTAGTCTTTGGCGATCAGGTCTTCCAACAGCCTATTGGAATTCTTTCCATGGGCACGAATCCTGCTCCTTTGTTAGCTGACCTATTTTTGTATTCTTATGAAGCAGAATTCATTCAAAAGCTTCTATATGAGAAGACAAAATCCCTTGCTGTGGCTTTCAATTCGACATTTAGATATATCGACGACGTTTTGTCTATTAACAATGATCATTTTCATTCATATGTCGCTTCAATATATTCCAGTGAACTTGAAATAAAAGACACCACAGATCTTCCACAGCGACATATGAATGAAAATGGTCATTGTTAATAGACAAAACGTCGTCCAACAATCTTTCTTTGTAAGGAGTTTTGTGGATTTTGGAGATCCAGTATAGGTACGGTAACTCATATTTATCCGCTCCATTGACTGGGATATTAAATGTATTTAAAACTGAAGCATGATTTTGTAGAATTTCATCTTTTGAAAGGGCAGTTAGAGTATAAATGCGATTACTAAATGTGGAATTAATACCACGTTCGTTTAGAATGCAGTTGTAATAATGTGCCTTACAAACATATACCATGTTGTTACAAGCTTTCTCTTCTGGAACCAAAACATATTCCTCATGTATTCTATCTACCTCTTTTATCACTTCTGGTTTACTAAACACAGAAAAAGAGATGGTACGAATTTTTGTTTTGACATGTCTGATACGGAATTTAAATATTCATCCTATACTTTTTATCCATTCTGACAAGGTGTCAGATTTCTTCTTTTTCAGATTTAACCCATCGTCTGGCATCGACAGAGTTCAAAATAGAGAAGATTGATTGATTGATTATTTATTGCTTTCCGCCACACTCAACAATTTTTCAGTTATCTGGTGGCGTCCAGTTTTTGTTGGTGGAGGAGAGAACCCAGATACAATGTACCTGGGAAGAGACCACCGACCTTCCGCAAGTAAACTGGCAAACTTGCTCACATAACGCCGCGGCCGAGATTCGAACGCGCACCGACAGAGGTGAGAGGCTTTGTGATTTTGAGCCCGATGCTCTAACCACTCGGCCACGGAGGCCCCTATAAAAATAGAGGAGAGGTTCTGTCGCTAATTGAAAGACCGAGGTTCTGTGAATTTAGGACCTTTCAAAATAAGTGATTTTAGGTTTTCATTTTTAAATATATCAACATTGCCAGTAATGACATATCCAGCTGGACAATAGTTAAAAGAAGACAAGGAACAAGAACACGTAGGTGAATTGATTCTAAAATGGTCTATAACTTGGCACTACAAAGTTTGTTTGTAGTTAAACAGTTTGGATACAATAGTAGAAGTATATCTGTAGGAAATACGAGGTGTAGACCTGAACTTAAAATTCTGGAAAACAAGGCTGAACTTTTTTATGACGAAGAATGTTGCTTACGTTAACGGCATCAATTCCTTTGTTAGTAAATCTGATTTCAAATACATTTTGTGTAAGGGAACACCAATGACTCGTAGCTCAACACCCTGTAGAAGATTGCTCAGACAAAAACAAAACCATTATCTAGCAAACAAAAAAAAAACTAGGCGTTTCCTGTGTCTATCAAACTCTTCACTCGAGCCATTTAGTGAAAAAAATCCCAGAGACCAAAAACGAAAGAAAGAAAAAAAATACCCACCGCCATGCCTCCCTTTATACCTTGGATTTGACGCGACCATGACGCAGTAGGTATGGGCTTCAATTATTTAAAGTTTACCTACTGTACTAATTTATTGAATTATTCATATTTGGTGTTTTTGTTGATCGCATGTGGTTGGAAAATGTAAATACTATTTATCTGGAGTATTTGAATATTGAACATGTTAAAAATTGAGAAGTATTTACCGTTTTAAAACAACTAGAAGGAAGTCTGTCTATATGATATTGCAAATTCTATTCACTAAATATAACAATTGGAAGGAGCATTGCACGATTTTATTGGGAAACTATATCGTCATATATAGATGTTAACACCAAACTAACAAGTAGACTTTTTGAGAGACGAGATGATTTCATCGTCAACTTCCCAAACGTATGTAGCAGTATTCCGTCATCACCTCTTTAAAGTGTTTTTGTTTCTCAACTGAGTCGATACGGAGGACGTTATTCGTATTCTGCGGATGATCAGCAGTTTTTAGATCTAGGCAGGGTACTCACAAACAAGCTGTTGTTACAGGGGTTTCAATAGTCTCGTATAGAGTCAAAATTTCGCAAATTCAATATTCGTCATGACGATCTAGTGTGCCAATGCAACCTCTTATTGGGTGCACTGGGTGAAATGCTGTCTGATATGTCTTATACCAATTGTTAGGTCCTTCTTTACACACTTATTTTGACAATGGACTACAGCGTTTATTTGATCAGGATATAAGACTCGCGGCGGATGTGACCGGTCGACAGAGGATGCTTACACTTTTAATATACCCAATCTCACCTCTTTATATCCAGGGTACCGTATTTTCCCAACTCTTTATTTTGTATTCCATGTGGGATTGATGAGATTAACTAATGTTCGTTATCTTCACCTTTCGCCTTTATAACAACAAAAGAATTTGCGAAACGCTGACTTTGACCAACACTCTTGAAACTCCAGTAACATCAACTCGTTTGCCAGTAGCCTGCCTGGATTTAAAACTGATCACACCTTTAGAAATACAATCAGATTTCCAATTCCTTGCCTTAAAAGTCAACAAACTGAGTGTAGTTGTATGATTAATGTCTTTAAAAGAACTCTCACCAATTTATTTTACATCTAAGCATTTTGCACATTGTACCAAATCTCGCTTTTAATCCTAAGTTCCCAGAATTTCCAAAACGAGGCGATTCTTCCATCTTCAAATTATACACGTCTTTTGACGAAATTCAGTATCCTGTACTGTTTAAAATAGATGAGTAGATTACGCCTCTTTCTAATTACAATTTTTAAAATATCCTTCTTTGTATCTCCTGTGGAATAAACTGATTATTGATTAGAGCTAATCAACAGTAACGGATTCTAATCTCTCTTTGAAGTTTATCTAAATTTTAACTGTTTTAAGTTTGCATCAGTGGATTCGTTGGTTGTTTGTTTTACGTCCCGTTGAGAATTCCCACTGATGTTGAGACATAACTAGTTGTAGGTGAAGTACTACAAATATAGACCTATGCTTACGACCGTACCAGTTAGGGTTCTTTAATGTGTCAAGTCTGCCGCAACACGGGACCTCTGTCTTTAAGGCCATATCTGAAAGACCCGTGATTCTTACTTCTAAATACCGAGGGTTTGGCGAAGGACCAATCACTACGGATATTTATGTCTTAGGTTTGGCGCGGTCATGGCACGAGCAGGGCTCAAGCTTACGACCTCCCGGTTACGAAACGAACACACTACCACTGAGCTACCGCGATGGGTGCAAAAGTAGATTGTTTATAAACGTCACCCTGAAGCATAAAGTTATAAATATATTTTATACCTTAGATAAATAGAATAAGCAGCTGATTAATGATAGCATTTTAAATATATGTCGATAGCTTTGTATAGAGCAGCGCACTCTGTCATCATCTCGATGTCTACACATGTACTTCTCTACCGGAATTGCACGGAGGATTTGCATGGAACCTCCCTAACCAAAGGCATTTTCTGAACGTGATACGATCTGGTATCTTACATTATAAAAGGACATATGCATCAATTTAATATAAACACGCTTTATTATGTGATACAAGTCAAGTTGGATATCTCCAATGAAGTCATGATTTGATTCTGTAACTTCTGAACGTATATATGAAAGGTTACGGCCATTGGTATGTTTCAATGGAAATTACTAGTAATTTTGAGAATGTTGGTTGCTTAACGTCCCGATAAAGAATATTTTACTCATATGGTGACGTCACCATTGGCGGTGAAGGGCTGAAAACTTACGTCCATGGTCGGCGCTTTAGGTCTTTGAGCAGAGAGTGATCTTTATCCTATCATACATACTGTGACAATGGACCTCGGATATGGCGGTCCCATCCGAAGGAGCGCCCCATTTATTCTTCTTGTATGAGAGGTACTGAGGACCAGCGCTAACCTGGGCCTGAGAATGAATGGTTGGAAAAGGCAAAACAGCTTTACAAGTTACGTTTGTATAAAGGTATCAAAACACAGAACTAAAGCCAAAATTGCATGATTTAGGCCTGTCAATCCTTGAAACCTAAAATTGATATTTATGAAACGAAACTTAGGCCAGACTTTGATTTAGAAGTTATACTATTAATTTTCATATCGAGGTTTGTGCGGGAAACAGCATGAGCGTAATTATATGCATTGAAAACAGATGCGGTATAGTATTAATACCTATTTTTAATAGGAAAACGTTATATCTTTTCGGATTACCATGGGGTGGAATTGGGCGTGAAATTCAATGCTGTATTTTATAATGTTTGCAATTAAAAAGCAATTTATTCAAAGTTAATTTATCAACTGTCACATCTTACTCGGGTTCCGATGAACGAAAATAGGGAATTTCCAGAGTGATAAAAATAGAACATACATGTATATCATGGGTATCTAAAAAGATTTTAAAGCTATGAAATTTTGAGACTTTGCTATGGACATTCGTTCCTCAACGAAGGTTGGGAACATATTGGTTTTCCTGTTTCTTCTTCTTCTTCTTATAATTATTATTATTATTATTATTATTTCTTCTTGGGACTTTTTTGTCCACAATATTCTCAGAAATTACTCATGGGATCAATATGAACCCAATATAAGATGATAGTATACCATATGTAGATATGCGGAACGAGCGTCATTTTGTCTGAAAATTCCTGCATGTCCATGCACATGCATTGAATGTTTTGTTTACAAATTTTTGAATGGTCGTAACTTTTTTGTTTTTCAATGAAATCGTTTGATATTTATATTTTAGGTATCCCTTGAGCCCCTTTATTGACAACTTTGGTTTAAAATCACTATTATACACGTGCATGCACGTGTCCTTTGTTTTAATTGGATAAGACAAAAAATGTATATATCTCTGTTATTGTTGATGGGAATGAGATAATTTTAACAGTATAAGTAAACATTCCAAATATCTATAGATTGATGATATAAAATTAGCAAACGCTCTTGTGCGTGCACGTGCATCGTCTTTTGAAATATCAATTCTTTGAATGACCATAACTTTCGTCTTTTTTGTTAAAATCCTTTCAAACTTAGTTTCTGTATGTAGGTTGGTATTCTTAACGCAAATATATTGTAGAAAGACTTCTGCACACATGCATGCACGTGCGTTAAATTGTGATTGGTCGATTTTAAATCGCCATAACTTCCTTATAAATAGCGCAAACGACATCAAATTTATAATGTAGGTATATCTATAAAATGCCTATTGAATATTCAACATCAATCTTGAGTCTTACTCACGTGGACATTGATTTTCCGTCATTTTTGGGGTACTAACTTTCGAATTAAAAGTTAAATTAAGCTGCGATTATGCTTGCTAGCTTATGGTTCAAATGCCTATTGAATGGTGTGAACAAAAATTCCATCGTCGAGTGTGAGCGAGCGTGCAATTTCATTTTTGACGTCTAAATTCATGTATCGGTCCATAACATTTTTGCCGCACGCGTGGCGCAGTGGTTAGAGCGTCGGGCTCAAGGATCTGATGATCCTTGAGTCGGGGGTTCGAATCCCACTGTGGGACGTGGGTGCCGGTCTTTCGGATGAGACCGTATAAACCGAGGTCCCGTGTCGCAATAGGTGTGGCACCATAAAGATCCCTCCCTGCTCAAAGGCCCTGAGTGCCGAGCATAGGCCTAAATTTGCAGCCCTGTTACCGGTAATGGTGACAGCCGCCGGATAGCTGAAAAATTGCTCAGGCGGCTATAAACAAACAAACAAACAAACAAACATAACATTTTTACATTTGAATGAATGGTTTTGAAATTGATGTTGCAGATATGTATTGAGACTTCCACGGCAGTGTCAAAATCACCTCCCCGCACGTGCACTAATTTCTAATTGACCGATATTCAAATCGCATAACTTTCTTATAAACGATGTAAACGACATGAAATTTATATCATAAATATATATGTCAAATGCCTATCGAATGACACCAACATCCATGTGGTGTCTTACGTGCACGTATATGCACGTGTATTCCTTTTCTTTTATTTTTGAGTATTAAAATGGCCATAACCTTCCAATTAAAATTTATCTTGAAGTGAAATCTTAGTTGTGGGTCTATAATTTAAATGCCTATTGAATGGTTTGAATAAAAATTCATACGTGGAATTTGCGTGTACCTAAGTGCGCGTCCATTGTCATTTTTGATGTATAAATTCAATTATGGTCAATACCATTGTTGTCTTTGAAAATATTGTATTGAAATTTGTGTTGCAGATATATTTTGAGACTACCTACTCATTGGTGTTGCCAAAATCACCACCGCGCGCGCATGCACGCCCACCCATGTATTTAAATATATATTTAAATACATATATATCGCTCATGAATATGGTATATTCAATGATATTGAGATGACATGTACGCACTACTAAAACCTAAATTGTATGATCATTGGATGTGCAGATATACACTCACATGCGCGTGTATGCACTTGCATTGTTTCAGGTGTTTCTAACTTCTACTCACTGTTAGTTTCTTATTTGTCATTGCAATGTTTTGACAATGATGTTGTAGTTGTATATTTAGACTTTTAACAAATTGAGATGTTTAAGGTACTAAGTAATTACCATATATTTTTTTACAGTAACATAAAGTTGTTTGATGCAGCATTTAGTGTCAAATGTTTGTAATTATAACACTTAACACTTACTTTACTCTTTACTTCTGTCTCTACTCTCGAAAATTCAATTTTATAAAGTTCGTTTAATAATATAGGAATAAGTTCTGTCAGGTTTAATTTCTGTGATGACAAAAAATGAGTGTCTTTGTCCACAACAGTTGGCTTGTAGTCGTTTTCTTTTCTAAGATGAGAAGCAGTCCAGATTATGGAAAACAAAATGTCTTCAGATTGTTAATTCTATAATGATAATGATTAATAATGATAGGTTTTTATATAACGCTTTTTTCAGCATATACTGCTCAAAGCACTTCACAATACATTATTACCCTAGCAGACCTTATAACAGTCCAGAGCTTTCTCGATGCAAGCTACCGTTACGGCGCTAGATTAACATTCTAACAATACCTTTCACTATCTATAGCCAGGTACCTCTTTTACACTTGAGGGGTGTGAGGAAATTCGTGTAAAGTGCCTTTCCCGCGGTCAGGACTCGAACCCACAACCTTTTGGTCGACAGTCTAACAGCCTAACCGCTAGGCCACCGACGCCGCATAATATATATAAAATGACATGTGATTGAAATTTACATATAATCGTATTCTTTGCAAAGGGATTTTTCGAGCAAACGAACTGCGTTTGAAATTTGACAGCATTGCATTCTTTATACCCTGGGAATCGCATAAAAAGAAATATCCACGAAAAGTAAGTATGGATCTCAATTATTTCAAGTATACCTACTATGCATTTTGTGAATTATTCATATCTGCTGTATTTGTATATCGGATGTGTTTGAAATATTTTTTTTATCTGGTGTCTTTCAATGTTGAACATATAAGAAAAATCAGAATAATTTACCATTTTAGAAGTACGAGGACTGTTTATATCACATTGCATCTAATCATATCTGTAAGATCTATGTACAAACCTTTATGAAATTTCTGAATGTCTAATTCAAAACGGATGCTACTTGCTAGGAATTAACAGAAGGAAGGGAACAAAGTTGTATTTAGTCCACATATGGAAAGCAATATTTACAATTTCTTGTGTTGTAATTGGATGTTTTGATTGCTTGTTTGAGGATTAACGCATTCCAACCATTTTACGGCAGTTAACGATATGAAATATGCTAGGTATTCAAGAGATTCGTAGTCTCACTAACGGCTCCCAATGAGTCTCTTCTCTTTTCAAATATCAGAGAAACAATATTTTGCGTGTTCAGGAGTATGTGATCCTCAACACGGGGCACTCGTTAAAGGGCCCATCTGACGGACAATGTATCTATTAAGTCTAGTAGCATGTTGAATGCCTTTAAAAGAACATTTTTCAATTCATTTTATATCAATCATGTACAATGTACCTAAATCCTGCATTTCGTCATCATCTTTTATTCTGAAATTCTCAAGATACATCAAAACCAGGAGATTCTTATACCTTCAAAATGTTCTACATTTGACAAAATTCAGAGTTAGTTTTAAAATGAGCAGAAAATCATTATTTTAATTAGAATTTTTGTAATACGTTTCTTAGTAATAAGTTGGATGTCATAAACACGTATATAGTATTTCACGATTCCACTGATTAGCTGTAACCTCTAATTTAACATTGGGGTCTATTGTAAAGTTTGATAACTATCCTAAGTTTTAAAAAGTATATTCCTAATACAAGTTCCTGTTAATCATGATGATATAATTACATTTTCTACCATAGATAAATTTTAGAATAAGCAGCAGAGATAAAGTATGAAGGAAGCTACTCAAAGCGTACATGTAATGTAAATTATAAATTGAATAGAGTACCTTTTCGTATTATTTAATAACCTAATATTGATTGTTTGTTTGTGTTTTTTTACGTCCCGTCGAGAATTTTTCACTTATATTGAGACGTCACCAGCTGTAGGTGAAGTACCACAAATTTAGACCGATATTTAGCGCTCAGAGCTGTAGCAGTGAGGGTTCTTTAACGTGCCAACGCCTACCGTGACACGGGACCTCCGTTTTTAAGGTCATCTCCGAAGACCCGTGATTCTCACTTCTAAATGCCGAGCGTTTGACGAAGGAGCAATCACTACCTATTGTTCGTCTTAGGTTTGACGCGGCCATGGCACGTGTGGGGCTCGAACTCACGACCTCCCGGTCACGAAGCGAACGCTCTAACCACTGAGCTACGGCGACCCCGGTAAATAGTATAATATATATATATATATATATATATATATATATATATATATATATATACCATAGAGTAAAATTATGTATACATTTATTTAGATGTACCATTGTACCATTATGATGAAAAGATGAAAAAGTTAAGGTAACGAACAATACTCAATCTCCAAATTCCTATAGAAAATACAAATGAGAGAGATTGCAAACACGGAGCCCTGAACATACCAGATGTGGAATCAGGTGCTTATGAAGAGTAAGCATCCCCTGTCGACATCATTTAACGTAATGGAACGTTGTACTGGCAACCTAGATTGTTTTAACTACCATAGAAATTGCAAAATACTGACTTTAGACGAGAGTTACAAACCCTGTAATATCCACATGTTTTTCAGTAGCTTGCCTCGATTAAAATACTGATCATATGCAGAACAAGGTCTTGCGTAACGAATCAGTACTGAAATATAAACATCATATGTATGTGATAATGGAATATTGCTACATAGATAAGGGAAGTTGACTATGGAGAAATTGAAATCATCGCGTTTGTCATAAAGCTGAGTTATTAACTTGCTGTCAGCATCTATTTTCACTAAAATAAATAAGCACGAAGCAGGTATGAAAGACTTTGTAGTATCTTTTATTTCACGTTCACTGGGATATGTCGAATCGACATGAAAAGGCTAATATAACTAACAGTTACACATGGATCATTGATAATAGATAAAACATTGATATATTTAAATGTCAAATTGATGGAAGGGGCCTCAGTGGCTGAGTGGTTAGAGCATGGCGCTCAAAAGCACAAAGCCTCTCACCTCTAGTCGGTGCGGGTTCGATTCTCGCTCGCGCCGATATATGTGATAAAGTTTGCCAGTTTACTTTCGGAAGGTCAGTGGTCTCTTCCCGGGTACATTCCATCTGGGTTCTCTCCTGCACCAATAAAACTGGACGCCACCATAAAACTGAAAAATTGTTGAGTGTGGTGGAAAACAAACAATCATACGCAATCAATCGTATTGATGGACACAGCAAGAGATTTGTTCTTTTCATGTAAAAGCTTATGAATGAATTTTCCTTCATGTGAATATGAAAATAGGTCAGCTAACAGAGGAGCACAATTCGTGCAGTAAACAGTAAACTGTACTTTCTGCATCTATTTCTCCGCTGTCATGTGGAAACGTCTTGTTTGGGGAAAGGTTATGGGAGAAAACCCGGACAGAAAATCCTACAGTCGCCTACTGCAGCAAGGGCATCTTCATAGTGCACTCACTTGCCTGTGGTGTTTGGTCATATGGTGCGACTTGTTATCTGCTGTCCAAGTGTCTGTGTCTCTTTGAGTACAGCTGTCTTACCTCGGTTTGCCCCGAATCTGTGATTGCAGCTGGAGAGAGTTGCTGCTGCTCCGCGCAAACAACAGTAATTTAATACTGCGCACGGCATCTAGCGCCAAACACACTCATGACAGAGTCATACACACTACATCGCTGGACCCACTGCTGTAGGTAGTGTATAGACAGGGAAAGGCGCAGAGGGTGTGAAAAACCCCTGGGTTTGGACAGGCTACAGTAAACGGAAAGGGACCGGAAAACCATTAACAATTGCTGCTTGGAATGTACGCACCCTTCTGGAAAGAAAAGAAGCCAATCGACCAGAAAGAAGGAATGCTTTAGTCACAAGGCAGCTCAAACAATGCAACATGGACATTGCTGCCCTTAGTGAAACAAGGTTCCTAGACTAAGGAGAGTTAAGCGAAATTGGTCTTGATATACTATATTTTGGTCTGGTCGCAAAAGTGTGAGGAAAGCAGGAGTTGGTTTTGCTGTAAAGATTTCCCTTGCTTCGCAACTTGAATCGCAGTCAAAGGGTATCAACGATAGAATAATGACAATGAGACTCCCCTTGCAAGACAATACAAACGCTACTTTGATAAGTGTTTATGCAATCCACCTTGAAAAGGCCCGACGAAAACAAGAACGTTTTCTATCAACATCTGGATGAATTTGTGCGCAGCATACCCACAGCCGACAAGTTAGTCATACTGGGCCATTTCAATACAAGAATTGGGCAAACCATACCGCTTGGTCACCACGGCATTGGACAAGAGAACTTTGATGGAAGACTCGTGTTGTCTCTCTGCTCCCAACATATTTCTCGAACACAAACACCTTCTTTAAACTCAAAGATGCATACAAGACCACATGGATGCACCCCATATCTAAGCATTGGCATCAGCTATACTTCATCATATGCAGGCAACGTGACATCCGTGACTTCCATATCACAAGAGACATGATGGGTGCTCAATGCTCAACAGACCATCTACTTCTCAGATCCAAAGTGAGTTTTCAGTTTTGAAGAAAAAGAAAGGCACAAGGCAAGAAACCGCCAACGAAACTGAATGTCAGACAAATTAATCATCCAGATGTTGTATCAGCCTTACAAAGTGAACTCTCAAAACGCATTGAACAAGTAACTTTCTGCTAAGGTATAACAGAAGAAAACTGGGCCAAGCTTAGAAATGAAGTTGACCTCGCTGCAAGGGGGCTATATATGTCCTGAATAAAAATAAAACGAGGACTGGTTTGATGACAATGACAAGGATATTCAAGGACTGCTTGCTGATAAGTATATTGCATGGAAGTCCTGGCTTGCTGACAAACAATCAGACGCGGAAAGGGACAGATTTCGCTATTTCAGGAGAAAGGTTCAGAGACAACTGCACTGCGTGGAAGACCAATTATCTATATATGATCCAACCAATGATATACTGCTATGACTTTGAAAAATCAAAGCCAATAGTAAATCATTGCAATCAATCAATGTAATCAATTGAGGCCAAAAACACTTTAGAGGTCAAATTTGAGACTACGCCAGCTATTGATGTCAAGTCAAAGTTTAGGTTGAAGCCCTAGGCAAAAATTAGGAACAGACCAATTTTAAACTAGTTCAGTGGAGTGAGTCCACGTTTTATAGTATAAATGGAGAAAAGCTGTTGATTTAAATATATTTTATTGGATAAATATACAAAGGGATTGTTTGTAAGTTTTTGCAACTTAGAAAACCTCTCCCAAAATGTTTGGTAAATGTCTGTCGATGTCATAATTGTTTACCATGTAATATTTATAAAACAGTCGCACTCCGATATGTAGCATTGTGTTTCAAATTAAAAATAATATAATGACCCTGAAACTTATCTTAATAATTCACATCAAAATTAATTTAAATGTGGTGGTTCGGTTAAAGACCACATATTGGTAAATGTGGCATTTTAATTTCAAACAGGCTAGCGAAATAATCACATTGAAGTTAAAGTGAATATAAATGTAAATGTATTTGACTTTGCTGTTGCAAACTAATCAATGTTGTTTATCTACTTCTGGAAAACATCATAAAATATCAGAACACTACAAGAATTCGATAAGGGAACTACTGCATGCGATCGCGATTTATCGGACATCTACATTATATCTGATATCTTCTTTTTTTTTTTTGGAAATGTGTCATAAAAATAATTTCATTTTTATAATGTGGATTGTTTCTGTGAAAGCAGGAAGTCGGCTATTGGGCTTTGATTTCAAAACTGTGAGTCCAATGACTCGGAAAGACTGTCTCAAAATATGTCATCGCCATACGGATTGCCTCTCCATCAACTTTAACAGAAATCGTTTTTTATGCGAGTTGAATTCTCAGCAAGAGTCTGATACTATCATGGTGACGAACAGTAGTGAAGCAGAGGATTTTATCTACATCACTCGACAGTCTATACCACAAGTATGTTTTTGAAATAAAAATTTACTTCAATATTCTTGATTCTAATACTAGCATTAAGTTATATGTACGCATCTAATTTTCACATAATTAATGTGAATTTACATATCGGTTACTCCATATGGGAAAAAGCAATTTTTCGAAATTTCCAAACAGATATATAGCCAGAAAAATATATATCTTATGTGTTTTAGGAAATTGCTATATTTAGATCTTTCAATATTCCAGGACGTGATATCCCAGACAGGTGCGTGCAGCAGTGTATCATGTCCTGCTGGACAAACATGTGTAGCCTTGCAATCAAGGAAAACAACCTGCGTAATTACAAGTACGTATTTCTATTGATCACACCATTACTTAGAGTGTAGTTTCCGGCGATACACAATTAAAATGTCCTCCATCAGCAATATGATCATGTCAAATCTATAACATTAAATCGGCAGGCAATTTAGTACCAATAAGCCTTCGAAATAATGAAATACAAAATAATTATTCTGTGTCACTGTCTATGTTTCGTCATGAGCTCCTTTCCCTATCACTATTTCTTAATGAAACTGCTTTCCTTTTTTAAAAACCAAGAATCCACAAAAGGTGTTTATTCATATTTGTAACTTTCCCGTACATGTGTATTGGACAATTTGAGAACCATTGCTTGAGAAAAAAAGGTCTAATAATTCATATCATGTCAGGTGACTCTCGAGCGATTTATACAATTTATACATGTATATTGTAGAATAGCGGAGACACACTTTCAGATTAGAAACTACTTTTGAAAAGCCTACGTGAAAATGTGAGTTCATTTAAAGTAAATGATGTTTTAACGTAAGAAACGTGGAATCGCATCAATTTAGAATGTAGGATATTTCCTTCATTTTTACAACATAATACAGAGTGGAATCTGGTAAATCACAAAATAGGAAATATAGACTTAAAAACTAATATAAACTTTTATGAAAAATATCGATAATTATCTAAAGTTACAAAATCAGCAGGTTGGAAAGCTGAGCTTCGGCTGTGACATAAAATGATGTTGATCGAATGCTGTCTGCCAGCTTTCATACTAATTATTAGGCCGTTCTTTACATTACTGAATTTAACTGCGTTTTACTCTGTTTTCTTCATCAAGATGAAGGTAGACCGGTCAACAGGGGATGTTTCTTCCTGCTGGATACGTATATCACCACTTGTGTTTTCCGCTGTTCGTCTTTGCTCCACCTTCAATTTGAATTCTTTATAAAATTTACGAGATTAATCAATTTTCATTATCTTCACTTTTTTCTTTTACGCTAAGTTCAGGTCTACACCTCGAATTATGTTTTTAAGTTTTAATATTTAGAAAAATGTTACATAGCACGGAATAACAGAATTATCATTTCGTCTGCGATTCCATCGCAGATTTAATATCTAGTTTTCTGCGTTTTCAATAATAAACACACTACATGTATTGAATATACGATAAATTTAATGCAAAATATAAAAATCAGCAGCTAACATTTTAAATATTCTAAACAATCTCCAAAGACACAAACGGCAACTGTAATGAAATATTTTATCTCCGATTAAAAACAAAATTCAGGATTCAATTTAATTTGAATCATAAGCAATAATACATATACTATTATTAATGTTAAACATTTAAGAGTTGTCAAAAACAATATAAAGTGTGAAATATCCATATAATAGGTTTCAATATTGGATGTATCCGGTTAAAATTACAACGGATCATACATACATCATTTCAAAATTAGCAGTTGCGCCTCGAAAGCTCTTAAGCTTAAAGTGTTACAACAAGGACACATGTATATCGAGAAATTTTCAGAGAAAACAATACTAATATCAACCAAGTCTGTCTACGACAAAGATGTTAGACACAGGGAAGCAACAGCGTTATGAAAAGACTAAGATACCAGACAGTACTCATTCTCATAATTCCTATAGAATAGGTTCATATAACGAGAAGTGATCAATTTCATAAATCCTATATGGAATATAAATCAGAGAGATGTGCAAACACGGACCCCTAGACATGCCAGAGGTGGGATCAGGTTCCCAGGAAGAGTTAGCATACCCTATCGACCTTACACACCCCATTCGTAATTTTAGCCTTGTCAAGGATAAACATACATATAGAAATGAAACATAAACTTTAAAAGATCAAGGCAACTGCAAAACTTCATAGAAAAATCCTGTAGACACTCATTGTAAGGGGTGTCCCACATTGCAGAACAGCTCTTGTTGAACCGGCAATGGTTGGTCGCGGTATCTATGTACAATAGCAAATCACTTGAGTCACCAAGCAGAATTAGTAAACTCAAAGATACATTCATCAAGAACACAGCAACCATTTCCCACACTCCAATACATTTTGTCAATATAAATAGACCGGTTTCGCCCAAATCGTTTTAAATACATGTAAATAAACACTTGTATTAAACAATTGTGAATATATATATATATATATATATATATAAAGCACTAAGGATGACTAAACGACACGAACAATCAAAATTGTCAAATTTTCGGGACACCCAGTCCCTTCTTCAGGACAAACTACAGATATATTACATTAAGAAAACATAAAAGAAAAAATAGCACTAAATCTAAAACTACAAATAAAACGAAACTAAACTTTCAAAAAACTACATTTTGGAGTTGATTAGAGAACAGTTTAATGATAAGGTTTATATGTCCGGTCAGTCGGGTGTACTGAGTATGACTGTCCGATTCACACCTAATACGGCTAATTAGGCTAATTTAAAATCCATGTTCGAACTAATAACTAGAGAATTAGAACAAAGGGTGTTAACTCGTACGGGATTGGGGTTGATTAAGCTGATTATGGTAAAGAACATGAATTTTAAAATATGGAATTTAAAATTTAAATAGGGGGAGGGGAAAAATAGAAGGCTTAAAAGGGAATCAAAGAAAGAAACAAACACTAAAAAAAGGCTGACAGTGTTACAACTTTTATGGAGAAACAGGTGATGGCTTATGAGGCGTTCATCTTAAGGAAGTCATTTTGTTTGTTCAAGCCATTTGGTCTGAATGATTTGAGTCTGTGCATCCAGAACTTTTCCTTGCTCTTCCTCTCTGAGTCCGTCCAATGGGGGTTATGGTCAATAACAACGACTGTCATGTCCTCCCATTTGTGACCAGCTAGATTAAAATGTTCCCCGACGGGTTCTTTTAGTTTTTTGGTCTTGATGGTGGAACGGTGGTTGTTGATTCTTCTTCTGAGGTCACCTGTTTCACCTACATATTGCTTAGAACAAACTTTGCAACTGATGAGATAAATGCAGTTGTCTGTGCGGCAAGACGTATTCCCAAAGATTTTATAGGTGCGTCCTGTAATGGGGCTTATGAAGCTGTCTGTGTCAGAGCTGTGCTTGCACATGAGGCATCTGGCATCTGAACAAGTTTTGAAGCCACCATTGGGTAATGGGTTGTCTAGTCTTGCTCTGACCACCATATCCTTCAAGTTCCTTGGGCGTTTAAATGCAGCCATTGGTGGATTCTTGAAAAGCTCCGCCATCCTTTCATTAGCATAAAGAATCGGCAGGTTTTCCTTGAGAATGGTGTTAAGGTTCTTGAGGACAGGATGGTATGTCGTGACAAGTGGAACCCTATTACTGTCTTTCTTTTCGTTGTATTGCAATAAGGTTGTCCTGTCTTTTTTTGAGACCTCATGAAATGCGGTCCGACTGACCGGACATATAAACCTTATCATTAAACTGTTCTCTAATCAACTCCAAAATGTAGTTTTTTGAAAGTTTAGTTTCGTTTTATTTGTAGTTTTAGATTTAGTGCTATTTTTTCTTTTATGTTTTCTTAATGTAATATATCTGTAGTTTGTCCTGAAGAAGGGACTGGGTGTCCCGAAAATTTGACAATTTTGATTGTTCGTGTCGTTTAGTCATCCTTAGTGCTTTTTATATTCGATTTCGTGACTAAGTATCTACTCGTTAGATCCGACACTTTAGGATTTCTAGTGTTGTTGGTTTCCTAGTGCTTTTATATATATATATATATATATATATATATATATATATATATATACTGTATATCAAAAAATCACTGAAATGGGATTGGTTTATCGCAATCAGTCAATTAGTCATTAATAATTATTGTATTTGTATCCATTTGAACAAATCTTGGCTAGATGCAGCACGCATCAAACTGCTATCATAACAACAGTTGAATGGTTGTAAATTCCAATCAGTATAATTTCAGACCTACTATCACATGAGAGAGTAACTGTCACGACTATTGTTTCCTTTGTAGTTCCACACTGTTATCAATGCCCGGATCTTGAAGACTAAAATGGAGTACATGCATTTTCTTTCCCACATAGCAATTGGTACACGATACATAAATATTAAAATGCACCAAAACAAAATTCCTTAGGATGGAAAGGGTGGTTAGAATAACAACACATTGTATTTCCTTATATTTTACCTATATGTATGATAGATTGTACCATCCTTTATAGCGGCCTTCGTCTTACAGAGTCTTAGTCATAGAGGGAAAAATTCCGAACCCGACCTATATTTACATCTAATATAATGGACTAACACTATAATTCTTTCTGTTTCCCTTTTTAAATAATTTATATTTTATGTTATGGCATTATTTGAAAATAAATTAAATCAGTGCCAGTTTCACATAAGTTGAAACCGAAACTTGATATAACACCGTCCGACTACGGTTTAAAGATAGGGAATAGAACAGTTTTCAATCTCAGAAATTCTACAAAATACAAAATGAAGAAAAGGGCAAACACGGACCTCTGTGCACACCAGGAATGCCTAGAAGGACTAAACATCCCCTGTTCACCAGTAACACCCGCGGTGAGCCCTACATTTTGATCAGATGAACAAAATATTCCGTAGTCATACATGTTCCTAGGGTCGTCATTGAATACACTTCTAGTCAATAACTCAGGTCTCAATGTTCATGAAAATTAAATTCTGTCTAGTTCACATAAGCATTTTCTGTCATAGTTACACTAAATCAGGCATTGCCTTTAAACAGAATGTCGCCTTCAAAACCAATTACGTACCAGGAATAGCAACACTAATAATTGGTTTCGCAAACACGTTAAATTAATTAATTTTCACCTCGTGAATAAAAGATATAGTGAATAAATTCCAATATCGAACCGGATGATTGCTAGTTGAATGGAGATAGCTGCACTGCCTTCCCTATGGAAATACTATACATGTACCAGTGTGGTTATTTTTCTTTTCCTGAATAATACATAAAATTATTCAGTTCGAAAAATACATCTATTTTTCAAATTGAATAGTTTTCACCTTGCAAAATGTAGCTGTATACACTCTAATCGCATATATAATGTAGTTTTCGTGCTTAGACTTTATTGGTTTGATCGTTTTCATTTTGTTTCTAATGTTTTTCATGTAGTCATTCTCCCGTCCAGAAGAAGGGGCAGATCGTCCCGAAAATTTGTTTGACAAAATATTTATTCTTGTCGTCGGTCATTCTAGTGCTTTATATATATATATATATATATATATATATATATATATATATATATATAAAGAGAGAGAGAGAGAGAGAGAGAGAGTTAGAGAGAGAGTTAGAAGTGTTCAACCATACATTTGGTTGTTTCTGTAAACTTTAACAAGCGAGAACAAGGTCAAGAAAATACTTCTGATGTCAGAACAATATCCACCAAATTTCTGGTAATCAAAGGCCGTAAGCGCCGGGCATAGGTTTAAATTTTACAGCCCTTCACCTGCAATTGTAACGTTTCTATATGTGTGAAAAATTACCCAACAATGCACAACTAACCAACTTCCAATCCCATGAACTTCAAAGAAATTTATACAATGTTTCGATGTGCAGAAGTCATATCCACGCAAAGACATCTCAATGAAACCGTGAGATTTTGGTAGTCCACTAAACGTGATCCTGAAGAATTTAAATGATTTTATATTAACTTGCATTTACCTTTCAAAGTCAAAGAGTTGTAGATCAAATGCTTGACAAGTATAGTTGAGAAAAAATGTGTTTTACGGTGCGGTCAGTAGGATACAAACAGACTGGCAGACCAAAATGTGTTTTACGGTCCGGTCAGTAGGATACAAACAGACTGGCAGACCAAAATGTGTTTTACGGTGCGGTCAGTAGGATACAAACAGACTGGCAGACCAAAATGAAAGTAATGTACAGAGTTGATCGTCATTTTTTTTCTTTATCTTCGTTTATGAAGGACAATATCATAAAATTGTATAAGATCCCCATTCTCTCCAATTTGAATATGCATTTGTTTTCTAAGGTGTCATTATTTAACCAAAATGAACCGAAACTAAGTTTGCTAGTAATCACAATTATTATGGTCACACTATTATCAGGGAATTTTATCAGACTTGTTCGAGTTTACGCAGATAGCTGAACTTCTGGTTAAAAGAGATTGTTTACCACGAATAGTCATTTAGCTAAATGTATAAAGGAAATTATATGTTGAACAAATTATGTCTGCATAAAATAGACAACAGGGTGTGTTTGTAACATAAGTTGAATGGATGGACGTATACGTCATATAAAACTTATAGCACCAGATTTCAAGTCTCCCATAACCAAAAGGAATTAGAATGGCCCTAATTCTTTACTATGAATGTTGCCCATATGAAGGGCGTCCCAAAAAGACATAGACAATGTTAATATTGCTCAAAATACGCATCAAATCCAAAATATTTTTATATGAGAAAACCTTGACAAATAAAAAAAAAATGAAATATGTAATAGAAGAGATAAATGAGATGCTACTGAATAAAAATCGATAAATGAGATGTTACTGAATAAAAAGCAATAAATGAGATGTTACTGAATAAAAAGCGATAAACGAGATGTTACTGAATAAAAAGCGATAAATGAGATGTTACTGAATAAAAAGCGATAAATGAGATATTAATGAACACAAAAGAGATAAATGAGATGTTACTGAATAAAAAAGAGATAAATGAGATATTATTGAATAAAAAGAGATAAATGAGATGTTACTCTATAAAAAGAGATAAATGAAATGTTACTGAATAAAAAGAGATAAATGAGATGTTACTGAATAAAAAGGGATAAATGAGATGTTACTGAATAAAAAAGAGATAAATGAGATGTTATTGAATAAAAAGATATAAATGAGATGTTACTAAATAAAAAGCAATAAATGAGATGTTACTGAATAAAAAGAGATAAACGAGATGCTACTGAATAAGAAGCGATAAGTCAGATGGTAGTGAATAAAAAGCGATAAATGAGATATTAATGAATAAAAAGAGATAAATGAGATGTTACTGAATAAAAAGCGATAAATGAGATGTTACTGAATAAAAAGCGATAAATGAGATGTTACTGAATAGAAAATAGATAAATGAGATGTTATTGAATAAAAAGAGATAAATGAGATGTTACTGAATAAAAAAGAGATAAATAAGATGTTATTGAATAAAAAGAGATACACGAGATGTTACTGAATAAAAAGAGATAAATGAGATGTTACTGAATAAAAAGAGATAAATGAGATGTTACTGAATAAAAAGCGATACATATATATTGTTGGCGCACGTGAAAAATAAATAGATATTTTCAGTATACCACTCAGTTATATCAAAGCAAATATTTTCATATTTAATATATCGCATTAAAATTTATATCAATGGAATCTGTGACTCGTTTTCCGGGTAATTCCGTGGCCGAGTGGTTAAAGCATCGGGCTCAAAATCACAAAGCCTCTCACCTCTGTCGGCGTGTGTTCGAATCTCGGCCGCGGCGTTATGTGAGCAAGTTTGCCAGTTTACTTGCGGAAGGTCGGTGGTCTCTTCCCAGGTACATTGTATCTGGGTTCTCTCCTCCACCAACAAATACTGGACGCCACCAGCTAACTGAAAAACTGTTGAGTGTGGCGGAAAGCAATACATAATCATAATCAATCCGGGTAATTCTTAGTCAACATTACGCAGAGACGTTAAGGCAGGCTATGAAAATCTTTGCTGAGATAAAATCTGCGAAACAATGTGACGTCATCATTGAAATATGGATATCACTATAAGCATACATATTCAATTCCACTTTAATTTTCATGCAAGTTTTACTCATTAAAAAATAATGCAGCTACTACGATCCAACAAAATACGAAATGTTAAATTGCTGTCGAGTAATTTGTATCTGATCAGTATGAAAGTAAAGCGGCAACGTCGATAACTATGCATCGAGTGAAGATGACACATGTGTAAAGTACGTCACAATTAAAAAAGATATTTTCGTAATAAGTATAATACATTGATAAATAATTCAAACATCAAACTACGAAAAATTAATCACAATACCGTTATTTCTATTAAACGTAAAATTATATATATATAGATATGTGTGTGTGTGTGTGTGTGTGTGTGTGTGTGTGTGTGTGTGTGTGTGTGTGTGTGTGTGTGGATAGATAGATATATAGATAGATAAATAGATAGATAGATAGATAGATAGATAGATAGATATAATTTTCCATATTAGAATATATATAACAGTCTTCATAGTTTTAATTGAACTTCATTTGGTGTTGTACATAGCAATCAAAAAGATTTTTAAACATATGACATGTTTTCTCTCAAAGAGAGGGAGGAGAAAACAAAATGGGACCAAAACGATAATAAAAAAACACAAATAACAAAACAAAAGAAAAAATGCAAAGAAACAAACAAAATATTCAACAAAGTGTTTTCTATTTCAAACTTCAAAATACTAACTGGGAATGGGAGCAGGGGCTTTTCGTCCTTCAATTCATCAGTTCTACAATGTAGACTGGGGGAGGGGGGGGGGGGGGGGGGGGGGGGGTGCCAGTCAATATTACTGCATATATCTTACTTGCAGATGTGAAATAACTAACTTTACAAAAAAAGATTAATAATATAAAAATTTCGGAAAATAAAGTTTATTCAAATCAAGTGGCTAATCTTTTGTTTAACATGACGGAATCAAATGCTATAATTTGTTTTTTCATTGGCTAGACGGGGAAGGAGTATGTACGTAAGATATATACATGCTGTCCACACTTAGATGTCTGCGCACGACACTGCTGACACCATGCAAGTTCTAGTGTCTGTGTATAACTTTATACATGCAAGATACATGAAATACTGCATGAAAGGTAATGACAGTGATATCGCCAAGGAACCACAATGTCCATCTACATGCATGGAGTGGAAGAAAGGACTGCACTATTTAATTTAATACCACAGCACAGTATTGTATTGTAAAATGTACAGCCCTAAAATATATTAAATATAACAGTAAAACGAATTCACAAAGTATATTAATCAGTAATTATACTGTAGAATGTTTCACCATATTTGATATTCTCCATGACACAGATGTATATTGCACGTTATTCAATGAATGACATTCAAGGGAAACAACTGCTTACCTTGAGAAACGATTTCCACACACATATCATATCTTATTAAATGTACAGGGACTAGATATATCTTATGTCTAAAAATATCAATTTACTCTGAACAAATTAATCAGATACCGGGTACTACTAACTATGAGCATAAAATGACACCAACTTTTCAATGATTATGAGAAGAATCATTCTTACGGTAATTACTTAGTTTTCAAATATATGTATAAGTTAGAGAAATAAAGTATAGTGGATTGAAATTTTAAATTACATTTAATACACATAACTGTACATACATTTTTTTTTCTTTAGGTTCATTTGAGCTGTTAATAAGTATATGCCACAGTATAAATAAGCGACTTTCATAGCAAAATGTAAATGGTTTCAAATACATGATAGTCTTAATACAGTTTTTCCATACAGATGCCAACACATCCATTTATAATACAGGTCTTCCTTTCCAACGATCTAGAAATCACCAAGCACTTAGTTCTCTACACACCAGAAGGCACATAAGACCTCAAACCACTCTGTCTACTGTTACTATCTTGACTTCATTCCAGCTTCTCCATCCTACACTTCTTACTGCTTCTACTCTCCTTTTCCAGGCTGTGTTTGGTATTGTTAGTGTCTTTTTTACCTTCTGGTGACCACAGATGATGCCACCTTCTCTTGTAATACGTGTTTTATCCGGTTACATCGTCGTCTCCTCAGCTCATCACTTATTTTATTCGTGTCCGCCATATCTGCCTTTTCCCTGTTTGTGGGGTCTGTGGCCTAGTGGTTAGGCTGTTAGACTCGCAACCGAAATGTTGTGGGTTCGAGTCCTGGCCGCCACAGGACCAACGCTGTGTCCTTGGGAAAGGCACTTTACACGAATTCCCTCACTCCACCCAAGTGTGAAAGGGGTACCTGGCTATAGAAGGTGACATATATTCTTAGAATGTTAGCGCTCTAGCGCCTTAACAGCAGCTTGCACTGAGAAAGCTCTGGAATGGTATGAGGTCTGATGGAGTAATAATGTATTATGAGGCGTTTTGAGCAGCATATGCTGGAAAAAACCGCTATATAATAACCAATCATTATTATTATGTTTGTCCCCATCTGCTGCCATGATCCCCCTCAAGCATCTGAACTGAAATGCATCCACTTTCTTCGATCTTCTGTCTTTATCAACTTCCAACATTTCTGAAAAATAATGCAAATATACCACATAACACATGCATATCTGAAACAGTATCCATACCATAATATATTTTACATGAAATGTCTTATAAAATATATTTTGTACGTTTGTTTAACATCCCATTATGATTTTGTTACTCATAATGAGACATCACCATCCCATAAAATTAATTTGGATTTATGCTTAGTGATCCGAATCGTATCAGTAAGGTTCTTTAATGTGCCAATACCTGCTGTAACATGGGACCTCTGTTTTACATGCATATCCGAAAGTCCCACAATTCTCACTTCTTAATGCCTAGGGGGCCTCCGTGGCCGAGTGGTTAGAGCACTTTTGGAAGGTCGGTGGTCTCTTCCCGGGTACACTGCATCTGGGTTCCCTCCTCCAACAATAACAACTGGACGCCACAACATAACTGAAAAATTGTTGAGTGTGGCGAAAAACAACAAACAATCTATCAATCTTAATTACTGGGTCATTCTTAAATAAGATACTGGATGTCAAACATGGTTAGTAATGCAAAGATATGTTTTTCATATAAAGTTGAGTACCGTGCTGTAGTTTGGTTGATTGATTGATTGTCAATTGTTTTACGCCACACTCGACAAGTTCGGTACTTGTATTTAATATAAAAGGTAAAACAGGCAAGGAAATACACGAAGAGTTGGTCGACGTTTAAGGGTCTTCTGTACCATCTTATGCTCAGGTTAAATTCTGGGTAGGGGAATTCAAACGCGGTAAAAAGTCTTTAGAAGATGAAGTCAGGTCTGGGCGTCCACTGCATGCCACCGACGAAGTAATGTGTAACATAGTTCGGTGTCTGGTATACTCTGATTGGCGAGTTCAGGTGGAATAGCACAGGCATTAGGTATTCCACACAGTAGCGTTTCAGCAATCTTGAATGATCATTTAAGTATGCAGAAGCTAATAGTCCGTTGGGTCCCCAAATCCCTTAGCGATGAGCAAATGGCAATCACAGCTTCAGTATGCAGCGCCGTATTGAAGTGTATGAGGTCAAACGATTTTTTTGTTGCGTCTTGTGGCTGTATATGAGACTTGGTTTCATTATCATGAGCCAGAGAATAAAGCTCAGAGTCGTCAGTGGGTAGGGCCGGTGTCCCCAAGGCCAAATAAATTCAAAACACAACCATTTGCTGGCAAGGTGATGACCACAGTATTTTGGGACGCAAAAGGCGTTATTATGTTGAACTTTTTTACCCAAGAGAAGTACAGTAACAGGGGTGTACTATGTAATCTTGGTACACCAGCTGAGAACTGTCCTCCTTGAAAAACGCTGCGGTAAACTCTCTAAAGTATTTTGCTGCAACAGGACAACGCGAGAGTTAACACTTGCAAAGTTGCAGTGGATGCTGTAGTGCGAAATGGGTATGAATTAATACCACATCCTGCTTATATTTCTTCCTATCCCCAAATTGGAAAAAGGATATCCGTGGACGTCATCTCCGGTCTGGCGAAGACCTCGTGACAGCAGTTAAGGAGCGGGTCTATGAAAAGTTCCCTGTCTTTTTCAGTTCTGGATTGATCACCGTTGGTTTAAGTGCATCACACTAAAGGGCAATTACTTTGAAAAAGAAGAGATGGATTTAAACCTGAAATAAGTTTGATTGGTTACTTAATGAATCGCCTAAGCTACATTGTAATATTCAGGAGCAGTATAAAACAAGATGTGTTCTTTCACAAAACATGTATGCCTTCGAAAGTAATTAAACTTTGCAATATCAAGTTTGGGACCCAGTGGGAATCCGGGTTGTTAGAATAGATCCTCAGAACCCCTTATTTGTCGTAAGAGGCGACTAAATGGGTCGGTCCTTCGGATTAAACCGTAAAAACCGAGGCCCCGCTTGACATCTATTTTAAACCCAAACTCAACGTAAGACCATATAAATGCACGTTAATATTCCGCATCCAATACCCTGTATCTTAATACTTTGGATAAAAGATGATTATTTTTATCTATGATCTATTGGTTCTTAAACATACCAGTAATCAGCAGTCATAATCCAATACAGTTTTACGTTCGAAAAATATAAACGAATATCCAAAAAAGATTTTATATTTCTTTGATAATTTTTACTTGTTAATAGTAATAGCTAATTTGCATACTTTAGACCTACACATATAGTTCAGTAACGGTTATTTGACGTGCAAACAGTCGTGTCACATGGCCACGTTTTTAAAGTTTCATCTAAAAGACACGAGGCTCTTAATTTCCACATGTCGAGTATTTGGCAAAGAAATACATCGTGGTAGTCACTACCTATTTTTACGTCTTACGTTTGACGCGGCGATGATACAAGCGCGACACAAAACTCATGACATCCCTTTAATGAATCGAACGCTCTCACAACTGATCTACCGGTTTATATCATGTAGAAAAACTCCAAAAATACAGTTGATCCCCTCTTGAATTTTTACTTGTTTCTCAATTTTGACCTCTAGGGAATCGCTTGACTCTGAAGAAATATTCGGCGATATTTCCCAAAAATAACTCCTATGTTCAAAATTCTTACAGATGAGGTAAATAAACATTTACGAAAAAAAACCATACCGAACAAACAGAACACATTTCAGAAAATAATACTCGTAACAAATATTGATTATTAAATTGATTGATTGCTGATTATATATTGTTTAACGTCCCGCTGGAGAATCTTTCACTCACATGGATACGTCATCATTGCCGGCGAAGGACTGGAAAATTTAGACCTATCCTGAGCGCTTTTGGCCTTTGAGCAGTGAAGGATCTTTAACGTGCCACACCTACTGTGACACATGACCTTGGTGTTTATGGTCTCATCCGAAGGACCGCCCCATTAAGTCGCCTCTTACGACAAGCAAGGGGTAATGAGGATCTCCACGGGGTTTGATTATTAAAGCAGGTGAGATATACTGAATACGTCATTCGAACTTAATGCTGATAGACAATGACATCTCTTAGATATAGATACAAGAAAAGTCACCTAAATTAATAAATTCCGTAGTAGCATAATTGCAAATCTATTACATTTTGCATCTCAAATCAAGCCATAACAGCTTAATTTTGAGGTATCCAGATTAAATATCAATAATTCATTCTGTTCTTGTAGAAACAAGAAAATGAAACCAATAATTTGTTGTATGTAAAAAATTGTAGATTTATCATAACATCATTCTGACCACCACTTATTATATCAATGCATGACCCGAATTGGTCCAATGTTAGCGATGGCAAATGTGAGAGGTACGAAATAGTTCAATGTTACATGTCCTTGTGTACCATCCCAGAGCTAACCCGTTCACAGCCTCTAACCCTGATTAATCAACAACTTCAAATACCAGGGATATTTGAGTATGGTAGAGACGTGATGGTCTAGACCTGTACACTCCTCAGGACAGATAGAATTACACAGTTCGAAATAAAAAAAAAAAACCATACGACCCTCGTCCAGATCAACACCCGTTTTTTTTTTGTATTAATGACAATCCTCTGGCAATGGTAACTCCCTCGCATCCGGGTATGGGGTGAGTAGTAGAAACCCCACCTAAATGAAATATAAAACCAGTGCGAGTTGTGAGTTAGCCAGGTAAATACCACTTTATTAATTAAACATTCCATTATGAATTACACTGTAATACAATAAATAAACTACAATTCACACTAAAATATTATTATAAACATCTTTACAACACTTATTATGGACCCAAATGTTCTTAAAATGATACATTGGAATGCCTATGACTTACCTAAATGAAATATAAAACCAATGAGAGTTGTGAGTTAGCCAGGTACAAATACCACTAGCCAACTTCTCGCAGAACCGGGTTTTATATACTAACAAGTATCTTTGAGCTGTTCTCAAAATTCCTTACCTGATCTGTAATATTTCCGAACTATGCACTCTTGGCATTAATTTTGAATTTGAACTTTAAACACTTTCACTTCTTTCAATTTAATGTTTCGATTCTGTCATTGCGCATTCAAAATTATCTTACAGTTCTTGCACAATAGTAAGTCTTATTTTTAGATCACTAGTGTATCCAAACAATTGACCTTACGACCTGCTTTTGCATTGCCTATCCACTGCCCATGCCCATATCTATTGACAACGAAAAATTCACAAAACTATTACACATAATTTATACAAATAGTTACCCCTAGGTCACAGGAATTTCCTTGGTCGTCAATCGTATTAACCATGCATTGAATGGCTGACCAATGCCGACACTATTCATAACGGTAACCCTTGGTCGACCTTGTGTTCGTACTCGCACAGATATTGTTAATGTACAAAACCTTAACCCAAAAATACTTATTTTGTATCCACACACACATGTGCAATACTATTGATAAATGTTTTATGATAGATTTAAATAGCTTCTGTGGTAACACGTATTTTATTATATGTTTCTTTCTTATTATGACATATAAGCCAAAGAAGTTCAAGACGTAATCATCTGCTGGCAAGGTGATGGCCACATTTTCTGGGACACAAAAGGCATTATTATGTTTGCCTTTAACTCAAGAGAAGTACAATAACTAGAGTGTACTATGCAAACTTGTTAGAACAGCTGATAACCACTGTCTGTGAAAATTGCCAAGGTAAACTCTCTAAATGTGTTTTGCTACAACAGGGCAACGCTAGAGTCCACACTTGCAAAGTTGCAATGTATGCTGTGGAGCTAAACAGGTACGAATTAATACCACATCCTGCCTATTGGCATGACCTAGCTCCTAGTGTATTCTTCATATTTCCAAAAGTATATCCGTGAACGTCATTTCGTGTCTGCTGAAGAAGATATGATCCTGCCTTTTCAGTTCTGGGCTGATGGCAGCACTTAAACACCGTTGGTCTTAGTACATCACACTAGAGGGCAATTACATCGAAAAAGAAGAAGTGGATCTTAACCTGAAATACGTTAGGCTGGTTGCATGTTGGCTCGCCCTTTTTGTATAACCGAAGTGTCACTAATGCGAGGGCAGGGGTAGATGCGCAACAGAGGTAGATACAGCCAGTTTAGCTGATGTCAACAAATTTACACTTCTGATTATTTACAAGCCGTATCCATCCCCATCATCTTTGCCAAGTTAATCCTCTCCTTTGTTACACTTAGAAAGGTTCAGTTTGTTTTGGAGTTGCTATGGAAAGTGTCTCATAATTCTGTGTGCTTATGATTCTATATTTAGACAATTTAATATTCATGCAGATTTATATTTTCTGACAAAGGAAGTAGCATTTGGAGAGGTTTAGTAATTGCCAAAGGTATTGATAAAAATATTAACTTCCTACAAATGACGATTTGACTCCGGGGAAAAGGGAACACACGTCAAGGACGCTAGTGGTGTAATTTCCTTGCTTCACTGTTGTTTTGAGAATTTTTAACTAGGTGAAAAAGAATGCCACTTACACTGTGATACGCTTCAAGTCGGAAACTAAAGAAATAAAAAACGTAACGAATAAATAAGCGCAATTTGTAGTTGTACATATATTATAAGTTTTGCAATTCTTAAAGAAGCAATTTAATTTTACTTTGAGGAAGAAAACAACAATAAAATTTCATGTTGGCGTATTTACTTTGGAGAACGCCGCGTAGTAATCATACCAAAATACAATTGCACATATCAAGTTTCTAATCAAGGCAAAAGCTTAGTGGAGGCCAGTTTGCTTACATCAAAAACTTGTACAGAATCTCCGAAGTCGATTCTTTGGATAGGTTAGCATCCGTGGTAAGAAAACCCATGGTGTCAAATGAGATATATTCTGTAGTGCTGACGGAGAATGCCTGCATTGGAAGACATTCACATTCATCAAATTTGTACCGTAGATGTTTTATATCACAACCACTGGGTGAATGCCTCTGCTGGTGGACTGTTAGTCGCCGAGATTATTCACAAGTCCAGTTGCTAAGTACTTCGGTACTAGCATGAATTACGTATAAAAATTTGCTGTGATAAAATTAAGAAATTCATTTCAAAATTAGAGATTATCTTCCTCATCATAGCTATGATCCTTTGCCGGATTTGGCTCCACTATTTGGTATTTTTGGTTCTTTCAACTTTTCCAAGTTTGTTCTTATTTCGGATATCCAACAATTTTGATCTGAGCATCACTGAAGAGACATTATTTGTCGAAATGCGCATCTGGTGCATCAAAATGTGTACTGTATATGTTTGATATCACAACCAATGGCTCGATGCCTCTGCTGGTGGACTGTTAGACGCCGACGGTATTCACCAGTCCAGTTGCTAAGTACTTCGGTACTAGCATGAATTACGTATAAACATTTGCTGTGATAAAATTAAGAAAATCATTTCAAAATTAAGGATTATCTCCCTCATGCATAGCTTTGATCCTTTGCCGGATTTGGTTCCAGTCATTGGTATTTCTTTGTTCTTTTAGCTCTTCCAAGCTTATTCTTATTTCGGATTTCCAACATTTTTGACATGAGCATCACTGAAGATACATTATTTGTCGAAATGCGCATCTGGTGCATCACAACATGTACCGTATATGTTTTATATTTATCTACTTCATTCCGTTCAGGGGTATATTAGACACTTTGTCTTCCAAGCAGTAAAATAATCGTTTAAAACGTGTTTTTGAAATCACTTAAGAAATGGGCTGTAAAAACCTTGTTCGTTGTGTTACTATATATCTTTTTTTTTCATTTGGTAAAAACAAATCATGAAAGGGGATATAGGGGTACAGCTCTATAACTCATTGGCTTACTATCCCAAAATTTCACACGTTGATCATTTCCAAACATTTATAGTACTCTCTTTCTGAATCGACACGGAACAAAACTGAAACTTCTAAAACTAGGCGTGGATGCATAGGCCATACAGTCCCGAAAATTCATCCCGGCAGCTGCTTTAACCAGTGAGAGACCTCAATACTTGTTTAGATTTATTAGACCCTTTGTCAGTGGCCGCATAAGGACACAGTCGTTCCCTCTCCCTACGCAAAGGAGGAGAAAAAGATTCTACTATCTAATCGATTTTCAATTGTATATGCCATAATTTAATTATTTGTGGAATGTGTGATATACGTCTAGGTATCAGATGATAAACATTTAGTTAATCTCTTCTGTACAATTACTTTTAAGATAGTCACAAAAACGTAACCAAAAATGCAATTTAACCCAAAACCATGACGACAATGCAAATTTTAGCTTTAATTTCCATGGGAATTTTTGATGTCATTATCATTGGAATGTAATGTAGTGCTGTATAAAGAAAGAGGAAAATAATTCTATATAAAAGATTTTCAATCAGAAAGTGATATATTTCACTTAAAGGTGATTTTTTTTTATATTCTACACAAATGCTAAAATCATTACACTCCTGAAAAGAAACTAGGCGAGTATACTCAATCTGCTTTGTGATATATACAGACTTTATATATATATATATATATATATATATATATATATATATATACTACTCAAAGTTTGATAAGGATCATATAGTTCTTACATTATAAAATCAATATATGAATTGATAAGACACGTAAATTTCATCATAGTGTTGGACTGACCCCTCTTGAGCCTCAAAACACAGGTTAGGTAGGGAAATGCATGCTGCAGTGATCATGAGTAGCACGTGAAGCATGGTACCCACATTATTCACATTTCTGAGTGCTTGTCGTTGATTTGAATTTGGCCATTGTCTTTACATCTGACCTCGTTTAAGTCACTGTTACTCTATGAAAATGCCTCCACAACGTCAAAGACGTCGTTTGACTATTGAAGAATTGGCCAGATGCATAGGAATGCTCGAAAATGGTGCAAGACAACGTCACGTTGCAGAGCTATTGGGTGTCAGTGAGAGCGTTGTTTGCAGAGCTTGGAGCCGGTATCAAGCTCATGGTTCAGCTTCTCATCGACATGGAGGCGGCAGAGAAAGGTCCACCACGCAGCAAGATGACCGTTTTCTCTTGATTTCAGCACGACGTCATCGGTTTGCAACGGCGACTGCGCTTAGAAATGATCTTCTGAATGCAACTGGAGTTAACATTTCCACGCAAACTGTGCGTAATCGTCTTCATGAAGGTGGTCTTCGTTCCCGGAGAGCCTGTATTCGCATCCCTCTTACTCAGCGACACAGACAAGATCGTTTGAATTGGGCCAGGGCTCATGTGAATTGGAGGGTTGCTGATTGGGCCCCTGTACTTTTCACAGACGAGTCGAGGTTTTGTGTTGACTTCACAGATCGTCGTGCACGAGTGTGGAGAAGGGCAGGAGAACGATATCAGGACGCTAATGTTGCTGAACATGACAGATATGGTGGTGGGTCGTTGATGATTTGGGGAGGAATAAGTCGAGCTGGACAAACTGATCTCCATGTCCTAAGGCGAGGCACGATGACCGGAGTGCGCTACAGGGATGAAGTCCTGGATGTGTACGTGAGACCATATGCTGGTGCTGTTGGTCCTGACTTCATCCTCATGGACGATAATGCACGTCCACATCGTGCTAGGGTGGTGGACGAGTACCTGGAACGTGAGACAATTGTTCGTATGGACTGGCCAGCTCGTTCTCCAGACCTCAACCTTATCGAGCATGTCTGGAATATGCTTCAGGTAGCGATTTCACGTCGTCCTGTACAACCAGCCACCCTCCAGGAACTTGAAAATGTTCTGATCCAAGAATGGAACAATATCTCTCTTGCGTCCATTCAAAACCTCGTTGGAAGCATGAGACGACGTTGCCAAGCTGTCATTGGAGCTAACGGAGGCCATACCCGCTATTGACACTTGTTTGTGCAGTGTGAAATGGAATGTGCAGAGTTTAAACAATTCCGTGATCATGAAATTACCATGCTTTTCAGGGTACTCTCCCTTTACCTTAGGAGTATGGGATGAAATGTCATGTTTGCCAAATTTTTCTGTCACAATTTCTTGAAGTAAACATTTCTGAACATAAATCACTCTGTGTTGGTTGTCATTCACCTTTGTTGAAAGTTTTACAAGTGCTGAAAAATATGATCCTTATCAAACTTTGAGTAGTATATATATTATCTGCATCATACATAGCTTTCATTCTTAGCCGGATTTGTTTCTCTTGGTCCTTTCAGCTCTTCCAAGTTTGTTCTTACTTCGGATTTAAAACATTTTTGACATAAGTATCATTGAAGCGACATTATTTGGTGAAATGGGCATCTGGTGCATCAAACTTGACACCGTTTATGTATGTATATCTATATATATATATATATATATATATATATATATATATATATAGTGTTATCTAAAACTTCATTTTTTCTTTACTTGTAGGATGTTTAGAAGAACCAGCTCCGGTTTATTATGGATTCAATGGTCCCTTACCAGAAACTGTGAAGAGCAATGGTTCCTATACAAATGGACTGAGTTACGTAGGAGAACGTATATACTACACATGCGCACAAGGAACAGCGCTAATGGGCAAGAATGGCGTGGCGTGTCTTGCAAATGGCACATGGGAAATACCGAAATTTTCGTGCCAAGGTTTATACATGACTTGTTTAGTTCATTTCACACACACACACACACACACACACACACACACACACACACACACACACACATATATATATATATATATATATATATATATATATATATATATATATAAGAGTGTCTGTGTGTGTGTGTCAAGGACATTATTAAGAAATGTTGTACCCAATCAGTGTTTTTGATATAATTTTAACAATGGTACCATTAAATGAAATTCAATAGTGTGCAACTTTACACCAATAGTTTGATTGTTCGTTCGCGTCATTAATTACGCTACTTTCTTCATTTGAGACCATGAGAAATATTTAAAGAAGAAAAAAATGAATTAATGACCCCATGGAGATTAAGATGCGAGCATATGGGTTATTGAAGATATTTTTGAATATTTATTCAGAACTATTTTCTGTTCTGAAGCGAATTGGTCTGGAATGCACAACACTATGTAACGAATGATATAAGTGAGTAATACTGTATTATTATAAAGAGGTTTTCATTATTATTTTCATTGTCATAAGATAAGCTTTTAAGATTTTAAAAGATATTCCCTAATATATATTTACACCGTGGTTGTTTATTTTTAATTCTTTAATTTTCAATGTTTATCATTTAAATAAACGCGAATCTGCATTAAGGGAAGCACCCGGAAGAGGAATTGCGAGTTGGCAAAATATTTTGACACGCAGACAACTGTATAAAAAATTTCCCCGATCTCTTATGATCAGTGCTATGCCCTTATCTAAAAGATTTCTGTTCGAGATTTGTGTATTTCCATTGCAATACAACACAAGGTAAATATTAAGTAATACACCCCTTTATTCAGCGCTCATAATTTCAAATAAGCTCTCTTTGTTTCCAATTTTAGCTTCAGAATATAAGCTATGTTTTTGGAGAACGTTTTCTAGGCCATGCGTTATTTCAAACAAAACGAAGATATGAAGAGCCCACATCAAAGTCATATCCAAAATATTCATGCGCGCAGTGTGTATTGATCCAGGATTGGTTAGTTGTTTGTTTGTTTTACGTTCCATCGAGAATCTCTCACTCATATTGAGGCATCACCAGTTTTAGGTGAAGTACCACAAATTACGACATATTCTTAGCGCTCAGGGCAGTATCATTAAGCGTACTTTAACGTGTCAACGCCTGCTGCGACACAGAAGGTCTTATCCTAAAGACCTGTGATTCTCACTAAATGCAGAGCGTTTGGCGAATGAATAACCATTAGATATGTTTATATCTTAAGTTTGATGTGGCCATATGAACTTGAACTCACGTCCTGTATCTATGTTCTCTCCTCCACCAATAAAAATTGGACGCCACCAGATAACTGAATAATTGTTGGGTGTGGCGGAAAACAACAAACAATCAATCATTTCGATTTAGAAGCCAGCTCAGTTTGTGTTTTGATAATGCTCTAGTTTCGTGGAAAAGTAACGTATAGGTATCTGGTGTAATAGATAATAATTTTGAAATATATTCGTTTAACTGTTTTCATCCTATGGAATATAATAACTTCGTTTTTATATACATGTATATGTATGCAGATTTAGTGGAACTACGTTTCATTCTAATGATATAATTATTTTGTTATAAAAACACACACACGTGTAACCTGTCGCGGTAGCTCAGTGGTTAGAGCGTTCGCTTCGTAACCGGGATGTCGTGAGTTCGAGCCACGCTGGTACCATGGCCGCGTCAAACCTAAGACGAAAAATAGGTAATGCTTGCTCCTTCGCCAAACGCTCGGCATTTAGAAGTGAGAATCACGGATCTTTCGGATATGATCTTAAAAACGGTAGGCGTTGCCACGTTAAAAAACCCTCGCTGCTACGGCCCTGAGCACGAAGCATAGGTCTACATTTGTGGCACTTCACCTACAGCTGGTGACGTCTCAATGTGAATGAAAAATTCTCGATGGGATGTAAAACAAACAAACAAAAAAAAAACGCACGTGACCTCTATCGTGACTTGCATCTACCAGAACATAAGAACAAAATGAATCAAGAACAATATGAAAGACAAAATATTTCTATTGTCAATATGTAATATTTTATATGAATAGGTGATGTTTTTTTCGCCACACTCAACATTTTTTCAGTTATCTGGTGGCGTCCACTTTTTGTAGGTGGAGGAGAGAACCCAGATACAATGTACCCGGGACGAGATCACCGACCTTCCGAAAGTAAACTGGCAAACTTTCTCACATATATCGGCGCGAGCGAGAATCGAACCCGCGCCGACTAAAGGTGAGAGGCCTTGTGATTTTGAGCGCGATGCTCTAACTACTCGGCCACGGAGGCCCCTGGGTCATATATATATATATATATATATATATATATATATATATATATATATATATATGAATAATAGATAATAATCTATAATGATGATAATAATAATAATAATGATAATACATTGTCAATCGTAAAATGACACAATAACAATATATACACTGAGAAAGTAGTCTAGATTTTCGATTAATTTTGCCTGCAATCTAATTACCTTTATATACATAATCATCCATAGCCCAAACAGTATAAGTTTACACCTGTTAATGATCAATGGGACTTTTTATAGCGCAATATTTTGCTTGACTCCAAACCGAATGCAGTAATGTATCTTGAATAGATAGTATGCACACTGATCAAATATAACAAAAACAGCGAAAAATGCCTCACATGTCGGTAGTATATCAGTTTATATTTGTATGATATTCAATACATCAAGCTGAAAAGCGCCGCGGTGATTTGAATTGATTGATTGATTGATTGTATATTGTTTTACGTCCCGCTGGATAATTTTTCTCTTATATGGAGACGTCAAAATTGTTAGTGAAGGGTTGCAAAATTTAGGCCTGCTCGGCGCTTATGGTCTTTTAGCAGGGAGGGATCTTTATCGTGCCACACCTGCTGTGACACGGGGCCTCGGTGTTTACAGTCTCATCAGAAGGACCACCCCAATTTAGTCGCCTCGTACGATAAGCAAGGGAGTACTGAGGACCTATTCTAACCCGGATCCCTATGGGGCGATTTGAATTGAATTTGCACAAATACTTGAGATGGACAAGACAAACAGAAACATTTCCCTTCCTTTATGTTGTACCATAGTAATGAGTCCTGTGACAGCGAACTACCTAATGATAATGATTTCTAACCCGTAAAGGTAATTATAAGTCTCAGTTGCAAATACCAATAATCACTGTTAATGTTTTAATGTACACAGTGTACTGGTTTTGAAACCGAGTATTAAATGATCATGTTGTGTGAAATTGGTTTAAAAACATTTGGTTATAAATTTTATTTAAATGAAAAGTGTATTTCAACTAATAATTCGTAATTAATAATAATTTGTATTTTTGGATATCTATCCTAAGTTAGATTATTTGATTTGTTTCCACCTACGATTGTATAAAACTGTGTGGTGTACATTTACAAACTGTGTGGTGTACATTTACTTCTCCAAAGTCTTTATCTATCTATAGCAAGAACGTGATTTCCTGAAGTCTTACAAAAAATCTTCAAGTAGTACATGTATTTTTTTAAAAGCGCAATCTCGTATATCGTATAAAATTCTAATATATCTTTAAAATAATTCAATATTTCGGCGTTCGTATATAGTGTTGATTCAAGTTTGCTACTTGCAAGAGAACCAAAGGTAAGGTCGAATGGGCGGCCAAACTGTATGATGGGAGGTAATTTTGTTTTTTATATTCTACGTCAAAAAATCGTTGTATCGATGCATGACCTGCCGCGTTCAATGCACTCGCAAATAATCGAAGTTCATATATACATGTAATTCATTTTCGCCAAAATTACCACAACAACGATTTCATTCTATCAATAAAGTGCTTATTTACATAGCAAAGTAACAGTATGTCTATATGCAAAGCCTGGGGATATTTTGTTTTGTTAAAATTAATGAGCAGAAATAAATTTATTACTCTGTAAAAGCACGATTTTAGGTGACAATTTTAAAACATTAGCTTAAATATTTTTTAAAAATATTTAACCTAATATTTTAATAGGTATCATTAAAATTGCAGTATGCTTAGGGTCCGATGATCCCAAAGGACTTCAGTACTGGGGGACCAGGAATGTAACAACGAACGGCAGAACATGTCAACGCTGGGATTCACAATGGCCTCATGACCACGGCATGAATAACTCAACTGACCGGGTATGATTCAACTATTCATTACCTATCTTTTCTAATGACAATATTTCCTACTTTACAATTATATAATATAACCACAGACATATATACGTGTTGTTAAGAACTTGAGAGGACGATATACTTAAGCTAAATAAAGTTACGAAGAAAGGTAGCTATGGTTTTTGTTATCGTTGCAGCTTTTCCATGATTAGTAATATGAATTACTTAGTTTATGGTTTACGACAGGAAAACTATTGCCGTAATCCGGATGGCGAACCACGACCTTGGTGCTACACAGTACAGCCCAGCATCAGATGGGAATTTTGTGATATACCTGAATGTTAGACAATTTGGGATTTCTATTTCGTGCACTATGTGTCCGTCTGATCACTATACAATGTTCGGTCACACGGAAGAATATCAAGGATTCCAAACAAAATGAAAAAATGCATCACATTCGCACGGGTAAAGAGCAATGTGAATTACAATATTTATTGGGAAATTGATTAATACCTTTTCCAACACGTGTTGGGGCTGACACTGCTTATGTGATACGTATATGCACAACATATAGGTACATGTAATCTGTAGTAATTAAAATGTCTTTGTACTGTCCTGTTGATTTGTTTTATCGTTAACATGAGATGTGAATTTTGATATTGATACTATTGGATACTGAAAATGTTCAACAAACAGAACAACGTGACGAATAAATTAAAAGGGTGCTCTTTAATTAAGAGAAATGCAATACCAAAGTAATCAATACCATCAGGCATCTTCTCGAAACTATATTAAGTATATTTATCGAAAATTTCTTAAGTGCAGACCTTTCCATAAGTACTTCCTAACTTTAGGACAGCAAAATACTTGTCGCAAGATCAGTCTTTGGTATAAACATGGCGACAGCCATGATCTCAAAGGGAAGTGCCCATACAAACCGTGAAAGGATATTTAGATACATTGACAAGCCACTAGATTACTTACACAATACGATCAGGAGCAATTAATAGCCTCCCTGCGCTAAAGATAGGCCTTCTTCTTAATGTCACTAACACAGGAACATTAAAAACATTCCTTCCTATTCTTATTCACAGTCAGTCCGTAAGTGGATGGATGAATTACACATATTTATCACACCTCAAATATTCACCTACGTCCTCTTCGTAGCTACGCTTATATTTGTAACCAAGAGCGAGAGTCTGAGGAAATTTTCGATATACGGAATCTGATAACTCGTAATATCTATTTTCGCGCTGAATGACATATTTTAAATAATCAGAATTTGTAGTATTTATTTTCTCTTTGTTGTACGCTCTATTTTATTTCTTTATTTTCTATATACATGTACATACGAGGACGAGTCAATAACTACCCAGCCTAACTTATCTCTGGTTGAGATCCACCTCTTCTTTTTCAATGTAATTGCCCTCCAGTGTGATGCACTTCGATCAGGTGTTCAAGTACCATCTACCCAGAACTGAAAAAGTGAGGGCCTTTCCCATTGACTCACTCTTCAACTGCCGACATAACTTCCTCGTCAGGCCGAAAATGACGTTCATATATATCCTTCTTCAGCTTTGGAAAAGGAAGAAGATTGATTGATAGTTTGTTTGCTTTACATCCAGTCAAAAATTTTTCACTCATAATGAGACGTCATCAGCTGTAGGTGAAGTACCAAAAATTTAGACCTATGCTTAGCGATCAGGGCCGTAGCAGTGAGGGTTCTTTAACGTGCCAACGCCTACCGTGACACGGGACCTTCGTTTTTAAGGACCCGTGATTCTCACTTCTAAATGCCAAGCGTTTGACGAAGGAGCAATCTATTATTGACTCTTGGGTTTGACACGGACGTGGCACAAGCGGGGCTCGAACTAGGATCTCCCGGTTACGAAACGAACGCTCTAACCACTGATCTACCGCGTTCGCTAGGAACTAGGTCAAGAGAATAGGCAGGATGTGGTATTAATTCATACCTGTTTCGCTCTACAGCATCCATTGCAACTTTGCAAGTATGGAACCAGGCGTTGTCCTGTGGCAGCAAAACACCATTAGAGAGTTTACATCGGCGTTTTTCACGGATGGCGGTTCTCGGGTGGTCTAGCAAGTTTGCATGGTACACTCCAGTTATTGTACTTCTCTTGGGTAAAATAAAAAGTCCAACATAATAACTCCTTTTACGTCCAAAATTACAGTGGTCATACCTTGCAGTAGATGATTGTGTCTTGAATTTCTTTAGCCCCGAGGACCCCGGCCCCACCCACTGACGACTCTGAGCTTTATTCTCTGGCCCAACGGGCTGTAAGTTTCCGCATACTTAAACGATCATGTAAGATTGTTGAAACGTTATCATGTGAAATGCCTAATGCCTGCGCTATTTTTCCACCTGAATTCGCCAATCAGAGTATACCAGATCCCGAACTTTGTTACACATTACTTCGTCGGTGACATCCAGTGGGAGTCCAGACCTGGCTTCATTTTCTAAGGACGTTCTGCCACGTTTGAAGTCCCCTACCCAGAATTTAACCTGAGCATAAGATGGTGTAGAAGACCCATAAGCATCTGCTAACTCTCCATGTATTTCCTTGCCTGTTTTGCCATTTAAATACAAGTACCGAATTACGGCACGTTAAGCAACATTAAATGTAGATCACGCCTTTGCATCACTAACCATGTTTGAAATTCAATATTTTATTAAAGAATGACGCTATACGCTATACGCGTGCAAATTTGTATACAGGTATAAAACACGTATTGAAACAAGACATGAAAATCCATGAAAATCGTGACTGTCTCGGTGTACAGGAAATAGTTGGGCTGGTTACTTTATTTGTTTATGTTGTATAGTCATACGATTTTAGAACATTTATTAAAAATTGAAATAATTATTTTCATAATTAAACACATTCATCATTTGAGTATTTGTTTTATTTGTTTAGAGACGAAAGCGACTTAATACACTAAGTCTTTTTCAAAATCAACAAACCTTGTACCTTTTAGCTATATTATTTTGATAAAGACATATACTTTGCCCTAAACAGTTTGTATTTGGATACGAAATCACAATTTTAAGTGCTAGGATATACAAAGTGGCTGCCACTAATTATTTACTAAATAAAAAGAGTCCCTTCCCAATGTCTTATGAAATAAACTGTCAATTATTACGTACATAATTTATACCCAAATTGTTAAAATAATTTTCCCCCAATCCATTTACCCCTTATCATCCCTTTACACTTGTCTTTCGACACAGTTGCTTCAAATGACATATTAATCGATTAATCAATTGAAACGGTGCAAATATTCAAATCTTTATTGCAATAAAGGATACATACGTGTACTTAGTCATTTAAAATAAAATGGATGTACATTGTATATGATATAATTGTAACAAGCCTTTACATATAAAATCTTTGTACTCTATATTTGGAAGGGTGGGATAAAATTTCAGAAAACTAATTGCATTAATGTAGCGCTCTCCCTATTTTTATTGGACGAGGGCTACAACTCCTTAGTGTTTCACTCCCGAAACATTTTCAATCATTCTAAACATTAAAGTTTCCTGGTTTTCTTTACTTAACCAAAGTTGATATTATATATTTCATAGTCAATATATCAATTTACAACCTTCAACTTACGGATTGTAAGACTGTATTCTACCGTTTTTAGCACATTCTATATATTTCAATTTTCAAATTGTACGTCACATTTGATGCACTGAAACTAAACTCCGGTTGTCACCTTATTTGCATATGTCCATATAAGATAGTATTTGCATCAATTTACCAGTATATAGGAGAAAGAGATTCCGTCGGTACTAAATTTGATATAACAAACAAAACCAGAGTGTTGGTGTTTTTTGTTACGTTATTTTTTTTTTCTCGTCGGAATGAGTGCATGTTGAACAACTATAATTTCGTGCTGATTGTTAACGTTTTTATTTATCATAAGAATCACCAACAATTGATTGTTTAACGTCCCTCTCGAGAATCTTTCACTCATATGGAGACGCCATCATTCCCTTTGAAGGGCTGCAACATTTAGGCCTATGCTCGGAGCTTATGGCCTTTGCGCAGGGAGAGATATTTATTGTGCCACACCTGCTGTGACACGGGGGCCTCGGTTTATTGGCCTTCATCCGAAGGACCGCCCCATTTAGTCGCCTCTTACGACAAGCAAGGGATACTGAGGATCTATTCTAACCCGGATCCCCACGGGGCCACCAGCGAGATCTTGCCATAACAAGAATGGGGAGCAGACAAAGAATTTTTCATATATTTAAGGAAAAACACCCTTATTCGACAAAACGCAAAGTTGGTGTTCTTTTTTTTTTTTTAGTGTAACATTAAAGATATATACGCGGAGTTTATTTTTGGTTATTCATTAAAATATTTTGCACCATTACGGAGATCCCATTGAATTGTACGAAAACGTCAGAATAAAAGAAATCGGAGAAGGCTACATTATTGCAACTAGATAAATTGGCCAACACCTGTACTAGTCTGGTCCAGATTTTGAAAAAAGAGGCTAGAAATGGGTTCTAACGGCAAATTATTATTATTTGGTCCAACATAACTTTTTAACCTAATTTGCGTATGCTGAATCCGAAAAAATATGTTGAACTTCATGAAAATGGCGTTAAATAGGTCAAAATGGCGATTCAAAATGGCGGTGTTGAAATTTGCAAAATTATCTATATGGCTTTATTTTAAAAAAGTTTATTGCAAATTAAAGCAATTTAAAGGCTTGTACTAAACTTATATGTGTCTGAAAAATAGAATAAATTGTTCAATGTTCGTTAAACAATTAAAATTGTGAAAAAAACGATTAGATCCCAATTAACTCATTTTTTCGCAACCGCATATTGACGCACAGTATATATATTCATTTTGATATGATATTTAATGCTTATTTCCTTCTAATTGTGCAAATTATTCAGTTAACGTATTGCATACTTTATGATATAAATGCACTTGAAATTCAACACAGTGTTCAATGGTTTTCACAATAGCGCGACCGACACAATCGAGGATCGAATTAACAAATGATTCTGACATAAGGTATAAAACTGATGGCCGAGGTTATAGGCTTGTCATATCTCACCACTCATTGATTAGAAATCATGACTGAACGATCACTTAAGCGAAGTTATCAAATAGATACAGATTTGTGTGTTATATGTCAGGAAAAAAAGACAGACACGTTAGAATTAAAAAGCAAAAAGTCTATCGAAACGTTGACCGAGAGGGCATCTCGTCGTAAGAAAGTTAAAGATGCCAGGAACTATGATGCCATTGACAGAATAGAAAAATTAAGTCCGAATGATAGAGTTCTATGTCATAGGAAATGCTATAGTGCATTTACTCACCCCAGACCAATTCAGTTAATGGAAAGAAAAGCATGTTTGCTTACAAACATATCTGATACAATCAACGTCGATACAGAGGATGATGTACCGTCTACGTCATCTTGCTCACACCCTTCTGCAGCAGCATCCCGAACTTTGCGAAATGCATCTACACCAATAGATTGGGAGTTATGCATATTTTGTCAACAACAAATTAAACAGAAGCTATTCAACATTACAACATTTTCTGTTAGCGACATGGTTCTTAAAAATGCAAAGTATGACAACATACTTCGTGTTAAGTTAGGAAACGTTAGCGATTTGATAGCTGCAGAGGGTAAGTACCATCTAAAATGCATGAATGCTTTTAAGTATGATACACAAAAAACAGAAAAGGAGTCAAAATGTGAAGATCTGGCCATGATATTTCTTGTTCGAGAACTGGAGTACGCAGCCAGCAAGTGCCAAATCTTACAGCTCTCTGATACATGGAACAGGTACTCCAAGTTGGTAGAAGAGGTAGGATCTGAAATGCCACAGTCTTTTATCACTCGTAGATCAACGTTTAAAGAAAATCTGCAAGCCAAGGTGCAGAATATCTTCCAGTTTCTTCGTCCCCTCGATAGAGCAGTATCTGAACGCGAAACTCTTTTAGTGCCCCATATTCTTTCTAAATCTCATTTTGGAGATATGTTTCATGATGACCAAGATACCATGGATGACGAATTACTCACTATGCCATGTTATAAACCTCCACACAACTCATTTCATGAACTGGTACATGTTGCACTAAGATTAAGATCAGACCTGCAAGATAGACCTGGTCACATGGGTTTGAATGTTTGTGTGGCTGATGCCGTAAGTTGTGTCCCAGATAGTATCCTCATGTTTCTGAATCTTCTTTATGGCGGACAAGAGGTCTTTGATTGTACTGATGGCAATGACAATCCAGATTGCAGCAGACAGAAGAAAATAGTGAGCGTAGCTCAGGATATTGTGTATGGGGTAAGTAATGGAAAAAAGTGGACTCCAAAGCATATTGGCCTTGCATGCACCTTGCATCAAATGACAAGGTCAAAACAGCTGTTAAACTTGTTTAATAGTGCTGGTCACACCCTGAGTTATAAAGATGTTCTGCGTGTTGACACTGGGCTTGCAGAGGAAAGCCTTCAGTCTATGGACGAAAGGACTGGACATTTCCTTCCCTCGAATTTAAAGCCAAGCGTTTTCACACACTTTACAGCTGACAATATTGATATTAGTGATTCAACACTGGATGGCAAGGAAACATTCCATGCAACGCAGATAGCATGTTGGCAACGAGGGTCGGGAAATGACATTAACCTTCAGCACATAAGTCCATCTTCAAATGAGACATTGAAGGTACCTCCTCAGATGGACAGTATTGTCATTTCCCCAATAGTAGAAGGAAAATCACAACCTCACTATCCCAGACCAGTTACGTTAGATATCTTCCAACCTTCTGACTCAGAGAATCAATTGTCCTCTCAAGAGTTTGCTAATGAATTGGCGTTTCATTTGCACAGACATAAGCAGAAAGTCCCAGCTAGTTGGTCAGGACATAATCAGTCTGTCAGTAGTAAAAACCCGGATCTCACACTTGTTGGTTACATGCCTATTGTACAAGCACCTGCTCATGAAATGGATACACTTAACACAGTTGTCCAGAAATGCATGCACATATCTGAGCATCTTGGTCAACGTCATACAGTTATCACAGTTGATCAAGCTTTGTACTTTAAGTTGATGGATTTAAAATGGTCAGTTCCTGAGTATAGAGACAGGCTTGTTCCAAGAATGGGTGGCTTACATATAGCTATGAATTTCATGAAATGTATAGGAGATCATATGAGAGGTTCTGGTTTGCATGAACTGTGGATGGAATGCGAGTTATTAGGACCTGTGGCTGCTGAAAATGTATTAGGTGGAAAGCACTACAGTCGTGGCATGAGAGCCCATAAAATTACTGCTCAAGCAATCTGGAAGATTTTACTGCCAGACTTTGTGTTATTTGTATCTACCAAAAATGTTGATCATTCGCAAACATTGAATGGCATCATGACTGAACAGCAAGACATACTTTCTAGCATTGACCAACTGCAAAATCCTGTTTTCAAAGAGTATTTTTCAAGTTTCAGACAGGAAATTGACAACCCAAATGTCCTGTTTTGGTGGTCATATTTGGACATGGTTTCTATCCTTTTAATGTTTACAAAGTCAGAAAGAGATGGGCTTTGGGATTTATATTTGAAGTCTTTCCGTTCAATGCTCCCATGGTTCTTCCGATATGACCATACAAATTATGCTAGGTGGGGTAGTGTGTATCTTGCTGATTGCCACCAATTGCCTATTGAAGTACTATCAGAGTTTCAGGATGGAAATTTTGTCGTCAAGAGAAGTGCTGGAACTTTCAATCAAGTTGACCCAGACCAAAGTCAAGAATGGCTAAACGCCACGGGTAAGAAAGGTGGTGGAATTGTAGGAATTACTAGGACTCCATCTGCTCTCAGTAGGTGGTCCCTTTCCTACAATCTGAGATCTCATATAAGTCTTCTTACAAAGGTGATGTACGATGTGAATCCAGATGACATTCTCACACACAAGGACGCATCAAAGAGTCGACAGGTTACTGATGCAGTGTATGAGGATTCGCTCGTTGATGCAATGAAAAGGTTTAGAGTATTTGACCTTTTGTACGAAAGAGATCAACTGATCAATATAGTTACAAAAGACAAAGCTACAGATATGATCAAGGAGTCCTTACTTTCTGCAGCAAATTTGGGACAGATATCATTAGAGAATTTCGTAAAAGATCGTCTGATACCAAACATAGAAACAAGTAGTTTACAAGTTCCTTTGAGAAGTGTTCTGAAAAAAAGCTGCTCATTAACATTTGACTCCTTATACAAGGTACAAGTTGTACCAAAAGCTGTGGAAAAGAAAAAAATTCTAAAGGCAGATCGGAACATACTGCAGAGACTTGTCATTGCATATAAGGCCGGACGAGAGGTTGATTTAGAGCAGATTTTGAAACACGAGCTCCTTCCTGTGCCGATATCTATAGCGGATACCAGCGGTGCACTAAAGTCTGGAAACAAATCTGTTGTTTTAGAAGACATACTTCAAGATGTTGATGTAAGGGCGCGAGTCGAAAATGTAGGCGAATCATCAGCTTTGATCATAGATGGCCAGGCTTTAGTTCAGAGCATGAAAACACATGGCATGAAAACATTTGGAGACTTTGCAGATGAGTTTGTTTCCACTGTGGTGAGAAAAGGGGCCATGTATTCAAGAGTTGATGTTCTGTTCGACCGTTACAGGGAACAATCTATAAAATCGGGCACTCGTTCTCGTAGGGCAAAAGGGCAGCAGCCAGTTAGAAGGGTTATTGAAAATAAGGATGTGCCACTCCCGAATAACTTTTCAGCTTTTTTGTCTTTGAATGACAACAAGAAAGACCTAGCTGCCTTTTTATCTGAGCAGATAATTCTTCATGCACCCACAGAGAAAACTGTTGTTACTGCTGGTGGGTTTCTCGATGAGAATAGCGTTAAATGCAATGACGAATTCCTCGATATATCTGCCCTACATGCGTCACATGAAGAGGCAGATACTAGAATAGTTCTTCATGCCATACATTGTGCGAAAGAATCCACTTGCAGTTCAGTTGTTGTACTAGCATCTGATACTGATGTTTTACTGCTACTTGTATCTTTCTTTTCAGAAATAAATATACAGTTGTGGATGGTTGCTGGAACATCTGCAAAGCCCAAGAACATTCCTATTCATGCTGTTGTAGAGAAAACCTTTACCTCTCCAGAAATGTGCACGAATCTGTTAGCATTCCATGCTCTGACTGGATGTGACACAACTTCTTTTTTCTTTGGGATATCCAAAAAAACTGGATTTAAGGTTTACAAAGACAATGTTGGGCTTCTTGGGGGTTTTGGAGAGGGCAATTTAACTGAACAGAAAATAGTCGACTGTGAAAAGTTCGTATGCAAGCTGTATAACCAGGGCACAGTGTCGTCAACTGACTCGGTTAGGAACATTTTATTCGGAAAATCCAAGAGCCCCGAAAACATGCCCCCCACTAGCGATGCCTTGCATCTGCACATTAAACGTGCACATTATCAAGCGCTGGTATGGAGACAAGCAAATATAAGTAACCCCACATTACCATCTCCAACTGAGATGGGATGGAAGTTGAATGAAGGTATTCTAGTGCCTATTCTGATGACTTTAGACCCAATTCCAGAATCTTGTTTAGACTTGATTGCATGTAGTTGCACAACAGGTTGTAAAACATTGAGGTGTGGGTGCAAGCGTAACAATTTGCTGTGCATGGACCTTTGTAAGTGCAAAGTCACAAGCAAAGAACAATGTAGGAACAGTATACGTTGAATTTTGAGGAAAAACAGAGAAAATTCGGGTTTTCTTTCGTGCAATGGCTTTTTTAGGGTCGCATGCTTATTTCTATCTTTTTCTCGATGCTATTGTATTTTGTAATCATAGTTTTTACATATTTTTTTTCTACATGCGCGTTTCAAAACGATTTGAAAAAAATTACTGTCCGCCATTTTGAATCGCCATTTTGACCTATTTAACGCCATTTTCATGAAGTTCAACATATTTTTTCAGATTTAGCATACTCAAATTAGGTTAAAAAGTTATGTTGAACCAAATAATAATAATTTGCCGTTAGAAGTTCTTTTTAGCTGAAATCGGACCAGACTATACTAAATGAGAATGAATTTCAATCATACGTTGATGTATAGTTTATTAGAATGCACCCATATTAAACTACTACTATTGCAACCCCACTACATGTGACTTCTGGTGAAATATATACGATTTAGCATTAGCGATATATTTCTACCAAACAATTTCGCGCCGAATACAACTAGCCTGGGATTTTATCGATTACACTGGGATATTATGTAAAATGTGAACAATACACTATGTCCTTCAGAATAATTGTTTGTTTGTTTGTTTTACGTCCCTTTCACTTATATTGAGACGTCACCAGTTGTAGGTCAAGTACCACAAAGTAGATCTATTTTTAGCGCTTGGAGCAGTAGCACTGAGGGCTCTTTAACGTGCCAACGCCTGTCGCGACAGGGTACCTCCGTTTTTAAGGTCATATCCGAAAGACCTGTGATTGTCACGCCTAATGCCGAGCGTTTTGCGAAGGAGCAATCACGACATTTGCATCTTAGGATTGAGATGACCATGGCACAAGCGGGACTCAAACTCACGACCTTCCGGTTACAAAGCAAACGCTCTGCCACTGAGCCACGTCGACTGGTTGCTTCACAGAATGAACTATGCAGTGACGGATTAATGCAAGAAACTATCCAAGCTTCGATATAAAAACATGAAGGTGTCTTAATGGTTTGCTTTTAATAATTTTCATAGTTAACATTTTATGCTTAATCCCTGTTCCTGGCCCCACCTCTAGTATACCTAGAGTCTATATTTGCCCAACTCTCGTTTTTGTAATTTTGAGATTAATCATTGTTCTTTATCTTCAGTTTTTACTTTACATAGTTTTGATAGTCAGCAACTTGTTACGACCGAACGTAACACGGCATCAAGTTCCTGTGCAGTTGAAATGTCGCTCGTCCGAGGGTTGTTCCGAGTGTCTCCGGTGAAAACGTACAATTGTTCTTGTATTTTCTGTATGATTTACGAGATTGAATACTGTTAGTTATCATAGCCTTTTCATGTAGTGAAAATCACGTTTTCAGCACATGTAAGAAAAATACTATATAAACAATGGTAATGAAATTTTTACTAATACGTAACAGAGACAAAAAGTAACCGTTTTGGACGATCTTTAATGTATATTCACAAAACATAAAAAATAAATATGCTGATCCCAAATCAAATAAAAATAAGGATTGGTGATGGGGGGGGGGGGGGGGGGGGGGTTCTGCATGATCCATGCCCCAAGGCCTGTTGTTTAACATCGATTTATTCTAACAAACTTTACTTCAATGTAAAGGCTAACTAACCGTATCCAATTCCTATAGAAAATACAAAGCAGGGAGATGGGCAAACACGGATCCCTGGACATACCAGAGATGGGATCAGGTGCCTAGGAGAAGTAAGCATCCCCTGTCGACTGGTCACACCATCAGTGTAATTTAAACCCACTCTCATATACAGTGTAAGTACTGGCCAGCTTATCTGAAATGTTAGCAAACCCTTCAGAATATGTCAGATATGCACGGCTTCAATTAATATGGCATTTGGAGAAAAGGAGCGAAAGAGGGGGGAGGTGGGCTCTAGCTTCAAGGAAGCCCAAGCGAGAATTACGGTAAAAAAAATTAAAAATCTATCAAAATGTTTAGTATAATTCTGACAGCTGACACTTCAATAACTATTGTTTAACATCCCGCTCGAAAATCTTTCACTCATATGATGTCGCCATTGTCAAAGAAGGGCTACAAATTTTAGGTCAGAATCCCCGGATTAAATAACGCAGCAAAACGTATATAACAAAGACAATTTAAAAATTACTATCATTTATTTACAAATATTGAAAGAAAACTATAAGAATATATTGCTAACTTCGAAAGGTACATTGAAAAGTCAAGCTTAATCCCACAGAAAAATATCACAAGTAATTCCTGAAGTCTCCCAGTTAAATCAAAAATTGCTTAAAATCACCAGTGCTTAAAGTGCTTGTTCAACAGAACTTAATGAACTTTCTAGGCCGTTCGTGAAGGACACTGTTATGTAATCTTATGCAGCTAGACAAGTGTTATGTCACCTTTCAAAACATCGAACATGTAGAAAATCTCAAGTCCTACCTGTCATCAAGTACAAGCATATTTAACCTCTACACAACATCTGTGTTTTAATGTAAACATATTACGCAACACCTCCCCCTTAAAAATGTTTGAATGACAGTGAAATCTTAAATTCTCAACAATTCAGAATCTGAAAACATCATACATAAGTACTTCAATTCAAGGCAACAAAAACAAAGTAAACTCATGACATTCTGCATAAGGCATCTGGAGTAACATGGTCTTTGCCTTTGATGTGTTTAAAGGGTCTATTTCATGATTTCCCCCAAAATTTTGTTCTTTATTTTTGATTATTAAAATCTACTGTGTAATGTGACTAAAAGGTTCCACATAAAACTTAAGGTGATACACTATGGCAGAAGTTTATAAAAGAGTTTATTTTTTTTTTTTGTATGTAAACATAGATTGAGGTATTTTATCGTTTACAAAGTTTTGAAATACATGGTTATCGATCTATGTTTAAGGTATATATCATATTTCAAATATCCTGTGTACCGTTTAAAAGATAAATTTGTATCTCTGCAAAATTAAGATGCTTTCAATTGCAAAATTGGCATTTAATGGCTTGTTTATGAAGATCAAAAAACCTGAGTCTTTGTTTACATAACTCAAACTTATATTTGTGTCTATACAAAATTTGGATGCTTTAAATTACAAAATTAACATTTCACTGAACCAGCCTGTTTATGAACATAAAAAAAGACTATAGTTTTTCCTTACATAACACAGAGTTAAGTTCATTCGAGGATAAAAACCTGCATTAAATGCTACATAAAATGCAGATTGATTGATTGATTATATATTGTTTAACGCCTCTTTTACTCATATGGAGACGTCACCATTACCGGTGAAGGGCTGCAAATTTAGGCCTATGCTCGGCGCTCACGGCCTTTGAGCAAGGAGGAATCTTTTATGTGCCACACCTGCTGTGATACGGGGCCTCGGTTTTTTGCGGTCCCATCCGAAGAACAGTCCCATTTAGTCGCCTCTTACGACAAACAAGGGGCACTGAGGATCTCTTCTAACAATCCGGATCCCCACAGTAATATAAACTGTAGAATGTTATATGATTCAACTTATGAAAGTGTTTAATTGCTTGTTGACACATAATTCAGAAGTTAACTGCCATGTGAACAAACTTGGTAGTCAAATATAAGTCATCATAACTATTATACATATTGCATATTTTACATCTTGCACAGATCAGAAGTCAGCAGTGAGTTTTTATTGAATTTCCCGTAGTACTTCCTAACGTTATATTATGACGTTTCACTGATTTTTGTTAAAGCATAAATATACTCTGGCACTTATTATTATTATATATATATATATATATATATATATATATATATATATATATATATATATATAAAAGAAATGATAACCATTCGTTATTTGTAATCTGCATGCGATAATTTAGTTTTGTTTTTTTTGTTAAATTCTGCTTGTTTTTAATTTTTATTGATTCTTAATATACTTGACCTCTGTCACATTTGGCTTCAGTTTCAAGTTTATTCACTCCTATCACATTTAGTGATAAATGTGTTACAAAATATGATTTACAATTATTCTTCGAACAGAGCAACATGAATATGTAAATAACAATGGGTGAGAACAAAAATTTATAAGAAATGCACAATACACAGGTAGATCGTAAGGGAGGGCAGACTGATACGATACAGTATTTCTATAAACATACAGAAATTCTTTACTTTTTGTGTTGTAAAATGTCATTAGTTCACATTTGTCATTGACGATGTCATTTTTCAAAAAACATTTTTCTTATTTTTATCAATGCATTACATCGTAAAGTAAAATGAAATTCATCAAGTATTTGAGAAGTGTGGCACACAAATTCAATTTTCTCTGTATTATACAGTATATCGTGATATTATTTTCGATCTTGCGACAATATATGTCAAACGTGTACATTAGGTATTGTCAAATGTAATGATATGAAATAATTAGAATTGTGTATCCTTATTTTGAAAATAGATATACATTTGTCTTTCCTTCTCAACTTACATCTTGCATATCTATATCGTACACTACATATGTATGTGGTACTAAATATCTATTTTTATCATCTTTGTTCCTGTGGAAGCTTTGTAAATTATCATCGTTCTGTATCCCATGTTCTCATATATTTTCGGCATGAGAGAATGAATTGAACTTAACGTTGGAAGTTTTCACATATAATCTGAAGTTGACCTGCGAAATATTTACGTATGTTCCTAACAAAATCTACAAATTATTTCATTTAAAACGTCAATTGATCTTTGTTAGTCATTTAAAGGAACAATCAGAGATCCTTGATATTTGTACATGAGTACCACTTCCATCCCCCCTACATTCTTACCCAATCATATACAACAGTGGCACCAACGTTAATATTTCAAACTTGATCAATGCTAGAAAGCCTTAGATATCTGTCACTATCCAAAACATCGCTCTAATTTTCCCTTCCTTTATTTCGACTTGAGAGGCTGACCTGAGGAGGAAACTCGGCAGGCGGGCGAAGGGCATCGAACATATTGTTCCAGGTCTAAAGTAATCATTCATGTCATTGATATTCAAGTAGATCCCCACAACGAAATGACGAGACAGGAAAAACAACTTTATAAATCTAATTTTATATTAGTAAATTCAGTCATTGTTAAGAAGAGTTTTACATAAAAATAAAGTTGCGCTGTTATATGCAAATATACATTGCACTGTAATTTAACCTTTATACATTAAATACATACCGAAAGAATAACATTGAAAAAAGTATACATGTAATTCAATGTACAATTTAAGTGATAAGGAAGATAACTCCCTCAAAAATAATGTTATACTGCGTTTCATATCTCAAAAACTTAGTTCAGTTTCAGACGGTGATATTTTTCTGATATACATGCAAATTGCAAGTGTTATATGTTGGCATACTTCTCCCCCCCCCCCCCTAACCCCCCCCCCCCCCCTGGAAAATCACGTTTTCCTTTTATAGATTATGCCAACATGCAACATAATACTTGTATGTTAACATGCAATAAAATTATATCGAGATGCAAGAAAAATGACATAGGATATCATTTAAATTTTTTCGAAAATTTACATATTAAGATTTGCAAATTGCAATATATATATATATATATATATATATATATATATATATATATATATATATATATAATATATACATAAGATGATGGGAATAGTGAATTTGTGCTTAATGAAGAATAAAAATATGTTTTTGATATGAAGGAGAACATGAGAGCAACTAATGTAAATGCAAAACTATATATTCTGCAGTAGAGCGTTATTCAGATCTCGTTTTTACACACTAATTTGGACTACTGATTATTCCCTTTACCTGATCAAGATATATATATATACGGTTGACAGGGAATGCTTACACCTCCCCTAGAATATCTAGGGGCCCATGTCTGCCCAACTCTTTATTTTGCATTCCTTACAGGAGTTATGAGATTGATCACTGTTCATTGTCTTCACCTTTCCTTAATATTATTCAATATACGTGAACCAGTAAATGACACATCTTTCATCAGACAAATGGACAGGCAGACAAATGGCTTGACGATCCCATTGCATCCTATCCTAAACTAATGCAGTAGTCTCTATAGGAGAACAAATGATTACAAAACCTTTAAGAAAATGAACAAGTCAAGAAAGTTGAGAAACACCTGTGAAATGAAAATATCCATAATTTCCTTGAAACTTTTATGTTCTCGATAAGAATGACAGGCGCACAACTTCAATATATATGAACCGCCGTAAAATGGCTGAAATGTTGTCAACTCGGTGTAAAACCCCAATCAATCAGTCATATATATATATATATATATAGAGAGAGAGAGAGAGAGAGAGAGAGAGAGAGAGAGAGAGAGAAAGAGAGATGTCCAGTGGAAAATGACAACATTTCTTTAAAATGGAAAATATCCATAACTTTCTTGAATTTAAAAAAATGTCAATCAAAATAGCAGGTGCACAATTTCATTATTCATATAAGATATATATGAAGTTTTAATCAAATCTGTTAAAGATATCCTGTGGACAAATTATAGACAGACAGAAGGGCAATGTGATTCCAGTAAACCACCTAACATTCGTTTGCAGAGTGTATAATTATGTTGACATGCAATATGTTGTGTTAATATGCAACTTATTTTTGTTGACATGCAACTCATTCATGCTATTATAATTAAGCTGCATGTCAACATGAATAAGTTGCATGTCGCAGCTTGTATGTATCATGTCAGATACTGTCGTTAGTAAGTAAATGTACTCCTATTAAAATTAGATTCTTTAAATACATTTATAACTTTAATGTTACCTTATCTTGCATGTAGTCATAATATTCTGTTTAAAATGTTCTTTCTAAGATTTAAAAACAAAACAAAAACACTGTGTTAAATCGTGAAAAAAGTGACGTTTTGGCAATTATAAAATAAAGGCAACATTCCCTAAACTCAACAATACGAATCAAAATTATTTTTTATTAAACTGTACAGTAAGTGTAAATTTAGAAAAAGAGCATGATACTTAACTATCTTACAACATGTTGTATGTTGATGCATTAAATGCATCTCTGAAACCCAGAAAACTAAATGATTTATACAGAGTTTGGGGGTTTTTTTACGAAAAATGACGTTTGAAAAATTATGTCTTGGACAACTATTTTAAAGCATTTTTAATTTACCACTGACTCTGATATTTTTGCCAAACTACAAAGTCGGCCAGAAGGACAGAAGTTGGGCAGGTGCACGTTGACAGACAGACGTGGTGACTTTATGTACCATATAAACCCTGTTTACAGTGGCTATTAATGTGTACTTAATATTTTGCTGCCTGTTCAGGATTTTTTATCATTTAATTCATTGTTACTGATTCACATATCCTAATCGCAGGGTCTGGATTCCTGACGCGTGGTAAAGGTCTCCATCTCATTCTAGCTATTCAGCCAATGTGTGTTTGTTAAATGCGCAAGGATGTAAAGAACTATATTCTAAAAGATTTAATGCTTTTTCACTATATGATTATTACAAACACGAATTTCCTGATTTTTAGTAAATACTATCCCATTTGTTATTACTTTGTTCTCAGTTTTGTTCTCAGTTTTGGTTGTTGACTGTCTCAGTCAACAGTACTTTTTAAAGATTTCATTGACTTTTTCAACAGGAGCAACAGAGCCTAACTTGAAATATAGAACACCTCATCCAAATGTGAATCTTAAACTCTTGGTAGGGGTTTCTTAACTAATCATGTCTATGGACACAGTATGCCGACTAGAACCCTCAAAGTAAAGTAAAGAAAATGTTTAACGACTGCATCAATTTTTCATATTTTGGCCGCACAAATCTGGGGACAGGATTCACAATAATTATTGTGCAAAATCTTTAAATCCCTACTCTCACTTGTATCCCATACCTCACTCATGCTAAATGAGAATTTGATAAAACTGGTCTCGTAGTATCCACACAAAACAGATCGAAATATCTAAAATGTTACCCTTTAGATGTTTTGTATAAAATTTTAGTTTGTTGAGATTATATCTTCAAAAACTCGGTTGGTTCCCCCAGAGCATAAGAAATGCTTTCAATTGAACCATTTTGGTGACCTCTTCCACTACAACCTTCCGGGTTCGAATTGGTACCAGTATCCCTTGCTTGTCGTGAGAGGCGACTAAATGGGGCAGTCCTTCGAATGAGACCGCAATCTCCGAGACCCCGCGTCACGGCAGGTGTGTCACGATAAAGATTCATCCCTGCGCAAAGGCCGTAAGTGCTGAGCATATTTTGTAGCGCTTCACCGGCAATGGTGATGTCTCCATATGAGTGAAAACATCTCAAGCAGGAAGTTAAACAGTAAGCATCCAATCAATCCACTACAACAGGAGCACTTACCAGTTCCCTTATTGCCCAGTGTAGAGTCGGAGGTTCTTGTGAAAATTTGTTCAATATTTCCAGTTCCTTTTTTTAAGATCCTCAAGGTTTTGAATTTCTTTTTCAAATATACGACTGTAGTTAGATTTCTTCAACATGTGAATTAGTTGGGTTTTTTTCGTCACATCCATGTTACGGCATATATTACAATTTTGCCTGGTTTGGAGAGAGGCCCTGTACTATACTGGTATATAGGTACTGTTTGTCCATTTCACACGGATCTTTTACTGAAGTACTGTTTGTTTGGGGTACTGAGTGGCATTCTGTATGCCTCTCCCCACTTTGCTGTGTTTGTGTTATAAATCACGATACTCCTTGTCAAAAAGAACTCTGTGCCATACTGTATTAACCACAAGATGGGATATGCTCTGTGTATATATTCATTCTATCTCGCAACCCCAGGATAGACCAATTCGTCTGATTTCTACAAGGTCACCATAATTTCTAGACTGCCAAACCTCCAATGTTCTAATGTAATCTGGCCTAGGGGTATTTTTTTCTGGTTTAAGAGTAATTTAGCTCCGTTACCCAAATCCAGGGACTAACCTTCACTATCTAACGACCACAAGGGCGGTATGAATTAAAATTCAACAATTTGTTTAGCTTTAACGGCAGTTATGCCGCCGGTAAGTAAACCTGACAGAAGATGGAGACGTGTTGAGGGCTGCACTGCCAACTCCACTGCCAGTTGCACTGAGGCCCTTTCCTCTGTGAAACTCAAGTTCGAGTGATTTGACTTTGCATATAGCGCTTTTCGATCTGGTCTTCTATGTCGCTCTACCAATGCAGAAAAATTGAACTGTTTCAAGCGTTGCCTACTTGGCCATATAGACTGCGCGCCAACCTGCCGGAAGTACCTATTAAATCCCAAGTATAACTAATACGAGAATACGTCAGATATGCACTAACATATATCCTGTGCCATATAACGTGAAAATATTAAACACCACTCACGGGTTTTTCGTTTTTAAGACCTATTGGTTGCGATGTTCTGTGTTCGGTCTTGTTCCTATGCAAGAGGAAATAATTACGAAATTTTGAAAATAGGATATCTATTTTCTTTTCAAGATTATTTCTATTCTTACTAGTATTGGAAACTATTATATTCTTTTTAGAAGTAAATCTTTAATCTTGTGAAGCAGATAATGTTCTGACATTTTCTCCTTCTATATTCCATTTTTACATATATGGGAAAGAAAGATAAAAAGTTATTCAATAACGTTTCTCCCCGTTGATTTCATTATCAAATCCCAATACAATAGTTTCCATTGGAGCTAATGTTCTAAATATTCTTAAGTATGGTTCCACGTAAAAATCAGGCAAAATCAAATTTTCGTGATAAGTTCATGTTCACGAAATGATCCCGGATTTTGTATACTAAATCACCGTAATATGTTTGCCAAATGTATAAAGTATTTTTGATTTATTTCGCTTTGCTCCAAAAATATGGATAGATAATTATGAACACCGAGAGATGAAAATCTATACAAAACACTACTTGTATTACCTTTGAAATCTAAAAACAGCAAAGTCGATATGAAAATATGTCATTATATAACATTAAAGAAATGAAAAAGGCATGCTTTGAAATATTTTTTTTTTTTAGTTTTAATTTAACAATATTAAACCTCGCTGAATATTTTGATTTTCGTATATACACTGTATTTCGGTTGTCCGATTATATATATATATATATATATATTATTCGATGATCGCTAGGGGCGCTTCGTTGTCAAGAACGCTAAATGCGCGGAATATGGTGGATCTAAAAGTTTATGTAGCGCATGACAATAATACGGCAACGTGCGATTTGCCTTCTAGCCTTATGTAAGGGAAATGAATCTAATTACCCTCGGGGAGTGTCAGACAGACATTGAGAATGCATCTAGCGTCACTGAAGATAGAGGGCATACAGACCGGGCCGTGTGTAGAGCAGCCGACAACGATGATTGAACAACTTCCCATACGTATGCAAGCCACTGCATCGGCACATTTCGTTAATTTTGAATGCAATTATTTACATATTAAGACAAAACTCGCCATGTTTACAATTACTATATAGCATGAAAAGAATAAAACAAGTTATAACGAATGTTTTTTGAGTCACCTTGCCCCTTTTTCTTTTACTTGTGGCATAATCATTATAAATCTAGCATTGTCCGCTTCCTGTCCCAGAAACAAATGTAGATTTGGCCTAACTGAGGATTTCACCTCACATGTCATTTTTTGTAGTATGAATTGGTGTGGTATGCAACATTGTATACAATATCTTATAACGTTCTAAAAACACGGATAGCTTAGTGGTGATGTACCCCGACTCTCTCACAAAAGGTCAAGTGTTCAATTCACACTGGTGGTTTTGTTTTTAATTTAATTTTTTTTCAAAATTATTTCACATACACAGAATTTTTTTTGTTTTGTTTTGTATTTTTTGTTGTTGTTGTTGTTGTTTGTTTGTTTGTAATTATTTCATATACATAGAATATTATTTTTGTAGTGATAACTATATCCTGCTCTTGCAAAATAATAATTTAAGATATATTTACATACACAGTCATATCAAAAATATACATATACTTAGGGTCTGTGTTTTTTAAAAGAATTCTGTTTTGATATTTTGCTGTCAAACAATTAGTGTTAATCAATGTTAATTATCATCTCCATAATCGATAAGATTAAAACTGAGTCTGTTTCAGTTCAGTCGTTTTCTCTGCTTGGGCCCTTGAGTGTATATTTTTGCAGTCATTTTTTGTACAATATTTAGCTAATGTTTATTTCTCTTAAGTTTTCAAACCAGCATCATGAAGTGTCATAACCTCATTACACAAACGATTGAATTGGAAAACTCTTTGGTAAATAATGTCGTATTACATGACCCCTTCTGATGAGGCCAAAGTCAAAATCCCCCTTTATAGGAAAATAATGGTTACTCATATTTAGAAACCTCAACGCAAAACCTGACACAGTCGTTTCCCCAAATTGTATCTAAACCTACCTGTCACTGATTCAAAATATTTTGAAATACCTTCTCAATATCATATAGGTTTCCTTAAAACATTTCTCGTTTTCAAAAGTCCCCTGTACTGTTTAGTATTTTTATTCTCTCTCACTATCATTTAAATATTGATATGTGATATGAATAGTAGGCTCTGAATGGTGTACTGTAATGAAGTTTTATGATAAAAAATGTACAAACTACCTCAAAAACTAAAGAAATATATACCAAGGGGAGAGAGATAAAGTGATTTTCTTGTGTCCTGAAAAAATTATGTCTATCTTATTCTGTTATGGGACTCTGAGGTGGCAAACTTGCATACATCATATTGGATTGACAATTTTCAAAAGCCCAAGGATATACTGAAAGTGATGACAGGTGGGAAATAGGCCAGCTCAACACAACTCTACTAGAGCAAGTGAAAGTATGAGATGATATTACAAAAAGGAAGCAAAGGAGTCCCCAAATCCATTGTTGAACATCAAGACAGTCTAAAAATTAATCTGAACACAATATTGAAAATTTGTGAAGAAATAAATCATGACAAATAAACATACAGGCATTCTTACATGATGTATTTTCAAGTTACTTCAACTGGAAGTCCCCATGTACTTAAATTCAAAAAGGGAAACAACTTATGGAAAAAAATAGATACCAATGGATTCAACTGTGTAATGAAGGTGTATTCACATGCAAAAATAAATGTAAATTTTATTATGTAACATATCATAGGATAGATAAAATTGACCAATATTTTATCTTTTATTGCAATTTTGGGCTCTTCACCCACACCTTTCTGGGTGGAAAAGGTACAAGCTTGGGTTTCAATCCTTGAAATGTTTCTAACTCTGTCCCTGCTTCATAAACATGTTTTTTACAAATGTATTTGACCATTTGTTCCTTTATGCCTTGTTTGGTGTCTTTTAAAAATATAATTTTAAAATAAAATTTTCAAGTTATATCCCTGTTTCTGTGTACATATATAGTTTATAGAGGATATAAACTTGCAAGTTTCAACTGTTAAAAAAATCTTACAGATCATGGAATGTAGTGACGGAATAATTAAGGATTCATTTTCAATTAACATTAATAAAGTAGTATTTACATGATTATGTAAACCACAGTTTTATTTTTGTTAAATCTGAATGCAGCCTGTAATAGTATTTCAACATTGTGCCATAAATGAGTTGATTTCTATTTTTTAATACCATAATTCATTGAAAACAATCCCTTTTCCACTGTATTTTCATAAAATTATTTAAGGTCATTTCATTGTAACCTTTACACCATTAACAACACAAATACCTGCAGTTCCTGTATTCGGTGTCTTATTTTCTTTTCTTAACAGCCATACATACACTACTGTAAAAACATCACACTCAAGATTTTTGTTCTACTCTAACAAAGGATAATATATGAAACCAAATGATGTAAGTTGATATTGAAGATTGAGACATCAAATTTCTGAAATTGTTGGCCAAATTTTTAAAATTCATAAATGTCCTTATGTTTTGTAAAACAAAAATGTAGATTTCATATCAGAGCAAAAAGGGAGTTCAGAATGAATTTTTAAACAAGACCTCTTTCAATGATATATATATATATATATATATATATATATATATATATATATATATAAAACACAAAATTAAGTTGACTATGGGACTGCGCTATCAATTAACACACTATAAATTACATGAATAATAATATGTAATATATATATATATATATATATATATATATATATATATATATATATATATATATATATATATACATTATCTATCCTTTTGTTAAATCATATAAATTTCTTTGAACGCATTCACAATTTTGTATTCCTGAGAAATACACTTGAAAGGTGCACGGACATTAATTCTCTTTATACTTGGTGGTTTCAAAATTTCGTCCATTGACAAAACTATCTCTTTGTTGCAAAGTAAAAAGAATAGCGAATATTTAGGCTGTATATGGAAACGCACGGCGGCTAAAATATAGAGATAAATTGTCTCGTAATATTTTGACAGAATAGAATGCATTGTGCGAGCTAACCTTTCTGCTTTAGCGTTACCCTGAGGATGGTAACACGATGTGGTAACATGTGAGATGTCCAGTTCCTCCAAAGTTGCTCTCGCTATTCTCTTTTCGGTTTTTTTGTCGCGTTGTATGTTATTATTTGTAAACGTGACCCTTTTTTGTCCCTTTTTTGTCCCGTTGTATGTTATAATTTGTAAACGTTACCAGTTTCTTTTATGAACAAGTGTATGTGTTATTCTCTCTTTCGTCTTTCGTCTTGTCTGACACTGGAAAAGCCTCTGACCAACTAATATGTAAGGATATAATAAAGCTATATTATTTGCAAATGGAAATAGAATCTATTTCTCGTATAGTCAGGGTTTTGAGCAACCTAGTCGAGCATTAAGTAACATATCAATAGTTTTGAAAAAAGTTCGACTAATAACATTTTTGTCTTAAAAGTTCGAATTTTTTTTGTCTAGGCCTATATGATATTGTTTGAGGCCTATATGATATTGTTTGAGGCCTATATGATATTGTTTGAGGCCTATATGATATTGTTTGAGGCATATATGATATTGTTTGAGGCATATATGATATTGTTTGATGACTCAACTTCTAAAATGCATAGATACATACAACCGTACACCTGGGTCACAGTGAACATATATAGAAGAAATACACAATTTCAATTATCAGCAAACATTTCTTAATGTTGTTTTATCGGCCTTTCCTTGTATGATATCTGGGGCTTTACTTCGTTACACATTTTCATTTGACAACTCAATTTCATCTTTTAATGGTAAATCAAAACGCATTTAAATCTAGAAAGCTTATATCAAAAGTTTTATCATTTATATCAGGATCGTCAAATACATCTACTTCAATCAAAATACCATCGGCTGGTAATCGCGACAAAAGATCTGCGAATGCATTTTCTGATCCCGCAATGTGCTCTATTTTGCAATTATACCCTACAATACTTACAGCTCGAAGCTGATTTTTCTCTCTCAATTTTTCATCAGTGCCTTTAGTATACATTTTAATGCCTCATAATCGTTTTTTCATGACAAACTTTGGTCTATGAAGATAATGATCTGACTTCAAGACATAGTATACGGTATAATGTTCTTTCTCAATTTTTAGACCATCGTATTTGTATATCACTCAATTTGTTTGATATTTCACATTTTAATGGTAAATCTTCAGACTATTTCACACGTAATATCGGTTTCCGTCAAAGTATATTGTCTAATAAATTCTCCAACATACTATATAGATTTAGAACAATGAAAATCCAAACCGGACGTTGGCAAAATGTAAACCATGATATGATAGAATACCTTGTGAAACTCTGAAAGAGGTAACGAGTATCATATTTATCCATATATAAAGATACACCAATTACTAATTACAGGAAAAAACTGATCACCAATTACTATCGCCAAATGCCCAATGTACTTAAAATGTTGTTTAATGTACAAAATAGAAAAATTGTATATGCAATATGTAAATTCCTTAAAGTGATAATGAAGAAAGTTCGTTCTCCAGGTTGATCGTATTGTTTAATACTATGCACATGCATTATTCATTTGTACATTTATTAACTTTCTTTATGCTCTGTATATGAAACGTTTAAAAGAATACATTGATTGACTGGGAGAGTTCTACAGAACAGTTCTTCACCGGAAGTCAAGGTTGAGGTTTATATGAAATACGATTTTGATTAATTGACTTAATTGATTATATTCTGTTTAACGTTCCGCTCAAGAATTTCTAACTCATATGGAGACGTCACCATTGCCGGTGAAGGGCTGCAAAATTTAGGCCTCTGCTCGGCGCTCAGGGCCTTTGAGCAGGCAGAGATCTTTTATGCCACACCTGCTGTGATATGGGTTCTCGGTTTTTGCGGTCTGATCCGAAGGACCGCCCCCATTTAGTCGCCTTTTACGACAAACAAGGGATACTGAGGACCTATTCTAACCTGGATCCCCAAGGGACTATACGTTTTTCAAATGTCTCACATCACAACACTATTTTCAATAATTATCAGAATGAAAGATGATTATGATAGCGTAAAGAAACAGAGCACAAATGTTACCAGCATTTAAAATCTATATTCACGATTGTCAGGAAGAGATGCCATTTTAAATCCTCAGATTAGAAGTTTCTATGCATTTCTCTGTTGAATAAAAATACACCTTTGAAAGTGTCTTTTCCTTCAAGGTTCCATCCTCTTTAATCTACAATGATCATTCTTCATAAAGTACAAAGCAATCCACTCTCAAATACAAAGTCAACATCCTATTTAGTTTATTAGTTATTATGACTTATCTGCACTCCGTCATGCGTACTTTAAATTTTCGATAGCAAACAGGTCACTGTGTTAAAAATGTCATCTGTAATGCTAATACTTTGGAAATTAAATAAGACTATATATATATATGTATGTGTGTGTGTGTGTGTGTGTGTGTGTGTGTGTGTGTGTGTGTGTGTGTGTGTGTGTGTGTGTGTGTGTGTGTGGTTGGTGTGTGTGTGTGTGTGTGTGTGTGTGTGTGTGTGCGTGCGCACGCACGTGTGTGTGTGTGATTGATGTGTATTTGTTATAGGAAATGCGAGACTGAATATTGTTAGTGATCTTCACCTCTACATACGTGGTATTTTCACGTTCTTTTCTGTTCTCAATGTGCGCTGCTCTTAAAATCCAATTCATGATAATAACACTTTAATGTATGTAGATTGATATCATATCTGTCTCAATACGGACCAAAAAAATGAATAAACCAATCATTTCATCAACATCGTATAGGAAGAGAAAAGAAATTAATTTTTTCAATTAATTGATCAATAGTTGTTCAACAGAATCAGTCAGATTCGTGTTACTTATGATTATTTTAATGTGCACATTTAGAAACAAAAAAAAATCATTTACCTCCTATCACTTTGAAACACTAAACTAATAGTTAATTAGTGAAATAAATCAGAATTCTGCATTTAAAAATATTTTTGGTTGAGGCCAAAAACATTTTAGAGGTCAAATTTGAGACCAGGCCAACTTTTGAGGCCAGGCCAAAATTTGGGTTAGAGCCAAATTCGAGGCCAAAAATTCTAACCAGGCCAATTTTAAGGCCAGACCAGTGGGGCGAAGCCACGTTTTATAGTATAAATGGAAAATGTGTGTTAAATATATGTTGACGTCATGGTTGTTTACCATCGAATTTTTATACCGATTCATAGCTTTGTGTTTCACACTAAACATAAAGTAATATTCCTGAAAGTTTTATATTCATTATCCACATCAAAAATTAATTCAAATGTGGTGGTTCGGTTACACTTATTGGAAAGTATGGCATTTAAATTTAAACACGCTAACGAAGTGATCACTTTGAAGTTAAAGGTGAATATCAATGTAGTTGTATTTGATTTTGCCGCTGCGAATTAATCAATGTTCCCCATCTACTTCTGGAAAACATAATGTAATATCAGAGCACTGCAAGAATTCGATAAGGGAACTACTGCATACGATCGCGATTTATCGGACATTTACATTATAACTGACATCATAATATTCATTTGTTCTTTGCAAATGGGTTATTATATCTGACACTATAATTTATTTTTTTTTTGGAAATGGATCGTAAAAAGAATTTCATTTTTGTAATGTGGATTGCAACCGTGAAAGCAGGAAGTCGGCTACTTGGCTTTGATTTTAAAACTGTGAGTCCAATGACACAGGAAGATTGCCTCAAAATCTGTCATCGCCATACGGATTGCCTCTCCATAAATTTTAACAGAAATCGTCTTTTATGCGAGTTGAATTCTCAGCAAGAGTTTGGAACTGTCACAGTGACTACGAACAGTAGTGAAGCAGAGGATTTTATTTACATTACTCGACAGTCTATACCACAAGTATGTTTTTAAAATTAAAAAAAATATTTATGTATCTGATTTTGGCGTCATTTTTTTTCTGGAATCAAGGTTAATTTACACATCAGTTACTCTGCATAGGAAATAGCAGTTTTTTGAAATTATTAAACAGACATAAATCTATATTTTATGTTTTAAAATATTTCCAAATGTAGATCCATATTTTCAATATTCCAGGACGTGATATCCCAGACAGGTGCGTGCAGCAGTGTATCATGTCCTGCTGGACAAACATGTGTAGCCTTGCGATCAGGGAAAGCAACCTGCGTATTTACAAGTACGTATTTCTATTAATCACGCAATTACTTAGAGTGTAGTTTCTGACGATACACAATTAAAATATCTTCAATTAGCAACATGCAGTTTGTACCTCAACACAAAAATACCTATAGGTCTCTGTACAATAACAGTGTGACATTGGACAGCAAGACACTTTGTTTCAGGGACTAAATATTCCATGGAATCTTTTTAAAAACTCCAGTTCTGGGGACAGAATTTCGATTTATCGATACGAGAATATTTTGACATCTTCACAATTACATTTCAGGCATATCGAAATAAATACAGCATTTTGTGTCAGGTAAAAATCTATGACTTTAGATCAGACGACAGTTCTTTTTTTTTTTTTTTTTTTTTTGCCAATAAGCATTTGAAACGACGAAATACAACAATATACTTATTTTATATTACTACTGTATGTTTCTTCATGACATCACCACTTTGTTCTTAATGATGCCGCTTTCTCGTAAATAATGAGAACCTACACAATGTGTTTGTTTATATTTGTAGCGTTCCCTTAGATATGTTCTTTGCAATTTGAGAAACTTTCCTTTAACAAAAAAAAGTCTGATAATTTCAGTATACATGCAAATTTCATATTACGTGACTAGGGGGGGGGGGGGGGGGGGATTTATATTTGATATGATAGCAGAGGCACATTTTCAGAATGAAACCTACGTTTGAAAAGCATAAGTGAAAATCTGAGTTTATTTAAAGCAATGGATGTTTTATCGTAAAAGACGTGGAATCGCAACAATTTAGTATATAGGACATTTCCTTAGATTTATTTACAACGCAATGTAGAGTGGGATCTGGGAAATCACAAAATAGGGAACATGGATTTAGACAAAGAAATATAAACATTAAAGTTACAAAATAAGCAGGTTGGAAAGCGGAACTTCGGCTGTAACATCTGTTGATCGAATACTGTCTGACTTGTTTCAAAGTCCAGTTATTAAGCCATTCGTTACATATGGATTTTGACTGCATTTTACTCCGTTTAACTGATCAAGATAAAGGTATGTTAACCTGTCAACAGGGGATGATTCCTTCTGCTAATTACTTATATCACCTATCGTGTTTTCAGCAGTCTGTATTTGCCCTAGTCTTAATTTGTATTCTTTATAAGATTTACGAGATTAATCAATTTCCATTGTCTTCACCTCTTTTTTTTCCATTTTTGCTCGAGTTCAGGTCTACACCTCAAATTATGTGTTTAAGTCTAAACATTTAGAAAACCTTTACGTAATACGGAATATCGGAACAATCATTTAGTCTCTGATTCCGTCGCGGTTTTAATATCCACTTTTTGTGCGTTTTCGATAAGAAACATACTACATGCATCAGATACATGATAAATCTAATGCAAAGTATTATATCAGCAGCTAAACATTTAAATATTCTAAGCAAGTTCCGAAGAAACACACGGATATTGTAATATAAAATATCTTATCTCAGATTGAAAACAAAATTCGGGAATCAATTTAATTTGAATCGTAAACATTATTACATTTACTATTATTGATGCAAAACCATTTAAGAGTTTTCAAAAAACAATATCACTGTATGAAATATCCATATCATAGGTTTCAATATTGGATGTGTCCGGTTAGATTTACAGTAGACCGTGAAATATATATTATTTCAAAATTTGCTGTTAAGTTTCAAAAGCTGTTAAAGTGCTACAACATATATACATATATATCGAGAAATTTTCAGAGTAAACATAAAAAATACAGATATCATCCAAGTTTTTCTATGAAAATGATGTTAAACATAGGGAACGAACAGCGACATGAAAAGGCTAAGATACCGAACAGTACTCAATCTCTTATAGAGATGTTAACAGAGAGATAGGCAAACACGGACCCCTGGGCATTCCTTATGTGAGATCCGGTGCCTAGGAGCAAGCATCCCCGGTCACATCCGCAGTGAGTCCTATATTTTATCAGGTACACCAAATAATAGCAGTCAGAGTCAGTGTGTCAAGAACCACCTAACAATTTGTATGACCTAAAGGAATGTTGTACTGGCAAACATACAATTTACGAAATGCTGGTTCTAGACGAGAATGTAGAAATCCCTTTAACATCAACTTATTTGTTAGTAGCCTGTCTCGATTTAAAACTTATCATCACCTGCATATGGTGTTTATATCTCCTAACTATTTCGATACGCAAGAGCTTGGTCTGCATATGATCAGTTTCTAAATCGAAGCAGGCCACTGACCTCTGGTAAGACCAGGGATCCGTGTTTTCCCATCTCTCTGACTTGTATTTTCTATACAAATTACGAGTACTGTTAGTTATTTTAGCCTTTTCATGCAGAACAAGCCCTTGCATATCGAATCAGCTAGGAGACATAAACAACATATGCAACTGATAATGGAATATTGCTACATAGATATGGGAAGATCACGATGGAGACGTCGAAATCATTCCGTTTGAGGTCAGCATCTATTTTCATGGTTAGACGCAGTTTAAAAAATGAAACTTTTTTATTCTCAATTAGATTGCAGCATGTGTTCTTAACACAAGATTTCATTATCAAAATACAGTTAAACATGGAATGTCCCCGGGGATGGACCCCTAACAGAGCAAAATGGGGACTTAAAACCAACCAACAGACCCCTTATCGCTCAGATTTTTCCATACCCCTCTTAAATCCGCCAATGGTTATAGGGCAGTTTGCATTAAAGAAGCTGAATTCATTTATAAAATGTTGAAATGTCATCATAATGATATGCAAATGCAACAAACGTGAGCATTTCAATACACTGCAGAAACCAAACATGCTTCAGATTTGTGCTTGATGTATCATATATTTTATAAATAGATTACAATGCCATAGCATACCCCGGATCTATGTCAAGTAATGATCGCGATATTTTTGCGGGACTGGCTTTACTATGCATATCTGAAAAGGACGCGAATTTTAAACAAAGCAATAACCTAGACAGAGAGAATATATTCGAACCCAACATAACTTGGTTTTGATATTTCATTTATATAATTAATATTATGAAACCCGTAATGAGTTGCTTCTATATTTTGCACACTACCATTACCGGGAGAACTTGTAAAAACTTCGTGAATTCGTAAAAATCATTAAAATTTATTTTGTAATGAATAAAAATGAAAACTATTTCTTACAGTAATCAAGACTTGTATTTATATATTATGAAATATTTTATATTCAAACCTTTTTATGCATGTTTTCGATAGGGAATTATTCTACTGAAACAATACAAATTGATTTCTCATATCCTTACTTTCTAAAACAACCACAAATACGGCGGCCGATAATAATAAGTTCAGGCAAACGGGGAAAAAAGTTCATATTCAACTGAATTTTTTTATCGAACTGCTAAAGTAGTTCTGCCTCAACCCCAATACCATGGGAGGGGGAGTGACGTTTATCTTTTAATATAGTCAGTACCCGATTTCAATTCATCGGAACAACTTTGCATTTCCCAGTGATGACCCGCCACTTTTTTTGGCAAAAAATATTATAAAACATTGCTGGCAAATATAGATGAAAACTCCAGATTTTGCACCCGAAATAGATGAGTCTTTTAGCTAGTACTTAACTTTCACATCCCCCTTTGGAAATTCTCGATCCGCCACTGTTTCCAATGCCTTTAACCACTATTATAAAACGTGGCCAGCCAATAAAGTGACAAACTTTATGATAATAACACGACAAAAAAGTACATTACGTGTCATGAAAAGTGGGGAAAGGGGTCTTGGCACGAGTGGTGCAGATGTGGTACGGCGATGTGTTGCATAAAGCACGACACTCGAACGAAAGAAATTGAAGGTAAATAATGTATAAGTAGCCGAAACTATGTATTTTAAACTAATTCTCTCTTATACACGTGGTACCATTATAATTTGCTGTGCTCACTGAAATTAGCCTTAATATTTTGATGCTTGCCATGGCAACCATTAGCCGCCCCTCCCCTGTTTGGAATGTTAACATTGTACTAATGAAAATGGAATGATTTTATGAATAATTTTCGAATCTTTTATAATATTCGCACAAATGACAAGTAGATTATGAAAACGCTGCATCATTTAGAATTGCAGATATATTTGTACCATATGGATTAACTGAAGAATTTATCAGAATGTAAAATAAGATATTTTTTTTATTAAGATGTTGAAAAAAACGTGATAACAAAGCAAAATGAAAAATAACATAAAAAATGGATTGTAAAAGCAATGACTGTCTTCATTAGATTTCATACCATGTTCTACAAAATTAGACATATATCAAGTGGTATTTAATTTATTTCTTGCAAGGAAAATAGGTTTAAAATGAAAAGTGGTCATTGTGGTAATTTTTCACATTTTACTATTTCAAAAAATACTTTCTGAAAATCGATTTCTGAACGTAGTTACGAGATACTGTAATATATTTCTTCCATATCTCAGTAAGCGTTTAGAATTCAAATAATTAGAAAATATGAGACATAATGTGTTGCTATGTGTCTACAAGATCAACAACCATAATCTTTGATGATTATTTTCTGTATTTTGGTATGTCGATGCTATAATGTTATTATTCATTTTTATATTCATAGGTTGGCTAAAATTGGTGCTTAATTAACAAAACAAAATCATGGTTGATACAGGCTTCTGTTTCCATAATCACTTGAACTTACTTCTTCTAGTCAGTTATGACTAGTACTAGTGCTACTCAGAATATATAACCCATCATATCTCAGAATACATGTCATTTGACTGTTTTGTGGGAACACGAACACTAACAACTGTATCTGGTATAGCATTTATACATGTTTTTGTGCTTTCTCCAAAATTTATATCAATAATTTTCACTATAACTGCATGTCTTATTAAAAATGTGCGTACAAGCTAAACGCTTACTGTCAGATAATCTTACACAACCGAATGCTGCTTTATAGGGCTCACGGCGGGTGTGACCGGTCGACAGGGGATGCTTACTCCTTCTAGGCACCTGATCCCACCTCTGGTATGACCAGGGGTCCGTGTTTGCCCATCTCTCTGATTTGTATTTTCTATAGGAATTGCGAGATTGAATACTGTTAACTATCTTGGCCTTTTCAGCAAAGCGCTACCTTTGATCTGTTTACCGAAGTTACATATCGGGCCTTTGCGACCTCTGACGGAAATGACCGAAATCGTGCGATTGATCACTCTCTTAAATTTCTTACTTACAGGGACAAAACTTGCCGATAATGTATAGAAAGTAGTTCTCCAATATTTCATTAACAAGGAAATAATATCAAAAGAAAAACTATGATATTTGGAATTTTTTCCACACTTGCATTTGAAAATGATACGATCGCGTAGTAATACCGTAACATTATCGTGGGTTGAAGATTTTCCAATAAAGATTACTGGTTATTAGAAATACCATCAGTAATACCATAGTTCAGTGTATAATTATAACGGTAAAATGCCGAGGCATCGTTTTAAAATAGATATTTACCCTGTCGATAGTGATTAATATCCTCCAGTAGACACGTCCTGTTAAGATTTGGGAATGTAGGAGAAATCAATCACTTTCTCCATCTTATAGTAACTACACAAATCAGCATGATGTTGTGTCCTGGCGTTTATTTATATTATAGACTGGCCTGTTTCTCAAGATCAGAACATAACACTAGTATAAAGCACAGGCAATTATATCGCTTGGGTTCGAATTCACTAATAAAGAGTATAGGTATAGAATTCTAAATATAGGGTACCTAAGCTTGCCGATGAAAAATCATTAAACCAGATGATATAAAATGTATGATCACACATAACTAATCTACATTACTACCAAAGATGATCCCGAAATTCCGTATACTTCCCAAAATATGCAGAAATGAATTCAGAAAAATGCCTATTATTTTTTGGTCGAGTTTTAGCTGGGCCCCTCGCACTGTACGACTAAACAGAGTGCTTGTGCATTGCAGCAAGCAATTATATAAAATATAGAAAGTTCAACACAAGAACACAAACATTGTTTAGTCGTACAGTGCGAGGGGCCCAGCTAAACCTCGACCATAAATTAATAGGCATTTTTCTGAATTCATTTCTGTATATCTTGGGAAGAATACGAAATGCCGGGATCATCTTTGGTAGTAATGTAGATGGTTATGTGTGATCATGTTATAATAAAGAGTAGAATTTTATACCATTTGGTTTACTGATTTTTCATCGGCAAACTTCGGTACCTTATATTTAGGGTTCTATACCGTTAAAGTTTAATAGCAAATTCAAACCCAAGCGATATTATTACCTGTGGTATAAAGGGTGAGAGAGATGGAAAACCACCGATTATCATCATCATCTTGATGCCACTTTGTCTATAACCAAGTGTGGATGTCTGAAGAATGAATAATACGCACATGTACTTCGGCTCTCATATTAAACAACGAGGATATCACCCGATCCTCAGTGATTAATATCTTTCTGTATTCAGATCATGTTAAGTTTGGGCATAAAAGACTTCACAGATCACTAATCACCTTCTTAAATTCACTTCATATATCAAATGATACCACAACTTTCTCCCAATACTCAAAATAGTAATTCAATTTTAATATATTTGATCTCTTCAAGTGTATACATGCCGACTATCCCACAATCTAAATTCATAGCGTTTTATCACAATTTAAGTCCCTTTTTGGATTAAACTGCAAAATTATGATCACCATCATAATATACTTGTAATAAACACCGTAATGCAAAAAGCACTAATCACACCAAAGGAAGAATCGCTTTGCCCGCAATCCACGTGATAAATTACTAGGTCATCAGTATCCCTCGAATTGCAAGACAACAGAACTCATCCAATGTACTGAAATTAGAAATGTGATGTCACACAGAGAAAACATAATAACTCCATCAAGTCTCTGGTGCCTTTACGGCCTAAGTGACCGATATTTTTATAACTTGTTGGTTTCGTATTTACGACCTCTAGGTGAGGTGCTGAGTGGTATTTAATTTGCCTTGGTGGCAGAAAATGTATCAAAAATATTGGCCACCTAGGCCGTAAAGGAACCACAAAGTTTCACGCCACCTAGGCAGTACGAAGTCATGAAACGTTACCTTTCCTACATTCGACGAACGACCGAAAAACCATTAAAAGATCTGTTGGAGAAAACGCGTCCTTCTACTTGAACAGACGTACTTCCGCTATGATATTAACCAATGAGGCTATAATTATATAATTATACTTGTATTAAATGTGTAATTTTGACGTTGCAAGTGATATTAGCATATGTCTTAGAGTAGTATATGTAAATCATAGTAAGACGTAAATTTTCTTGTTATTATATATTGTATCTGAAATGTATAAAAACAGTATAAATTCCGCGACATTCGAGTGTTTGTTCTTGTTATTCCGTTTTTCAATGTTCATTGTAGAATCCCCATTGATTCTTGTTGTTAAAATAAATGAAATTGTCTACGTCCATTAATTTTTTAATGTTTACTTTGATATTTTCACTAGTTTTGTTTTGCTGTTATTATTACGTAGTCTAATTTTTAGCAATTTTGAACCAAACATCCGTTTTTACCTTTGAATAATCTGCGATATTACAACACAGTAATAACATTAATGTGGAACAGCAAAACACCGAGAATATTGATGAGAAACTACAGAGAATAATTTTAAAAACTATTGAATGAGAAATATGTTGAGGAACTATTGATAAAATAGTTAAGAAATAATTGGAAGGGGATACGTATAAGACTCTTTAAGGATCACGTCAATGAGGCATTTACATGTATAAACTTGAATTTGGAGAATTTTGAAAGTTTTATGAGAAATTATTAAGAGTATTTTATTATGAATCGACAAACAGGGATACGCTGTAAACATATCTGAAAATTTGTTAATGAATTTACTGTTCAGTAATAGGAGAGGAATCAGAACAATGTAATCTCCAGAAGAAATATAAAGGCTAAAGTATATTCATAGAAACATACTTTTGATAGTAAGGTATATTTATAGAAACAAAATTATCGATAGTCGAAATCTTGAACTATTAAAGGCAAGCTTTAGCAGATATACTATTTTTGAATATTCAAAATATATTGCGTTGACTATGAATAATTGTTTTAATTGACATATAATTTTTGTATCAAAAATAATATGAGAACAGAAGATTTAAAGCTCTATAGTCCGATATTCATCTATTATTTTTGTACAATATTGCTTTATAGGAGATGAATTAGTTATAAAGGTTCTTAACTTTCTCTTAATTACATACGTGAAAACATTTGCATGTAAAGGAAAACAGAGAGAAGATTATTTAAAACGTAAACATTGTGTGAAACCATAAATACGTTCTGTCTGTTGGGCGTCTATAAATAGCCCCACGCGCATGAGGAAATCCCAAAATGATATAAATATAATTTGGATGCCACTGTCTAAAAGATTTAAAACAGCATAAAACAACGAATTTCGAAGAGGTATTTGGTATTTTTGTTTCTTTTAAACGTTACTGAAGTAACCAAATACACAACTTTACACATATCAGACTACCCCTGGCCTGCCAGTCCAAACTGAACACGAGACTGTCACAAGATTTGCATTAAAAATGGCCGACTGCTGATTGTAAAAACCGATTTAAAACTAAATAATTTTGGTTGAAACAGGTGAAATAATGTATGCCATATCATACAGTCTCATAAATACGTATGTGCCATACTTTAATAGAGTTTTTACAAGGTGAACAAAATTTGTCGAAATTCGGGCTATACAATTTCATACTTTCATCTACGTATTTGTAAATCTGGATTAGAGTAGGACAAGTTTAGTTTCCATCTTGAACATAGATGTCTTATTTTGCCTGAATGCTTTAGAATGTAACAGTACATGCCCCTATAATTAACAGATTGAAGACGAAGTTATGATAATACACTTGTTTGCAGTTTGAGTTTTTTTAATTTGGTCTGTATGTGCCAAGCTTGCCGATATCTAAACAGTACCACTCAATAAACCTGAGATCAAATACCATCTACATGTACGTAAATGTATTCTATGCTAGTCTACTTTCAACGGCTTTCTTGTAGATCTATGAATTTATGATAATGTACGGAGTAGTAAGTACTGTCATTACTTTGGTTTTTTATCTTTCACTATTCTGAACCGTGTTGTTAAAGCTTACCTGCGTAGTACAAAAGTATATGTTTGATGTTACTACATTTATATTTGGTCATTATCTGTATACCATCACCAACTTTCTTTCATAGGTTCATGTAGTTTTGATACTGTCTGAAAATTCCAATTATTCGGTTTTATCTATTGTTTTTCAAACTGCATCATATTTAGTCGTGTAAAAGTGAGGATTGTGGCGTAGATACTTTACTATGGACGCCTCACGGCTCCTCTGAGGAGCCAGTGACGTCATCTATAAAACACAGCTATTCATAACGGCAACAAAGAGGGTGGAAATCTCATGACGTCTCAATTGGATGGACACCAAGACGATGAGGTGCGTGTACAAACAATAGACCTATTGTTGTCGATAACAATACCTATGGTTATCGATCAAAAAAAGAGCTGGAAAAAACTCGTTTTCTATTATTTTCGAGAACAGTAGAAGGAGTCATATGACAACCTTGAAGAGATCGATGATCAAAGGGACCGTATGAGGGTACTAAACAATAGGGATGCAATATGAGGCAGACCTGTTAATCGAGGATCGGATGTAATGTGACCCAATCAATCGGAAGTCCACTATTTTCAGATGGGTTGACCTTTTTTCCTCCTGTTACCCTGTCAAGACATCAAAAATACCCGATACTTTACGATTTTATGTTGTAAATCCTTTGCAGTAATAAATCAAACTTTCGAGGGATGATACAATTAAATGTTCTTGTTATAATATTTATCAGACTGCCAAGGAATTTTAATGTCTGGTGTTGTGTATTCTTCCATTCAAAAACTATTCAATGAAAAAATGACTGCCAGAAAACTGTGCAGGAAACTGATGAGAATATATGTGTGAATGAGCCTTTGTATTATCCTTTCTTCTAAACCTAACTGCATTTTACTGACAATAGATGTCGGCGACAAACTAGCAACTCAACTTTGTGACAAACGGGATGATTTCAATTTCTCCATTGTCAACTTCCCTTATTTATGTGGCAATACTCCATCATCACTTGTATATGGTGTTTATATCTCCCAACTGATTCGATACGCAAGAGCTTGTTCTGCATATGATCAGTTTTTAAATCGAGGCGGGCTTACTGACAAAGAAGTTGATGTTACAGGGATTTGTACAGTCTCGTCTAAAGTCAACATTTCGCAAATGTTTCATACCAATTGTTAGGCCGTTCTTGGCACACTGATCCTGACTACGGATTGCTCCGTTTACCTAGTCGGAATATAGGGCTCACGGCGGGTGTAACCGGTCGACAGGGGATGGTTTTCTATAGGAATTACGAGATCGAATACTGTTAGTTATCTTAGTCTTTTTCTTTTTACAAAAACAGTCTTTTTTCCATTTTAGGATCTTCATCCCACTTTTGGGACGAAAAAGGTGCACAAACTCTCTTCATTTTTTAGATCCACTCCTTAGTCAAATTTTCAAAATGATATATATTGGACAAAAAAAAGTTAAGGATCATGATTTCAGAATTATTTTATTCATAACAAAACCATATAAATTTAATATATACTTAAAATGTTCAACGACAATCAAACAATACATTTTAAACCTGTTTTTACAAATTCATCAATACGTTAAGCAGCCAGAGCAACCATTGTCAGGTAACCCCCCAAAACAGTTTGAAAATCGGTATGAGCAACAATAACAAATTTCATTACAAATGATTGAATCTTTATAAAGGCAATATCAATAGGGTATATGTCCACCCTGAGCCTGTATAACGGCACGACAACGCCTCTGCATACTTCTGATGAGCCTGCGGAACGCAATTTGTGGCAACCTTGCCCATTCCTGCTGTAAAGCTAACGTAAGCTCTTGGCGGTTTGTCGGAAGTACAGGGCGTCTGGAAACAGCTTGCTGCAACATGTCACAGGCATGTTCTATTGGATTTAAATCCAGAGAACAACTCGGCCAATCCATACGTTCAATTGTCTCTGTAGCAAGGTAGTCTGTCACTATACGTGCTCTGTGGGAACGAGCATTATCATCCATTAACACAAAGTCGTTGCCTATAGCTCCCGCATAAGGTCTCACAATTGGATGCAGTATCTCGTCTCTGTAAATTGCACCGGTAAGATTGCCATTAATCACGTGCAAGTCAGTACACCCACCAATACTGATTCCGGCCCAAATCATCACAGAGCCACCTCCAAAACGATCATGCTCTGCTACACAGCAATCAGAGTACCGTTCTCCACGCATGCGCCATACACGCCTACGACCGTCATGAAAGTCCACGCAGAACCGTGACTCGTCTGTGAAAAGAACAGGCGTCCAATGACGCAGTTGCCAGTTTATGTGATTTTGAGCCCAATTGAGTCGTGCTACACGATGTCTTCTCCTCAAAATACAAACTTTACAATACTTGCATACTTACATACATATGTCATATCATGTTGCATTGTTTGTTTGTTTTTAAATATATATATATATATATATATATATATATATATATATATATCAAAGTTTTTCATGTCCTTTATGTCCATTATTGTTACATGCTTTTCCCAACTTTGGCGGGCAAGGATAAGGTAGCGTATGGCGATGTTGCTTGAATTCTGGTGTTGGAATGTCGTCCTTCGATTTATTTGAATGTATAATATCAAAGTCATTGCAACAATACATACTACATAATGTTACACACCAGTTTACCATTAACGTACATTACATACATTTGATAACTTCACTTTCATTTCAATACGTCGGGTTTTACATTTTACTACTACATCACATACTTTGCTATACGATGCATATACACTGTACACGATTACACATACAAGATTTACGCGTATGTAGACACGGAATTTTACCATTACTCTACGAGCGACAAAGTTCTACCCATAAATACTCACTACTTAATATACTAAGTATTGATACATTATGATTATTACAATATCTTATGCAAACTTGAATGCACTTTTACGAAGGACACTTTTTAAGTTCGTAGAGTAAGCCTATAACTTTTTAACGCGATTATAAAGTTGCACGATTTTTTACACAGACTTTGAGTAATCATTCCTCTCTCGAACGGTATCACGGTATGTGGCGCACGAGGTCCACGTGCGCGCTGCGCTGGGTATTTTAAACACGTGGTTTTATACACTATAGTAAAATATAGCGTTCTTTATGGATGGAAAGGTTTATGAGAATGCTGCTTTAAAATATGCCACAGTTTGCAAGTGGGTACGTCGTTTTCATGATGGTTGGAGTCAATTGAAAATGACCCTCGAGTGTGTAGGCCGGTTTCCGTATTGACGGAAAAGAACGTTGCTACTGTTAAAACGTTAAATGAGGAAGACGCACGTTATACCGTGCAAGAGATGGAAGAATTAAGTTGCAACCATTCGTCAAGTGTTTTGAAGATCTTACGTGAACGACTTGGGCTACGTAAGATATGCGCGTCCTGGGTGCCCCATTTGCTCACTGACGAGCAGAAACAAAGTCGGGTTAGACTTGCATCGCAAGTTATAAAAAAAATGCGATAAATGTGACCCACGTCGTTTGGAAGAGATCGTTATAGATGATGAAACCTGGATCTATCATTTTCAACCCGATTCTAAGGCTAAAACTAAGGTCTGGGTTTCACCTGAGGGGTACAGACCTGTCATTGAGCGACGTTGCAAAACATCAAATCGCTTGTATGCGATATTCTTTGATTCGAAAAGTTCGGCCCTTCAAATTCCAGTCCAGAAAGGTAGTTCTGTCACTGGAAAGTTTTACAGAGAGAGTGTTCTTACGCAACTTTTTGATTTCTATCAGAAACGCAGACCGCGCACCGGTGTCCGCGGCTTCAAATTACTCCATGATAACGCACCGGCCCATAAATCCGCTACGGTACAGGAATATCTGAAAGAATCTGGGCTCGATGTCTTAGATCATCTCCCATACATCCCCGACCTGTCCCACTGTAACTTTTGGTTGTTCCCAAGACTAAAGGAAATGCTGGCAGGGCACCGTTTTGAATCCCGTTGTCGTATAGGCAGTGCGGTCTACCAGTGTCTCCAACATATACCTAACGAGGAGTACCGTGGAGCGTTCCGGAAATGGGTAGATCGGTGTAAAATGTGAGTTGAGGCAGATGGGGCATATTTCGAAGGTCTTAAATAAATAAAATTTTGATATTTCAAGCGGTTTTAAAACGACCGCCCTCCTCTACGAACTTAAAAAGTGTCCTTCGTACTACGAAGTTATAGAATAAGAGAAAATAGCAACTGTTTGAATTACATTACAACTTTTAAAAAATATGTTGAATGATGTCAAACTTTCCTAAGAAGTGAAGAGGATAATCTAGCTCGAATGATAATACAAGGAACCTAAAATTTCGTCATGTACTAGAACTGGAGGCCTACTTTTTCAGATCTGCATTCCTTGCCTGTTACGCCTAAAAATAACTCAAAATTGGTATTCAAGGCAAATATTTACACACGGGTATCTAAATTTAGACTAGTGAACACCACTAACTTTTACCTGTATGGAAACAAATTAGTGATAAAATTGTATACATTTAAATCTCTTCTAAAAGTTTAAAACTATGGATAGGTGTTAAATATGACAGGTTGCACAAAATCAATATCATCAGTGTGATCCTATCTAATAGAAAATAACAAGAGAACTATTTCTTTCATTTTCTGCGGCCTGATGTCTTTGAAGCTAGCTTGTTTGTTTCCTTGTTCCTGATATTGACGTTATCAATTGACGATCGCAATGTGTTGGCCGCCCCGGTATTCAGGGGGAAACAATTTGCACTGTTTTGTGAAAAATGTGTCCCATTGAATTTATGTTGAGTCTAAAAGTTGCGACTAGACTTTTCTACGGTTACTCCGTTTACCTATCAAGATGTAGGGCTCACGGTGCATGTAAACGGTCGACGGGGGTGCTTACTCCTGCTTACTCCTCCTGAGCACCTTATCCCACCTCTGGTATATCCAGGGATCCGTGTTTGCCCACCTCCCTTATCGGAGTTATGGGATTGATCACAGTTCGTTATCTTCACCTTCTTCATGCTTAAAATGTCAATATTTGTATTTGCCAATGTTTTGCCTTATATGACACTACTAACGAAATTGACATTCAATTTCTCATAACATGAAAGTCATTCACGTGATCAGACAGTTTGCTTTTGGCGCATGAATACAATCATCGCTTCGATAGTATTTGGGTCTATTGTAGAAGGTACTTTCACCTGTCTTGACATCATAACAGCAACAAAATAAATAAAAAACATCTGAATATATAAATACAGTTTATTTTGTAAACAGGCAAGAATTTGGATTTTGCATAAAACAGAAACACTAAAAATGCCGTTCAGTTTTTTATCTTTTAAAATACCATCTGCAACTAAAACTGTAACTTTGAAGTTGGCGAATTCATACGATATCTTCGATATTTACATCTTGACAATCTAATATTAGATTCACTTTATGTTGATGGTAACCTTGTTGTTTCCGGGCAATAACCATCAACGCCATAAGTGAGGCTAGTTTCAAGCTCAAAAAATTGTTCCACGTCAGGACACCGCCGTGAGTCTTCATTTAAATCTTACAATAAATATTTCTCGATTGAACAAAATGTCTCTTTCAGTTTGTGTTTATCTTCTTTTACACACTCTGGGAGTGAAAAAATACAAAGTACCTGCACTTCGTCTAAATCTGTATATGTTACAACCAAGAGTCCTAACGAGGAACATACCGTTGTTCCCTTCTAAAAACCTGATCTAGAGCTTAACATCAACTATATCCATTTATCCTCCGTCATTTCTCATAGATCCTCTGTATTTCTGTCGAAATCTGTGTTTAGCAATTAGGTTTACAACTTTATGTAAGGTAGGAAATTGCCACCGTTTCTAAATCACCGATTGACCGGATGTAGTTTACTCCGCTCTTCTTGTTTTCAACTGAATTGACCTGACGTTCTAAGTTATCTTTATGTTAAACTTCTTTCATCTCTTTTATTCCTTCTAACATAAATATTATATTTTATATTCTCCTAGATATTGTTCCCAATTATTATTAGATCAAAATTTAACGAACTATATCTCGTATTGTACGATCCTCTGATTACACAAGTATGGAAGCTTGATAAGAACAACACAAACCGAAACAGAAATATAAATATAAGAAATATGATATCATTTTTAGTCTTGTTGGGACATGACATGTAGTTGGAACGTGATCAAATCTATTATAACGCCCTCGGGCGTTGTGAGATTTCATTGCGTGACCAACTTCATGTCATGTCCCAATATCACTTAAAAACTGACATCTTATTCATAACTGAAATATCCGTAATTTTAACAATGGTATAAATAATACATCATTTATTTCAATTCAAGTGTCCTGTTTCATCTACTAGTATTCATTATTCATTAAAAATATTTGAATGATCAGAAAAAAATTTTCATTATGGAAATTGATCTCATGACCTTTCTGTTCATCATCTAAAACACAAACGATTAATAATTCACTTGAACAGCATCAGCTGGATGATTCCAGTTAATACTGAATTAGTCTAAATTACCTACATACATAATCATCATTGCGTCAAATTTCCATCACCCACCCCCCCCCCCCCCCCCCCCCCCCCACCCCTTCACCTCTTGAAATTGTAAGTCCTGTCTCTTTCCTGCAATGAACAAGGATTTTTTTTTACTTTGCACAAATAAACATTCATTTTTCCATACGTAGCTATATATTGTATGCGTTTAATTACTCCACGTTGCTTTTTAACTACCTCCAACCCATTATTCTATATTTTTTCTCTCTCCATACATACAAAATCAGCAGTTTATTACGCAAAGTAAACTTTTGGATTTATTAGATATAGCTAAGTCATTTTCACAATCTAAGATTAGACATCAGAGATTTATTACTTTTCCACTAAGCCCAAGGCACGGGGATGGACCTCGGTCCCCCCTCTAATTAAGCGCTTCATATAGCATCTATCAATGAGAAAAAAGAAGGGGGAAACCCCGCGATACAATTACGTTAACAAAACAGAATAACAAATATTTTAACAAGATCGATATCTTTATAGAATTTATGTAATAATCCCAGTGTAATGTTGACTTTAGACGAGACTGTACAAACTCCTGTAACATCAACTTCTTTGTCAGTAAGCCCGCCTCGATTTAAAAAATGATCATCTGCAGAACAAGCAATTGCGTATCAAACCAGTTGGGAGATATAAACACCATATGCAAGTGATGATGGAATATTGCCACATAAATATGGGAAGTTGACGATGGAGAAATTGAAATCATCCCGTTTGTCACAAAGTTGAGTTGTTAGTTGGCCGCCGGAATCTATTTTCAGTAAAATATTAAAGTACGAAGCAGAAATGGAAGACTCTGTGATGTCTTCAATTTCAAGTTCACTGGGATATATCGAATCGACATATGAATGAAAATGATCATTGTTGATAGACAAAAAGTCGTCGATATATCTAAATGTCGAATTGAAGGCCACAACAAGAGATTTTTCTTCTCATGTAGAAGCATTTGAATGAATTCTGCTTCATAAGAATATAAAATTAGGTCAGGTAACAAAAAAGCACAATGCGTGCCCATGGGAATTCCAACAGACTGTTGGAAGATCTTATCAGCAAAGACTACGAAAATATTGTCAATGAGGAATTCTAGAATCCTTTCAATATCAACTTCAGAGTACCTGTGCGTGGAGTCAGAGTGGTGTTTAACAAAATAATATTTGGGATGACCAATCACTGAATATGAATATTTCCTTTTGTCATTTTTGTTCACGAAGCAACTGTCTATGATGTCAAAAAGTCTCCTCTTTACCTGATCGTGAGGTATGGTTGTGTAATGTACTGCAAAATCATACGTTTTAATGCTGTGTATTTTCCTAATAAGACATTGAGTTCCATTGAAAAGCATAGATTTAATGAACCTGATAAACAGTTACAAAGTTGCAATTTCTTTATTATATTAAATGAATTGGCATGATAGATTCATATTCGGAGATAAGCCTAGATTCATTTCATTTAATCTCATTGGATACAAGTCTAGTATAATGTTAGAGTGAGCGCAGCTATATTCCAGGGGAATCAGACTTTTCCCCAAGGGGAAAGCGTTCCTCCTCAAGCAGTATTTTTCAGGCGGTCCAAACTATACTAGGTACTAACACATGGTATTTCACAACTGATAGTGCATAAAAATTCGCAAATTTATTCTCTTCCAAACTCAGGGGTAAGGGATCGGCTCCTCGATAAATGATTTTATATGTATTATAGTTATTAAATACCACGAATCATTCATTCGGTCCATAAACTTGATGCTTACACCAACGATTCCTATTTATTACTAATGTCTGCATTTGAGACAAAAAAGGGAATTGTAAAAGATGACAATAACAGCCCTCCATACACAATAATAACGAGGCCAGGTGAGTTACAAATGCTGTATCCGAATTCACAATGTGTATATACTGAATTTATCCAAGTGAGGAAATTTTTACTGAGAGTTTATTTCGCAATCATTTTAAGAGTATCGGTCGCGGTAGCTCAGTGGTTAGAGTCTTCGCTTCGTAACCGGAGGGGGGGGGGGGGGGGGGGGGGGGGGGGGGGGGGCGCGTCTAACCTAAGACGAAAAATAGGTAGTGATTGCTCCTTCGCCAAACACTCGGCATTTAGAAGTGAGAATTAGGAGTCTTTCAGATATGACCTTAAAAACGGAGGTCCCGTGTCACGGTAGGCGTTGGCACGTCAAAGAACCCTCACTGCTACGGCCCTGAGCGCTAAGCATAGGTCTAAAGTGGTAGTACTTCACCTACAGCTGACGACGTCTCAATATGAGTGAATAATTCTCGATGGGACGTAAAACAAACATACAAAACAAAAGAGTACGTTCATATCCATCCTACAAGAACATGCTAATATCTAGCCTAAATATGCATTCGAGATGGTCGGTTAATGAGAAATAAAAGGAAGAAGCTCACTCGAAGGTTTGCGGAATTTCGAGTGGGATGCAAATGCAGAATTTTGGCAACTAGACCCACGTGTGGCCATTTTCAAAAAAAAATAATCAGCTATAACATTCTTTTCTAAGTAACTGATAGATTAGCTATATCTTTTCATCTGATCGGTGTCCCTGCTTTAAAACCGTGTCTATATAAGCTTTGACCCCCCAACTCTTCAATGGAAATTAATGCTATTTTATTATGCCATGTTTACATAGCAAAGGAATACCACAAATGCATATATTTCGTTAAATATTAGGCTTACTCACTTTCAATCAATATGGCGCGTTCTGTTCTGCCGCGGATCATAAAACTAGGATAACATTAGGATACTGGTAATCCATGCAAGTTCGTAATTTTATTTAAAGTTGTATACAAATTTTGTCCCCCTTGTAAAAACTCTGCTAAATTATCGTATGTATATGTACATATTTATGAGTCTGTATGATATGTCATTTATTATTTCACCTGTTTTAACTAGAACTTTAGGGTTTTAAATCGGTATTTACATATAACTGTCAATCGGCCATTTCTAATGCATATTCTAAAGAGATAAATCACGTAAAAGTCACGTGTCCACTTCAGACTTTCATAGCTAAGATCATCGATGGTCTAATCTGTGTAAAGTTGTGTATTTTGTGACTACAATACCGTCCCGTGAGTGTCTCACGTTTTTGTTGAAGAGAAATAAAAATATCAAATATATTTTAGTAATTTCTAAATATCGTCTCTGTTTCTTGTTCATTCAAAACTAAGATTAGTGTCTGTAAAGGTGAAGATAACTAACAGTCTGATTCGATTTAAAAACTGATCATATGCAGAACAAGCTCTTGCGTATCGAATCTGTTGTGAGATATAAGCACTATATGCAGGTGATGATGGAATATTGCCACTTAGATAAGGAAAGTTGACTATGGCGAAATTGAAATTATCCCGTTTGTCATAAAGTTGAGTGGTTAGTTTGCCATCTGCATTTATGTGTTATATACGTCATGTTGGGAGTCCCCACATGCGCATGGAGCTATTCGAATCGGAGAAAAATTAAACCAATCCGAAAAGAACAGATTATACGTTTAAACAAAGAAGTCGGAAAATAGGTAAGATAACAGTCTTGAATTAATTTGATATGATCCATTTATTTACTAGACTCCATGCTTTCTTTTACTTCCAAATATTTTCAAACATGTAAATGAGAGAACGTTAATGACTTTTAAACTAATTCAGCTGCATTAAAGTAATTTTGTACACTTTGAAAAAAAAACAGGTGAACATCGGACCATACAACTTTAAGTCAACGAGATGTGACTTTGCGAAATCAAAATGGACAGAAAATTGGTTAGTTGTTTGTATATTCTTTAAGGTCCCGCTCGAGAAATTTACACGTAATGGAAACGTCAGCTTTACTGGTGAAGGTCTGCAAAATTTAGACCAATATTCGGAGTTTATGGATTCTGATCAGGAAGTGGTTTTCATCGTTCCACACTTGCTTTGACACGGGGTATTGGATTTGCAGTTTCATCCTAAGGACCGCCCCATTTAGTCACGTCTTACGGCAAGCAAGAGATACAGAGGACTAATTCTACCCCGGATCCCCACGGAAAAGACAGGAATTTGATGATTTACGCTGTTCTTATCGCTGTTCATTCACACTACAATTTATGCATAATCATACTCTTTCCATTAAAAAAAAGGAATTAAAGACTAAACGTTGTAGATGTTTTATATGGAAGAGAGGGAGCGGAAAAACCCCGCTATAATAGAAACCTTGTCTGCAAACAATAACAGTGATCCTGAGACAGAACAACTGTTACCGAACACACATGTAGATACAGACAAAGGTATCTAGCTCATCAGATATAAAATGCTGGAAGCAGTAAGTTGATAAATCAGATGTTTTTCACAAAAAAGTCACCGACCACATGTCTTGTAGTCCCATTTATTCTAATTATTTTCATCTTGTTTTCATTTTATTCTCTCTTGGGTCATCTGCCTCATTCATGTGACCTATTGCTATTCAATTCTGTTCGACAGCGTTCGACGTGTTTCATGCGTTTGTCGTAATGTTTTGAAAATTTTCATCTTCCTCTCAGGATTACTTAAACTAATTTCAGTGAATTTTGGTAAATAAAATTAATTGGTCAAGGGAAGCAAAAATTGTCAGTTTATTGAATCTGCCTGCCTTGGATGAGATGCCTGAGATGTGAGACCGAACTCATTGTAATCTTTAAAAATCTTGACTCCTGGACACCAAGCAGTCAATATATTAACATGATTATAATAAGCAATGACGCCTTTGCCAAAACAGTGAAATTCACAACCCCTGGGTACAGGATTTATACCAAGCCCCTTGATTCAGGGTTTATCCCAAGGACCGCCCCATTTTACCCTGTTGACTAGTTACTCCCGTGTGATCCCTACATACTAAATATTCCGTAGTCATGTATGTTTCTAGGGTCGTCAATGAATGCACTGCTAGTCAATAATTGAGGTCTGAATGTTCATTACAATTAAATTCTGCCTGGTTTACTAAATCATTTTTTGTCATAGTTACACTAAATCAGGCATTGCCTTTAAACAGAATGTCATCTTGAAAACCAATTACGTACCAGGAATAGCAACACTAATTATTCGTTTCGCAAACATATTAAATTAATTAATCTTCATCTTGTGAATAAAAGGTGTAGTGAATAAATTCCAATAATCGAAACGGAAGATTGCTAGTTGAATGGGAAAAGCTATACTGTCATTTCTGGGGAAATACTATACATGTACCAGTCTGGTTAATTTTTATTCCTGAATAAACATTACATATTGGAAAATTTTAACCTGTGTGTGTTTCCAGGTTGCAAATTGTAACTCAGGTCTGTCTTTCCGAGGGAAATGTAAAAATGGAGTAAAAAATATATATGCTATAACATTGGATTGACCGTTAGTTGCGTTCAACCAAACTCGAGATTGCTTCCGTAACTAACAAGAAAGAGCAAGTTCAAGACTCACGAAAATAATTCTGATTCACCAAAACTCTGGTCTTTAAAGGCCGTAAACTCCGCGCATAGGCCTAAACTTTGCAGCCCTTCACCGGCAATGGTGACATCTCCATATTTTTGAAAAATTCACGAGCGGGACGTTAAACAATATACAACTAACCAATCTCAACCCCACGAATTTCAAACTTCAACGAATCTATACAATGCTTCGATGTACAGAAGTCATATCCACGGAATGACATCTCAATGAAACCGTAAAAGTTTGGCAATCCACGAAAATTGATCCTCACAAATTTAAATGATTTCACATTAACTTGAATTTACCTTCCAAATTCAAAGAGTTACTTGTAAAGATTTTTTACGGTGCGGTCAGTAGGATACAGACAAACTGCTTGACCAAAATGAAAATAGGGTACAGAGATGATTGTTATTTTCTTTATCAATGAATGACCATATTATAAAATTGTATAAGATCTCCATTTTCTCCAATTTGAATACGCATTTGTTTTCTAAGGCGTCATTATTTAACCAAACTGAGCCGAAACTAAATTTGCTAGTGATCACAATTATGATGGTCACACTATTGTCAGGAAATTTTATCAGACTTGTTGGAGTTTACGCAGATACATGGACTTCTGGTTGAAAGAGATTGTGTTTACCACGAATAGTCAATTAGCTAAATGTATAACAGTTCTTATATGTTGAACAAATTTTGTCTGAATACAGTACACGACAGGTTGTGTTTGTAAATTGGTTGAATGCATAGACGCAAATGTTATATAAACCCCAAAACACCGGTTTATAAGTATCCCCACCCCCTGAAAGAACAAGACAGACTCTGACCCTTTACTACGAACGCTAGCCTTACGAAGATTGTTCCAAAAAGTCGTAGACAATGTTAATGATTTTCGAAATACGCATCAAATCCAAAATATTTTTATATGAGAAAATTTTGAAAAAAATGAAAAATTTGAAATAAATAATCAAAGATGCGAATGAAATGTTACTGAATAAAAAGAAATACATTGCATTGTTGGCGCACATACTAAAATAAGTAGATATTTTCTTTCTACCACTTCATTACATGAAAGCAAATAGTTTCATATTCAATATATCGCATTTATTATGATTGATTATTTATTGCTTTCCGCCACACTCAACAATTTTTCAGTTATCTGGTGGCGTCCAGTTTTTGTTGGTGGAGGAGAGAACCCAGATACAATGTACCTGGGAAGAGACAACCGACCTTCTGCAAGTAAACTGGCAAACTTGCTCACATAACGCCGCGGCCGAGATTCGAACACGCTCCGACAGAGGTGAGAGACTTTGTGATTTTGAGTCCGATGCTCTAACCACTCGGCCACGGAGGCCCCTATGTCGCATTTAAATTTATATCAACGGAATCAGTGATTTATGTTTTCCACGTAATTCTTAGTCAACATTATCTCATGTACAATCCATGCTACGGCGGAACCCGAATTGCTTATCGTAATTGTCCACCCTATACCTCTGCCTCATCTCGCCCAACCTTACAACGTGTATCTGAAATGAACTGGTGTAGAAACTGCTCTGTTTCAAAAATCTCGAACAACTGTAATTTTAGTGGATGGCTTGACAACTGCCGTAATAGTTCGCAACATTTACATTCTCTACAGGTAGAAAAAGCATCTTATTAATGAGGACGACAAAATCAATATTGGCCGAATTCAAAATTTTAGATTTAGCGATGATAGATTGCGAAACATCTACAGATACATGATTCTTAATGCCTGTTAGCATCTGAAGCAGATCTCGATCACGAACAGTCGTATCTTAAATAGTAGGGGTTTATTTTGTGGGTGCAGCATTGAATTTGCTCAGTGAAGACCGGGTAGTGTGCGTATACAACTTTAGCTTCTTTGTTATCACCCGTCGTCTGTCTTGTCTGACCCTTTCGATGAAAACAAGAATCGGTTTTCCCTAATTTCAGTTCCTTTCACAACGTGTTATTATCCCAAGCTTATTCAAAATTCGGTACGTCTCGAAGAACTATGGAAATATATGCAAATGAATTGATGTCAGTCTGATTCCATCCGATCAAATATACAGAAATACAGAATTAACTTTGAGATAAACACATTGAATATCAGATTCGTTTCATGTATATTGGGATATGTTTTTTTCGAGGGAAGGGAAGATGGGGGGGAGGGTGAGGTGGTTAATTCCGATGCAAACTAAAATTAAATGATATTGCAATGTCACCAAATCAAAAGATAACAATAGTACTTTTATGATATGTAGAATTCATTTACTTAAAGTGGGTTATTGTTTTGGCAGATTCAAATCCAATGTCTGGTTGGGGTCATACACATGGAACATGGAAAATACCTTCTCATAAACAAAATGAACACTAATCAATCTCATAAATCCTAGACAACATACAAAATTGAGAGCAAAGTGAACACGGACGTTGGAAACACCAGAGGTAGGATCAAGTACCCAGGAGGAGTAAACATGCCCTTTTGACTGGTCACACCACCATGAACTGATATGTTGATCAACGGAATAATGAATGAATAGTCAAAATCAGTATGTAAAGATCGAACAAACAATTAGAGTGGAACATGTCAAATAGTCTTCGACCAAATGAAAACCTGTATTTGCAAACTACGAGTTTGTAGCAATATTCCACCATCACCAGCATGTGGTGTTCATATCTCTCAAATGATTCGATACGCATATGATAATTTTTTACTACAGTTTTGTCTAACGTCAGCATTTCGCAAATTCTATGATCGTTATAACAATCTAATTTGTCAATAAAACCTTCCATTAGGTCAAATGCTGTCTGATGTGTTTCATATCAATTGTTAGGCCGTTCTTGGCACAATGATTCTGACTACGGATTGCTCCGTTTACCTGATCGGAATATAGGGCTCACGGCGGGTGTGGCCGGTCGACAGAGGATGCGTACTCCTCCTAGGCACCTGATCTCACCTCTGGTATGTCCAGGGGTCCAGGCACGAATGCTTACTTGTGAGTTATTCATATCAAATATTGTTAATAATTTATTCTGTTTTTGTATATGTGAAACACTGGAAAATTTTACCATTAATTTGTTGCATGTAAATATTTGTAGATTTAAATAACTTGTGGGGATAGTTTTCACATTTACAACACGTATTTTTACTAATTGTTTATTTCTTACCATGGCAAATATAATAATTAAGGAGAGGTGCCTTTCCGGTCCTTTTACAAGTGTATCAATAATATAAGAGTTCAAAAGAAAACGAGAATATTTGTGAAATAAACAAAACAAATTTAGTACTCACAAATAAAACCGCAATGAATTTTAATAAATGGCTCATGAGCGACAACGTCCATTTGAGTCACTTTGACCCTACTGTTTCACAGGCAAGTTTTGATTTCATATTATGAGCCCAATAATAATTTTATCAAGTTTGAATCCACATAATATGGGGATACTTCAATGTAATATTACGAATATGGCCTTGCTGTTCTAGAGAAGAATTTAATAAAAGATTTTCTAGATTTTTCCCTATATTCATCAATTATATGACATTTGATTCCCGATTTTAGCCTCAACTCAATCCCATGGTTCATGATAAAAACATAATCCACACAACGTTTTAATGTTTACATTTTGACATAATCTAGTGTGGCCCTGCTATTTTTCAAAAGGATTTTTTTTCAAATTTTCTGTATATTCTCATGCAAAAGTTTGAGTCCTTATAGAAGCTTAACCCTAGTCAAATATGAACATACACTACATTGGTAATATGACGTATCATGGACAGTAGCTTTTCATTAAAAGGTCAACATAACTAACAGTATCCAATCTCGTAATTCCTATAGACAATACAAATCAGAGAGATGGGGAAACACGGACCCCTGGTCATACCAGAGGTGGGATCAGGTGGCTAGGAGGAGTAAGCATCCCCTGTCGACCGGTCACATCCGTCGTGAGCCCTATATTCCGATCAGGTAAAATCCGTAGTCATAATCATTGTGTCAAGAACAGCCTAACAATTAATATGAAACACATCAGACTGCATTTGACTTACTGCTAAGTTGTACAGGCAAACTAGATCTTTAAAACGATCATAAAATTTGCGAAATGCTGACTTTAGACGAGACTGTACAAACCCCTGTGACATCAACTTTGTCAGTAGCTCGCCTCAATTTAAAAACTGATCATATGAAGAAAAAGCTATTGCATATCGAACCAGTTGGGAGATTAAACACCATATGCAGGTGATGGTGGAATATTGCCACATAAATAAGGGAAGTTAACGATGGAGAAATTGAAATCATCCCATTTGTCATAAAGTTAAGTTGTTACTTGGCATTTATTTTCAGCAAAAGTACGAAGCAGAAGTGGAAGACTCTGTGATGTCTTCAATTTCAAGTTCACTGGGATATATCGAATCGACATATGAATGAAAATAATCATTGTTGATAGAAAAAACGTTGTCGGTATATCTAAATGTCGAGGCCACAGCAAGAGATTTTTTCTTCTCATGTAGAAGCGTTTGAATGAATTCTGCTTCATAAGAATATCAAAATAGGTCAGCTAGCAAAAGATCACAATTCGTGTCCATGGGAATTCCAACAGACTGTTGTAGACCTGATCACCAAAGACTACGAAAACATTGTCAATGAGGAATTCTAGCATCTTTTTAATATCAACTTCAGAGTACTTGTTCGTGGAGTCAGAGTGATGTTTAACAAAATAATTTTTGGGATGACCAATCACTAAATATGAATATTCCCTTTTACCATTTTTGTTCACGAAGCAACTGTCTATGATGTCAAAAAGTCTCGTCTTTAACTTATCGTGAGGTATGGTCGTGTAAAGTGTTGTAAATTCATACATTTTAATGTTGTGAATTTGAGAAAAGGTTTGTGATTTCAAATTCAGTAAACGTTTTTTTTAGAATTTTTAAGAATCCACATTTGATTTGAAGTATCTCCTTCACAGCAGTTAATATTTTCGTACGGAGCAAAGAGGGGGCCTTAGTAGAACATTTACTGGATCCAGCAATGTATATTTGTTTGTAAGGGTTTTTGTGGACTTTGGTGTCCAGTTTAGGTACGGTAACTCATATTCATCCGCTTGATTGACTTAGATATTAAATGTATTTGAAACTGAAGCATTTTTGAAAGAGCAGTGGGTGTGTACGTGCGATTAATAATTGTGTAATTAATGCCCAGTTCGTTTAGAATACAGTTGTAATAATCAGCCTTACAAACAAATACAATGTTGTTGCCAGCTTTGTAAGCTGGAAATAAGAACTTATTTAAAGATTATACATATTCCAATGTCAAATTTTGATACCTTATTGAGGCCCCAATCGACCATTCCTTCGTGAGAGGCATGGTTTGAAGGAAATTCAATATGCACTTCCTGGGATTCTTTCATATTATTAATCATGGCTCTGCTGGTCTGAAGAAATTGTTTCCAGTATATCGAGATATAAAACCTTGATACCCTATTGAGCCCCATCCCACACTCCGGAGCCATTATTTGACTAAACATTTCCTGTGGATGTTTGTATGTAATCTACACTACCTGAAGATACTTGCATATTCATGCAACTGATTAACCCTGATGTTCTTGAGAAGAAAATATTTAAAGATATTCCCTGCATATCCCCAGATAAAAGTATAGTAGCCCTCCCACCCCTATACCCGGGGCCAAGATTTGAACAATTTTCAATATCCACTCATTTAGGAAGATTTCATATTAATTTGTTTCTTCTTATCCAGTAGTTTCCAAAATTATTTTTAAAAGATACCACTATATTTCACTATATATTAATTATTCCCCGTCTGAAAGGGTGTGACTCTTCATTTAAACACTTTTGAATTCCCTTTACGCAAGGATGCTTTATGGTAAGTTTCGTTGAAAATGGTCTAGTTCTTCTGGAGAAAAGTAAAAAATGTTACAAACTTACGAACGGACGGCCAGATGGATGCTGGACACATTCAGCTTAAGTGAAATGAAACAATATTTTCATTTACTTGTGCTTAAATCCCATGGTATTTTACGAACTATTATTTCCTGATTATCATAAGTTAGATATATATCTACATTATCTCATATAATTGTTCTTGCGATAATTTTATGAAACTGGTCCCAGGTAGAACTGCACAGCAAACCCTTCGGAAGACTTTATTAAAAAAAATTGACAGTAAACTATTTGAATTTCTATGGGATGGTAAAAAAAGATAAAATAAAAAAAAAACACAATTATACAAAATTATAATGATGGTGGCTTAAAAATGATAGACTACTCCAATTTTATCACTGCACTTAAATCTAGTTGGTTAAGAAGATTAGCCATAGCTGAGAATTCCAAATGGAAAACATTGTTTGAAGCTGAGTTTGGAATTTCTGTTGCAGAGATTTTGAAATTTGGCTCAAAATACATAGAACTTTTAAAACAAAAAACAAGTAACAAACTTTGGATCAATACCCTGGATAGCTGGATTGATATAAATGAAGCAGACAAATGTAATATCCATAATATTGCTGGTGATCATTTATGGTATAACCCAGATCTAAAAATTGATAAATTAAATATACCCCATCAAGAGTTTTGTAAGGATAATATAATATACATTGGTGACCTATGCAATATGGACACTTCAATGTGTCTACGGGAAAAATAAATTTCCCCAATTCCCCGGTTTAGTTGCAGAAATAAAAAAAAAACATATGCAAAAAATAATAAGATAATTGTAAAAGATTTCAATATTAGATACCCCTTTACTGGTGAACTATTTTTAAAATCAAAGAAAGGTATAATATCCTCATATCAAAGAAAAAAACTTTTCCAACTTCTCGAAAAAAAATGGATTGAAAATGGTATCAACTTTAGTGAGCAAGAGTGGGAACATGCTTAAATGCTTCCATTTAAAACAACTTCCGAAACAAAGATTCAGTGGTTTCAATTTCAAACGCTTCACAGATTATCCGCAACAAATTACTATTTAAATAAATGCGGCAAATTTGACTCGCCCTTATGCTCTTATTGCAATCAGTTGCCAGAAACACTGGATCATTTGTTTTCAGAATGTTATTTAATAAGAGAACATTGGTTAAAATTTACTTTAGATATTGACATAAATTCGAGCAGGAATTCAATTCTGTTTGGCAAAATAAACAATTTTAGATAAAACCGTGTAGTAAACCTTATGATTCTGACAATTAAACATTATATCCATGCAAACAAATTTACTCCCTCAAAGAGGTTGAGTTTTGAGAGCCTAAAAAAAGAATTTAATCGGTCAAATATTGAAAAATATATTTTACTCAAAAATTCTAAATACAATGAATTTAACATATATTTGAAACATGCTATTGAAAAAATTAAAGATTCATCACAAGCATAAACCCATTTCTCCCTCTATCTACTAACTCTCAAATATCTGTATCTCTTCTTCCTTCTAATTCCTATCTCTATCCCATTCTCTATTGCTCAGGCGGCTATAAACAAACAAACAAATCAAACAAAAAATCTATAAAACAAAACAATTTCACTTTCACATAATTTCTTCTGATATCAACTACTGTAAGGCTAAGTCATTGTGTATGCTGCACGAATGTTTTGTAAATATACTATAAGGTGAAAGTCAAATAAAAAAATATCAAAACTAAAAAAAAAAAGAACAGCACAGCAAACAGCAGATATAATTCCTAATTCCTGAATGCGTCGAGTTTATAATACACTATATATATATATATATAGCAGACCGCTGAATATAATGGTTTCATCAATCTTCAAAAGTTAACCTTTTTTCTTTATATTATACTACTACTTAAGTTGATTGCTTGATTGATTGATTGTTATTTTCCTCTACACTCAACAATTTTTCAGTTATCCGGTGGCGTCCAGTTTTTATAGGTGGAGGAGAGAACCCAGATACAATGTATCCGGGAAGAGACCTCCGACCTTCCGAAAGTAAACTGGCAAACATATATCAGTGCGAGCGAGAATTGAACCCGCGTCGACTAGAGGTGATTTTGAGCGCAATGCTGTAACCACTCGGCCACGGTGGTCCCTAACTTAAGTGGATATTTGCTTATATTTTGGATTTGATAGATAGATAGATAGATAAAATTTAATCATTTTTTCTGCACTGTTAGGATGTTTAGAAGAACCAGCGCCGGTTTATTATGGATACAGCGACCCCTTACCAGAAAGCCTGAGCAATGGTTCCTACACAACAGGATTAAGTTACGTAGGAGAACGTAGATACTACACATGCGCACCAGGAACAGTTCCAATCGGCAACAATAGTGTGGCGTGTCTAGCAAATGGCACATGGGAAATACCAAACTTTTCGTGCCAAGGTTTATACATGACTGTATTTAGTTCATTTCATACTGAGAGATATATAAAAAAAAAAAAAAAAAAAAAAAAATCAGTGCTCTTGATATCATGTTGACGATGCTACCATTAGAGTGAGCACAGCTAATAATATCATCATCTGATGACCTAGTATACTACATAATACCGTTGTAACAAGAATGGATATGGGTAACCTTATATCCATAATATTCGATTTAGAATTTACATGAAATTTAATAGTGTGTAGCTTAACACCAATATTTTGATTTTCATCCATGTCATTAATAACCTTCTTCATTTGAAGCCTTAAGAAATATTTTAAGGACAAAAAAATAAGTAATGGTCCCATGGAGATTAAGACGCGAACATGTGGATTATTTAAGAAGATATTTCAGAACATTTTTACAAATGTTTATTTTCAGAGCATTATATATTCTGTTCTTAAGAAAATTAATCTAGAAAATACAACACTATGTAACGAATAATATAAGGAAGTAATACTGTATTATTATATGAAGATTCCATTACTAATTTCATTATCATTTGTTCAATTTTTAAGGTTTTAAAAGATATTTCCTAATATATATTTACACCATGGTTATGTTTTGAAATTCTTGCCTAATCCTGATTTAAGATGGTCATCGTTTGCGTGAACATGAATCTGTATTAAGGGGATCAGCCGGAAGAGAAATTGGAGTTAAGTTGTCCAAAATATCTTGACAAGCAGTCAACAGTATAAAATATATTCCCCAATCTATTATGATCAGTGATGTGACATTATTATAAATCGTGTATGTATATTTCTATTCTAATAGGGGGCCTCCGTGGCCGAGTAGTTAGAGCATCGGGCTCAAATTCACAAAGCCTCTCACCTCTGTCGGCGCGTGTTCGAATCTCGGCCGCGGCGTTATGTGAGCAAGTTTGTCAGTTTACTTGTGGAAGGTCGGTGGTTTCTTCCCAGGTACATTGTATCTGGGTTCTCTCCTCCACCAACAAAAACTGGACGCCACCAGATAACTGAAAAATTGTTGAGTGTGGCGTAAAGCAATAAATAATCAATCAATCAATCTTTTCCAATAAACACATACATTACATACATGTGTTTTATTTTTAAACAAAAATACCCGTAATACCCAAGGAATTCAACATGAAAATATATAGAGGTACATACAAGAAGTTTACAATAACGAATTTATCATTTATTAACATACCTCTTTATTCACTGATCACAATTTGAATAAGCTTCCTTTCAATTTTAGCTTCATAATATAGGATATATTCTTTGGAGAACATTTTCTGGAACATGTTTCAAACAAAACGAGAATGTGAAGTGGCTCACATCAACGTCATATGCAAATAGTTATGCTCGCAGTGCGTGATAGCCCAGGGTTGATTGGTTGTTCGTTTGATTTTACTTACCATGGAGAATCTTTCTCTCATCTTGAGACGTCACAAGTTGTGGATGAAGTAATTTAGACTTCGGCATAGCGCTCACAGCCGTAGCAGTAAGGGTTCTTTAACGTGCTAACGCCTGCCGCAAAACGGGAGGTCAAATCTGAAAGACCCGTGATTCTCATTTCTATATGCCGAGCGTTTGGCGAATGAACAATCACTAAGTATGTTTACCTCTTAGGTTTGATGTGGTCATTGCACGAGAGGGGCTTGAACTCACATTCTCTTGGTTATGAAGTGGACGCTCTATCACCGAGCTACCGCGACCGGTTGATGGTCCAGGGAAGTTAAACAATGTTCAACTCCCAAAAATAGTAGAGGAAGGGGGAGGCACCCAATATATCTTTATCTGCAATAGAAAATAACAAATAATCATCACTGACAACCCCAACTCCAACCCCTTTCGATTATGCATACATGTGATTGTTTAGTATGTGTGGGGATTCATCGGAACTACAAGTATATTTCATTGTGATCTAGAAGCCAGCTCGGGTTTGGATGATGCTCTACGATAGGTTTAACATTTCGTGGAAAAGTAACGCATAAGTATCTGGTGGAATTAATTTTAATAATTGTGAAAACATAACCTTTAGTGGTTGCAATTTTATCTAAATCAGTATTAAATATACTCGTTCAAATGTTTTGATCCTTTAGAATATAACATTTTTTAATGTATGCTGAGAGGAACTACGTTTCATTCTGATGATATTATTTTGTCATCAAGAGACACACACGTAAGGTCTAGTATGGCCAACATCGACCAGAACAAAATGAATCACGAACAAATATTCCTATATGAAAGAAACAAATGTTTTCTGTTGTCAATATATAATAATTTATATCAATAATAATATATATGAATAATAAAATAATAATAATAATTATAATAATACATTGCCACAAGAAATATGAAAAGACTAAGATAACGACCAGTATTTCATCTCCTAATTCCTATAGAAAATAAAAATCAGAGAGATGGGCAAGTGACATAACAGTATATAGACTGAGGAGGTAGCAGGCGTACGAATATGGATTTTTTTTTTTTTTTTTTTTTTTTTTTTTTTGTTTCTAAGAAAAAAATCAACTTCTCGATTCGTTTCACCTTCAATCTAATTATTTTTACGTTATACATACTCATTCATAATCCAAACGTGTCATAACGTTACACCTGTTAATGATCAATGGGACTCTGCAGCGCAATATTTTGCGTAACGCCGAACTGAATGCAGTAATATATCTTTTATACATTGATCAAATACATATGTATAACAAAAAGAGCGAAAAATATATCTTACATGTGTGAAATTATTCAAACAAGAACTGGACATCAATTTTGTTTAAATAAAAGTGTATTTCATTTGATAATTGTGTAAAATCATAATTTGTCTTTAAAATAATTACGGAATACTTCGATGTTCGTATATACAAGTTTGCTATTGGCAATTGAACCAAAATATCTAAAACTAATGAAGTTGCTTATCATCATTTGAATTTGTGGCTCACAACTGGACTTTTGCAGTGAAGTGCTAAGTTCATGTTGTGTGATAAAAATCCCATGATTGGTAACTTGTGATCACAAATCAATAAATGAATTTTAAAAATAGTAATTTCAAAGGCTCGCAAATCGTCGAAGGTCATATTTAATTCATTTTTGCTAAAATTAGCACAGCGAGAATTCACTCAGTCAGTAAAGTGCTTATTTAAATACGAAAGTATACTGTATGCAAATTTCAGCTTGAAGTCCGTGCTTTTTCGCAAATACTGGGCTGAATACACTGTGTTTTATTGGAATTAATGACGACAGTAACTTTATTACTCTGTAAAGCAAGTTTTTAATTGATTATTTAAAAAACATTACATAATATACTAGTAGTATCTATTACTAAAATTTCAGTATGCACTGAGTCCAGTGATCCCCTTGGCCTTAATTACTGGGGGACCAAGAACGTGACGACGAGCGGCACAACATGTCAACGCTGGGATTCACAATCGCCTCATGTCCATGACAGGAGTAATTCATCTGACATGGTATAATTCAAATTATTCAATACCTAATTTATATAATGACAAACTTTGCTATTTTACAATTATATAACGAAAGACATATGTACCTATACTAAAAAAAAATAACATGAGAGGACAATCTGCTTTATCTAGAAAACTGACCGCGAATGATAGCTCTCGTGTTTGTTGTCGTCGTAGGTTTTCCATGGTAATAAAATTACTTAGTATCACGCTTTATTTTATGACAGGAAAACTATTGTCGTAATCCTGACGGCGAACCGCGACCTTGGTGCTACACAGTAGATGTCAACCTCAGATGGGATATATGTGATATATCTGTATGTTAGACATCAGCAAACCATCCATTATATATATATATATATATATATATATATATATATATATATATATATATATAAATGATTTTTACTGTGCTCACACGAACGATTATCAATTAGAATTCCACCAATCATCGAAAAATGCATCGCATTCCCACGGCTAAAGAGAAATGTGAATTACAATACCTATTGTGGGATTATCAATACCTTTTCAAATGCACGTTGAAACTGACATTGCTTATCTAATACGTGCATTCACTACATATGGGTACATGATCTGTAGTAATTAAACTGTCCATATTATGTCATGTTGATTTGTTTTGTCGTTAAAATAAGATATGACTCTATAGATGTATTGTTAATGAACTAGCAATGTGTACATTACATCTGTATTAGGTATGATGTTAGTTACTGATGTCTATTTGAAATTGAAGATGTTAAACAACAGAAATTAAAAAGGTACTACATAATTAAAGGAGATACACATTAGCGAAGAGTGGTAAATCAATACCAGCAGGCATATTCTCCAAGCTAAGTAAGACTTCGGACACGTCTTTATCTTAAGTATGTTTCTCAAAGATTTTCCAAGTTTAGGCCTCTCCATAACTGCGTCCTTACTGTTGGGCAGCGTAGTCCTTGTCCCAGGTTTGTATAAACTTGGCGGCAGATTTGTTATTAAAGCGAAGAGCTCACAGAAACCATGAAAAGATATTCAAAGACACTGACAACCTTCTAAATTACTTACACGATGATGCTATCATGAGCAAGTAATCAGTTTTGTGGTTTTCATAACCTCCCTGTGAATTGAGATACCTTCCTTTTAATGTCACTGATATAGGAAGTCCATTCTTTCCAAATCTTATCTCGGTCTGGGGGCAGATAGACGAATTGCACGCATTAATAATCCCCTTCGCCCTTTTCTTTGCTATGTTTGTTACGAAGTTGATCTACAGTGTATAAGTTAGTAAACTTTTCTCGAGTACCAAGAGATTTAATATATGATAACCCTTCTATATCTTTTATCCTTTAATCACGATCATCAGTATTGACCTTGATTGGTGCAACTGGTATTGGCTGGGTTTGATGATAAGTGACATCAAGGGACGTTTTACCTGTATTCAACAGCCAGGTGAAGGTCCACAGTGAGCCGTTTTCAAGCATGATTTCCAGTATAAGTCGACTTGCGTCGCAACTCCCCCACCCCACCACCCTTTATGTTTTGATTGATTGATTGATTATATATTGTTTAACGTCCCGCTCGAGAATCTTTCACTCATATGGAGACGTCACCATTGCCGGTGAAGGGCTGCAAAATTTAGGCCTATGCTCGGCGCTTATGGCCTTTGAGCAGGGAGGGATCTTTAACGTGCCACACCTGCTGTGACACGGGGCCTCGGTTTCTGCGGTCTCATCCGAAGGACCGCCCCATTTAGTCGCCATTTACGACAAGCTAAGGGGGCTGAGGATCTATTCTAACAACCCGGATCCCCACGGGGTCCCTTTATGTTTTGTAAATTTTTGTACATTTTCTTGATCCGCTACTGAATGATATACATCTAGCCAAAAAACATCGATGTTTACATGCTTGAATGTCGTTTTCCATATCAAAAGCTCAGTGCAGCTTTACAAATTATGTCCATTATATGAACAACAATATAATATTTTTTCCGGGGTGAATATATTGTCATCTACATAGCTATGATAATGAATAAACCAGACTTCATAACATTTATCTCTATTAAGAACATTAAAAACTGTTTTTCACAAACCATACAGATTTTTTTTAAAATTATCTTTTTTTATGAAACATGGCTGATTTCAAAAACATGTACTTGTACATGCGCAAGTTGACTGTACGGTCAAGTGCTGTCCTGTTATCGGCAAGAGGCAGGCGAATTTTACCGTCTTTAATGGAAGATGGCACATAAGGTTGAAAGTTCTTTCTGTCTCCGAATTATATGTATTTTCTCTCAATAGCGATTGATTGGAAATATATGATGTAAAAATTTACAAGAAATGCTATTCTTTGCAAGGGAGATAATTTAAAACAGAATTAATGTAGAGAATGAAACTACGCGCATTACTAAGGTCTTCGTTTACCTGACGTCATAATCAAGCAGCAAACTATATTTCTTACATGCTATCTACTGTAGCTTGAAAAATAAAACGAAACGTTATTTGTTTTTAAAAATGCGTGCGATGGAAATTAGCGAAGCAATACTAAAATTCAAAATGACGGAAATCTTGATTAATCAACTTTTGAAAAATGGATTTCAGTTTTTACCAGAAATATAATTAAAAGCCTAGGGCATTTCCGTTGTCTTACAACAAACTCGAAGTGGAATCGAAAATGCGCATTTACAATCTGTAATCCATGTAATTAACATATTGATTGACAAATCTATGAAATCTACGTTTCATAAACTGTAAGAGGATTTTCTAAGATTTCAAATTAAACCATTAAAACAAACTAATTAAACCACTTTTCCATAACAAACAAATCGTTCATCTACAACCTTCTATCGATAAAACGCCAGCAGTTTTCAATAGATTTTTGTTGGTGGTGGTGTTATTTTACGTACCTTTGAAAATGTTTCACTCCCGTGGACACGTCAGCAGCTGTGGGTAAAACACCACAATTAAGATGAATATACCATTCAATTGTTCGGTAAAATAAACACTTATTTAAATCCAAGCGCGGATCTAAAGGGAGGTCGGGAGGGGGTCTGGACCCTCCCCTGGAATTTCCCACTGGAACAAAATATAGTCATCTTTCACCCTAGTACCTCACCCTAGTACCCCGTTTAATATTGCTTCATTAACTCGATCGACTTTATTCGCTCACTGGGAACGATTTCAAAATGCAAGGTCATAATATAATATGAAAATTACAGTACCGCTTACTATATATATATATATATGTGTGTGTGTGTGTGTGTGTGTGTGTGTGTGTGTGTGTGTGTGTGTGTGTGTGTGTGTGTGTGTGTGATTTTTTAATGGGAAACTTAAATATAATCACAGAAAAAAATGATTTATTATAATATTGTTTTACAACACGCATGCAGATGGTGACGTCACCATTGCGCAGGTCCCAGATACCCGGCCCTTTGGAACCCCCCACCCCCGATGAGAAAAGCTGGATCCGCGACTCAAATCAAAACTTCGTTGAAAATTTGACGAAAATATAAATTGAATTTACGGAGATAATAGCGAAAATTTCAAAATCACACCTGAACGTATTTTTGGAAAAGTCGGGTTCAGGTGCCAAATCGCTGTGACATCACAACAAGTACCACTGCATATTGGAAGAAGAAAAACAGTTTCATCAGGTGTTGAATTTCGCCTTATTTTATATTATTTGTTTGCGGTTTTAGTGTTATTTAGATTTAGTCATCGTGAACAGTTTTAAGTCGTACTAATCTTAATCAGCATTGTAAATACTGCGATACTGATATTTCTTTCGGACATGGCCGAAGAGTCGCATGCAAAGCCGGTAAGTTTGTTCATAATAATTTGTTCATGATAATTGCATCATTACAATATTGCAAAGATTTATTTATTTCCTAGTACAAAGATGCTTTATCTACTCTAATTTAAATTTGATTTTTAAATCATCCCAAATAGCACTATTCTCATGTTAAGATTTTTTGATTCTGTAATCCATTAGAAATGTATGTCACTTATTTTCAGATTGGTGTTGGCTGGACTTCATTTAGTTTTCAATGAGAACTATATAAAACCCCAGGCAGCCACAAATCAGTATGATTTCTAGTATAAGCCGAGATAACATTTCCAAAGCTAAAGAGGGGGGGTTATACTATCAAAAGCCTAAAGCCTCAAAGTACTGTTGGTAAGTAAACTAAGTTTTTCCCATTTTTATGGGTGGGGTTACATAGTGAAATATACAATACGATATTTTATGTATCAGGGATGAGCTCAATTGCATTGATAATGTAATTAAATACTTTCAATCACTAGTACAATGTGAATATTATCGATTACTTGAAATTACAATTACATTCATTTTCACCGATGTAGTTAATTACTTTTTGGACGTTTCCTTAAGCAATAAATTGTTACGTTTTGTAAAATATAGTGTGATAAAACAAACGGTGTGTGAAAACAAATTGAATAACGCGCGTTGGCGCGTTATGAAAAATTGTTGCACACACCGTGTGATTTATCACACTATATTTCAAAAAACGTAACAATTTATTGCTTATTAACATTATAAACGTTTTCATTCTGTTCTGATTTTTATTATGAATTTAAAATTTCTTGCTCATCACGGAGGTAAAAGTGCAAGTATTGGAACAGCCTTTCATTTAAATAAGAAAATAGTCCACAATGTAAAATATTGTAACTTCCTATTGCTTCATTTCTTTAAAATAAAAGATTAAAAATGTTCAAGTTTACGAGTTGTAATGATTTTTAAGCATTTAAAAATAATTCAAACAGGTAAACAACAATACACAATCGGCGTAGGCACACCGGTCTATTTCTTTTGAATAGAAGAGAAATCACATCTCTCGATATTTTTTTTTTTTTGATACAAACACTGTTTTGAAAGAAACATAATTTGAAAGGAATCAAACACTCAGAACAGTTTTGAAACAAACTGTGAAGAGTGTTTGTTTCTTTTGAAATGATTTTTCTTTTAAAACAGTGTTTCTATCAAATCAGTATTGCGGGATATGATCTCTCTTCTATTCAGAAGAAATCTTATGATTTGATTTGATGCTGTTAGTTTGATCTTATGTAAAAGAAAGAGAGTTTTCTTCTAGGGTGGGGTATTTTCACTCCTAGTTTCATTTATTTCATTGGAGTTCAGTTACATCCCTAAATATGAAAGTAGTTCACTCAGGGAAAATCAGTAAACATAACTATGGCGTATACATACCATCGGATTTATAGTCTGATAAATTCTACAAGTACCTAGTGCTTTTTACCAAGTAAATGTATATATATATATATATATATATATATATATATATATATATAAGTGAAAGATACTCGAGCGGGACGTTAAACAACATATAATCAATCAATTATTTTGAGTAATGCCATTAAATGCAGTTCAATAACTGACCTTTATTTCAAAATATCTTGGAAGACGTCACTGGTTCCTATTTATTATTCCAGCTTTTTGAAGAATTCTGCTAAAATTCTGGCTGCGGAAACTCCAGATACATTTTCTGGAACATATATACTATTCCAAAAAAGTAGGGGATACTGTATTTTGTGATCAAAAAGTTCACATATACAAAGGGATACGAAACTATGTTGTATAGGTCCTTAACGAGGAAGCATTTCCAAAGAAAGTCATCTCCCAAACACATTAATCACTCTCACGATCTGCACGGGATGCTACAGATGATCAAGGGTGTTGTGCCACAAATTTGCAGGCCTTTGAAATGGAATGTTAGAGCCACTTTAAAGGAAGATTTTGAAGAGGAAGCATCCGATTATCAGTTGTTGAAGTTGTTAATTAAACAGAGACCATGTGCTGTCTAACACCGGATGAGAGGTTACGTTCCCTTGGCATGCTAAAAGTTGGCACAAAACAAATTGCTGTGGCAAGGGCATTGGATGTTTCCCAGTCTGTTATCAGCAGATTATGTTCCAGACATTGTGCTACAGGGTCTCTCCAGGATAGACCACGATCCGGTAGACCATGAGCAACAGTTTAGGCTCAGGGCAGATTCATCCGCACTAATGCTTTGAGAAATCGTCTGGTAACTGCAACGCAGATAAAGTCTCAACTTCAAAGGGACACTGGCTTGGTAGTGAATGGCCAGACCATCAGGAATCAACTGCACGGATTTCACTTACACGCCTGACGTCCTCGTGCCATTACCTGTTTGAGGGATCGTCACATTAGGGTCTGACTCCAATGGTGCCGTCACCATCAACGTTACAGATTATCTCCAACAGCAGAATATCACCACATTACCATGGTCCGCACTCAGTCCGAACCTTTCCCCCATTGAGCATGTCTAGAACATGTTTGGACAGCGGTTACGCCAACGTCAGCATCCTCCTACCAATGTCCAAGAAATTGCTGACGCATTGCAGCAGGAATGGAATAACCTTCCCCAAAATGTCTCGTTTGGAGTATGCCACGCCGAATCCGAGCATATCTAACCACCGAGGGGGTTTTATCCTTCCCTTATTTTAGAGAATACGTCCTTTTCTGACTGTACACAGGGTTTCGAATAAATTGACAAATGTTTCCTAAATGTTTTTCTGTCATTTGTTTCCTTCCTGACCCCATGATCTGCATTTCATTGTCCTTGTAAATCCAATATCCCCTACATTCTTATGAATAATATATTTATTTCTGCTATAATATCTGAATGAAGTGAACTCTTACTTGGGTATTTTTTCTACCTGTGCTTTTGTTCTCAAGTAAGAGACTCAATGGTTCACACCTGAATAAAATTAGATATAGATGTTATATATATCATTTGAACATTCAAAAGACAACAATAAAAACCATTTATTATATCATATTATTTTGACTAAATGCATATAAAAATGCATAATTTTTATTTCTGCTCTATTTTTTTTTCTTTTTCAAGCCATGAAGGCATCTTGACAACAGTCGCTACTTGAGTAGAATGAATCACAATGCCTCATGGTGATGCTGTAAGAATGATCCCTCGCCACAACTTTGTTGCGCCAGAGAAGGATGAAATCATTAATCAACTCATACAGGCAGAATTAACGGTGATTAAATACATGATACTGGCCACTTTCCTCAAGACAGGATGCCCTAATCCAAATTAAACTAACAGTTCTGTAGGCAAGGGAACCCCTGAAAATCCCCAACACCAAATGGCAATGTACAATGGACCACATTCGACTACAAAAAGAAATTTGTGAAATTCTAATGTGTGTGTTGTTAAAATAAAATTGTCCATTTTTGTATAACGTAATTGTTTATCATTTTTTCTTCCTGGTGAGGAAGGTATTGAATTAGCTTTAATGAACTATTGACATTTGTAATTAAAGAACTTGCAGGCTTAGCTTTCTAAATAAGCTATGAATTCTGGGTTCAGTGCCTGTAAATTCAACTGCGGTTATAATTTATTATGGCGCCGAGCTTGCTGGAGAGTCTTCTAGAGATCATGCATATCTTGCCTCTACACCGTCTTTCAGCCAATCTCAATAGGCAAAATCAAAATAGTGCCAATTGGTTTTGAGAGTTTCTTAATATTCAAGACTTTGAAACATTGAATTTAATTGATATTTGAAAGAAAGAATAATATCTCCGTTGTTGATGTCGTTGTTTATCATTATATCATTGTCCAATAGTTAAATGATGATTTCCTTGGTAAGAGAAGTTCATTATTTGCTTATGGATTTATTACAAAACTGATTTTCCAGCGAAATTTGTGCCGCATGATATCAATAAATACTTTCAAAATAACCTGCTAAAATTGGGTTTTCATTTATGTCTAGAGTCTCGTAGTTTCATCAAGACTTCTTATTTCAGGTCACCAGAAACAGATAAACACTAAATTGATGAAATTGCGCAATGTCAAGATTCGCTTGTCATTCCAAAAAACAAAAAAGACTATTTCCGGTTTTGTTTTCGGTAATCCCGATCCCGATTTTCCATTAAGCAAACCGAATGTAGCTTTTGCATCGCGAAGAAAACAAAAGGTAGTATCGCGAACAAACCACGCTAGGTAGCGTTCATTGGGAATTGAATTTTGTTCAGTTCAGATTTCCTATAACCTGTCTACATATTACGTTGAACTTTTGAATGGACAGGCATGATTGAAAACAGAGAGTTAATACTATAATTGATATATCATGCATGAACAGGAGATATAACGTTTATAAACAAGTAGTCTCAATCTGAAGCAGTGTTATTCTTTTCTGCATTTTTCGTCTGCAATTTGAAGTTATTGATTATAGCTTTTGTAACGTAACTACTCTTGAGGGGATATTATCTAGCAAGAGGAGGGGACATGTATGAGCTTGTTAGGATAAGCAACTTCAGCCCAAGCTTTCCTCTTTATTTCTTTTTATGTAAATGCACACATTTTGTTGATATTTTACAAATTATTTTTAATACTTTATTTACGTACCAAACATTTAGGAAATGCCTCCTGCTGCACTCCAACGTTTCTTCTCCTACTTTCTCTAATTTCAACGGCCATCTAAATTTATTGTGAACTCTGATGTATATGATATTGCATTCGACGCCTTTGTGGCCCTTCAGGCCTTTGATAAATAGTTAGCTATTTAGATTTTATAAATATACTTAATTTTTTTTAGGCTAGATGTCATGTTGATTATGTAAATTAAGGTTTTCCAAGCTTGATGGATTTTTCCCCAGATGGGTTGAAGTTATGGGAGAAAAAAAAACCAACAATGGCTCCCTCCCAATGAATATCTATCATCAATAATATTTTCTTTGAATCTCATTTTAATCTTAACTTCTGACCCAAAAATTAAAAGACATCAAAATAGATAACCTGGTGTATCAAACCTTCGCATATAATGCATAATCTTGAAATATGAATAAAAAACTGAACAAGTATACTGTACAACACCCTACCCTATCCTGAATGATTTTTTTCCAGAATTTCTTTAAGGCCTACCTATATATATACTAATAATTCAACTCCTTTGTACCCACCAATGGTGTAAATATCAGTTTGTTGAATTACAACTTAGGTTAATCAAATATAAATGAAATTATTTCACAAGTCACCAGTACTTCAAAATTGATATTGAAAGGACACCAAATCTTTCCAGTATACATTTCTTTGAGAATCCCTTAAATGTGGGTTCTTAATTCTTTACTTGATGCACAAATATAATAACTCATTGTTCCCCATACATCATGATGGAGTAATTTTGTAAATTATTCCAATTTCCCTCCCTCCTCTCTCTAGGTCCGCGCATGCCTTCCTACTGATCTAATCTTATTTAAGAAATAATCACGCAACATAGCAACAAAATATTGATTATATTTAATTCTTTATTTGACCCAAAAAATAAAAACATGTATCTATAGATTATAATGAACTAATAAAGTTGTAGTGCTGGTTTGATGCGAAGATTTTAGTTTAAGTCAGCTTATAGCTCAGAAATGTATCATTGTGTCCCTAATTTTATGTCATACCGTTCAATTGTTTCTGAATCCGACGAAAAAATGCTTGGATCACTGCATTTGAAAAGCTGATCTCTCTATTTTCTATACTAGCGCCATGAGCAATCCTGCAGTGGCGTCACATCTTAATTAGCCTCCATTTCAGTCGTTTCAGTTTTTTTGCTTCATTGCATTTTAAAGGCAAGTAAAAATAGCCGTATTATAGGATCGATAACTGCTATTTCTGCATAGATTTTGATGCGTTTGTTTTACTTTCAACTCTGTAAATTCTTTTTAAAAACTATTAAATACCATATCATTACATAGACCCAATAAAGTTGCAATGACGAACCTGTAATTTCGTTACATTTAAAGAGAGTCAATTGGTATTATTATACATAATTTATTATTTTAACTAAAAGAGAAAAATCTCCCAAATAGTAATTGTTTAGTATGTCTTACGTCCCATTCGAGAATTTTTCACTCATATTGAGATGTCACCAACTTTAAGTGAAATGCCACAAATTTTGACCAATAGATGTCGCTTATGGCCGTACCTGTGAGGTTTTTTATCGTAGTAACACCTACTGTGACATGAGGCCATGAATATTAACTTCACAACCGAAACATTACTTATATTTACCTCTTTGTTTTGACTCGGTCGTGCTACAAGGGGCTCAAACCCACCCACTTGGTCACGAAGCGAACGATGTAACCACTAAGCCATAGCGGCCGGATTGTTTTCAATAGCAGGCATCATTCATATTAATAAAAGTTAAACATAGAAGTCAAATATCTACATTTATGAATATTTTACCAGTAACAAAATTAACAATGTAATATCAATATACTTTAATTCTTGATAAACAAAACACCGACCATTGGAATTAACGACACAAAATAGACAATGCAAACTATGAATATAAGGAATAAAATGGTCGTATTAAGGGATATTCAAATAAAAAGGAAACGGGGTAATTTCTCGTTTGGCGTTTCTATAAATTACGTTACTGTATGTTTCCAGTGTTTATATACCCCTATAATACAAAGCATGTAGATATTTATTCCTTAATTACATGCAATACATCTAAAATCAGTGCACAAGTTCCCGTGTTTCGCTTCGTTCATTTACTACATGTACTATACAATCAGCTTTCACTGACACTTGCACGTGTAGTGTACAAACTCCGCTTCAATAAATTTGTTTATCTGGAGATTCTCTGTAGAACCTAGTGTAATCGATATGAACAATGAATAGAGACACTGATACAAGATAAGAATGTATAAATTGCTCAAATATTTTCATGACGGGACAATAGATTCATCAGTAGACAATAAATAAGGATTCCTACCACCTCTCTTGGAAATTGAAATGACGTCAATTAACGGAGATTTGTAACTGAAACGTAAAAAAACGTCATAACTATCCTCTACATTTGTTCTTAAACAGGAAGAGGCAAATCATTTTCAAAAACAAATCCTGCATACAGAAAATTAAAAATCGATTTCCTGTCAAACTTCTGTTTCCATTTCTAAAATACAATTCCATATTTGCATACATTTCCAAATCCATTTTGAATGGAAACAACTTAGCTGGCGTTCTTGTCTTCGATGTCTTAGGAACATTGGTAAATCAAGGAGTAAAATACCTTTGCTTATTGAAATGGAATTCTATAGAGGCTTTTAGGTTGTAAATATCAAGACATTTTCACCACATCAAGCCATCTAAAATTTAATAGAAAACACGCCAAGACGTTAATAGGTTTACGAAGTGAAATGTATTAATTTTCACAGCTAGGCCATTACCCTCATCAGAGGGATAATGCCCCTTCAGGTTCTGTTTATTCAGCTACTTGTAACGTACGCTGTTTGGCATCAAATTCAAGATGACATCCCTTGTCTGTAAAGAAAATCAAAATACCAAAGGAATGATGTAGACAATGAAATAATGTTACACATATTATAAGATTTTGCCAAAACATAGAAAACACTTAAAAATAAATACTGAGTAAATAAATTATTTTTCATAAATATATGGCTAAAACAGCAGTAACTTATACAAAAGCTTTTGTATTCTGCAGTTAGAATTCTAGAAACTATGAGAGGACATCGTAATATCTTAATATGATCCTTGTACTACCACATTTTGGGAGATATTTTTCCCTAGAAAGTATTAATGGAGTATGCAATGTAAAGGAGAATGGCAATACATGCAAGTCAATCTATCTAGAGACATCAAATTAAGAATTCTTGCAATTTAAAATTATTTCAAGGAAATAATGAGATCTGGGAGTTTACAACAATTATCCTATAAGTAGACAATTGGCGTGAAATATATAGTGCATAATTGACCTCTTCTAAACTATAATGACTTGCGACATAATTGTCAACAGCAACTCGTAAGTAATATAAAAAGGTTCCGAAAAGTCAAGACTTTGTCCTTTATAAATGTTTATTATCAAATGAGCTGTCAGTGCCATCTGAATTGATCGATATTAAAAATGTTCAATCATAATTAGTGACTTTAAACGTTGATTTCCTTTTCAAACCAAACTATGTGAATATTTTCCATTCTTGATTCAGCATATTTCTTATAATTTTGATTTTGACTACGGATTACTGCGTTTACCTGATCAAGATATTGGGCTCACGGTGGGTGTGACGGTCGACAGGGGATGTTTACTCCTCCTAGGCACCTGATCCCGCCTCAGGTATACCCAAATCTTTATTTTGTATTCCTTATAGAAGTTTTGAGATTAATCACTGTTCGTTATCTTCACCTTCTCATTGTTACTTAATATTACAATGTAAAATGTATCTCATACATTGCATCCACTATAATAAGGAATCTGAAAATTTACCATACCACACCAAAAGAAAAGTTTGAAAATATGAAATTGACCCTCCTGAGAATAGGACTGTCAGGAATACTCGCGGCGACAAATTCCTAACTCTTTCAATTAATGGTAGTAATTTGAATATATGTTGATTACTTTCTACTCTTACCATTGCATTACAATTGTACAGAACAAGCAATTCATTTATTTGAATGACCATGGAGTTCTTCCTCTACAGGAATTACAGGGAGAATTTGCATGGAACCTTCCCTCCCTTACCATAGACAATGTGTGAGCGTAACACGATTCTAAAACCGTCCATTATCCATGGACGATAACAGAATTACTAAACATGTTATCGGATATGAATCTCTGTAATATCTTTAATAAATCTCTAACTAATCTCAGATTAAGTCAAGATTTGAATCTGCACACTCTGAACATATATATCCTAGGTTACGCCATTGGCGAATTCGAACTCGAATTGTTTTGTAATTTTGAGAATGAATGGTTTGTCAAGGCAAAAATATTTCAAAGTTGCGTATGTTTAGATATATCTTAACAATGTTTACTACTGAAAATTATCTCTCAATGCATATTCCAAAATGTAATTGATCCTCAGATGCAGTATACTACCACTTAGAACAGAAAACGGTACGATATAACGGAGCATCAATAGGTGATCGATTATGTACTATGTGTTCTCTAGAAAATAGAAAAGAAGGGCATCACTTACTGCTATATTGTTCAGTGTAATCAAATCTTAGAACAGAATTTTTACTAGCATTGCTTGTAACCGCATTTATTTATGCCTAAATTTTTCTATCAATGAACTTTCCAAGACAAACCGATAAATTCGTATATTCAGCTTATATGTACAGGCAGCCAATGTTTTATGAAAAAATATATGCGTAATTAACGTATTATTTCTTTACAGTGACATAAAGTTGTTTAATGTAGCATTTAGTATCAAATGTTTGTAATTATAACACTTAACACTTACTTTACTCTTTACTTCTGTCTCTACTCTCTAAATTTCAATTCTATAAAATACATTTAAGATTATAGGAAACGTTCATCTTGATTTGTAAGTCGAATACGAGTATAAACGAGTTTCTTTGTCTGCAAGATTTGGCACTGATGTCGTTCTACTTTCTTAGAAATATCAACCAACATACCTACTGTATAATTTATCGAATTATTCATATATAGTTCCTTTGTATATTGGATATGTTTGAAAAATGTAAATAGCTTCTATCTGGCGTCTTGGAATATTGGACATATACAAATTAAATAATAAGTATTTACCGTTTTACAACTACGAGGAGGAATGCATCTAACTAAATATCTATTTCTAACATCATTTATAACGCATTTACTGTAAATTTTGTTCAACAAAATATAAATTTCAAAGGAAATTACAAGATTTGCAATATGTACAAACCTATTTGAAATTCCTAAACGATGCCTGGATGTCCAATTCAAAAGGGGTCACTCGTTAGGAAAAAACATAAGGAACAAAATAATGTTGGATTTAGTCCACATTTTGGAATGTAATAACATTTGTAATTTCTCGGTTTTTTATCTTGGATGTATTGATTGATTGTTTTATTTTACGGCAATTAAAAATATCAGATATGTTAGGTATTGAAGAGTGTTTGAATTTCACTGACGGCTTCTAGTGACCTTACTCTTTTTTCGAAACTCAGAGGAACGATCTTTTGCATGCTTAAGAGTATGTGATCCTCGACACAGGGCGCCCTTTTACGCGCCAATCCGACGGACAATGAATGTAGTGAGTCCAATAGTATGAGGAATCTCTTTAAAAGAATTTTCACTCATTCATTTTATATTGATTTTTTACAATGCACCTAAATCCTGCATTATGCTAAAATCTTTTACTTTGAAATTCTCAGGAGACATCAAAACGAGGCGATATTTATACCTTTAAAATGTTCTTCGTTTGACAAAATTCAATGTTCTGCAAGTTTTGAACCGGAGAAGTAAGCCCTTATTTTAATTAGATTTTTGTGATATATTTATTAGTAAGTTCAATGTTATGAAAACGTATGTAGTATTTCACGATTCCATTGATTAGATGTAATGAAAAGTCCTTCTAATCTCACTTTAAAGTATATTGTAAATTCTGTTAACTGTGCTAAGTTTATAAAAGTATATTGCTAATAAAAGCTCCTGTTAATCTTAATGCTATAGTTACATTTTCTACCATAGATATATTAGAGTAAGCAGCAGACATAAAGCATGAAGGAAGCTAATCAACAAGTAATGTACGTCATATAATGAAAGGAGTACCTTTTTGTATTCTCCGAGTATGTAATAACCTAGTGAAATTATATATATACAGTAACAAATATCATAGAATATAATCATATATACAACATTATACAGATACCTTAGATTTCTTATTGAAATATTCATCTCAAGAATTACTGAATTGAAGGTTTAGAATCATGATATATATATATATATATATATATATATATATATATATATATATATATATATATAGTGTGTGTGTGTGTGTGTGTGTGTGTGTGTGTGTGTGTGTGTGTGTGTGTGTGTTAGAACGAGTTAAATTTGACAATATACAATATATTAGGATATGACAGCCATTAAGATTTGTTATTTGTAATATGCATGCAATATATTCTCTTTTTCTTGTTGTTTTATTTTGCCTGTTTTTGTCATTGGTTCTTAATGTGACTGACCTCTGTCACATTTGGTCTCAGTTTCAAGTTTATTCACTCTGACCACAATTTGTGGTAAATGTGGTACAAAATAATTATTCTTCAAACAAAGTTACACGAATATATAAAGGACAATTGGTGAGAACAAAAGTAAATAAGAATTACACAATGTACAATTTGATATGGCCAGATCGTAAAGAAGGACAGGCTTATAAGATGTGCTATACGAGATTGAGTACTGTTTGGTATCTTAGCCGTTTCATTTCTCTAAAGATCTAGAAATTCTTCAATCTTTTATTTTGTAAAATGTCGTTAGTTCAAAATATTTATATACATTTTGTTGTTGACAATATCATATAGGTACTTTTTTCTTATTTCTGTCATTTCTGAATTGAAATGAAATTCATCAGGTATTTGAGAAGTGTGGCTAACAGATTTAAATGTCTCTGTACCAGTATATCGTGATACTAGTTCCGACCTTGCATGCATGTAATTATATGTCAAAAATGTACATGTACATTAGACATTGTCAGTCCAAATTAATAAATGTCAGTAAAATAGTTATGTATGTTTATATTGAAAATATGTTTACATTTGTCTTTCCCCCTCAATTTATATCTTGTATATCCATAACGTAAACTACATATGTATGTGGTACTACATATCCATTGTTTTATCCATCTTTGTTCCTTTCAATGTTTTGTAAAAGTGTAATTGTTATGTACTTCATGTTCGCATGTATTTTGGTCTGAGAGAATAAACTGAACTTGACCTGAACTTGACCTTCGAAATGTTCACGTATGTTCCTCCCAAAATCTACAAGTTATATGTTCCTCCCAAAATCTACAAGTTATATGTTCCTCCCAAAATCTACAAGTTATTTCATTTAAAAATTCATTTGATCTTTAATAGTCACTTAAATGAAACTTTAAAGTTTTTTTTTCATTACTGATATGATGTTTATACACATACAGGTATAATACTTCCATTTCCTAATAGATTCTTACCCAATCATATATAACAGCAGCACCAACGTTAATATTTCGGACTTGATCAATGCTATATTTCCTCAGACATTTTTGAATTTCTCTCAATCTGTCATTTTCCAAGACATCGTTCGAATTTTCCTTTTCTTTAATTCGACTTGTGAGGCTGACGTGGGGAGGAAACTCTGCAGACGGGCGGAGGACATCAAGCATATTGTTCCAGGTCTAAAATAACCATTCATGCCATTTACATTCAAGATCCTCACAACGAAGTGACAGGACAGGCAAAAAAACTTTAGAAATGTTATCTTATATTAGGAAATAAAATTATTCTTAGGAAGATTTACATTAACAAAATGTTTTGCGGTTATATGTAAATGTAAGTTATATTGTAATTTAACCTTTAAACATTAAATACAGACCGCAAAAAAAATTGAACGTGATAAGGAAGACAACTCCGTAATAAATATGCTTATAATGCGTTTCATATCTGACAGACTTTGTTCAATTCAGACAGAGATATATTTTTCTGTTATACATACAGTTCATATCACAAGTTATATATACTACTCAAAGTTTGATAAGGATCATATTTTTCAGCACTTGTAAAACTTTCAACAAAGGTGAATGACAACCAACACAGAGTGATTTATGTTCAGAAATGTTTACTTCAAGAAATTGTGACAGAAAAATTTGGCAAACATGACATTTCATCGCATACTCCTAAGGTAAAGGGAGAGTACCCTGAAAAGCATGGTAATTTCATGATCACGGAATTGTTTAAACTCTGCACATTCCATTTCACACTGCACAAACAAGTGTCAATAGCGGGTATGGCCTCCGTTAGCTCCAATGACAGCTTGGCAACGTCGTCTCATGCTTCCAACGAGGTTTTGAATGGACGCAAGAGAGATATTGTTCCATTCTTGGATCAGAACATTTTCAAGTTCCTGGAGGGTGGCTGGTTGTACAGGACGACGTGAAATCGCTACCTGAAGCATATTCCAGACATGGTCGATAAAGTTGAGGTCTGGAGAACGAGCTGGCCAGTCCATACGAACAATTGTCTCACGTTCCAGGTACTCGTCCACCACCCTAGCACGATGTGGACGTGCATTATCGTCCATGAGGATGAAGTCAGGACCAACAGCACCAGCATATGGTCTCACGTACACATCCAGGACTTCATCCCTGTAGCGCACTCCGGTCATCGTGCCTCGCCTTAGGACATGGAGATCAGTTTGTCCAGCTCGACTGATTCCTCCCCAAATCATCAACGACCCACCACCATATCTGTCATGTTCAGCAACATTAGCGTCCTGATATCGTTCTCCTGCCCTTCTCCACACTCGTGCACGACGATCTGTGAAGTCAACACAAAACCTCGACTCGTCTGTGAAAAGCACAGGGGCCCAATCAGCAACCCTCCAATTCACATGAGCCCTGGCCCAATTCAAACGATCTTGTCTGTGTCGCTGAGTAAGAGGGATGCGAATACAGGCTCTCCGGGAACGAAGACCACCTTAATGAAGACGATTACGCACAGTTTGCGTGGAAATGTTAACTCCAGTTGCATTCAGAAGATCATTTCTAAGCGCAGTCGCCGTTGCAAACCGATGACGTCGTGCTGAAATCAAGAGAAAACGGTCATCTTGCTGCGTGGTGGACCTTTCTCTGCCGCCTCCATGTCGATGAGAAGCTGAACCATGAGCTTGATACCGGTTCCAAGCTCTGCAAACAACGCTCTGACTGACACCCAATAGCTCTGCAACGTGACGTTGTCTTGCACCATTTTCGAGCATTCCTATGCATCTGGCCAATTCTTCAATAGTCAAACGACGTCTTTGACGTTGTGGAGGCATTTTCATAGAGTAACAGTGACTTAAACGAGGTCAGATGTAAAGACAATGGCCAAATTCAAATCAACGACAAGCACTCAGAAATGTGAATAATGTGGGTACCATGCTTCACGTGCTACTCATGATCACTGCAGCATGCATTTCCCTACCTAACCTGTGTTTTGAGGCTCAAGAGGGGTCAGTCCAACACTATGATGAAATTTGCGTGTCTTATCAATTCATATATTGATTTTATAATGTAAGAACTATATGATCCTTATCAAACTTTGAGTAGTATATGTTGGCATATTTTTGTCCCCCCCCCCCCCCCCAACAAAAAGTTTTCTTTTCATAGATAACGTCAACATACAACATAAATACTGGTATGTTAACAAAATTATGTCGATATGCAAGAAAAATGTGATCGGATATGATATAGAAATATTTATAAATCAAATGTTAAAATTTGCAACATATATATTTATGTTACCATGCAATTTACATATAATTAGAACTATCATAAATGGACTAATATCCCCTGCAGGTCACGTTGGATAGTGGGAAATATGTGCTTACTGAAGAATAAAAACATTCATTTAACATAGAGAACTTCAGAAGAATTAATGTAAATACAAGACTATTTATCCTGCAATAGAGAGTTACTCAGAGGTTGTTACGCACCGATTTTGACTGTGGATTACTTCGTTTACCTGATTAAGATATAGGACTCACGGCCAGTGTGACCAGTCGACAGGGAATGCTTACTTCTACTAGGCACGTGACCCCGCCACTAGTATATCATGAGGTCCGTGTTTGTCCAACTTTTTTATTTTGTATTCCTTATAGGAATTATGAGATTGATAACTGTTCTTTATTTCCACTTTTTCTAAATATTATTCCACGGATTATTCAAACAGATGAGCCAGTGAACGACACATGTTTTACTAACAAAATCTTCTCCACAGATATATGGACAGACAAATGGACTGTTGATCCCATTATACCCTCTCCTAAACCAATGCAGATGTCTCTGTGAGAGTACAGATCATTACAAAAGCTTGTAAGTTAATGACATAGTCAACAAGGTTGTAATAAACACTGGTAAAATGAAAATATCCATAACTTCCTTGAATGTTTTAGATTCTTGACAAGAATGACAGGTGCACAAATTCAATATATATATATATATATATATATATATATAAAGGTTAGTTATTAGTTTTTTAAGATATACTCTGGAAAATGACAACACCCCCTCAAAATAGAAAAAATATCCATAACTTTCTTGAATGTTAAAAAATCTCAATCAAAATAGCAGGTGCAACATTTTCATGTAAGATATATATAAAGTTTTAATCAAATCTGTTCATCGGTATAAAAGATATCTTCTGGATAAATTATGTCTACAGACAAACGGACTGGACAAAAGGACAAGGTGATTCCAGTATACTCTCCAAACTTATTTTTCTTAACATGCAATTTATTTAGGTTCAGCAGTTATGAAATATACGCATCATTCGCTAAACTCAACACATTACAAATCAAAATTATATCTATTAAACCGTACAGTAAGTGTCATTTTTTAAACAAAAATTAGCCATAACAATCACCTTGAGTTGAGTATCCCTCAACATTACTTCTTCATCAGAGGAGTTGTATGTTGATGCAATGAGTGCGTCTTTGAAACTCGAAGAACTGAATTTATAATGTTTTATTTTACAAAAAATATGATCTTTTGGGTAACTATTTAAAAACATTTTTATTTTATCAGCGACTTTGATATTTACCAAACTACAAAGTCGGCTAGAAGGACAGAAGCAGGTGCACATTGACAGACAGACGTTGTGACTTTATTTACCACTTAAACCTTCTTTGCAATATTTTGCTAGCTGTTTAGGATTATTGATGAACACTTTTTCTCATTTAATTCATTTTTTACTAATTCACATATCATAATCCCAGGGTCTGGATTTCTGACGCGTGGTAAAGGCCTTTAACTCATTTAGCTATTCAGCCAGTGTTGGATGGTTAGTTGGTTGAATATTGTTTAACGTCCCGCTCGAGCATTTTTCATGCTTATGAAGACATCACCATTGTCGGTGAAGGTCTGTGAAATTTAGACCTAAGGTCGCCGCTTACGGCATTCGAGCAGGGAGAGATCTTTATCGTGCCACATCTGCTGTAAGACGGGGCCTCGGTTTGTGCGGTCTCATCCGAAGGACCATCCCGTTTCGTCGCCTCTTACGACAAGCAAGGGGTACTGCAGACCTATTCTAACCCGGATCCCCAGGGGATTTCAACCAGTGTGTGTTTGTTAGATGCTCAAGTGTGTAAATAAAAAGCTTTTTTTTTAAGATTCAATGCTTTTTCACTGTATGATTATCACAGATACGAGTTCAATAATTTTGGTATAGACTGTCCTATTTATTATTGCTTTGCACTTAGTTTTGATTGTTGAATATCTGAGTCAAGAATATTTTCAAAGTAATCATGCACTTTTAAAACAGGAGTAATAGACCTTCACCATAAATTCAAAACACAGTTTTCTTACTGAAGCCCTCAGAGTAAAGACGATTTTTAAAGACTGCATAATTTTTTTTTTTATTTTGGTTGCATTATTCGGTCTCCTACGGACAGGATCCACAATTTTGCAATCTTTGTACCCTTATCTCACTTGTATCCCTTACTTCACTCATGCTACATGACAATTTCCCATCCAATCATGACTCTGCAAAGAGTCTACCGACTGGAACCCTCAGAGTAAAGAAGATTTTAAAGACTGCATCATTTTTGACATTTTGACCCCACTACTCCGTTTCCAGGGGACAGGAATTCGGTAAATTTCGCCCCGTAGTATCCACATCACCGAACAAAACAGATAGAAATAACTCACGATCTACAATATTAACCCTTAGGTCTTTAGTATAAAACTTTAGTAACATGCAATTTGTAGGGGCTGTACCTTTAATGACTCCGTAGGTTCCCCAAGGAGCATAAGAAACGCTTTAACCGTATTGGTGACCTCTTCCACTACAACAGGAGCATTTACCAGCTCTCCTATTGCCCAGTGCAGAGTCGGAGGTTCTTGTGGAAATTTGTTCAATTTTTCCAGTTCTTTCTGAAGTTCCTCAAGGTTTTGAATTTCTTTTTCACATATACGACTGTAGTTGGATTTCTTCAACATGTGAATTGTTTTTAACGTCACATCCAGGTTACGGCGCATGTGCATATCTCGTACTTCTATAATAATAAAAAAAACCACATACTTAATAATGGATCTCGAAAGCTTACTCTTTACTCTCGCCTATATTTTCTATTTGCCTATTTAAATCTGTTCATATTTTAAACTATAGCTTTGTCTACTGCATAGAGATGTGTATTCTTAAATATTTAATAAGATTCGAATAACTAAATATTCTTAATTACTACACATTTTGTTACAAGGGTTATAAATTTTTACAACTGAAATTATGCTCTAAAATGTCGAAGGATTAAGAAAAATCAATACATTTTAATAAATAACCACGTAAAAATTCGACTTATATTAAACAATTGAATAAAAACGCTGAAGATTTTTATTGATATAATGTATTTGATGTGTAAAGTGCGTTTACTAGTGATTGTGGAAAGACGCCGCCACCATAAGTCACACAATAGCAGATGTGACTTTTTTATAGTATAAATAACGCGGTGACCATCATGAAACTTTTCTCTATGATTGACATTGTTTAACGTTCCAAATCTTTCACTAAAATGCATTTGGACGTGTACTTATAACACATAAAAAACAAAAGGAGTACCAAGGGGGGAATATCTAAATGGGAAGGATTATTACTGATTGTAAATTGACTAGAGATGTCAAATATACAGAAAACAGTGTTGCATGTCCCAAATGCATTTCTTCTACAAGACAGGTAAACGATTCGAGTGTCATACCATGTCAGGTTATAGAGGATCAGACCAGACTAGTGTCTGAGAAAATTGATATGCGTTCTTCTTGTAAAAGTCCCGCACCCTTTGGAAGCAACACACGCGTTGTGTTGTATGTCGTATCCTGTGAGAAAAGGATGTCTAACGATGACGAGATCATTGCACATGGACCATTGTTTTATGTACAAGACATATGCAACTAAGGTGTTTGATTGTACAGTGAGCATATGGATAATCCAAAACTTTAAAACGGTCTTCTATTACTTGCAAACAACTTTAGTTTGACTGGTTGTTTCATTGTTTTACGTCCCGACGAGACGTTTTCATTCATATTGAGACATCAACGGCTATAGGTAAAGTACCACAAATTTAGACTTACGCGTAGCAATTAATACTGTAGCAGTGAGGGTTTTATAACGTTCCAACGCCTGCGTGACACGGACCTCCGTTTTAAGGTCATATCCTAAAGACACGTGATTCTCATTTCTAAATGCAGTGCGTTTGGCAAAAGACCAATTACTGCATATATTTACGTCTTAGATTTGACGCGGCCATGACACGAACAGGGCTCGAACTCACGGTCTCCCAATTACGAAGCTAACCCTGTGCCACTGAGGTACCGCGACCGGTCTTACTTCAGTTCATGACAACGAGGAACAACTTATTAAAATGTCAATGGCAATAATTATGAGAAGAAAATCCTCTTTATCAGCAGAATTTCTAACCGATGAAGAGTGCATGGCATGGACGTAGTTCACATGACAGATGAAAAGCCTAAGATAACGAACAGCATTCAATTTCGCAATTCCTATAGAAAATACAAATCAGAGAGAATTGCAAACGCGGGCCCCTGGACATACCAAAGGTGGGATCAGGTGCCTAGGAGGAGTAAGCATCTCCTGTCGACCAACCACACCCACCGTGAGCCCTACATCCCGATCAGGTAAACAGAGCAATCCGCAGTCAGAATCAGTGTGCCAAGAACGGTCTAACAATTGGTATGAAACATGTCAGACAGCATTTGACGTAATGGATATTTCTCGAGCATTCTATTGCGACTGTACTCTCCGACCATTACGTCTTAAAAAACTTTAGTCCGTACTAAAGTGACAGGAAGCACAATGATACAGTATTAAATCACATCATCAACACCAACAGAGCGTTCACTGACTTATTGCAGGTTAGAGATGTGTGTATTGTTGATATGGGGTTTATGAATGTTTTGGAAATATCTAAACAACTAAGTTATGAGTGCCAGATACCCGTTTTCCTTGAAAAGGACAAAAATCAACATTCTATAAAAAAAAAAATTCAATGAGTCAAGGTTAGAGAGAAAGGTAAGATGGGTTAATAGGCAAATGAAAAAAGGACTAATTTTATGTGTCATGATTTTATACCAGAAATTGGCAAAGTCAGCTACATTCTTTCTGCGAGAATGGACGCGTTTCGTCCTCTATTTTGTACAAGTTCTGGGAAAGGCGTAATTTCTTATCTGAAAAAGTTGACCGTGGTACTCTTTCTAGCAGAGTCAAGTGGCGACCACTACATGACACAGGTGGTGCTCCCGAAATTCCAGTTCTGAGTCAATTTGTCCTAACATCACTTGTTTGTTGTTTTTTTTTTTGGTTTGTTTGTTTTTTTGTTGTTGTTTTTTTTTTTTTTTTTTTTTTTTTTTGTTTGGGTTTTTTTTATTTTTGGTTTGGTTTTTTTTTTTTGGGGGGGGGGGGGGGTGTTAGTTAAAACAAGTCACACGTTACATAGACAAACATTTAGACGAAGACGGAGAATACCACATTGACTTACATCATGATACAGACGACATTTGTATACGGATCAAATATAGACATGTATCATCAAAGTATACTTTCTCTGGATTCATTATTTCCCTACAGATGAAAAACTAATAGTTTTATGATATTGTCAATGTAAAGTGGGTCTGCGCATAGTCAGCTGTTATGTTCATGTTGCATCCGTGATATGGTGTCTAGGTCATAGAAGACATTTGGAAAATTCACAACCAAAACCAAAATTTTGCGATTCAGTAGATGTTGTAAATGAAGCGAAATAGAAACTATAAGTTAAACAGAATATGTACATCACTGTGATTTTATCCTAATTTGAAAGAAATTATGTTTCAAAATTAAATACAAAACAACAACCAACAACCCTTACTCCCCCCCCCCCCCCCCCCCCCAAAAAAAAGAGGTTGTTGATAGTTGATATGACTTAAAAAGATATTTATTTTGCTTATGTTCATCTATTACTTCTGTAAACAGATGGGTTTTTGTTCATCTTTCAAAACCGTTTTAGTCATGGACTGATTAGTGATAACTTGGTTATCGTCATGAACAACTGTTCTCTTAATATCAGAGAAATATTTTTCTCACAAATTTTTGTATGTTAACAGCAATCATATGTTCAACATATGTAGACTCATTAGACGCTTACTTTAAAATTTCATTTTTACTTCATTTGAAATTCGGTTAATTGTTGACCATTTTCGACGTACTTTAGTTTATAAAGACATTCCCTTGAGTCAAATTAATTTTTGGGATAATCTCAGGCGAAATAGTCTCGTGCATTGTATTCCACGAATTGTAAAATGAATCATATTAAATGAGCATTTTTAAAGCGTACCTATACGACATTATCAATGAAGAACTTGTCCTAGTAAACTTTAAAGACAGATACTAACAACGAATGAAAAATTTTGTCATTTTTATAATAGGCATTTAGAATTGACATCGCTTTCCTCACCGTTTTTGATTTTAAGGAGCTCTAGCTTGGACTTTGCAGCCACTATCTGGTTATCTTCAGGCCTGATGTTTTGCCTTATACATCGTTTTATTCCGTTCTCGATGTTTTCTATTCCGTGTTTCAGACCCTCTCCAGATGAAGGTGCATTAGCTACTGTGGTCTGTAGTTCGTTTCTGGCATTTTTTTGGTTTGCTTTCTACAAAGTATGTCAGTAACAATTATTTTTTTAAGTCTGTTACTCATGAAATTAATTTAAACTGATTTGACCATCTCTTTTGACAAATTTGAATTCAGATTTAAAATGATATCTATATTATCAATCCAAATTTTAACGGTAATATAAAATTTATATTCATGTAACTGTTTCCCAAGTTCGGAAGTACAATATATCTATAGTGTAAAACGACAATTTTTGTGCAGTTTAAAAAATCAGTTGAAAATTTTAGTTCAAACCGAGATCTTACATCGATTATCACTGCTACACAAACTACACTATAATATGGCAGGATAATTACCTATCAGTTTACAACGCATTTTGCAGCTATAATAGATTCTGAACGTGAATGTCGACACTTCTACCTCTCTCTTTGTCTATAGTTTTATTTGATAGTGTTCATCATGCTAAACTTTAAAAACAAAAGAAACATTTCTCTTGCCATCATGACACATTCTTTGAAATTATTATAACACGATGGTGATACCAGAATCATTAAAGAAATTGCAAGAAGGAGTATATAAAACATTACCTCTTTCGGTTTCACCAATGTGGACAATATGTAATTGCAGACATTCGTCGTCTGCTCCTGACTCTGAGTCTGTACAGGGGGATTCCCTTTCGCCACCACCGTTGTCGCTTGTGCTTGTGATTGACTCACTGTATTAATTGATAAAGCATATTCTCCTTCTTCTGGCACTATGGCTTCAAAATAAACAGTGTTGGTCTCCTCTTCAGTTCGCACAATCACATCATTTTCTAACACTGTGTGGTCAATATTCGTCCTATACAATGTTGCACGTATTGTAGTTCGTTCGATCACAATACGTTCCACGATGAAGGAAATCTCTATTCCTGTATTAACATTAACGGGAACCAGTCCCGCTGCGTGGGAAGGCACGAAGAACCCAGCTTCCACGGCAGCTGGTCCAGGGCCAAAGCCAATACGACCAGGATTAAAGGGAAGTATGTTGCAGTCTTTTTTACGCCGTTCACAATCAATTCTGAATTCAGTTATTCTAGCTAAAGAGGACTTATATGGACCACCGTAGCAGCAAAGCTTAAATGTCCCCTCTATTGGCAGTGACAATTTAAATGTCCACAAGTCCCCGCATCTGATCATGGCGACTAACTTTGGAATGTTTTCCCGTTGTAACATGTGTTTTTCATCTTCACTATGCCCAGTTCCTTTTTTCAGAAAAAGTTCATACCATAAGTCAATTTCGTTTGCATTTTTCAACGGAGCTTGGATTTCGATCAAACATTCACCATCAGTAGTAGTGAGCAAACAACTTTGCTTTGATTTCAATTTTAAGCCCATTCCGAAAAACGTTGGCAACAAATAAGGCATCTTTTCAAACGCTTTTCGACTTATCTCTTTATTTGAAATCTGCCATTTGGAATCATCTGGATGACAAGTATGAATAAACTCTTGGGGGTTAGGGAAGATGTAATACTCCTTAAAAGCATTTCTTAAAACGCCTGCTGAACCTTCCTCAGATTTGCCAACCGCTTTACCTCCAGCTTCTAGCTTTATCCATCCGCCAGGTTTGTGTCCAAAAAGTCCTCTACAGACCCAGAAAGGGTGGACAATGTTCCAGGCATTCTCGAGATATACAGCAGTCCAAATGTCAGCATCGTTCTCTTTTTTAATAGAGTCACCGGGCTGATAATCTCCTGCTTTCGACACTCCAGGAATTTTAACACATGTAAGGCCAAATTTTCTGGGTAAAAAATGCTAATTTAAGACCCACTTACATTGTGAAAACTGAGTAAATCAAAAGTTTTCTTGGTATGTATGTGATGAAATCATGATTATCTCACCTTTTGTTTTTCGAAGATATGTTCTCTTACCTGCATAGCACAGTAAAAAAGGTTGAATACAGTGTTCTCCTTTTTGCAAGAAGAGATAGAAAACCTTCTGGAGAATCCTCGTTGGCTGGTAGAGAGTCAAACTTTTCCGCCTCCTGCACACTGAGCCAAACAATGATGGCCCGAACTGTCAGTCGTTCTCGATCAACCTGGCCCTCAAGGTCTCGCAGCAAGTATTCCTTAAGGATCTTAAAACTTGAAGCGTGTTCTCGTGGCGTCTACAAATTTGGAATGTAAAGTCACTTTTGGTAGAGAATCGAATTGTTTTTATAACATGCAACATTAAGTCAGTTACAAAATAAACTACACGCGGATTGACAATTTTTAGGGTTGGTTGATCTTCTCAGAGAACCTTGTTTCCGGTAATATTATATTTCTAGCTTTTAATAAAGATGATAAGCTATCCTCAAGTGAAACAAAACTCGGTTTAGATCTACACGAACATGTGTAATTACACGTTCAGATAAATTTTACAAACTCCAAGTGACAAATCTTCCATCCCCTATTTGAAAAATCAAGCGCGCCATTTAATAGGTCTTCTTCAACAAACAAAAAATAGATACCGGTATAACTTTGTTATATACAACTCTTATCTTACAGGTGAGAAATTTCCAATTTCGTACCCCGTGGGGATCCGGGTTGTTAGAAAAGATCCTCAGTACCCCTTGCTTGTCGTAAGAGGCGACTAAATGGGAGGTCCTTCGGATGAGACCGCAAAAAACCGAGGTCCCGTGTCGTAGCAGGTGTGGCACGATAAAGATCCCTCCCTGCTCAAAGGCCATAAGCGCCGAGCATAGGCCTAAATTTGCAGCCCTTCACAGGCAATGGTGATGTCTCCATATGAGTGAAAGATTCTCGAGCGGGACGTTAAACAATATTTAATCAATCAATCAATCCAATTTCGTAACCGGGAGATCGTGAATTTGAGGCTCGCTTGTGCCGTGGCAGCGTAAAAGTTAAGACGTAAAAACAGGTAGTGATTGCTCCTTTGCCAAACGCTCGGCATTTAAAATTGAGAATCACAGGTCTTTCGGATATGACCTTAAAACAATCAATCCTGTAGGAAAACTAGATATATTACACTAGATTTTAGGTTGTTCAAATCCTCAACGAAATACTTTCCTCTTAGGAATCCGTTTCATCAGGCAAGTGTTTCATATGTTTGTTACGCAAGAGTTCCTGTGACAAAGTATCAAACCTTATAAGCTTTTCTTCTCCTTATTTTTTTTTCTGTCTTTGCCTCAACATACAACTTTAACATTAACTGTGGAAAAGGACGAAAGGGCGAATAGCATTAACTCCACAAAGAGGGGTGATTCCTAACCGGTTATCTTGATAGATAGATAGATAGACGGATGGATGGGTGGATGGGTGGATAAATGGATAAGTCTTTTTAAACTACATTTGTATTACAATATTTGTAGAATTGTAGTTTGTACCTATTAGATGACAGCTACCTTGGATTTTTCTGAGAAGTAAATGTATGGCGGGATCGGATTTGCAACTTGGAATTTAGTAGTTTTATTCAAAAAAAGCGTTTTAAGCATCATTGTTTTAAATCAATGAGTAAAATATGGATATAATAATTGTAGCCTTTATCTAAATGTTACCGCTCTAGCCCTCTTGTCAATGTCTGAAATGGTCAGTTTCTTGCGTGAAGAAGGAATGCTGAGTTCTATGTGGGCTACCGTTCTTGGTCTGGATTCGGTGTCCTCATCCGAGAAATGTTGCGGAAACCAGTCCTCGAAGAATTTTACATTTGTTGCTTTTTTAATGGTATTTTCCTCTGGTTGATTAGATGGTTTTATGTGGTTATATTCCACCGGATCATTTGCTATCGACAGCTACAACAATCATGGAATTTAGATACGACATCAATATCATTGAAACATTAAACTAATGATTATTTAATACTAAGCTTCCGTACACTGATTCTATCACAACTGTATCAAATATAATATATGATGTAACATTTACATTTTCCAATGTTATTTTGCCTTTGATATATCTACCAGAGTGTCTCCATTGCCGAGTGGTTAGAGCATCTCGCTCAAAATCATAAGTCACCTCTAGTCGGCGCGGGTTCGATTCTCGCTCGCGCCGATTTATGTGAGAAAGTTTGCCAGTTTACTTTCGGAAGGTTTCCCCGGGTACATTGTCTCAGGTTCTTTCTTCCACCAATAAAAAACTGAACGCCACCAGATAACTGAAAAATTGTTAAGTGTGGCGGAAAACAACAATCAATCGATCTTTACAAATTGTAATGATAGCCATTTCCTCATGAATACAGTGCAATTGTGAACAATGTACGAATGAATCTTGATAAATATTTTAACGGCTGGGAATTCCGAAATGAAATGAGAATACAATGTAAATTTCATTTTTGAAAACACGTTCGCAGTTCATATCCTCATTTATTTTCAAAAATGAATTTTATTTTTAAGTGTATGGAATGGAGTTTTCAACGATTATTGTGATGTGCTACAACTTTTTTTTTATAATGCAATATTATAAATCCTTTTACATACCAATTAATGTTATGCTTCATACATTTGTACATGACAGAAATGCTTTAAGATTTTTATTTCTCTTCGTGGGAGAGAATTATGCAGAAAGACAGATCCCACATCGTCAATTACAGTTCTATTATTCGGAGTGCCCCAAATATGCATGACATTGTACCTTTCAATGTTGTATGGGTATATATCACATCTGTGAAATTGTAATGGATACAAGGTACAAGTATGTACCTGTATTTATCACGCTTCCGATAAATTTGTAGATAATTGATTGGATAAAAGCCAATCACATGGCGCCCAACAATTTTCAATATTACGTCTCCGTGTGGAGGGTGTATTAGTTTTACAACTGTGACGTCAATAACGAATCGCATGACGCCCCGAAAGTCTCCGTGCGTGGGTATACTACCGCGATCTCTAGCTTTTACAGGACCCCGTTCAACATGCAAATGTTCAAATCAACCATATATATATATATATATATATATATATATATATATATATATATATATATATTATGTACCATGCATCGAACATGATATCGCCCAGTGGGGATTCGGTTTGTTAGAATAGATCCTCAGTACCCCTTGCTTGTCGTAAGAGGCGATTAAATGGGGCGGTCCTTCGTATGAGACCGCAAAAGCCGAGGCCCCGTGTCATAGCAGGTGTGGCACGATAAAGATCCCTCCCTGCTCGAAGGCCTTGAGTGCCGAGCATAGGCCTAAATTTTGCAGCCCTTCACCGTCTCCATATGAGTGAAATATTCTCGAGCGGGACGTTAAACAATATATAATCAATCAATCAATTGAACATAATATCGCATTTTTAAAACGAGTGACTAGGATTCAGCTGATGATGCATGGTACATAATATAGAAATATATACACTTCAGTTTACGCGTCAGCGTTGCTAAGCTTTATATTTGTATTGCACTCTCATCGAAACATTCTCCGTTATTAAATGTAGCTTTTAGATACTACACAAAGTGTACAACATGTTGACCCCCCAAGACGTGCAAATAAGATATTGTTGATACTGGCAAGAAATAAATGAAGATGCATACGATAATTGAGGAATCTCATTGTCAGAAACAGTCCGATAATTTTTCAAGAGCAGTGTTCAATAAATCATACCGCTGGATAATTGTGTGACAATCGTGACGACAGTGTGTACACACTAGACGTGTTATCTCTGTTGATAAACTTCTGGATCTTTAAAAATATAAATTCTATTACCCCCCATAAATCTGCCCGATATAAACCACTGCCTTACTGTACTACCTCAGATTCTTGGCAGATGCACTTCGAGATAATATCCGCGATATTGGAAAAGATGCCTGTTCATTATAAAAACTGACTGGGACTAGCGGATGATATCGCTGCGATTTTAGTTATAATATTTTTTTTTTAAATTAGCATGTCTCTACACAATTCAATATATTCAAAATCAAGTTGTAATCTGCAAATATGGCTGATATTAGAGCACGAAAACCCAACTATACGTGAAATGTGTACCAATGAAGTATATTGGGATATTTACCGTCTCCTCACCAGGGTCTGTAGATATAAACAAACAGTCTGACCCCGTTTCCTCGTCGTCATTATTGGTGACATAATTTGTGGCAACAACATTTTCGTTGGCGACAGGTTGTGCAGATGTAGTATTTATTTCTGTGCTGGTGATAGCAACCGGCTTGTCCTTCGCAGCAGGTTGTTCACCTGAAACGTCCTTACTCCCCCCGCAACCCATTCCTCATCGTCGTATTTCCAATGTTCGAAGTAGTTACTTTTATTTGTTTGTCTGAATACACATGAAAATTAAAATGACGTCAAACTTGCTATAGAATGAAACTTTTAAATTATAGGTATATTGTAAAAATTCAAGTTTATAAATACTGCAAGCTAAGAAATTTCACACGGTTGCTTATTTATTCAACCGCTCCTAGCACACTATAGTATATACTAATTAGTATTCGCTTTGCATTTATACATATACTTAGTATGGAGAGACACACAAAAGCAAAACATGACAACCTCTCCATGATTACATACCCTGCTCGGAGTTCTCCTATGAAGTCCAGTATAATACCACAAGTCCTTGTCTGACAATGGAATTGACACTCAAATCATTGTATTGTTCAAAGAACAAAGGTAAACGAAACCTTATCCCTGTCTGTTAAAGAAAACGTACAACTAGTAGTGATTTTTAAACTGAACCTCCACCATAAAGTGCGATGACTATAAATATACACCCACTTGATTAATTTGATGGTCTCCACTATGCTGAATGGAAAATAAAATAGCAGGTATGGTTTGCTGCGTCCCTGTGTGTTCGATGCACAGTCTTTATTCAACCACCATTGCGTCCATGAAAATGAGAAACTCAAATTGATAATACCTTTAATTTAAAGGCCTGCTTTTCTGAAGTCTAGATCTTTTAATGGTTTTTCTAATATTGCACAATGAATAATTTTCATCGATATCTAAAGACATTTTGTAGAGGTAAATAGCAGACACTGGGTCCATATTCTCTCTGTGTTGTATAGAATGTAATCGTTTTCTGAATCTTAAGATCGACCATTTCATTGTATTAACCTTCATATTTTCTACTTCCAATCAATATGTCGTATGTAATGTTGGGGAAAGGTTATTTAAATACCAATAATTGTCAAGAATTGAGGAAGTGAAAGGTTAAACTGTACTCGGCTGGAGTCCTCTTGGTTTGTCATATCAATCATAATTCAGATTTGTTTTCTCAATAAGTTTAAATTCACCAACAGAATGATTGATCGCTAAATCCAGTAAAATATTTAAATCAAAAGAAAAATGTTTTATGAATAAAGAAAAAAGTTAAGATACTCACACCTACCTTTTCCCCCCTTTGTTTTCTTGGCTGAGATTTTCGATCTAATTATCATTTTCTCCAAAACCCTATTGATCGACCTCCTGGCCCGAGCAGCACAATAGCTCTTTTGATACTAACTAATCATCTAATTGCAATATACGCAAAATGCCTTGGTGTTCCTTTTGATGAAAAGAATATTGACCCAATATTTTATATGAATTGTTGACATTTGATGAAATTAAATCCGGGTCTATCTAAAATGATGGAAATATCGACTCTAAGCTGGTGAAGTAAAACCCTTAACTTGCATCAAGTGCTAAAACATTCTTGGTGGGTTTATTTTTCACAAGTTAATCGAATTGCAGTTGTTCCATTCCATTGTTTGCAAATTGATTTTATATATTTTTCGACAGAGGCAGATTTCATCTCGTGATTCCAACAACGAATAAATGAGGCAAGCAAACTTGCGTCGTCAATGGAGATTTAACGTTAGGGTTTCCAATTCAATTCTCGCACATTAGAGTCTTGGTATCATTTGCTCCACACCAGCGGAGCCAAACATAGACTGAAACTTTGATGTATGGGTATGTTCATGAAACGGAATTTTTGCATCAAAAGTGAAGACAGATCAAGATTCTTTCTGTAAGGTTGCAACGGCGGTGAAGTAATATATTTGAAAGGGGGCTCAGTCGAATCGGAAATAGTCACACTTCCCTCCGTAAATCTGGCCTAAAGCAATGATTGATTGATTGATTATTAATTGCTTTCCGCCACACTCAACAATTTTTCAGTTATCTGGTGGCGTCCAGTTTTTGTTGGTGGAGGAGAGAACCCAGATACAATGTACCTGGGAAGAGACCACCGACCTTCCGCAAGTAAACTGGCAAACTTGCTCACATAACGCCGTGGCCGAGATTCAAACACGCGCCGACAGAGGTGAGAGGCTTTGTGATTTTGAGCCCGATGCTCTAACCACTTGGCCACGGAGCCCCCCCCCCCCCCCCCCTAAAGCAATGTAGTCAATTGTAGTGATTACAGTTAGTATATTGACGGTATTACCGTTAGAGGGAAAGAAATATGTACGGTAATGAAAATCGCACAATAGGATATAAAAATATTCTAGAATCTCTATTTAATAGCAAGAAGGGGATTATCGTAAAAATTATATAATATTCCCACGTAGCAATGACATAATTTGAGCAAGGAAAGTAGAACAATATTATATTCTACAAAATCCTAATTTTAACACAATGTTTAATTACTTCAACATTCATTCGCACTCGAGATTGCTACATGTTTGAACACACTATTGTTGCTGATGTTGTAAGGATATATTGCGATTTCACAATCCTACCAGTAAAATTAAGCAAGTTGATCATGACCATTTGATGTCAAGCTTACCGTTACATATTTTCCGTAGACAAAAGTAAATAATGACTTTCTCCGTCATAGGAATTGGCATTATCTCACTTCAGACAAATTTGTAGATAATTGATTGGATAAAAGCTAATCACAATAACGCCCTGAATTTTTCAATATTACGTCTCTATGCGGAGGTTGTATTATTTTGACAACAGTGACGTCATTAACAAATCACACGACGCCCTGAAATTTACAATATTACGTCTTCGTGCAGAGAGTTTCGCAACTGTGATGTCACTTACGAATCATATGACGCCCCGAAATTTCAATACACCGTTTCTGTGCGAGGATAGATACTGTAGCTTTCAATGCGTGTCTGCATTCAGTTTCAACATACATGATTGTTCAATTTTAATTTTGATTTTACTGTTCATATCTTTAACAGTAATGTTTTGATATTGTGATTATATATGACCTTCGATGTGATACATGTATATGGAATTCAATTTAATTACTGAATAATAGCCTATTTATGAAGGATGTTACTGAAATTTGAACAGATTTTCTAAAGGCCTTCAATACGTTACACAGTCAGTTTGGGACATAATACGGCACATTTAATATGGCAAATTTACATATCGGGTTTGATAAATTCTCGAGCGGGATGTTAAACAACATATCATCAATCATTCAATCATATCGGGTTTGCATGCTCAACTAACCCTACCAATTTGGGGAAGGGGGAATTTCGCCGCATTAAAGTACTTATTCACAGTACACTGCATCTTCTTCCACTTACTTTATCCCCACCATTAAACCATTAGATTGTTTGTTTGGTTTTTTGGTGGGTTTTTTTTTTGTTTTTGTTTTTTTGTTGTTGTTTTTTTTTGGGGGGGGGTGTTTTTTTTTGTTTTTTGGTTTTTTTTTTTTAAACTTTCATTTTATTTTACATTCGTATATTGTTTTTCGGTGGGTTTTTTTTATCCCCGGAGTACAAGCAGACACGTAGCATCGTTTTCATTGTGAGAGAACGTCTAAAAATTCTTGACAAGCAAACACATTTTTTAATTACCTAAAGCAGTAGTAGTTTTGCCAAAATTTAAAATCCTAAAGGGGGAGTGGGGGATATTGCAACTAGTAATTCTTCAAAATTTGTCCTGATATTTGAGATCACATATTATACACAGTATATGAACAGCCATTCAGTCAAATTGTTATTATTCAAAATTTATTTGTAGCAGAATTTATGGCTAAGGTGTGCTAATACAAACTAGAACTGTTCCAACGGGACTAATACCCCCGCAGGGCACATTGCATCGTGGGAAATAGTGAATTTGTGCTTGTTGAAAAATAAACACTTGTCATCCTTTTGGAATGAAGAGAAACTGTTTTCTTGAGAGCAATTACTGTAAATGCAACACTATATATTCTACAGTAAAGCATTACTAAGAATATTTAAGATATGCTTAATTAATATAACTTCCGAATATTATTTCAAGGATTCCTACTCAATATACATGAGCTAGTGAACGACACATCTTTTAACAAAATCATAACCACAGACAGATGGGCAGACAGACAAACAAATGGACTAACGATTGCATTAGATCCTCTCCTACACTGATGCAGTAGTCTTTGTGAGAGTACAGATTGTTACAAAATCTAAAGAACATGACCGAGTCCGTAAAGTTGTAAAACACCTGTAATATGCAAATATCCATAACTTCCTTAAATGTTAAAGAAACTCAATAAAATGACAAGTGCACAACTTTATTATATACATAATGTATACAAAAAGTGTGAATAAAATCCGGTTATTGTTTTTAGGAATGACAACCCCCTTAAAATAAATAAAATACCCGTAACTTCCTTGAATGTTAAAACATTTCAATCAAAATAGCAGGTACAACTTCATTATACAAATGTTTGAATCAAATCTGTCCATCGGTGTCAGAGATGTACTCTGGACAAATTGCGTCAAAGGACAACCGGACGGACAAGGTAATTCCAGTGCACCCCCCCCCCCCCTAAACTTCGTTTGCAGGGGGTATTAAAAAATCTGTGAGATTCCAGAGAAAAGATCACTACCAAGCGAAATTCCTCTAGATGGAGGTTAAATGTCGCACTCTAAAGCCAAATTTCAGGTGTAGTCCTACTTTCAAGATAGACGTTAAAGGCACATGTACCGTATTGCACAGACCAAAATTTGGTCACTGTGTTAGTTGGTTGTATTGTTTAACGTTCCGCTCGAGAATTTTTCACTCCTACTGAGATGTCACCATTGTCTATGAAGTGCTGCAAAATCAGGGAGAGATCTTTATCGTGCCACACCTCCTGTGATTTTTGCGGTCTTATCCGAAGGACCGCCTCATTTGGTCGCCTTTTACGATAAGCAGAGGATACTGAGGACCTATTCTACCCTGGATCCCCACGGGGTCTTTTTGTCATTATGATAAACTATATGAAAGAATAGTTTCTGAGCATTTCGGCAAATAATTGATTAGTATTAACGAAATTCTGATCTATTCAATGCAAGGTCAAAACAGCGATTTTCTAATGCATATTTATGAAGGATTGATGGTACTGGAAAACTATTAGATTTATTAGAGACATCATGTTTACCACATTTAATGGTATTAAAAGTTATTTTATGTTAAACATGACTTTATGTCAACTCCACGTCACACGCTCATTATTCAGAGTCATTTCCCACCCGACTGTCTTATCACTGAATGTGTATTACCACGTGACCATGAATATTTCAAAATGGGCGTTTATTATCCTGCAAGGATAATAAAATAAATAAACAGGATATTAGCTTAATTGCTTTTTAATTCTATTGAGTTCAATTGTATAAATTAAATAAAGTGTACAGTTAATTTGTTTGATAATAAATACATGTTTGTCTTCTTTTTTTTCTTGTATTTAACTATGATACGGCACGTACATGTATACCTTTAAGGTGGTGTGATTCTTGAGTGAATCTTCCTCCATATAGAAACCCTCACTACATACACATTGCTCACTGTACAGCTGTAGAGTTAGATTTTCAAGAGATTTTCAGTATAGAACCAGATTTCTGGGGGGAGGGGGGGAGTTTAACTATAAAGTCAGAATTTTGGGGGAGTATCACTATGGGGGAATCTTGACTCTCAAAGAATGCTATCTCCAGAATGGGTCATCCCCCATAGGGAAAGTCTCATTTAAAGCCAGACTTTAAGGTAAAGTCTCTATGTCATGAAAAAGAATTATGGGTCTTTGTAATGACACCTGAAAGAAAAAAAACTGGGGACAATTGTCATGGTAAGCGTTGATGCAATAAAATTCCCTTATCCAAGCGCAGATCTAGATCCCCCTCTGGCTGGAATTTCCAACTGAAAGAACATATAGTCATCTTTCACCCGAGCATCGCGTTTAAAAACGGTGAGCGGCTGCAAAATTTAGGCCTATGCTCGGTGCTTAGTGCCTTTGAGCAGGGAGGGATCTTTATCGTGCCACACCCGCTGTGACACGGGGCTTCGGGTTTTACGGTTTAATCCGAAGGACCGCCCCATTTAGTCGCCTCTTACGACAAGCAAGGGGTACTGAGAATCTATTATAAGAGCCCGGATCACCACGGGGCGCTTGGTCTAGTAGGGGTGGGGCTATTACTGTAACATAAGAGTCATACATCAGGTGTCTGTGCTGTGTCCATAGTTTTTTGTCGGATGTATTAGTATTATTAGGTTCTTGATCACCAAATTAGTAAAGAAACATCGTTAGTATTTACATCTATATATGGTTTATCGATAGTTACTGGTTTATTTTTGTCTGTTATGTTGCACCATACAATGCTTATTTAAATGTGAAATCTACCCGTATACTAAACATTTGAACTGAAATCATCGAAGCATGATCATTTAAATCGGCTTTTACAGTCGTTAATAACATCGTCATGTTAAACAATTGTCACTGTTTTTGCCAATCCTGTCCCCTGTCTTAAGGATTTACAAATAAACATCGATTTTTTTCACAATAAACATGAAGAAAACGCGGAACATTGGAGCCGTGAGGGGGTAAGTCAAGTATATTATATAGATTTAATGCCAATATACATACATACTGTGTAATACACGTGTAAAGGATACGATACGTTTAAATGCATACTGAGTATAGGTTATCCCATTACATAACTGAAGGCTATAAATATCATGCACGGTGCGGAATTCTCAATTGTTATCTCGTAACTAAGACTACGCTATACGCAAACAATCATACAAATAAATAGTAAGGTTGCCATGTTTTGCAAAAATCTATTGGTATATCGCAAGCGATTATGATAAAATCTTGCTTTTAGCAAATGAGTATTTTGTTGATGAAAACACGAGAAAAGGTCCAAGGACTACAATGCATACCTGCGAGGTGTTTTGCATGGCCTATGTACAAGTCTATACAGCCTCATTTTGACTCCATCGTTGCCCAAGGCAATGATTTCACTTTCTGCATGAAGATGTTTTAATTTGAAGAAAAAAAAATACACCTTAGGAATTCAGTGCATAATATTAAAGAATTTGTCTAATGTTTACATATGACTAGACATATATATTTTACCCATTAGGGATCTTTAAAGAAACTACCATCAACACATTGATGCGGGTCACTTTTAAAATCCTTAGTGCTGCATTACGGCCATTACCCTTAGTTCGTTTTACATCCCTTCAAGAATTTTTCACTCATATTGAGACGTCATCAGTTGTAGGTGGAGTACCACAAATATAGACCTATGCTTAGCGCTTGCGGCCGTATTGCTCACTGAGGATTCTTTAACATGCTAACGCCTGTCGCGACACGAGACTTCCATTTTGAAGGTCATGTCCGAAAGACCTGCGATTCTCGCTTCTATATGCCGAGGGTTTGGCGAAAGAGCAATCACTAAATTTGTCTACGTCTTGAGTTTGACACTGACAGGGCTCGGACTTATGACCTCCCGGTTACGAAGTGAACGCTTTACCACTGAACTACCGCGATCGGCCCTAATCCTGTTCTATGATTGTACATAAGGGTGTTTGCAATTGTGCAGAAATTTCTTAATAAAATAAATTATATACTTGTAGCGTAACTTCACTGTTACAGCCCCGCCCTGTCTCCGACGGTCACTGTGTTGAAAACGTTAAATGCTAGGATTTGTTATATAAAGGAAATTTTTGGGAATGTTTTAGGTTGGGCTTTCTTGAATGGTAGTTCTTTTAAATATCCCACCCTTATTTCGATATGTTTTATTAATACACAGTATAAAACCTTTGACGGGATCGTGCGCCTTCATGTGATAACTTGTACACTGAATCCCCTTGTGCTAAGTTTATGGTTGAAATTGGCTCAGTTAATTTTTTGTAAGTCGAAAAAGTTAGACGAAAGCCTTAAGACGCATTAATGAGAAAGCGCAAAAACTTTTATTTAAGTGAGGTAATAAGAAATGTTGTTCGAAAATGATGAAAACAAATGACAATAAATTTATACTTATTTTTCAAAATTTAAGAAAATATATTTTCAGCTCAAAGACACCGAAGGCAAACAATCAACCACCAGCAAAGTCAGAATCTCACAAAGTATGTGCTGCTTCGAAGGCACCAACTGTCACGGGTGACAAACAAAAAACACTGCTGAAATCTCGGATAACTTTTTCAGACGCCAACAAAGCTGCAAAACCCTCCAGGACTTCAGGATTTTCACAAATGAAAACTACTGGAAAAAATACAAAAGAAAATCCACAGCTAGAGTCTAATGTAATAGTGAAATCGGCTTTATCCAATAAGCCTGAAAAAGACAATCTTTATAGTCAGATCAAGCAGTATCTAGAGGAAAATAAATTTGCCACAAAGTCACAGAATGTGGATTCTAGAGACAACCACAAACACTCAAATTCGTCCACTTATTTTGTTTTACTTGGTGATGTCACTAAACCACTACCTCATACCTCTAAAGTCGTTCGTGTGTTTACAAGCAGTACATTCACAGGTAGTATCATAAACACAGATGAGAATGATTGGTTATAGAACAAGTCTGTTAAAGTTGTCATTTATCTAGTAATCAAATTAAATTAAATGTGGAGACCCAGAAATTCATCATTACATGTAATTCTGGTAATTCTAGACACGATGCTGGAACGAAATATGCTTCTAGAGAAGACGTTCCCCCGAATAAAGTTGTTCTGTCAGGCTCGAGGGTACGACTTCCAGGTAGTAGACATGAGATGGGGGGTAAGAGATGAGTCCACAGACGACCATATGGGAACAGAGCTGTGTCTAAAAGAACTCATGAAATGCCGAGACATATCTACAGGACCATTCTTCGTGGTAAGTGCAATGATTTTTTTTTTCACTCGAAATAAACACAGAGTAAGTAAAGCCCCAACATACAGTAAGGTTAGGATACATGAAAGTTAGATCATAAGAAGTAGAATTGTACTGGTATTTTCTATTGTTCGATCTTTCAATCAACATTTATGAATTGGTCATTAAATACGTGAAATGCACCAACAAAAGGATTTCAATTCTGGGTTGTTGATTTGTTTTTTTGTTTTTGTTTTTTTTTGGGGGGGGGGGGGGGGGGTCCATTAAATTTTCAAGATTTGTATCCTACACTCAGTTATTACTTCATATTACAATCATGTCTGGCGTGCACTCTTTGAACTATTTACCTTTAAACATCTAGAAAAAAAGGTTCTGTTTTATGGGGTCTTTAGTATTTATCACATGCACCATTATCAGATTGAGGCATTTGGTTGGTATAGCGCCATTCTTTGTGATGAGACAAACAGTTTGATATATGATGCATATATAGCATAAAGACTAGCTACATGTATTTAGGGGAACCATTGAAGTTTGGCTCAGACGGAATCGTAACTACAACATTTGTTTGATCATATTTTATTGCCTGGATGTTAGATTGGCCATAAGTTCTTAAAATTTAGAACGCCTTCCACTATATAACAGTTGTTAACACATGATAATGTTCAAGAAATGAAACACAGTTGTGTCAAAGGTCAAAATATGATATGGTTACATAAAGGAAATATATGATAAATTATACCAGTAAATATGAATGTAAGAAATACAATTTGGTTTACATGTAGTACGTATAAATTAATCAAAATAGGCAATGATATTAAGTAAAAACGCCCAAATGTTTCTATAACCAAATGCACATTGGAAAATAAGTTTTCATTATCTGTAGAACTGATGGAGCTACCTCCCCGTAGTAAAACGTGCGTGTGTACAATGAGTAAATAAACCATATCTTTGAGCGGTATATTTCGCACATGAAAAAAGAAATGGTAGGTATCTTTATTTTACCTTAAATATACAAAGGACTATCGCTAATGTTGCACCTGAATAAATCTATATTCAATACACTATTGATTCTTATTCTCGTATACATTACATTCCAATAACATTCTCCGAAAGAAAAAGAGATGGGGTAATTATTGGAACTGTTAGCAATATTTAAACATCGAATTGTAGATTGTCTTATTCTAAAGATAGGGATCCCATTCACGTATCGCCCATTTTACCAAAGACGATTTGAAAATGTTTAATTTGCACTTCATACAATAATTTTGCTATCGTCTGGTAACGTAATTCCATGTATGTGAACGAATTTTTGCTAATATTTCTTTAGATACTCGGGTACCATATTGTGATAAATTCTATTCATAGTTACTTTTGATTTCGTATTGGAATAAGTGGTTCTCGCCCATTTCACTTGCAACAAACATAAATATGCTAACTCTAAAACAGACATGGTAACACATACCCCAGATTTTTTTGTTTGTTTGTTTTTGTTGGGGTTTTTTTTGTTGTTGTTTTTTTGTTTTTGTTTTTTTTGTTTCTTTTTTTTTTTTTTTTGTTTGGTGGGGGTTTTTTTTTGGGGGGGGGGGGTTGTGGTTTTGTGTGTGTGTGTGTGTGTGTGTGTGTGTGTGTGTGTGTGTGTGTGTGTGTGTGTTTTTTGTATTTGTAGGTTTGTTTTTGTTTTTTTGTTTTGTTTTGTTTTGTTTTGTCTTGGTTTTTTTTTGGGGGGGGGATAGAATGTAAAGACATTGTACGTGAAATTTCACGAAATATTAAAATTATATATAACTTATATTTCTGAGAAACTTCGCTTATATCCTTAAATGACTTTGAAACCATTGTAGTAAGTTACCACTAACTTTCCAAGTTATAGCTTAAATGATGTCCCTTAAGCCATACACGATCAAATGCCTTTGACAAATCAGAAAGAAAAAAAAACGCAACTTTTTGCCTCGCCTATGACTTTCGCTATGCACTCGTGTGTCTCAGTAAGTTAATACACAGTTGAATGCCTACAAGGTAAAAGTCAGCTTGATATTTGGAAAAATATATTATCAACTCATTTAATAATAACGCGCTCCATAATTTTACAAACGTTAACTTGACATTGATACAGGTGTATAATTTGACAATACTGATAGGTCACTTAAATTGATACAGGTGTATAATTTGACAATACTGATAGGTCACTTAAATTGATACAGGTGTATAATTTGACAATACTGATAGGTCACTTAAATTGATACAGGTGTATAATTTGACAATACTGATAGGTCACTTAAATTGATACAGGTGTATAATTTGACAATACTGATAGGTCACTTAAATTGATACAGGTGTATAATTTGACAATACTGATAGGTCACTTAAATTGATACAGGTGTATAATTTGACAATACTGATAGGTCACTTAAATTGATACAGGTGTATAATTTGACAATACTGATAGGTCACTTAAATTGATACAGGTGTATAATTTGACAATACTGATAGGTCACTTAAATTGATACAGGTGTATAATTTGACAATACTGATAGGTCACTTAAATTGATACAGGTGTATAATTTGACAATACTGATAGGTCACTTAAATTGATACAGGTGTATAATTTGACAATACTGATAGGTCACTTAAATTGATACAGGTGTATAATTTGACAATACTGATAGGTCACTTAAATTGATACAGGTGTATAATTTGACAATACTGATAGGTCACTTAAATTGATACAGGTGTATAATTTGACAATACTGATAGGTCACTTAAATTGATACAGGTGTATAATTTGACAATACTGATAGGTCACTTAAATTGATACAGGTGTATAATTTGACAATACTGATAGGTCACTTAAATTGATACAGGTGTATAATTTGACAATACTGATAGGTCACTTAAATTGATACAGGTGTATAATTTGACAATACTGATAGGTCACTTAAATTGATACAGGTGTATAATTTGACAATACTGATAGGTCACTTAAATTGATACAGGTGTATAATTTGACAATACTGATAGGTCACTTAAATTGATACAGGTGTATAATTTGACAATACTGATAGGTCACTTAAATTGATACAGGTGTATAATTTGACAATACTGATAGGTCACTTAAATTGATACAGGTGTATAATTTGACAATACTGATAGGTCACTTAAATTGATACAGGTGTATAATTTGACAATACTGATAGGTCACTTAAATTGATACAGGTGTATAATTTGACAATACTGATAGGTCACTTAAATTGATACAGGTGTATAATTTGACAATACTGATAGGTCACCTTTTTTAAATAAAGGAAGTTTAGCTACATGTACATTCCATTGTTTATGAAATGCACATTCTTTTAATGACCGATTGAACAGAAAACAAAGAAATTGAGACGTTAGGATAGAAGCCTTTAAAACTTTATGGCTAAAGTTATATAGCACTATAACCTTGTTAATCGGGAGAATAGAAATTTTGTCAATAATATATCAGTACTATTGAATACATTATTACAAAATAAAGTAAGTGCAGTTTCACATTCATGTGATGATGAAATCGATGTGAAATAATTATTTACCACTTCGACCTTGTCGATATCGCGGTATGTAATATGCACGTCACCATTTTCTGTAATATCCTGAAGCGGTTGTATTTTGATCCTGTGTTGTTAAGTTTAAAAAATATTTTTCAAATATTCCAATAAATTTTAGAACTTCTGATGCTTGCATCAGTCTTCTATATTATTTTTCCATATTATCAAATTTATTTCGCAGTTGTTTTAGGGCCGTCCGTGGTCGAGTGGTTAGAGCATCGCACTTAAAATCACAAGGACTCTCACCTCTAGTCGGCGCGGGTTCGATTTTCTCACTCGCGCTGTTTTCTGTGAGAAAGTTTGCCAGTTTACTTTCAGAAGGTGGGTGGTTTCTTTCCAGGTACATTGTATCTGGGTTCTCTCCTCCACCAATATAAAACTGGACACCACCAGATAACTGAAAAATTGTTGAGTGTGACGAAAAACAACAATCAATCAATCAATCAATCGTAGTTGTTTTTGATACTGATTCAAATCAGAATAAGGGCTTTACTTTTTCACGCGTTTTCTTAGACGGATTGTTTTCTGCAGTGCCGAAACGATCCAGGGTTTCTCTTAAGATCTAATTGTTATTGGGGGGATTCAGAAATGTATTGTTTTACATGGTTTAAAAGTTGGTAGAAAAATTTCTCTTCGCCTGAGCTATATAAGTGTGTTCCAATCCGTGTTACGTATAAGTGTATTTAGTGTTTCAAAATCCGCATTTTTGTATAACCATACTTTACGATCATAGACTGATTTTGGATTGAGCGTGATTTAAGATTGGTGTGTATGTCTTTGTGGCCATTAAGAATATGCTCTACGGCTTTTTGTCCCCGAGTTCAAAGCATGCATCATATTTTCTCCAAATCATAAAATAGATGTAGTCTCGTTGAAAAAAAAATCATATTTTTACGTAAACGAATTAATTTTGACTTGGTGATTATTTCTAGACTTTGTTATCACACAAATACGGATATTGTTCATTGCCACGGGAAATAGAAGCATCGGAGTTCGACAAACTTCTGAATTGTGTCAGAGATAAGAATAACATTGCACTGCTAGAAAAGTAAGTCAATTTCTTATGACAATATCTGTTGAAATTAATTTTCAAAAGCAAACAAGCCCAAACATTATTGTAAAATAGCTAACAATTTTAAAGACAACGATTAACTCTAGTAAAAACTTCGATACTTTAATGAAGTATAGAAAATAAATGAAACTGTATTTTGGTTGTATGTAAAGACTATTGTGTCTGTAGTGAATATTTTTATACATTTAAATGTAATTCAACTTTCTCTGGAAAAAAATTAGACCTTAGAAATTTGAGTGTTTGATTTAAAATCGTTGATGAAAGTTTGCTGATATATTCATTACTAATCTTCGTGGTTTAGATTAACAGTATGAAAAAATCGATAATTCGGGGGGGGGGGGGGGGGTTAGTAGTAAAACTATATTTACCAATAGTTTACTATAGTATTTTTCGCTATTGATACAACGATTTTTTTTCCTAACTAGGTGGTATATCAGGGACAATAACTCTGTACCCCCGGTTTATGTTCTACAATCTATAAGCAAAAATTTACCAGACTTCCTGTCACCAGAAATTGAAAAAAAATTAGCGGCCAAGTCCAAATGGTGGGAGGATAATGATGCCATGCAAGGAGTGCTATATGCTGCTGCTGTAAAAGCGCTAGGAGAAAAGGGGGCAGAGAAATACGTCATATCCGGTAAGCAAAGCATTTCAAAAGAACCAATATTCTAAGTACATAATATGATTTGCCTACATTTTTGTTTAATTCATGACCTTGGCGTATATTTATTTTTATCATTAACATTCCATGCGAATATTACTCAGTTACTGAAAAGGAAGTTAAAGCGGGACTGCTGGATACAACGAACACTAACAAGCATTGTTTATGGTTCAAAAGAAACATACGGGGAATCGATCAAGCCGAACCTTCCAAACTTGTATCAAGGTTTACAGGTATGGTCCAATATACACTTATTTTCTTTGTCAACTGTTTTCTGTCAGCTTTTAGTGTTGCTTTTGATTAAATATACACGTATTCCCTACGATTTCCATTTTATATATAGAATTCTTGCTAAATTGTTATTTTTCTTTTATGACCGTATAAAAGAATGCCTGGGGCCGCCCGAGAAAATTAAGAAGTCTAAGACATTGATCGCTGATCTGAAGGAGAAGAAAATTCCAAAGATTCTCTCCTCTGAAAACATTTGTACATATGATATTGACTGGACAGATAAAGGTGATTTTATAACCGAACATACATGTAGTTAACATAGGGTAAAAAACACATGTCTAATTACATTCTAAAACCTGTTGAATCTCATCCTGAATCATTTTCTTGTTCCAACCTAAGGTATTGATCCAGACAATGGTCAGCACATGGCATACTTGCAAAAAATGACCGCAGACTTTGAGAAGCATATTTGCCAACTAATTGAAAAAGGATTTCAGGAAAGAGAGGAAGGCGAAAACGATGTTCTGTTTGAAGAATGTCTACAACATCTCAGATTTGCCCATGAGAAATCGAAAATATTCCATGGCCGTGTTGATGATATGAAGGTAATACTATTATAAGGTTATGAATTAACATGAAGTTTTGCCTAAAATAATACAAGCAATTGATCAAATTAATTTTTTCTTTTGCTTCTCTAAATAAATCGTGTTTGCAGAAAATAGAGCAATATCTACGTTTCGGTACCGATGTCCCGCTGGTAGTCCATGGTGAATCTGGTTCCGGTAAGACGTCCATTATGGCCAAAACAGCCATGATGACAGGCTCTACGGCAAAGGACACCGTGGTTGTAATTAGGTATTATTCAATCTTACAAATTCTTTCAATGGAATTTCCGTTTTCAATATGATTACATCTACATTATTTATTTTTTTCAGATTTATTGGGACTACTCCTAGAAGTTCAAATATCAATTCTTTGCTGAAAAGCATTTGTCTTCAGATCAAAAACGTTTACGGCGACACCTCAGTGACCTCGGAGGTAATTACCACTCCCCAATACTTACAAGATATGTTATGTTTGCCCATCTTCGCGGGCCAGGGAATTCCGAAAGCTACTCTCTTCACAAAGCCTTCGCATTTTTTAGAAATAAGTTGGATTTTGGACTACTTCATTTCAAAACTTAATGTCAATTAGTGATCAACATACGAAATGCACCTTGGCTTATCGTGAACTCAGATGTCAAAACTTACCGATGCCACTGTTTTATTTACGACCACGTGCGAAGAAGGCGTGCGCAATGTATACATTACACAAATAAGGCCAACCACTGGCGTACGAGAGAATAGACTAAAAAAAATATCAAGACACAGTGCTCACGGCAGGTGTGACCGGTCGACAGGGGATGCGTACTCCTCTGAGGCACTTGATCCCACCTCTGGTATATCCAGGGGTCTGTGTTTGCCCATCTCTCTGATTTGTATTCCATATAGGATTTATGAGATTGGTTATTGTTCTTTATCTTCGCCTTTTCACTTAAAATTTCAACCTATTCCTTTCATCTGGGATGAAATCATATCGTAGTTTACGTTGCACAAGTTATTTCATTTCGCCATTATAGATACTTAACCACATTAGTATGGAAACAAGAAAATCTACATGTATTTATTAGTACTTACGCACTTTTAAGTAGGCAAATTTATTTGACAAGCCCTATCGCGACTGCTAAGTATTACTAAATGCAACGGGTAAGGAAGGTAATATGTCAGTAAGACTTGGCCAGCAAAGATGCTATATTAGTTTTATATCGCATTATTATAATCTTTCAATGTAGGACCCCAAAGAGCTTATATACGAGTTTCAAAGATGTTTACAAGATCTGCCGACAAAAGACAAAGAGCTCATTATCTTGTTAGATTCAATGGATCAGCTAGACCCTGCTCACCAAGGTCGTCAGCTTGGATGGATGCCAACCAATATTCCAAATCATGTCAAATTCATTGTATCAACTCTTGAAGATGAGAAATATGAATGTTTTCCTGCTATTAAGTTCTTATACCGGCCATCAAAAAATTACATTGCAGTAGAAAAACTACCAGCAGGTGATGTAAAATGCATTATTGACTCTTGGTTGAAAGAAAAAAACCGGACATTAACGGACTTCCAGAAAGATTTGCTATTCCGATCATTTGACGAGTGTCCTCTTCCTCTCAATTTGAAGTTATCATTCGATGAAGCTTGCAAATGGACATCTTTTGCAACGCGAGACTCCACCAGGCTCCAAATGACAATACGTGCTAGCATCAATCGCCTCTTTTTCCGGTTAGAAAGAATGCATGGTGAATTGTTTGTATCCAGAACACTTGGTTACATAACAGCAGGTAATGCCTTACCTAGGTTTCTTTGTTTGTTTGTTTTTCCCCACACTCAACAATTTTTCAGTTATCTGGTGGCGTCCAGTTTTTGTAGGTGGAGGAGAGAACCCAGATACAATGTATCCGGGCAGAGATCACCGACCTTCCGAAAGTAAACTGGCAAACTTTCTCACATATATCGGCGCCAGCGGGATTTGAACCCGCGCCGACTAGAGGTGAGAGGCTTTGTGATTTTGAGCGCATGCTTTAACCACTCGGCCACCTTACCTAGGCAGTTAATGTACTTACTATAACTAGAATTAAGACCACTATATATTTAAAACATAACTACATCATATGGTAATTCTACGATGCAAGTCAATTTCATTCTGAAATATAATTTCAGCATCAATTTGAGTATCCAGGGTTAGGTCAGAATATAACAATAAATACATGTATGAATACAAGGAGGAAATTCGAGTCGAATGTGTGTTTCAGCAAGAAACAAAATCTATTTCACATTTTGTATGACATTTTTGAGTATTCACTGTCTTTGTATTTAATTCACCAAACCTTCTAGTTACATTTTAAACTATTTTGTTTAATACTTATAGCGCTTCTTTTAATTAAAGGACTTTATTTCCCTTCAAGTATATTTAGTATCAGGTATAGGGTTGTGTTCAATTATTTTGATCAATGGTAATTTTGATTACTCTTGAAATTTTATTGATCTGATTAACAGCAAAAAGCGGCCTCTCAGAAGGTGAAATGGAGGACATTTTAGCTTGTGATGATGACGTACTTAATGACGTATATACATACTGGACGCCTCCCCTTCGTCGTCTTCCGCCTTTACTTCTCCTTAGACTGAAGGCCGATTTGAGAGAATACATCGGTAGGTTTCAAAATTTCATTGGCAATAAATTTTGTTAGTCAATGTAGATATGCTAACAACTTCAAAATCCACGTATTGTAACACATACTTAAAATTTATATTACATGTATATGTAATGCGCAATAATCAAATGCAACAAATATTTGCAGTTGAGCGTGGTGCTGATGGGCTGACCGTAATCTACTGGTATCATAGGCAGTTTGTACAGGCAGCAAGAGAACGGTACTGCCAGAACGAGAAGATTTTACATGAGGCGCTGGCTGATTTCTTCAGCGGAAAATGGTCCAACGGTAGTGTCCAATCCCATTTCTTCTCCATTAATATATAAATTTCACGTTTTTATCAAGTTTTTGTCCATGAAGTCAAAAACTCCTTTGAGGACATGGAATTATACGATCCAAACATCTACTTATCCTAGGTGTAATTTTCACAACAAATAATTTCCGCTATTAATAAATGATATTTCTTTAAATAAATAGGAATTGTTATTGAATACATGTGCAAAGATACCAATGTTCTGTTAATTGTAGGGAATAAGAAACCCTGCAAGGACAAGTCCGGGAAGACTCTGGAGGAGGACCGATTTGTTTCAGCGCAGCCTCTAATGTTTGGGAGTAAATTTAATCTACGGAAATTAAATAACCTACCATATCACAGAATCAAGGCAGACCAGATGGAACTTGCCAAGAAGGATTGCTTATGCAACTTCAAATTCATGTTCTGCAAACTTCTTGGTACTTCTTGCAGGTATAAAATTTTCATTTTCCAACAGTATTTTATCATGATCATGTCGATATTTTGATCGTTGACGTTGTTCTTACTCGTACTTTTATAATGAATGACTTGTGTTACATTTTGCTAGCAACCTGTTATCGGATTACACTCTTGCTACAAAAGAATCCAATGACAAGACTGTCAGTCTTCTTAGAGACACTCTACAATTGTCGGAGCATGCACTGATCTTTGATAAAATGCAGCTTGTTCCACAATTAATTGACAGGTTATCAACAGAAAAGGTAACGTTAAAAAAATTAAACCAGTAATGTGTACTGTACAAATTGAAGGTACCTTGTTTTGGTACATTTTATAGTTGTACTGTTTTCAATGCTGATGTTAGCACAGTCATGCAGGGAAACATATATGAACCTGTAACCCATGTGAACGCTACAGTATTTTTATCTTGATGTGAGAAATGAACAAAAATTGAAAATATTGCCTGATTTGTGGAACTTACAATATAATGCATTTCAGAATGACCGTTTAGCCAATAAATGGTGTCTGATTTCTTCAAATCAGTTTGTATATACTTAGTACACTAAATATCCTTGTATTTTCAAACACAGACTGCTACCTCATTCCTGTCTCAGATGAAGGACTACCCCTTCAGTTACTTACTGGCCCACTACAGTTCACTGATGAAGCCTGGGGGATCTTTGGTTTACTCTCTGTCGGGTCACTCTACGGAGCTGATAGCAGTAGATATGAAACAAGATGGTGCCACTGCTGTTACTTGTGAGTTCAAAGAAAATACTTTTTGAATGAAATGCCATCTTTATGGTCACCCACTACATATAGGTATGGTGGCAAGTGTATACTTTGTAAATATATATGTATACCCCTTATATGATTATGATCATTTATTTAAAGTGAAAAATATAAACCCCTGTGATATATTGACATTTGGTAGGTGCAAAACATCCGGATAGCAGCATTAAACTTTGGGATATCAAAAATGGAAAACTTATAAAATCGATTGAAAACATCGCTGAAAGAGCCGTCAAAGTTTTCTTCGTTTCTAACGACAACATAATCTTAGTCCATTTTAAACATAAACTTGTGGCTCTGAGAGACACTGGAGAAGTTGTTTACACAATCTCTACCGCAAGTGAAAGGATTCTTTTCTGCCCAGCGGATAAGGGACGAGTTATCTTCCTTATTTTTCATGAAAATACCATAGAGTATTATGATGCTCAGTCTGGGAAGAAGACTGATACGATTACATGTCCGGAAGGAGTCAGATTTAGCGCATCGGGTGTTGCAGTTGGTGAGAATTTTTTCTAATGGTTTAGACGAAGAATTAATTTTCGATCATTATTAAAGTGAACTTTTCAACTGAAAACTTTTAAACATTTGACATTATTTCACCAAAGATTGATGTTTGCTTAAGAATACCATAAATATCCGACTATCCAATGTGTATGTTCGGGTTATACAGGTTCCAAGTCTTTAGTGGTAGCTACAGTTGAACCACGAGAAAAGTTTATAGTCTTTGATTTGATGACAAAAAAGGTTTCACTGTATGACGTTCCCTATCCGGACAAGATCAACAGACGCCATATCATTAAGTCATTGACCATAATGCCGAATGAAAGACATGTCATCTTTTCTATCCGATTCAACAATGACATCCGGTTCCTTGACACATCTACCATGAAGGAAGATAGATTAATCGAAGGTAAAGATACAGATCGCTAGTAATACTTTAGTCTTGCTATGATTGATGAAAGCCATCCCGATAGAAATTAGGTTTGGTATTATCAAAGCGGGTGTGTCATGTATCAGTTTAGCGGTGTTTTGTTTTGTTATTGTTTTGTTATGTTTTGTTTTATTTGGTTGGCCCTGAAACATGCGGCTGTGTATATAGCAAAATCAAGTTATGACAAACTAATGAAAATCATATTCCCCATTTATGACAATACTTTATTTAATGAATCATTATCCAGAATTACTAGTAATCCATACGTACTGGTGCTGGTGTACAAAACATTCTTTGAGCAGATGTCCTTTATCCCTTTGATTTTCTTTCATTTGGGCTTAATCCATAATACCCAAACTTTATAAGAGTGCCGTGCGAGGGGATTTAGACATTGTGCACAATCATGACCCCTGTCTACCCTTCTAAAACATCAACCATTCATCTGGGGCCAGTCACTTTCCCTCCCAGTTACAAATGTAATATCAATTCAAATATGGGGTATTTCCATTTTTAAAGAAATTTAGCCGAACCTATCCGCTGCTACCACAAGTTAATGTGCGATAATGTTAACTCGTACTCAAACGTTTCGATGCGGATCCTCTTGCAATGTATTTCATGTAAAGTTGGCGTTCAAAAATGAGGAAGGTATTGCACGCCAAAATTCTCTAGAAGAGAGGAATAATTTATTTCTAAAGAATCATTATCTATGAAAAGTAAAGAAAACAAACGGTGATCAATCTCATAAATCTCATTAAAGAATACATAATTAGAAGTAGGACAAACACAGAATTCTGGACACACAGAGGTGGGATCAGGTGTCTAGAAAACGTGAGCATTCCATGTTGATCGGACATACCTGCAGTAAACCCTTTATCTTGATCAGGTTAACGACGTAATCCGTAGTCATATTCAGTATGTACGGAACGGCCTAAAATTGGTTTGAAGCACGTCGGACAGCATTCGACCTAACGACAGGTTTTATTTTCAAATGAGATAATTATAACGACCATAAAATATGAGAAATGCTGACTTCAAAATTACTTTTGAAACCTCTTTAACATCATTTTATTTGTACTTAGCTTGCCTCGATTCAAATATTGATCTACCGCAGAACATACTCTCGGGTATCGAATCAGTTGAGAGATATCAGCACCATATGCTGGTGATAATGGGATATTGCTATACAAATATGGGAAGTTAACGACGGAGAAGCTGAAGTCATCCCGCTTGTCATGAAGTTGTGCTGTTAGTTTGCCTTTGCATCTATGTTTAGTAAAATGTGAATATATGTGCAGCCATGGAAGAATGTGGTGTCTTTTATTTGGATTTCACTGGGATATATTTATGGATAAAACGTCGTAGATTTGTCTAAATATCGAATTGAAAGCTACTAATGTGGAAATTGATCGCCAATTCTCCGTATCTGAATATTCCTTGTATACAACAAATGATACTTCTTATATGCAATGTACATAATTCACGTTTATATTGAATACATTACAGGTGACCGAGGGGACTTCACTCTAGGACAGTTTGTTCTCTCCCCTGACGGCAAGGAACTATTCTATCAAGTGGCCCAGAGTGTTTGTGTGTGGAACCTAGGAACGGAGCAGTTTAAAAGGGTATATAGCTAAATTATAACATAGTAATGATATGTACACTTTGCATGACCGAAGTTTGCATTGATAAACCTTCTCCAAACCATGTACTTAGTGGTTTAAGCCACGTCGGTAATCTTGCACTCGTGTATACCACAATTTGTTAAGGTTTGATCTGATCGATTTAAGTATCGCTCCATTGACAGTTAGTGATGCACATGTATGAACCTTTCTATTATTGAAATTACGATGTACAAGTCAACCCCCAAGCCTGAACTCATATATATTAGCTGTGTAAATACATCTATACATATGAATAATGGTCTTTGTCCGGCACTTCTCACAATCGCACAGACAAAATGGATGAAATATATTTATTCTATACAAAAAAGCACTTTTCAACAGACTCAGTAGTCAATCAATAGAAAATCAACTGAGAAAAATGCATGTATAAGATTATCTACATATACGTTTCATCACAGCATAAACTGGGAATAAAGTACATTTATATTGGAGTCCCTGAATCAAAATCATTTACGGTTTGTTTGGGGGTTTTTTTTTCAAATAGAAAAATATTATTGCGTGACAAATTCTTAGGGGGTTCAAGGATCCAGCCCTCTGCCACCTGCAGTATCTGCTACACAGTTTACAGTTGTCCAAGATGCAACTCTTTCAGTACATTTTATACCTGATGACGTAATATATAACAGATAAATATGGCGGATTGACGTGACTGATCATGCTGTTGGAGAGTTGTGTTAATTTCTTTAAATATGGCAACAATTTTCGTAAATATCCTATGCTACAGAATTTTACAGTACATAATGTATGTATATATATACGTTACATGTTCACAGACATTCCTACATCCTGGTTTTATTCTTGGCCTAGCGTCCACGGATTGGAAAACCATGGTGACAATTTCTAATGATCCGATCGTGAGAGTGTGGGACCTTACCAAGAAAGCGAAAAATGTCACCAACACTAGAGTTAAAAATCTTGCTCACATGTAGTAAGTATCTCTCTCTCTCTCTCTCTCTCTCTATATATATATATATATATATATATATATATATATATATAAAGACACTTATGACATTATGGTCATAATGATCTAGTTTGCCAATACAGCTTGTCATTGGGTCAAATGCTGTCTGACTTGTTTCATACCAATTGTTAGGCCATTCTTTTCATACTAATTTTGACTACGGAATACTCCGTTTATTTGATCAAGATATAGGGTTCACGGCGAATGTGACCGGTCGACAGGGGATGCTTACTCCTCCTAGACACCTGTCCCGACCTCTGGTATATCCAGAAGTCCGTGTTTGTCCATATCTTTAATTTGCATTCCTTATAGGAGTTACGAGATTGATCACTGTTCGTTATCTTCACCTTTTCCATTTTCAAACTCTTTGACAAAATTACCGTTACCGGATGCTGCGACATGTGCTACATTGTACATATGCTATGTCGTAAGCCAGGACATTCTTCCATTATATATTGTCACTCGCCCTCGAGAGACTGTGCTTCACGGACGAGCGCACAAATGTAGACTACAATTGATTAGTGTGAGTGTCAGTCATGAAATCCGTGACCCTTTGGAAAAAATCGGGGATCATGTGTCATGTGAGACAATACCGGGTAATTCGATATGTTGACATTTGTATTTACTTTTGACATCTTTATAAATTTCAATGAAATTGCGTATGAATCTTGATAAATGTATTTCGTCTGTTATAATGGTTGGAAATCCCAATGGACTGGAAGGTGAAATGGAGATATAAAAAACGAACTTCAGATTTGAAAATACATGAGGGTATGGACCGCATCGCTTCATGTCAGCATACTTTTCATAAAGCCCGTCGTGGAGAGTCGTACTTCATACCCTCATGTATTTTCAAAAATGAAATTTATTTCTTAGCTGAACCATTCTGCATTTGGACATGGACAAGTGAGAGAAACATTAGCATTGTACAGTAATTGAACAGTCTATGCTATAAATAGTAACCTTTCGTGCGAATGATTTACAAAAATGAAATTTGGGGTCTGAAAGGATTCAGTTTTCTAAACCGTACTTGTAGTTATAAATAAGTGTTGTTTCCACTCCTTGTTTCAGTGATTACAATTGTGTGTCCAATCCACGATATTTACTGGGGCTTGCTCAGTTACAGGGTGAGAAGGAAGACTATGCAGTTGTTACCATTGACTTGGCGACTAGAGATGTGATCAGAAAATGTGAATTGGTAAGATCAGTAACAACTGTCATACCTTTTTGAATGTTGTATGTTGGAAGTTAGACCAGAGCTTAAGTGAATTTTCGTATGATTGACCTTTCTGACTGGTGTATGTTGGAAGTTAGATCAGAGCTTAAGTGCATTTTCGTTTGATCCACTGTTTCAAGCAGAAAGTGTAACATGTTTATCATATTGAAAGTTGTCATAATCGCAATATTTGGTCATAATAGTATACATGTTCAACCAATGTCAGTGTAAATTCAACGTTCTAAAATTCCATTTTCAACATACCTTAAAACTTTATAAATCTGTAATCAAATTTATTGTGTGTTATGAAATATATTTTATTAAATAAAGATAACAGTTTTAATATTACTATGTATACTTTGTTCTAGAATGAAAAACCGCGATTATTTGACGTCTTGAACGACAGGGAAGTCATTTTATGTTCGTCAGATCGGAAACTTAAAGTTCTTGACGTCGAAAATATGGAGGTAAAAAGAAGTTTCCAGGGGAAAATGTTCCAACACATTCCATTTACACCATATGGATACCTAGAAATTACTATTTTAAAAGAAAGAGGAGGTACAGAAATGAATTTTAAGAACATTGAAAACTGTAAAATAGATTGATTGCGATGATATGGTACTTGTAATGGAACGTTTAAAGTTGAAGAAGTTGTCGACTGCTGCTCATGAATTAGTATCTTTTCTATCACATTCTCGTAGTTAGTTCAATTCAAATCTACAAGTATAACATCGAAAATAGGTAGGAAAGGTGTAGTTTGACAGATATTTCAAATAAAACATCGCGAAAATAATTAAAGGCATATTCAATTGTGTATAGTCTGTGACAGAAGTAGTGATACTAATGGCTTTATCTCAAGCTGATGCATGTTGAATTTCAGAACTCGTTACGGTGACAAAGGGAAGAAAACATTTCAAAATTTACGATAGCAGTAGTGGAAGAACAAAATCTATAGTCAGATGTCCATCCGAGGACGATTACAGACTGAAAGATTTAACGGTACTGTAATAAAAGTTTTACTTACATGCGAGAAATATTCGTCAGATTAGTGGGTTTTTGTTGTTTTTGGGGGGTTTTTTTTTGGGGGGGGGGGTTGCGAATATACGTATTTACCAGGCATTTCAACGTAAACCAGTCATTCTGTTGAACAATTGGATTATGTTGGGTCCATTGCAAATGTTTCTGGTCTTGATTGTGTTTCATCATCGGCGATTCGTGAATAACAGTAGTTGCGAAATACGTTTACTGTATGCGAATTGCAGTAAGAACTGTTCTCAATCAAGTTATTCAGAGACAAGTAATTCGAATAATTAAAATCGAAAAAGATATGCAAAAGTAATCAATGGTTAACTATTCTTCATTCTTTCAAAGGGTTTTTTTTTTGTTTGAACAGATCGTAATCATGTTTTTTTTATTTCTTGTTATTGTAGGCTTGTCATGATGGTTCAGTCGTAATTGCTCACAGCACGGTCCATAAGTTCTATGTTCTGGATACTGTAAACAGCAAATTATTGGCTGTGATCGGAGAAACCGACTTCAAATGCCTAAAGCTTTTTGAACTCGTACATGTTACTTCCTCTGGAAACGTTGCGCTGTTCTTTCCAAATTTTGTAACGGATGGTGGTTGGTCATTCCAGCTGTACAAAATAAGGGAAGGCAAAGGTATATATATGTGTGTGTGTGTGTGTGTGTGTGTGTGTGTGTGTGTGTGTGTGTGTGATGCATTAAACGTCAAGTTAACCTAACAAAAAGGACACGGGTGTACAGTTTTACTTAAATTATTCGGAGGGTATTGCTACTGTGTAAGGAAACGAGTAACGATACAATACAAAATCCAGAACAAATGACATACATGGACGCTTGAAATCAGACAAAAGTCCACTACATTAGAACACACGATTATTGTTTTTGTAGATGTACACAATTTTCTCCCAATAAGATGTGTTAATTCAAGATATGAAATCTACAGAAGTACTGTGCTAAATGTCGAAAGGTTAGTATACCAAGTCTGAAACTGTGTATATCTGAAACATAGCAAAGACTGAAGTATTGAATACAGTTCCAAACAGATAAATAGGTATGGCCAAGTCAGAAATTTATTGTTTTAGGACCAACACGATTGTTGCTTCATTGGAATATCTCTAGCATATGTAATAGCAAGCATCTCATATAAGGGCTAACTATAAATACAACTAAGGCTCTATTTGACTATCCAAATCAGCAATCGAGCTTTTCTTTCAAAATTAAATGATCTTCAAGCAAGAATCTCGATGCAACTCAGCTGTCATTCTCAGTTTAATCAAAATGACGTAGAACCGGAAATATTACATCATAAACACAACGTCTTGTCGCTGTTTCTGGTATTTTGACATGAAACATAAATTTTTCATACTGTGTTTCTTTCAGACACATCGAGTGCAGGCTTGGGCAATCTTTATACTTATTCTAATAAGTAATTAGATTAATTAGATAGTCACAGTGATAGAAAAGTTTGTTGAAATGAAAACGTTAGAAAAGAACTATAATTATTAATGTTTCAACTTGAGTGAATTTGAGAAATCTTTGTATGTAACATCAAATATCACTCAGATGCATATGCATATGTGAAACGTATTTGACATGATCTCTTTTTATGAAATAAAAAATGCAGAATTAGTCTGTCTATAAAGCTTTAAACTTATGTGTTTTGCAGGAGGGGTAAATAGGCTGTTATAATTTCAATGATATATTACCATTGTTTACAGTTGGTGTCAAGCTTACCGATAATGGTTATCCGGAGCCGTCGACAAACGAAGCGAAAAAGCTCGCTGTTCCCAACGCCCGATGTATTGAGGACTGGGGCTTTGTGACGTCATATCTTGATAATTTGATCAGAATCTGGGATTCCGAGAAAGGTGAGGGATGGCGAAGGCGTCCAAGCAACGCAATATTGGTAGTTAAGCAAAATATTTTATGGAAACAAAATCATAATAAGGGCCTAATTTGGCCCTTCTAAATAAGTGAAAATGTCAAACACGCTTTATTAAGCAGTGATTACATGACAAAAAGGTTCAGGATCCAGCATTTCCCATATGAGAGCATATAACCCCTGCAGCATTGTAAAATAAAATTAAGTATTGCCACTTCTTGAACATTCATCTGGTTTAAGACTAACAGACTTTAGTTGAATAAGCTGTTTCATCCTTTATTATATTTGTTGAATAACATCCATGGTGATCAACAAAGTAAGTTCAGAGCAGGTTACATTCCATCAGGAAACTTTCATTGTCATGGCATTTTATCCTCACTTACAAGGTACCATTTTGCATCGATTGAGTGGTCATGCTGTTCCTGTGACAATACCGCCTTTGAGAAGAGGAGTGAAATATTTCATAACGCACAGCAGGCTACGAGAGGAAAACGCCATTCGAGTTTGGGATATTCAGACCATGCAATGTGTGGCATCGTTTAAACATGACGGATCTGTGAGTTAAAGCAATTCCACCATTATTTATATTTTATTTCTGGAATATACTTCGTCATCAATTACATCATTCTCTTTTAGTACAGTTAACGAATTAAATAAGAAATAATATTGATCATGCATATATTGTAGGCAAACAGTTTAACAGATTATTGTGGCGACCTCAAGTCCTTTTATTCACTTCGATTTTCCCCAGTACATGTGAACCATTTGTCACTAAAAGGATTGGGCTGTGATGTAGACCTGGCAACATGTCCAGAATTATATAAAGGGACGGGTCAGTAAGACGATGAACGGCTCAATTAGTCGACTTTCATTAAGTATATAGATATAAACCGTCACGCGCTGACTGGACTCAATCAACAGAAATTTTTTTGTTACGATTTCAACCGATTTATCCATGAAAGTACGTGTAGTACATTATTCTTTGATGATGTTAATGTAGTTTGCCATTCACAGGGATATGTTAATTTTCTTTCAGGAAGCAAAACTATTGACCTTTCTGTACCTACACCTCATGCGGATGATCCTCAGGATCCAGACGATGACCCCGATGAGGAAGATGAATTCGACGATGACTAGAAAGTTGCGAATGACACAGAGTGAAATAGACAAGATAGTGCACTAGAAATTGGAGTTAACTAACCATTTGAACTCAATTCATTTTGGTTATTTATTAAACCCGCATTTTCTAAACAAAGTTGGGTACATCACTGGTCCATCCGGCCATCACACTTTCTTCTTAATCAAACTTCTCTCATAGCAGTAGCCAATGAATCTTTTTGGAGATGATTGGTGGTGTCCTGTAGATGTGCAATAAGGTTTCGAAATTTTCAATTTACCCAGGGGTTCAAATGGGGGTCAAAAATATTTTGTTTTAAAAGGCGGTTCCCATAAATCTTCATATATTTTATGCAATAGCCAAATCATTTTTCGAAAGATGATTGGTTGTGTCCTATAGATGTACAATTAGGTTTCAAAACTTTCATTTTCACGCCAGCGGCCAAATGGGGGTCAACATCAATAATTTTGTACAAAAAACCTGGTTCCCAGAACTCCTCTTACATTTTATGTGTAGGCTAATCATTTTTAAGATGATTGATGGTACCCTGTAACTGAGCAATAAGTTTTCGGAATTTTAATTTTTCATCCTGGGAGACAAGTTAAGAAAAACAACATTTTTGTCAACAGAGAAAATAGGTTCCCAGATAAACTATTACATTTCACGCAGTAACCAACTCGTCTTTTGGATGCAATTGGTTATATCCTATAGATATGTACAGTAAGGTTTTAGAACTGTCATTTTCATCGTGGGAGTCAATTTGCATTTGAAAACGACGTTTTTTCTTTAAAACGAAAATCTACTCTTACATTTTATCAAGAAGCCAAATTATCTTTTGGGTGATGAATTGTAGTGGTTTCGGATGTGAAGTAAGTTTTCGAATTTTCCTTTTTCACTATCAGGACCAAAACTTGTGGGAAACGGTCAACAAAAACCTGGTGCTCATTGAGTGAGTGCTTTGTGTTGTGTACAACAAGTATATTTTTGCTTTAATGGTTGGAATCTCCACATTTTATTGATATTTGAACATTCAAAATGGGGTTGAAATGACAGAGGGGCACTTGCCTATCCGAATACCTAATTCATGTTAATTTGTGCAGAATAAATATATATGGTTTGGGGGTCAGGACCTCAACTGTTTTAGATATATTTCAGTAATTATGAAATAGGGTTTGGGATGCTCCCAGGACACTTGCCCAGCAGAATACTCAATGGGCCTTGACATATGCAGCAAGAATATATAGGGTATATTATACGGTAACTATTGCTGCTTCTTTGCGAGTTACGCAAGTACAACTGAGAATACTGTCTTATGACAGCATCTAGTTAATATTGTTACCTATTATGGAAATAAAACTTCTATTCATTTTGTTTTGTTTTTTGTTACTTTGTTAAAGGGGACATTGTATGCTTGAATCCATAAAGCTTCATCATGTCATAAAAAATTACATTTTGACAGCTAGAGTTGTAAACATGTAAAACTTAGCAAACTGATTGTAAAGCGAATTTGATGTTTGAAAAAGTATTTGATTATGTTTTATCGTTTATTGAATCGCCTAATTCATTCCGGTGACCTATTGCAACTGCGTCCGTCAGCGTACATTAACAATTGAATATTGTTTTTTATTTTTTAATTTCTTCTTGATAACTACCATTTCAATTTTTCAAATTTGGTATGAAGCATCTTTGGGACAAAGGGGTCATAAAGTGTAAATTTCAAGATTCTCGCACCCCTGGGGCCTTAGGGGTGGAACACAATTTGTCAAACATTGAACAATTTTCAAATATCTTCTCTACAACCATGCATTTCTAAGAAAAACTAAATGCATAGTCATGTACAGCAGGAAGGCCTCTACTAAATTTGTAAATTTCATTATCCCTGGGCCAGTCTTGCTATGTACTGTATTTAAATAATATCTTTTTAAATGCTATTGATATTAAATTGATACTAAAAGAATATTTAGAAGGAAGAGGTAGCCCTTTTACAAAAATGGAACTATCATGACCCCAGGGGTAGGGGATTTGTACCAGGGTGATGCTAAAGTGGTAGTAGTGATTGAATGTGTGTATTAACAATTGAACATTTTCATTTCTTGATAAAGACAATTCCTATTCATTTAAAATTTGGTATAAAGCATGCATCTTTGGGACAATGGAGACATATTGTAAATTTTATGAATCTTGCACCCCTGTGTTCTTCGAGTTTGGGCAAAACCAGCTAAAAATTTCCAATTTTCAAAACACTTCTCTACAACCGCACATCTGTAAGAAAAACTAAATGCATGTCATAAAGTGCGGGAATGCTTCTACCAAATTGTAAATTTCATTATCCACGGGTAGAGGTTCTGACTCCAAGCAGGGCCAAACATGACATAGTGTTTATGTGTAAAACATTTTTTAGAATGCTGCTTCTTTTACGCCATAGATGATAAATTAAAACTAAATAGAATTAACAGATATTTATAAGACGTAGGTAGTCCTTTACTAAAATTGTAAATATCAGGATTTTGGTTCCAGGGTGGGTACAAACTATTCTAGTTATTATTGTCCATTTGAAAGACTTCAATAAATTTGCTGATACTGTATAAAAATTAAATACATATATAGGAAGATCAGAAATGATTGTACTAAAACTGTGAATTTCGTAATCCCAGGTTCGCGGTAACTCGGTGGTAGAGCGTTCGCTTTGTATCCAGGAGGTTAGGATTTCGAGTCCCGCTCGTGCCAGACATAGGGTGTGATTGCTTCTTCGCTAAACACTTGGCATTTAAAAGCGAGAATCACGGGTCTTTCGGATAAGATCTAAAAAAAAAAAAAAAACCGGAGATCTCGGCAGGCGTTAGCAAGTTAAAGAACCCTCACTGCTATGACCTTGTGATACTTCACCTTCCGCTGATGCAGTATCAGTACGAGTGAAAAATTCTCTCTCGAATGGACGTAAAACAAATAAACAACGAATAACCCAGGATTCTGAATTAAAGACAGGCCTAAAATAGTCATATAGTGTCAATATAACATATATTATGTAAGGTCTTTCATCAGTATTGACAGATTAGGGGGCATTTGGGTTTTTTTTAAAGATAACATCTTGTTTTATACTGCTGCTGAATACTAGATACAAGTCAGGAAAATTATTATAGATATCGTAGCCCTTGGGACTAGTGATACTTTTAACTAATACTACGTGACCGATGAGGCCTATGGGTCTCTCATTAAAATTCTTTACTGTATTATGAAACTTCACGTCATTTGAATGTCAATATAAATCAAAAACCGGCTACAGGCACATGTAACCTTTTGCTGTATATAGACATCATAAAAGATCATATCACTGGCTATAATCTTATGCCATTATCATGTCAAGTGTATAATAAACTTTTTCAATAGCTAGGGCATCAATGTTTTTTTAAATATATTCACGATCATCGAGCAAGACATTCAGTCTATGACCACGTATCTTTTTAAACGCAAGCTGAGTATCTTTGATGTCTCTCTTGGATATATTTAATTTGACTCACTGCAAATTCATCCAAAAAGACCGTTATGATGATAATCCAGTTTGGGGATATTTGGCAAGTACTTTGTCATTTACCTTCGATTCAGAATTGTTCAAGCTCTTTTACATAGTTGATGTTATTGGGTTGAAATAATCTCGATTAAAGTCAGCGTTTTGCAAATTCTATGGTCGTTATAACGATCTAATTTCTCAATACAACTTTTCAACAGGTCAAATACTGTCTGAAATGTATCATACCAATTGGTAGGCCGTTCTTGGCACACCGATTCTGACTAAGAATTACTCCTTTTACCTGATCAAGATTCGCGAATAGGCTTCACGGCGGGTGTGACCGATCGACAGGGGATGCTTACTGCGAATAGGCACCCGATTCCATCTCTGGTATACCCACGGGTCCTTGATTGCCCAACTCTCTAATTTGTTTTCCATATCAGATTTATGAGATTGATCACTGTTCGTTATCTTCGACATTTTATGTTCACCGATATTTTTACGTGAAATTTGAAAAATGTGGGACTGATATGGTTGTTGGGATCTCCCCTGATTGCTATTTGTAACTACTAGTCAGCAGTTACAGTGAAGACCTGTCCACTGGTGTTAAAAGATTTTTCTCAGCCTCTGAAGGATCTTACCGAAATTTTAAACTGGAATGAATTAATGGAATGGAGTCTCAATCGAACTCCATTGTGACAAAATATATTTCATATCAAAAATCAATAATAAATGATATTTTAATTGCTTTAGTGTAAAAAAAAAAACACACAAATAATAATAATAATGTGGAATGCACTTAGAAATATACAATTTATTTTTTAAGGCAACAGTATATCCAATTTTCCCCCTTTCTATTAATTTTACTTCTAAGTATTTAAGGTATTGATTAAAAAATTAAAAGACTGCAGTAATATAACATATAATAAAATAATATATGACACAAGTATAAATATTGATAAATATTATTGTCAGAATTACATGGCGGATTGCACTACATGTACGTTCAGCGTTTCATTCCTTTAATATGTTCTCAAGATGCGAACTAATTTGCTTTTCTGCCTCGTAATATTTTAGTATACATCTAGTCATTGTCAATTTTTTAGACAGGCCGTTTTCAATGAGAAAGATATTTGACATTAATTGTCGCCAATATGAACGTGCAGAAAAACAAGCTTATGTCGCATACTTTTGACTTCGAATATAAGTGATTTCAGAAGTAACTATTATATATCGATGAAGCCGATAACTAAGTATGTAAGGAGACTATGGTTAGTGATATCTTCGTGCAACACGACAGTACGTTATATTGCAGTAATTACTTTCATTAGATTGATAACAATGTTTAACGAAAAGCTGGGTAAAAATTCATCCTGTATCACAAAATACGTCTTGAAATGTTTAGTAACAAGTATATTGTGTATATTTCTAAATCAGATAATTACACTGTTTTACTGAAATTTAAAACTAGTACTAAAGAGACTAATGATCAGCGAGATCAAATTGTAAGTTTGTGCATGTATATTAATAATAGATTATTAGTATTTTATAGCGGGCGGTATTTGCTTCAGTTTTCTACTTCGTGAGAAAACCGAACAGTGCTTCTCTTGTCCCTTGTTCTTCAGCACTTCCGAACAAGTTAATCTGGGCCCCAGATTCGAGAGTGTCAAAAATAACCGTCCACTCGTCACTGCTATCTGTTTTATGGAATACCTTTCTTCCAATTTGTGCAGATTTTAGAACTGGGGACGAGAACCTGAAAACGACAGAGCTGTTTGCGGGAATCTCCTTGACTTTGGGTTCATGAAGAATAACCTGATATTTAGTGGTGGTAGATCCAAATACAACCGGATATGGTCTGAATTCATTCAGAACGTTGGTGCACTGAATCATGTATGTGATCGCTACCACATATTCCTTTCCATTTGTTGCAAAGACAATGAGTTTGTAATTTCCCATTTTGGGAAGCCTGATGGATAAGGAAATGGAGTTTGAAGTGGATTGTTGGAAGACTGCATTCTGTATTTTTGTGGAGTCCTCTGTTTCTAGAGTACATAGTACTGACATTTGTTTAAGTGTTGGAAGGAGAATTTCCAGTTCTCCAGAGTCGGTTGAATGAATTGCTTTCTTCGCAACACCTTCATCAAAGCCGAGTTTCTTGTAAATTTGCTTAGGACCATACAATTGACGGTGGTTGGGAAATAAGACCAAATTGTCTAGGACATTAGCACACTTTATAACGTATTTAAAGAGATGTGACCATTTCTTTTCTTCCTCGGGTGTATTGATGAATATAGTCAGATTGTAAGTACCGGGTTTAGATGGACGCACATTGAACTTTATGATGTCAGTTCCGGATCTTTCAGTCGCAACACATTGTTGGTATTCCTTGTTATCTTCAGTGTCCACAAAAGATATCAAAGTATCTTCAATTTCACCAGCGGAGTGTTTCTGGATTTCTATACACGTTTCACAATTCACTTGAACCACGGTTTCTTTATGAGAGAGTGGAAACACACCATAATTCACCGATCCCTCCTCGAGTTTTACCGATTTGAAAAACGTTTTTGGATCTACTGGTTTATCCAGTAATTGCCAAACTTCACTTGTTGCGATGTTTTTGTTCATAAATGGCAAATGTGAGCTGACGAAGTATTCCGGGTCCATGAGGAAGTAATAGTCCCGTTTGTGCCAGTGGAAGGACTTTCCGTCAACGTAACCAGCATCCCATGTACAATCCAGCAAGCGCCATTCCCCTTCCACAAAAATGGCATTCCAGGCGTGGTTGGTGCTCAAGTTCGAAATGTCCACATCCTCCAGGTCTTTGTGACCGTATCCTTTGCCGTATCCGTTAATGACCATAACAGGTATATGGGCACATCTGTGAAAATAAACAACATATTCTATTTTTCAGATATTTCTACAAAATTCTACATATTCATTCTACAAAAGCTTGACTCTTTCAGCAAAGTATAAGTTTCGTTCTTGATGTTTCATTTGCTGTAAAAATGTGTTTAATTGTACTGTAGGAAATATTTACTGGAATCTTTGGTCCTCGGGATAACATTGGGCTTTTGGTTCAATAACTTAAGGACTATAGTACAGGAAGGCATTATTTTACTTTTATGTAAAATTGGATTCCATGTGCAGAACAATTTTTTTTTTCATTATTCCATTTAATTGCTTCCCTGAGGACTGTAAATAGAGTAGCTGTTGTTCAAATTATTTTTGTACTAATATTTAGTTTTAGAAAAAATAGGTTCTTATATTTAAGAGAATATTTAAGATGACAGTGCATTAATAGTCCTATGATGACAGTTTCAATTCACTGGCACCGAACCAAAAGCGTTGCATTCCCATATCGACCCAATTTTAGAATAATAAATATAGAGTAATTTCAATTAAAAAATATTTCTAAGTTGCATTTCACATTGTTCATATTCGTATTCCTTTCACTGTACAAAATTTTTGGGGTGTATCTCAAACGATGGTTTGAAGATTATGTGTGGAACGGCGTTCCCCGCGTATGTGACGACCGAAGCAAGTGTACATACAGTGAGGCACATGCATAAAATCTCCTTAATGTACTATTTCTTTCTTCAACTATTCAGTATGGGAATAAATAAAACTACCTACCGACATAACGTCTCGAAGATATTGCTATATCCAGCACATACGCTACAACGATTCTTCAAGACATCTGTAGCATCGTTTGATTTTTTCTCACTTCTCCCCATATACCCCTCAATGTCGTACCTAGATTGTATAGATAATATGAGGAAGATCATTGATAAAATTCAAATCTAATCAACGGTAGCAAATTAAAATTATGATGAATTCTTTATTCAAACAGAGACTTGATATCATGAGGGTAATATTCAAGGGATGGAACCAAATGAACATTGCTCACTTTATGTTTGTCGTCACCCATTTGTGAATTGCTCGAGCTTTTTCCAGTGTTGTCCGTGCTGGTTTGATAAGATAATCCACGAGTGTCGGAATAGAGGAACACACGGAAGCTGGAGTCTGTAATAGCAAATATGCCGAAGGCTTTAAATGAAAGAGAAGAATGTCTACTGTTGCAATATAGATCTGGAGAGAAAACAAAACTTCTTGAATTTAACAAGATATCGATTTTTTTTAAAAATATATATACATCCAATTAAAACTTCATTATCTGGTACATTTTATTCATAAATGCAAGCTAAACTGATGGCAATACTTGAAAATGACACACTGTAAGTCCTCTGCCCAATTCTTTTCAATGATGAAATCAAATAAAATTATATATATATATATATATATATATATATATATATATATATATATATAATGGACGTTAATTTCAGTGATTATTCAAACAAGACTATTTCCTATGATTACCCTTGCAACATGGCTGTCAATTGCTTTAAACATCTCAGGATCTGACATGATGTGGGATTTCTTCTTTCTGGATGGCTTTGGTTTTACGTCACTTCCTGATAAATCTTCCACATTTTCAACCATCAAATCATTTAAGTCCGACTTGACGGGTGGCGGTTTAGAGTTAAAGGAATTCAACTTCACTATCTCATTACTTTTATTCGTGTGTTGCGATTTGCTACCGGATGATTGCCCGGACGGTTTTGTCTCACGTTGCGTTGTGCCATTAGAGTGTTGCGTTGTGCCATTAGAGTGTTGTGCTGGTTTCTTAGCATGTGCCTCAGTTGATTTAAAGTCACTGTTGGTCACCTCTGATGTCAGAATAACGTCGCCTTTGTCCCTGCTTTTAACAGGCTGGGAGCTTGTTGGGGAGGATGAACCACACCCCATTGTGAGCTTAGCTACAAAAATCTATACGATAAATAATTCGTCTTCAAGTGACTTTCAAGAATGCGAATCAAAGGAAATATGCACTTCATTTTCTTATCCAAACTTCACCATTGTCCACACTACAAGTATGTTTTATAAATAATTTTCATAATGTGAAATACCAACAGATGATCAATTTTCGAAAGGAGACATCGGAAATATTTTGGGTAGTTTTTAGTCGGTATTTTAAGGGTTAGGATTTTACATGTGACAAGGACAAGTCTAGCTAGTATAATAAGGGCAGTAGGAAAACTATTATCAGCTGTGGGACTGTATTCTCATAAACTAAATCTTTCGAAATATATTTAATTGAACAACGCTAATAGCGGGTGTCATGCTTTTAAGCGTTTTTGAATAATCAACTTTTCTGATTGTTGGTTGTATGATTACATACAATTCTATAATAGTTCTGAATAAATAAGTCATGGTTTATGCACGCAATGCCAAGTAATCTTCTTATGTCTACAGAAAAATTTGAAATAAATGGAATGCTGAAATTGTACTATTCAAACACTAGTATATGGTCATGTACTTAACTACTAAGAAATCTTGAACAGTTTATGAAGTGTTTTATCATTTACCAGCAGTATTGCACCCATTTTCGTTAAGAATAACTACTATTTAACCATAATTACATAATGTATATATACAAATGCACGTGTACTAGTTTGATAGTAGTTCGCGGTATAACCGACCTCTCGACTAATGTTCTGTCACCTAACCTATAGTTTATACAGACATATAAGCTCTTATTGCATCGCGAAATTCTGTTCATGTAACAAATGATGTACGCCACGAACGAGGGATAAGTGTCTGTAATTAAACGTTAGATTTGATCAGTAATTGATTTCGTGTTACATATATCACGAAATCACGGAATTTACGATCAGCAACGAAAAACACCCCCATTCTTTACCTATCAGATTAATCGTAAATTGCTTGTACTCGGCACACGTAATCTTTGCTTAGAAACTATTACATTGAACCAGTTACAAACATCAATACTTACATGATTTTAGTTTTTGGGTGCGAGATCGTGAACCTGCCTGTCAAGCGTAGCGTCCTCTATTTCTCCAAGACCTTAAGATCGTCACGGGGGCGAGGTTCAGTTTACGAGATTCTCTTGGAGACAGTTAAATATTTATTTACAGTCCTCGGACACCCGAATCTTCGATCGTGTCAGCAGTATTTAAATGACTATCCCTCATTAGTGTGTAATCGTTACGAGTGCCAATTGCCCAGTAGTTAGTTTAAATGTCACAAGACTATTCATTCGTGATTTTGCGGAAAAGGCTATTTTGATCTTCCTTATTAATAAATATCAGTTGTTCAATCCAATCTCTGTTTGATTTTTTTTAAAAAAATGAAGGGTTGCCCCAGAATACCTTACCCGTTGTACAATAACAAGTAATATGTGGGTTTCAAGGATAATTTCAGCGGCTTTTTAATGCTGTTGAGGATAATGCTAAAATTTTCGAGATGAATATTTTATCGTCTGAAATACAAATCCTAGCAATGCGTAGAACTACATATAACACTGATTTTAACGTACCCTGATTTTAGGTATGCTCATAAGTATGTTTTGAAGATGATTGATTTTTCTTTCTCTCGAAATAATGAACATAATCTATAGTATCCTTTATTCTTACAGGATAGAAAATTTAGTTCATAAAACTAGTTAACATTTTGTTCCTGGAAATATATTTACATACAGCAGTAATATACACATATAATGTATATTGTACAGAGTAAAGACACAGAGGTTAATTCGTATGCATATATAGTTGAATATTCAATATAACACTGAACACGATCAATGAGATTTAAAGATCATGATTGTAAACAATTTGATGAGTGAAAATAATTACTGAAATATGCAGAATTAAAAGTTTCTAATGTTGGGTAAAATTTCAAAAATGCTGGTAATTGATTTAAATCTTCAACCTGTGGTTGTGCACCACTAGCAATGTACTGGCACCTTTGTCCTCGAAGGCAAACTAAGGGCTCACTATATATAAGATATCGGGACAAAGGTTTCACATCAACAATGGAGGTAATCAACTTCTTTATAAACATTTCAATTCCCCAGAAATTCCCTCTTGTCAATAACAGTCAGAATTTTAGGGGGGGGAAATACCATCATACCAACACCCCAGGTTTAAGTATACCATTAATAGACAACCATATCACTGGATTAAAAATTTTTCGTGTTACGTACTCGTATAGCGAGAAATTATTTTTCGGTGGTGGATTGAGAGGGAGCAGGGGGCGCGGGTCCCCTTTTCCGCATAAACATACAAAATCAAAATAATGTGAAGACAAATCCAGATATGGCACCAAAAATGGCCAAGTATTTATGCTGATGCGTAACTTTCACATATAACCCCCCTTTTTTCGGAAATCTTGGATCCACTATAGTTGTTGTATCGATTTGTATATAATATTACGGAAGTGTCATCATCGTCGCAAGCCACGTCAGAAATGTACCCGTGGCTCTCTGCGTGAAAATTTTCTCGTTTCTCATAAATATGTATGACGAGAATGATGTAATTCGTTGACCAATAGAATTCACGCTCAGCTTAAAATTGACTATCTGGTTTAGCGCAGTAGTGTTTAACTCAAAAATGGCTGCGGCCATGAAAACTTGTGCTTATTGCAGCGAAACTATCTTTGACAAGAAATCATATACCCCAACATGTCTGTTTGTTCATTTACTGCTCAATGTCGAAATCGCCATATCTGTATACATACAGGTTCTGTTTTGGTTATGTTTTGCCAAAGAAGTGGAAGAACAAGAGTTCCTATTGGTAAGAGTAGTTTGCTAACCTGTGTCGTGGTTTGCGACGATAAAGTGTGTTGGTGAGTTGAAGTTAAGGAGTTTCATGCCCCTGTCAGCAATAGAAAATCTATATAAATGGTTGTGGATATGGTTGGGGAGGAACAATGATCTCCATACATAGCACAGATATTTCTATTACTGGATGTGCTCCAGACAGAGAGAAACATCATAGATCAGAATACTCTCTCTCTCTCTCTCTCTCTCTCTCTCTCTCTGTGTGTGTGTGTGTGTGTGTGTGTGTGTGTGTGTGTGTGTGTGTGTTTTAATACTTACAGATGAACAAACTTTATTGTATAGAATCTTAAACATATGCTTTAGGAAGACCATCTCGCTATAGAGGGATTGTTTCCACCTTGTTTATGTAATAGTTAGATCATATATGGGTTACATCTGGTCACCATTGATGTAATGGTCACACAAGGGCTATCTCTGGTCACTCTTTGATGTAATGGTCATAGAACGGTTCCTCCTGGTCAGTCAGAGACGTAAATGACTCTTAATTTTGGACATCGAAGCCCTGGGTACCACTTTTAATTCAAACTTACATTGACACTAAGGTATGCGTATGTTTTCATATTCTAGTACCTGTTACCAATTATGCACTTACTGTTCTTGGGGTCAAGGTATAAATACATGTATTTTCACTCAACAATATGTTCGAATTTGGACCTACATTGAATTTCATTCCTTAACCTTAAGAAATTAACATAATATTGGATTAACTAATGATACATGTAATTGTGGTGGTATTTTAGTCAACAATATCTTCCCGTGTGTATCTGCCATGTTATTGTTTAGTACCGGTATTAATTTCATTCACATTTCATCTGCCGTTGTCCCGTGGGGATCCGGGTTAGAATAGATCCTCATTACCTCTTTCTTGTCGTAAAATGTCGTAAATGGGGCGGTCCTTCGGATGAGACCGCAAAAACCGAGGACCCGTGTCACAGCAGGTGTGACAGGATAATGATCCCTCCTTGCTCAAAGGTCATAAGCTCCGAGCATAGGTCTAAATTTTGCAGCCCTTTACAGGTATTGTAGCATAGACCCCCCCCCCCCTAGGAATACGTGCAGGGGATGGATATCCCCCTCTATGTGTAAAGTCTGTATAGAGTTTGCCCTGGGCGGAAAAACTGTCTTGGTATAGAATTTCCCTCCAGTTTCCAAATTTCGTCACCGGAATCTTTTGTTCTACGGTTCCGTGTTCTTGTTTTTTCTTTTTCTTTTTTTCCAATATTTCTATTGGGAGATATCGAACATGTTGGATTATATTTATATGCTGAAAACCTTTCAATTGCATATAGTATATACAGTAATGCTCTCCGAAGGACTTTTAACGTTGTCATTATCATTAGGATTTTTCGAAACAAGTGGATTAAAAGATATATAGTTCAAAATATTTTACTCCAAAAATAGATGCACTACGATGAACTGTATAAATAAAAGTAATTTAATTTTCCCATTTATGTATTATTGAAGAAAATTAATCATTCAAAAAACAAAATTTTAAATAAAAAAAAAAAACATTTATCTCTTAAGCCTTACTTTTTCAAATGTTAGCTACCAGTAAATATCAGCGGAGACTTGAGATGTCTGAATGAATTTACACGATTTGAATAATTTCCTTTTTTGAAAAAAATAAGATAATAATTGTGATACTCAAGACCCTGCTCAAGATTTTAAAAAAAGAATTACTGGGGCCAGATGAAGTCAGAGAATTCTAGTAACAGAACTGAAAACGGATACATAGCTAAAATGTAAGAAGGGGGAGGGTATTGTCATTTAGGGGGACATTCAACACTGGGACGTTTTTCCTAGGGCGATTGGGCCAGAGTTAAATTTTTCTTCGAGGAAATTCTATGCCAAGCCATCTTTTCAGGGAAAAGTCTAACCCGGGCCCTTTTTTCCTGGGAGAAAGTTTATGCTGCAACACTGATGTGAAAAATTCTCGAGCGGAATGTTAAACAATATACAATCAGCCATCCGTCATGACTTGCCAAATAATTATGTCGACTTGTCAGGTAATTATGTTGACTTACCAAATGATTATGTCGACTTGTCAGATAATTATGTCGACTTGACAGTGTGGTGGGTTTGAATACCCTCAATAACGAACAGAATTCAATAACAAAAGACAATTAGAAACTTACCGAGATTTATTTACAATTATTGAAAGAAAAATATAACAAATAAAAATAGTAACTTACGATAGGTACAAATACAGAGTTTCCGTGGAGGTATTGAAATACCGAGCTGAATTCACATACACACAAAAAATCACCACAAATCGGTTGTAAGTATACAACAGTCTAAAATTATATAGATCGCCAATCGGCTATCTAAAGTACTTTCCTGAAGTCTACCAGATAAATAAAAAAAAACATTAAATCACCAGTGTTAAACGTGCTTGTCTACTAGAAACTTAATATTACAGAATTCACAGTGTATTTATACTAAATATGAACTTTCTGGAACGTTCGTGAAAGGCACCGTTATGTAATATTGACACCTAGACAAGTGTTACGTCATTTTTCCAAACATCGAACATCTAGATCAACCTAGGTCATAACTGTCATCAAGTACAACCGTATTTACCCTGTACGCAACAACAGTTAAGGATGTCGACTGATCAAATAAATATTCGCATTCATATTCTTGCATTATCTTTTTTTTTCTTTCTTTTTTTTAAGCACTGAACGACGTTTTTCTCGTATTGTTTATTATAAAATAGATGACATTTGTCGTCAGTCGCCGAATAGATGTCGACAAGATGTCAATTTTATGCTCTAAATGAATACTTTGTTACGATATCTTCTCATTTATCAACAAAACGATTAAATGAAAGTAATTTTGAGTACGCCGTCTTGAAAACGACAAAAAACAAAAGTCAATCGTCTGACAAGTCTACAAAAAGGTTAGGACTAGTCAGAACATTTTGTCAGTTTGTCAATTCATTATGTTGATTTTTCAGATCATTACGTTCATAAGTTGCCAGTACATTTTGGTCGTGAAAGCAATTTTATGGTTACTTTTTAAACTTACTAGTTTACTATCTGACAAGTGGATATTATATTATTTATTTGACAAGTCAACGGTTGACAATGGTCGCTTGAAACCAGTAACATTCCTTGATCAATTCTTGGTAAACAAAGCTCACCCTTGGCTTACCAAATATAATAGAATATCGATAAAAAGGAAATATTTTAAAATTGTTAAATTGTATAATTTCAAATAAAAGAAAGCTGTTCTGAAGCAATCGACATTTCTGTGTATGGATGACTTTAGGTCAATCATTTTTAACAAAATGTCCGAGGAAATATACTACTGTATTATATAGAGGTTTCCTGGGGTATCCAATATTTCCTTACACAGATGACTTGGGTCATTCATGTTTTCTTCCGTTTCCAGGGCAATATACTTTTGTGTATATTGTAAAAATTCACATCACAGAATGGTGTCCTGAGGTAACCGACATTTCAGTGTATGGATTACTTAAGGCCATCCTTGTTTTAGCAAAGTGTCCAGGGAAATATTGTGTAATTTCACATCATAGAAAGGTGCCGTATGGTAACCAACTCATCAATGTTGCAACGGACCTGACCGAGATTCGAACCCGGGCGCCCTGAATCTCCAGTTAGGTACTCTATCAACTGAGCCATCTGACCACAGGCGATCGAAGCTGTCTGACCGCAACATTACTATGGACTGAGCTTAGGTCACCCGTGTGTATATTTCTGTTTCAAATATGTAATTAAGTAACAGGTAGAGTGATTACGTGACAAACCCCCTGCTCTTTCCGAAATATTTCTTATACACATCTTGCAAACACACCTATGCTTTAATTTCTTTTCCCAACAATTCCGATGAACAATTACAAAGAGAACACATGATTAATTTTTGCAAATACACCCATACTTTAATTTTATTTTTTAACAATTCTATTGAACAATTATAAAATAAAAAATAGACAAAACACCTGTGGACCACCTGAACATGAATGTAGACATCCTTGCCTAAGGTTTGATGAAAATATTAACAGTAGATGAAATACGAACAGTTTACAAACGAATATAAATGTTCAAAAAATTGACTCAGGTGAGTTATACATTTCTCCTTGACGTTGCTGTCGTATCCATATAATATCCGTAGTTACATAATTTTTATTTCTGAAAATTATAAGGTGACCAGGGGTCAACACCCCCCACCCCCCACCCCCCACCCCTCCCGGTGCAGCATTAACTTATTGTTATCTATCATTAAATCGCAAAAATCAAATAAATAAAAGGATAAGATTCCAATTTAATTTTACCTTCACTACATGTTGTATTAATTATGTGTTAGATTGTTCATATCGCATTGTCGTATTTAGGAAATTTTATCATGGAAGATGCAGATAACAATGAATGATCATTTCAATTAGGATATTTTTGTTTAAATATGATGTCATGTAAATTATCAAAAATGACTTCTTCATTTCACTTTGGTAATGTATATTATGACAAGGTGAAGATAATGAACAGTGATCAATCTTATAACTTCTATATGGAATACAAAATTACGAATTGGGCAAACAAGGACCCATGGATATACCAGAGGTGGGATCACGTGCCAAAGAGGAGTACATCTTCATAAGTGTTGTCTACATTGCACTTTCAATTTTATGTGGGACTATTTTATAGCGTAGTAGACTGTGTAGAAGGTATTTGATAAAAATAAAGTCATGTCGAAATGGGGTGTATTTGAGGGTACGAATTAGCCTTCCGCGTGACAGTAGGTTGGGTGCTTGGGCAGTAACTGGATGGAGTGTTCTGCCAAACAACTCCGCGAGAAATGGACAAGACTGTCCTTGTATACTTTAATGTACGAAGAAAATCATTAAATCATTGAATCGGCAAGTTTACATCAAATAGAGCTATTGGATTCACATAACAACAGTTAGCCAACCAGAGTGGACTTTACAAATACAGGAAGCTACGTAGATGGATCGGGATAATATGTATTTAATTCGCATTGTGTTAAACTTAAATCATGTTTTAATAGCACCAAAATGATATTTAAACATGTAAACTGAAATGGGTAAGCACCAATGATACAAACAAAACCAGTTTTCCTACACTCTTCCCTTCTAGGGGAACAAATTTGTAAACATTTTGGACGATTTAAGCAATCGCATTGGAAAATTGGAACTGCAAACGAACATACAATACACAAGATAGTGACAAAAATATGTACAATATACAAGTATATACCTATAAATTTTCTCATATATGAAAATAGTATGATTCACTCGTTTATCTCTCATATATTATTTACAAATGGAAAATAATGAGTGAATACCCATGTCATAAAATTCATATGGGGCTGTATGAATCATCTTCTGATAGAAGGATTAAATAAACCACTAAATATAAAAAAGAATTATCTGCAACGAACACTATGGATGTACAAATGTCAGACATAGTCGATATCCAATGCTTTTTCTGGTTCTTAGGGGTTCTATGGGTGTGAAAGCATTGTCTGCTGTCCAACTTCAATGAAGTACAATTTCTCGTCTCTAGCATTGTTCACTTCTGGGTCCAGGATTTTGTTTTCGAGTAATATATTGGTTTGGTTTCCCTATTGATTGAAGAACTTCCAGGTTTTTTTCTGTTGTGAAACTGCACATGGACGTGGTGGTTTGACGTTAGGTGAAAGATTGTCGGCTGGATGAATAAATTCACGATTTTTGACAGTTAAAGTATGGAATTCTATATTTTCAGAATTAATTTACCACATATGGTACATTTGAAAATTTTACATGTTGGTTGATGGAATTAACTCAAGTTATTCTTAAAACTTCGAAATGATGGGAAAATCGTGGTGTGTGATGGACAACTAGCAATAGGACATGTCATTCCTACCTCCTAATCTCTCTCTCTCTCTCTCTCTCTCTCTCTCTCTCTCTCTCTCTCTCTAATGTTTTAGAACTGCTGTTGTTCATAGAAGTAATCACAATAATTATTGATGTGTTTTTGTGATATTTCCGTCCTATTGACTGTAGATTTTAAATGTCAAATTTTAAGTAGCAGGATTTGTTCGATAATCCGATAAAATGGTCTCCATTTAGATTGGAGTTTACTTTTTACTTTGTGATTATTTTATAATAAACAGGGTCTCCTACCTGTAGATCAATGTCCATTGCGTATTTAACGTGTCTTTTCTTTGAGCGTTTTAATTATCCTCTAGCTTTCATGAAGTGTTCGGTGAAATCTCTTGACTTTGCATTGCTTTGAGGATGATATTTAACTCTTATAAAATTTCTTTGACTAACTTATTTTCATTTTCTGTTTCACGATCGGTTATCATTTCTAATGGAGCTCCAAATCTTGGAACATCTTTTCTAGGATTAAATGTGTGTAAATGTGGAATTGTCCCACCAGTTTTATCAGGGACAACAAACGTTTCCGACCAACCTAAAAAAAGATATATAAATCCATCAATATATTTATTTCCAGATAATGATTATGGATAAAGGTCTGACAAATTTAGACCTATTTTCGAGGAATGGTGGAATATCTGTCTCTTAAATAGATGATTTTAATATTCTCAAATTTCTTGTAGCACGGGGTAAGCATTTACCAACATAATCATACAACTCTTTGTAAAGATTGAGCCAGTAAAACGTTTATCTCATCGAGTTAAACGTTTTATCAATACCTCAGTAACTGTTATCGTCATGATACTGCATAACGACAGACGATCTGTAATGCATTGGCACATAGAGACTGATAATCGGATCATTATCAGCATTTGAAAGATAATGCAGAATATCATCGATAATAAGATGTTTATTGTTTGTACACTTCTTGGGAATTATGCGGTCTAATTCAGCGTCTTTAGCTTTTTCACTTTCATGTTTTCACGTTACCTGGTTTGCAGTTTAAATGGAATGTGTTGGTTCGTCCACGTCGTACCTAACGACCTCTTTCGGTTGTATTGCAGTGACTCAATGAAACTGATCGAGAGCAAATTGTCATGAATGTTCTTCATTTTCTGTATCCATTTCTAGTAGCTCGATGATTTGTTGAGTCCTCAAAAGAAATTTATGCAAGTATTTTAGTTATTGATAATTTCTTGTTCAGCCATGGCGAATTAAGGCCGAGAATATAAATAATACTTACAAATTGAGTGGTACAATATCCTTCTAAAATGATCAAGGATCAAGGGTGGAAGACTGGATACAGTAACTCTGTTCAGCTCTGGTCACCACGTCAGCTAAGTGTAGAGACTTCCAGTTCAAAAAGACGCAAAATTATATGATATTAGGTAATACTGGTCATGGCACCAAAGAGGACGTTATAACACACTGTCCAATGTTTCTTGATAAATAAATTTAGTAAAGTAGAAACATGAATGTCACAAAGCTGCAAAGAGTTCAATCTTAGAAGTTCTAAATCTTTAGTACAGGGGAAGTGTCTAGTTACTGACGTTCTATAGATCGTATAGTGTAGAATTTGTCAAGTGTTCACTAGTCACAGAATATATACCTAAACAACTGGTCATTCATCATTGGTCAGTTCTCAGCCAATATGTCCTCGGTGGTCATTTTGCAATTTTAGTATTATTTGCAATGTTCATTGTAGTATCCATTTTGCAATTTCGTCATGTGATGTCCACTGTAGCAGCCATTTCAAAGTATCAGAAATCCCAGATATAGTGTCACTTAAGTTCCAAGGTGCATGTACCTCAAACAACCCTTAATAACAAATACGAATATTTACATTTGCCAGAGTTTTGCTTTATATGACACTACTAACGAAATTGACATTCAATTTTCAATAACATGAAATCAGTCACATGATCAGACTTTTTCCTTGCGTATGAATACAATCATAGCTTCAAAAGTATTTCAGTACTGCACCATAATCTGCTGATAACAGACTGGAAAACATTCATTGCCATTGCCACAGAGACCTGTTTTGAGCCAACATGTAGGATGCCAAGGATCCTGTGTAAACGGCGCATGATCTCTGTTTAATTAACGACTTCAACAACTGATAATCTGATGCTTTCTCTTCAAAATCTTCCTTTAGAGTGGCTCTAACCTTCCAATTCAGAAGCATGCAAATTTGTGGCACAACACCCTTGATCATCAGTAGCATCCTGTACAGATCGTGAGATTGTGATTGATGTGTTTGGGTGATGAATTTTATTGGCAATGCTTCCTTGTTAAGGAACTATACAACATGGTTCCGTATCCCTTTGTATATGTGAACATTTTGATCACAAATTACAATATCCCATACTTTTTTAATAGTATATTACCCTATAAGCTTTAAGTGTTAATAACTTGACAAAGTGTGTGAGAACCAAAGAGGTTTTCAATGACAGACTGATTAATATGCCTTATTCCTTATCACATATGCCCTTCGCAATTATAGCAACAATTCATAATGATAACATTACCTGTGTTACACAAAATTTTACTCAGTTCTATTGAACGTCTTAAATAAGTTATTTGAAGAAGCCAAAGTTAATCCATACTTCGATTTTTCAACATAAGACTGAATTCTATGATTATGGATGTTGCCCATCACAAGTGTGGGTGCCTAGGAGGAGTAACCATCCTCTGTCGCCCGGTCACATCCGCCGTGAGGCCCATCCCGATCAGGTAAACGGAGCAATCGGCAGTCAGAATCATTGTGCCAAGAGCAGCCTAACAATTGGTATGTATCACTCATAAAGAGGTTAATAAAAAATCACTAGGATAGTGGAATGCTCCTAGGTGATTTGTTGCGCAGACATGACATAGTGTCATGTGATTATTCATATCTTCATACACATGATTTGCCTAATCATTTCTACCTTCAATCAAAATTAATTAACACATGCATCAATATTGAAAATATGATTGATGGTTTTGTTAGGGTTATAAGTATATGTATTTTTTAAAAATGTTTTTTTACCTGGATGTTGAAGAATTTTTTTATAAATTATAACAATAATTTTTGTTTTGTTTGTTTTGGGAGGTTGTTTTGTTTTCGTTGTTTGTTTGTTTTTGGTGGGTTTTTATTTTAATTATAACATATTCTGCATTTTACTTGCACATTCAAGATTTGTTAGGATAATAAATTTATGATAAATTTATTGACATTTTTTATATATCTTTTAAACATTTTACATGGATATTGAAGAATTAATTTAAGAATTAAATTTTTTTAAAATTATAACTTCATAATTTTATATTATAACTGCAAAATTGTAACTCTCTGAAAAAATATTGGGATATTTTTTTTCAGAGAGCTACAGTTCTGCAGCTATTACATATTCTGAATTTTACCTGAATTTTAAAGAATTGTTAGGATATCTTTTTTTAATTATAACATATTCTGCATTTTACCTGGATATTGAAGAATTTTAGGATGATCAATTTATTTACACTTTCCATGTATTCTTTTTGTATATTTTATTTATATTCTACATATTTATTAATAAATGAAAATTTAAATTTAAATCAAAACTTACAAAATTCCCATGGATAAAACATGCTGAAAACAAATCACTTTGAAGTTTATAATTGATGATCCAACCTGGTATTTTAAATGATGAAAGATTGATAATCATATCTAATGAGAACATATCACTTTGAATTTTTGCTAATAATTAAAACTACGACTTCAAAAGTTATCACTTGTTCCAAACCGTGAATTAAAGAATCACACAAGCAACGGAGACTTTCTTCTATGACGGGACATTCTCCACCTACGCCAACCTCTTCCACCAGGTCTACACCATACACACACTGATTGATGACGTGATGACACCCGTTGTTTATGCCCTGTTACCAGGAAAAAGTCAAACCATTTACAAAAGATTCTTCACTCTCGTTCATAATCGCATCAGCGGCCTGGGATTCAGAGTTTCCCCTACCAGTGCCTTTGCAGACTTTGAAACTGCTGTCCACAACTCCATCAGAGAAGTGTTTCAAAGCATTACCACTAAGGAATGTTTCTTCCATTACACCCACGGAATTTTGCGAATGGCACAGCAAACCGGCTAACAGACTTCATACAAAGACAACAACAAAGTGAAGACATTGGTGAGACGGGCAGCAGCTCTTCCCCTTGCTCCACTAGACAGCATTGAAGACGTTTGGTTTACAGTCTTGGAAGATCAAGATAAAGCTGACCTTACCGCGATGACAGAGACTTTTACATATTATGTGACAGAACAGTGGGTGGATGGTGACAGACTGCTGTGGAACCACTTTGACATTGAGAGACCCCGAACTAACAACAGCCTGGAAGGATGGCACGGAAGCTGAAAAGAATGGTCCAACAAGCTCACCCCCAACATCTTCGCCATTGTGCAGACTTTTAAAAACATAAAAAATGCCAAGGAAATTCAGAAGATACAGAGAGACGGCGGCGAAACTGTAAGACCACCCACAAAGAAGTATGTGACCAGTAAAAGAAGACTGCAGACGCTTTAGGAGAGGTGTAAAGTCCGAATAATCGACCTGATGACATATACAGAGTCAGCATCCGAACTTCTACACCTTGGACAGTGACGATATATGACTTAAATAGCATAATAAACGGGTGATCCGACACAGATAAGCAACATTGTTTATACTTCGTATGCATAATATGTCATTTTTAATTCTAAGTGATTAGAAACAACGAAAATTAATCCACAGGAATTCGTGTTCACTTCAAAAACAACGAATTTTTCCGAACGAAATTAAATACGTCTACAGTAGTATCTCCGTAAAATTTTGTATCGTTCGTCACCTCGTTTCAGTACTTTGATTATTTTTTTTTTAATTTGTGCTTACAGTCGCTGAAATTGAGCCGCTGTTGAGTCGATCTAAAGTATACGGAGATTTGGCCTTACATTTTAGGTCATATTTGTGTTTTCACAGACATGACGTATACTTTTATTTTTGACACAGCTTCTATTTCACGTAGACAAAATCTTTGTATTTCAAGTTGCAATTAATTTGTATTCAATCTAAGTATTAAAACACCCAAGGAATATCATTTTTAGATACCACAGATTGATGTCATGTACAAGATAATATATTTTGCTATGTATCTTTGTAAGTTTGGATACATACACATATAATAACTAGTCCCGTGGGGATCTGGGTGGTTAGAATAGATCCTCAGTACACCTTGCTTGTCGTAAGAGGCGACTAAAATGGGGGAGGGGGGGGGGGGGTCCTTCGGATGACACCAGAAAAATCGAGGCTTCGTGTCACAGTAGGTGTGGCACAATAATGATTCCTCCCTCTGTTCAAAAACCGTGAGCGCAGATCATAGATTTTTACTGATTTTGTTGACGTCTCCATAAGTGAAAAATTCTCGAGCGAAACGTTAAACCATATACAAGCAACCAACATATAATGAGTCGATGCGTACGCTATGTTGACTTGTGTTCATTAATTACCTTGTCACTCAGAGACAGTCACGTGGAAAAGGTAGGAAGGGGGACAAGCCGTAAAAAGTCTTTACAAGTAACAAAAAGGGGAAAGGAAAAGGGTTTATCTTATCATTTTTTATAATATATACCGATTCTTCAGCGTTTGATTCAATATCAAAATAGCGTTGTTTTTTAAGCTTTCACATACTAGCCTCCCCTGCACAAAGATGTTACATAAAATATAATGAAAACAGCGAGGATTCATTGTATATAGACAATTCCTCAATTTTCAATACTTACAAGCAAAGAGACAATCTATTGCAGCTCTTGTGTACTTTTGGCCTTTTGAACATATATTTAAGAAATAAATGTCTTGAGGGTATGAAGCGTCATGCCGGTGTAACAACCAATATTAAGCCGGGTTGAAAATTGACCCGGGGTTCATTTTTCAACGTTAATAGTGAACTAAAGGTGCTTTTTCTCCGTTGAAAATTGAGACAAAACGTGAAATTTACACCCGGAATCATATTTCAACAGCTTGATAGCCATTTTTCTAATCTCTGATGACCTCAACACGTTGCAAATTGACCCTATTGAATACTGACCCCACCTACAGAGTTTAGAACTGCCTTTCAACTGGAAAGTGTTCAACGCGATTTATCTGTATCTGCTTTCTAAAATTTCAGTTTCAAAATGTTCATTTTTCCAGAAAGATATAAATGTTGTCAGAGATCATCCCAATGTTGTTCATCAGTACACGATTATCTTATTTTCATGTTTGAGGCCGCGGTTGTCCATGACAATCTTACTTATGACATCACTTTTTTTAATTCCATAGCATTTGTTATTTAATTTTAACACAACTGCATGTATGTAAACTTGCTGTCATTTATTATAAACATGTTATAGTTTCTTACATATGTATGTAAATTTATTTATTCTTAAATTATGTTATATTTTTATATTACTATACATCGCTTATGAGTATTTCTAGTATTATATTTATAAATTGTCGTATAATAATCATAGATATTTAAGATCAACTACAAGAATGGTGATCTTCAGGACCCCTTTATCGTCTACTTCTTCCTATCTGTATTGTGATTCTATTGTGACTAACAGCTTATTTACCGAATATCTAGAACTTTATGGCGGCATATCTTTAAGAAATTGCAACTGTTTTGGTTTTTTTTTTTGGGGGGGGGGGGGGGTTTCAGATGTTCAGTTCGACTTTCCAGATGTTTATGTAATCTTGTCCGATATTTATGTCAACTTGACAGATTTTTATGTCGACTTGTCCGATAACAATCACAAGGACTATTGGTATCCTGTTATTAAAATTGTGTTAATGCAACTAAGAGGACAACCACTTGATTCTGAAATGGAGTGGGGAACTGGCAAGTTTTTTGAGTCAGATTATTTATTTCCATTTCATTGTCTTAGGACAGAATATTTATTTTAAGGTGTATATTCTCTAAAAAAAATCTACGGATTCCAAACGTCTAAGGGGGTGGTGTTGCGAACCAGCCAAAGGTTGACTTCAAAACTCTATTTCGGGTGAGGGAGAGTGTCCATGTCAAGGTCAGCTTTTCTTGCTAGAAAAAGACAGGTTATCTATTTTCAAATTTTCGAGAACGGAATATTTAAACTTACAAGAGATCCATGTTACTTTCGAGGGTAATATTTGCAATAGATATTAAGAAACTCTGAAAATCCCAAAAAGGGAGGGTCCGCCACCCTGTCCCCGCCCCACGTATGATCCTCTACTTGACAAAATAAGCAAGTGTCACGGAGTTCGTTGTTTGACTGTTTGGTGAAAGTCTTAGAGAGATTACTTTAAGCTATTATATATAAGAAACGGTTTTAAGATAGATTTAGTTACTAACATTGTACATAACTGAGTATGCATGAAAATGCAGGTGCATCATGCCTCAAACCTCTAACATTTCCCAAATACTAAAATTACGAATTTTAGGAATATATATATATATATATATGTGTGTGTGTGTGTGTGTGTGTGTGTGTGTGTGTGTGTGTGTGTATGTATGTATAATCCAGAAATAAGTATAGAAAGTCTACAAAAGTAGTAGTATATTGAAAATATCACAAAGCCGACTGAGTATATAGTCAACTAGTTTTTTCAATTCTTCAGGGGTATTCTGGATATTGCTGAGTTACACATGTACACAGGGATTACAAAGTGACATCATAAAGCGCCGATATTCACTATAAGAATTGAAGAAACTAGCTGAGCATATACTCAATCGGCTTTGTAATATTTTTATTATATATATATATATATATATATATATATATATATATATATATATATATATACATTGTCACGGATTAAAACATTTGAACAAGTATACTTGACTTTAAATTAAATGAAATTGCAACGATCAAATTTGTTTCCATGTTATGAAAGATTCCTACGTGTTAAAGAAGATGAAGTTCACATGCGCCCATTTACTCATAGGTGTAAATTTTACACATAAGCAAATTTTACTAATGTGTGTAAATTTAAATTTTGTGACGTATGTAATTCAGTATTCAGTTGACAAATTTAATGCACTTTGGTAAAAAAAAAAAAAATCCTTACCAAGTGTAAATTTTGCTATGCGTTTTTATATGAACTAAAATATACCATGAATAAATGTATTCCTGTGTCAACGTTAATTTAAGTCTATTCTGAATATATGCAAATTTCTGCACTAGGAGTAAAATGGCTTGCTTATCCTCCATTTACATCCGCCAAAATATGTAAAAACTGATAAACATTTCGCTTTATAAAATGGCAGATATTATCGTGCTTTGATAATATGATTGAATCAATTCAACTGTTGACAAAATATGTAAATTTCTGTAAAATTTTATTTATTGGTTTTTGTTTAATCAACAGGTAGATCGCTTTAATTGCAAAAAAGCATGAAAGTTGAACTTTTGAAGTGACTAATGTCTATAGGGTCCTTAATGCAGATTCGTTTTTTATAAGGAGGCCACAGAGCTCAGTTAATCGGATTTTAAAAAAAGAGGAAATAATCAATTTGCTTGGAATCTCGCATACATTTTATTTTTATTTTTACATGGAGTTTATTTTTAACATGAACATTTTTTAAATTGATTAAAAAATAGAGGGTCACAAACTTCCTTGACAACCTCCAATTTTGAAAGGAGGAGGTACACGTGGCCCCCACCTGCTGTCCCCCTTTTAGTTTACAAGTCTGATTAAATGAAATAATGTTCCCGTATTATGATAGGGTAAATTTGCACAGGAACCCGATTTTCTTTTTTTGTTGTTGTTGTTTGGATTTTTTTGTGGTTTGTTTTGTTTTGTTTTGTTTTTTGTTGTTGTGTTGTTTTGTTGTTGTTGTTGTTGTTGTTGTTTTTTGGGGTTTTTTTTGGGGGGGGGTTATTGGGGGGGGGGGTTGTTGTTGTTGTTTTTGTGGTTTTTGGGGGGGTTTTGGGGGGGGTTGTTTTGGTCTTGTTTTGGGACTGATTTAAGGAGAAATAGTGCACAATGTACTTCTGACTATGTATCCACAGCATCAATAAAGTGAAGAGGAAATACACAATATAAAGTATGTGTATAAGTTGGTAAACTTTTCTCCAGTACCAAGAGATTTGACGCTGAGCGAAGCGAAGAACCAAATCGAGTGGCGAGAGAAACGTTCAACAGCATACTTAGTACATGTTTCACATGAGTAATTATTCTGTTTAATGTATTATAACCCTTCTATATTTTTTACCCTTTAATCAAGATCATCAGTATTTATCTTGATTGGTGCTATTTTGTACTGGCTGGGTTAGATCATTAATGCCCTCCAGGGGCGTTTACCACATTCAACAGCCACGTGGGGGTCCACAATGAGCAGTTTTGAAGAATAAGTTGGGGGTTTTTTCAACACATTCAAAATATCTTCATCCATGTTTCAAAAGTGTCTGCCATGTCTTTTCAATTGGTTTTAAGTTAAGAAGTTACCAATAGCATTCTTTTGGGCATTTTCGGGCATGGTTCCATGCGTTTTCTAGATATCATTTGTATTAAAATGATCTTGAAAACAGAGAATATGCGAAGGACCCAGGCGACCAACAAAACAGATCAGACATGATCATAGAGAGTGATAAAAAACTGCCCCTTGTATTTTAATTTTTTTTTCAGATGACGAGTTAGATAGCTGGATGTGTCGCTTTGTGACTGAAGCCCGAAAACAAGATGGTGAGTACATATTTTATAGTATTTTCATATGAAGTGTTAGGGATGGGCCACAACGGACACATCAGAGAGAGAGAGAGAGAGAGAGAGAGAGAGATAATATATCCTAAATACAATGATATCTTTCTCTCACCATGTCCGATCTCCTGTTTCTGTTGGTTGCCCAAGTCACCCAAACTTTTTGCGTTTTATTTTTTTATATTTATTATTATTATTATTTATACTAATTCTGTTGACTTGAACCACCGTGTTCGGATAAGGTGACGCCCTCCCCTTGATGCTTTACAATAGCATGGTTATTCAGCCATGAAGCTTGGACATAGGGTGTACCAAATGACTTGACAGAGGTGTGAAACATGTACTAAATTATGTACATCCCAAAAGGCGGACACGAATGAGAGCTCTGAACCCGAGTTTGCCGAGCAGTTCACTAGGCCGTTGAGTATTAGAGGAATGTATTGATTCGTCTATAGATTTACCTTGACACGTGAAATGGCCTGACTGTATAAAGGTAGGATATCAAAATCATATGCCCATTATATACAATATACTTTATTTCTTAGTAACAGTAGTTCAGTCATATCAATAACTTTTTTATTTCTTAGTAACAGTAGTTCAGTCATATCAATAACTTATAAGATACAAAACGATGTTCAACGAACAAAACAAGCGCAGGAATACATCAATGGATTTGCACGTTGTCAATCCACTGTATCACGTCCCAGGAGCGGAGCTAAATAAAACTAATACTGTTTTTGAAAATGTATAGTTTTGCAGAAATGAAGGCCTAGAACTTTTTTATTTACTTCGTGTATCATTCAGTAGTGATTGGATGCATATATCTAAGAAATCCTAGTTATAAGTGACATATTCAATATTTTTGATATACGTGGTGTTTTGTATGGTCAGGATATTGTAGGATATTGAAGGTTTTTCATTAATGGTTCTGAAGACACTGACCTATTTATACTGTCTGGAGAGGTAAGAAAGTTCGTCTTTTCTAACCACAAACTGTTTGATATCATTAAACATCAATTTAATTTTACAAAATCAAATTTAATTTTGAGTTAGTTTTGGTAGAGGAGGAGAACTATATTGAATCTCGCCATGGTGTTTATTGCTAAACAAATTATAATCGTATTAGGACACCTTTACAGGTAGCTTGTATGTACAAGCTTTGAATTCTGTATCATGCATCAGTAAATTACTAGGATATGAATGCTCTAATTTAATTTATACAGAAAATTTTTAATTTCTGCAAGTGTAAAGTTTTGAAAATATCTAAAAAGAGTTGACAAAGCCATATGCAAAAGAGTCTGGCTAGTGTTATATATATATATATATATATATATATATATATATTGTGTGTGTGTGTGTGTGTGTGTGTGTGTGTGTGTGTGTGTGTGTGTGTGTGTGTGTGTGTGTGTGTGTGTGTGTGTGTGTGTGTGTGAAGATATAACTACACATGTATCAAATGACAGGAATAACACACAGGCACTTGGGGCATGAATCATGATCATTCCGCCGCTACCACCACCCCCACCCCGCCCAACCGTATCACTCTATTTTTTTTTTCTAATTTTGTTTTCTAATCTGAGATAGACACACTAATTGTTTCTACTTATATTTTGTAAATATGCATTAAAAATCACCCAAATATGTTATTTTTCGTAGAAACAAAACAAAACACACGAAACAAATTAACAAAAAAGAAGAAAAAACAGAAACTGTCTGGGGTTAGGGGGACATTGAACACTTCTGAAGCACCAGGCGATTTCCTGCATATGCATAATCTTAAAAACTTACAAGAGATCCGAGTTACTTTGGAGAGTATTATTTCATTTACTATAGATTTTAAACGCTAAAAACCCAAAAGGAGGGTTCCGCCACCCCACCCCGTATGATCCTCTGCTGAACAAAATAAGCAAGTGCATCGAGTTTTTGGTGACTAGGCAGTCCTAGAGAGATCACTTTCAGTTGTTGTTAAAATACAGTTTTCAAGATGGATGTAGCTACTAACAACCACAAAAATAATAATAATTATCCTTTATTTATACAGGAATACAGAATTAGTTACGCGGTTTGTACACTGTAACCCTGTTTTTAACCTACATAGATGAAAATGTACATATACCATGCCTCAAACTTCTAATATTTCCCAAATACTAAAATTAAGGAGTGTTGTTAACCTGCAGCAAATATAAACAGAGGCAAATCTGAACTAAATAGTATTTCGTGTAACCATGCATACTAATATTCTAATTTAGGCATTTTTTTTTAATATGAATATCACACAAAACACTGCGATTACAAGCGAAAGAATCACTATAAATAAATTAATTGCATATTTTAAGGGTTCCTCGGATAATTAGAGACCTTTATCTTTAAAATGGATAGACCGTCTATTTGAAATGCAAACATGTTAATCTAAAGAATAAATATTGATCAACTTTAATTTTTTAATAGAATAAATGATAGTTGTAAATATCAGTTCATTAATATGTATTTTTATATTGTTGAATTTAGGACCGGTTGAATGGTGAAAATCCACGACGCGGCTCAATTTTCAAAGGATTAGAGCCTAAATTCAACACCTTTGGTATCAATATTCAATTTTGAAAAAATAACACCGAGATCAATATTTCAATACGGGTCAAAATTCTTCGTTACACCGGCCCGGAAGTGCAGGAACGATAATTCAGACTACTGTTCCGAATAACCAGGGAGAGAATCTCGAATTTGCTTAGAGATCAGTGGCGGGTTTAAGGGTGTGCACCCCCACCTCCAACCCCTAAGATTTCAGATTAAAGCAATACAAGCTGTAACTGACGGTATTTTTCAACTATCCAATTATGCATCAGTTAACACCTATCGGTATTACTATTATAATCCCCAAGATCTAAGTTCAAAATTCAGCAATATAAACCAAAGGAATATTGTTTGAGAGTATATACCTACAATGTGCGTTTCGTATAAAAAATCATTACGTCGTATACACGGATGATTGCCGAACATAATCGGGTTGCTGAGACCGAGGTCATACAAAGATGGCGACTAACGTGAAAAACTTTACATTTCGTTCGTTTTAATATATGGCAACGTGACATGAACTTTAGGTAAGAAATATTTTAGTTACGTAAATGTGCCACTCAAATGAAATTTTGATAATGGATTTGCTGTAAAATTCATTTTAAATTGTTTACAAACATGACACGTGCACATTGCTTTTACAAACTGGACCCGTCCGAGGTCAATGCACATCGGAGATTACGAGCAGGAATTACTCTCAGGAAGACAACGATTCGACATTTTCTGCTGATTTGACGGATTTATTTCTTTAGATTCACGCTGATCCTATGAAATTATATATATATTCAATCAAAAATTTGTTATTATTTGCTACATAAGTATGGGAAGTTGGAAATGGAGAAACTGGAGTCATCCCGTTTATTATGAAGTTGAATTGTTAATTTGCCGTTAACATCTATGTTCAATAAAATATCCAAGCATGAAGCATATGTGGAAGACTCTGTGGTGTCTTTTATTTTGAAATCACCGATATATATATATATATATATATATATATATATATATATATATCGTATTGACATATGAAATTGAAACAAAATGAGTTAATCTGATTTTATTTCAGATGAAGGACCACATTATGATTGCTCTGCTGTTCGTGATTCTCTTGGCCTGCATCTTCCTTAACATGACCCTTTATCAATGTGGAAATACAGAGGTAATAGCTGACGTCCGTGTGGAACATTACTTGTACATGCAAAATCACCAAGAAACCATTAGAAAGACTGAGTCAGCTTCGGCGTCTATCCAATATCAGGCGAATCGAAACGCGTCATCAATTCCCGTGTATCAGTGGAACGGGACATTTTCTCTGTCTAAAATTTGTGAAGATTCCAACGGAGTGAATTTCAGTATTGCCTATTTTTCAAATCATTTGGGCAAAATTCCAATTTTCATTTATGACGAGAAACGGGACCGTATAGTGTCTAAACACTTAAAAGATAAAGGATCCTGGAAACCGACACTGGGAAAGGCAATAGTAGATGTTGTGATGAAATATCCAAATGTGTTATTTATAGATATCGGAGGAGGGCTCGGAATATTTTCATTGGAAGTTGGAATAAGGGGCTTCCGGGCGCTTTTAGTGGATCCCAGTGAATCCAACATCCTGCGCTTTTGTGCTTCTGCTAATACAGGGGGCGCTTTTGGTTCAGTTTCTGTTCTTCTTAACCCGCTGTCCTCTCGTCACGAAACTGTACAAATGGCGGCCGAAGACAGCAGAGTCAGCGAGCTGTTTATTTTAGACAATAATTTGTTGAAAGTGTCTCACACAAATGAATCGCACTTTGTCTCAAAGGAATTTTACAACGCTATCACGTTGGACGATTTGTTGTACTTGCCCGAATTAAATTCAACAAAAGATGTTGTGCTGCATATTGATTCTGCTGGGTATGAAGAACAGATTTTGAAAGGAGGTGAATTTTTCTTCAAAATGCTCAGGGTAAAAGTTGTATTTATTGACTGGACATATAACAGACATCCTAATTACAGTGGCGGTATCATAAAGTTAATGGTGGATAAACATTTTAGACCTTTCGATGTACATTTTAAGACACCTCTCATTGAAAAGCCGTATTCCGAGTGGCCGTTGAGCGTTGTTTGGGTTCATGAAAGTTATCACTTGAAAGGTGTACATCCACATGTACGTTTTAATTAGCAATGTATGTAAGAATCATGCACAAAGCAATTTACTGATTGTGATATATATTGTGAAATACTCTGAAATGTCTTTATCAGAAAGTTGTGAAAGTAATAGATTAATTGATTGATTATTTGTTGTTTTCCGCCACACTCAACAATTTTTCTGGTGGCGTTCAGTTTTTATTGGTGGAGGAGAGAACTCAGATACGATGTACCCAGGAAGAGACCACCGACCTTCCGCAAGTAAACTGGCAAACTTTCTCACATATTTCGGCGTGAGCAAGAATCCAACCCGCGCCGACTAGAGGTGAGAGACCTTGTGATTTTGAGCGGGAAGCTCTATCCACTCAGCCACTGGGGCTCCCTAAAGTAATAGACAAACAGAGCCAATACACAACTGCTGTCGTGTGAATCTATTTAGAATTTGTTCGCAGTTTATTTCTTTTTTAATACAGCTGCAGAATTAGTAAGTGTTACAGCCGGGTTCGGTTTTTGATGAATCGATGAAACATAAATCAAACAGCTGTTGATCAATTTATCTAAATGCATTTATATTTAAGACCGCCAAACACTAAGGTAGCTAACTACACAAAGGTTTATACCCTTTGTGACACAACGTCACAAAACAGCGATTTAAATGTTTTGAAATTGTGTCTATTGATTGATTGGATTGTATATAATCAAAGCTCGGTGGTTAAAGCATGGCTCGTAAAGCGTTTATAGAAATGCCTTAAAGTTATACAAGAGTAGACTACGGAGGAATATTTTTAGAATTGTAATAGACATATAACAGAAAGTGAAACCATGTGTCATGTTCTGTAATAGTTACTCCGAGTTTTTTCAATATGCAGTTGGTTTATGGCAAGGCGAAGGTTTGTCCCCGATAATGTTTATATTTTTTTATTGAAGACCTTGAGTTATATATGCAACAAAAACTTCATAGAATTTGATGAAATGGTACTTATATTGTTTGATGATGATATGTTTATCATAGGTGAAACGCTGATGAACTGCAAAAGAGTATTGATTTATTACATAGTTATTGTATGGACTGGGGTTTAAAGGTTAATGTGCAGAAAACTAAAGTTGTTGTATTTAGAAAAACAGTTGCACAATACGATGACTACGACTGACTGACTGATTGATTGATTGAAAGTTCCTCTCGAGAATCTTTCATTCATAGCAAGACGTCACCTTTGCCGGTGAAGGAGTGCAAATTTTAGGCCTATGTTCGGCGTTTATGGCCTTTGAGCAGGTAGGGATCTTTATCGTGCCACACCTGCTGTGATACAAGGCCTCTCTTTTTGTGGTCTCATCCGAAGGACCGCCCCATTTAGTCGCCTCTTACGACAAGCAAGGGGCACTGAGGACGTATTGTATCTCGTATCCCCGCGAGATGCGATGACTATGAGCAAAAGACGTTCTATCCTGGGTAAAAAAGAAACGAAGAGAATCAAATTCATCAGTTTTTACTTCGCTCATCATGAAAACGCGCTAGCAACAACGTGGAAACGCGTTGCCAGCGTTAGTAGACTCGGTAGAAACACCATAAGGGCACGATAATCGTACTAGCAGCTCTGTGTGGTTGTTGCGTGAACTATACGTTTAGTCGCTATAGATGCGCCATTAAAACGTGATAGAGACGCAGTGATATCCCAAAGGAATCCAAGAGGTCTCTGTGCGAGGCGCAGTCAACTACCACTGCGTCCATTCAGCGATCGTATTGGCCACTTCAGCGCTGACATTTCCAGGCTGCTACAATGACCCTACGTCGTTTCTACTGCATGTATATCAAAGCGCAGAGCCACCGCGCGTACTTTGTGCACGCTTAAAGTGCGCACCGTTGCATGGCGTTCTAGGTGACCTAGCCGCGTCAAATGGAGACGCCGTCGTGTTGTTGCGGCGCTGTAGGAGATTTCTGCGTGCACCTCGGCGTTCTGCATTCTTCATGGACGCGTCGTGATTGCCTTAAAGGACGCCGCCCTCGTGTGACAGGAGTTTGAGCTACAAGTCAGTAACGAACAGCCGTAGGCTAAACAAGCTGCCGTATAAAGTACTGTAGGCATATTAGTAAAGTTTGTGTACAGTATGTATATTGTCGGGAATATGATTTTGTGATTCGTGGGAATATTCAAATGATTTAATATTGCTAAAATAAATTTAGAGGACCGCAAAAGCAAACCTGGCTACAGATTTCGAAATCAGTGTGGGGCAAACCGAAACACACACACACACACACACACACACACACACACACACACACACATATATATATATATATATATATATATATATATATTTCCAGAAGATATAATTATAATATACGGTAATTGGTCAGAGATAATAAAAAAATCAAAATCAGAGGGGTTTCCTTTAATCATTTCCCAATATTTAAACTAGCAATTACTTGTATTAATACAATCAAAGAAATGAATCGTAGTTTGATCTCTCTCTCTCTCTCTCTCTCTCTCTCTCTCTCTATATATATATATATATATATATATATATATATATATATATATCTTGATTGATCTTTCTCTCACAGCGAGTAGAATCAGGGTAAGGAGATTAGGGGACACCACCACTTTTTGGACAATGACCATTATATGTTATTTGTAATACAAATAAAATTTATATAGCGAGAGTGACACACCAACCAAAAAACAAACTGTTGCTAATACTGACGGACTTTAAAAACGCAACACTTGATAATTTTATATATTATAAATTTGTTCATATATCTAATAAACAAATTCATCGTGGTATATTATAAACCATGTTAACTGAACACGATTCTCTGACTTTGAACATCATTTCATTCACAAAGAGGCTACATTTGAAATGAATGTTAATGAGGGGTGCGTCAAAAATATGGTTTTGTTCATTAGTACCGGCAAACTGTACAAGGTTGGACATTAAAACGCCTTGCAACCTCACGCTGACTCTAACGTCTGCTTGCAGCATACCAAGTGTCTTATTGCGCATTTCAATGTTTAAGCGCGGTATAGCCTTGGTTTTGATTTTTTTTTTTGTGTAGTGTCCATGCTTTCACCAACAAAATTGTTTTATCAAGAAAACTCCTCTATTGCCTTTCCATGTGTTTGAAAAAAAAGCCCTGAAAATTTTGCGCGATGCTACTCACAACGCGCAAAAAATAAACAGAAGTAAATCGATAGATGGGTTTCAAAAATCAATACGATGTATGTTGGGTAAATTTTGCAACAGAAGTTTTATATGTAATGTTTTCAATGAATAAATTTTTTTAAAAAAACGTGTTGCGTTTTTAAAGTCCGTCAGTATAGTGGTAGTGATTGAGAAGAATGTAAGCTTGAATATCATGTCCAGAATAAAAACTATTAAGCTGAAGTATTATCATAAATCGTAAAAGAATTCACTCCACCCTCTGCACGATTTAAAATGTCTGGGAAATGTTCTTTTTGTTGAGGCATGCTCAGTGCAACACTCCAACCATCCCCACCAACTGACAATTGTAAAATAACATGTGTAATTAAGCAATAGTCATAACTCTTGAAGATTGAAAAGGAAATCGGTTAATTATTTTCACGTTCTGATTTTTATTTATATATATATATATATATATATAGTATTGAAAAAAGAAACACGAAGACGTTAAATAAAGGTTCAATGCTTTTATCTCCAGTTTCAAAAGCGTGATATTTCACAAATTTACGGAGTTCACTTTATTATTAAAGTTTACAATTTCATTTCATTGAATTTTACATTCTTTAAAACTCGGCATACTCGAAGATGTAGTCTGACGTTGCAGTTCACTTAACAAATCGAGATGGAGGTCGAGATTTCAAACCCAGTCGCAAGAGAAATAGGTAGCATGTGCTCTGTCGCCAGGTGCTCTGTTTATAAGTGAAAGTTATAGGTCTTTGGAGGAATTCTTAAAACTGAGGCTTTGACACAATAAAGAATCTTAATTGCTAAATAGAGCATAACGCCTAACATAGTCCACCATTTGTGGTACTGTACCTGAAAGTAACATTTTCAAAATCATCGAAATATTCCGGAAGGTAAGTTTAACTGAAATCGATGATCAGTTAGTCAAAATACAGGAATTCCAAAATGGTTATTTTGATTTCTCCTTTGCTGAGCCGTTTTATCTTTCTTCACATACTGCCCATACTTTGAAACAGTCACGAAAGTTTAAAAACAAATTGTGCCTCTAGTGATCAAAAACAATATCAATACTTCTCAAATTGAATATCTAACATGGTTATGAGCACCTAAAGGGAATAGACAATAGTCACTATTGAACCACTCCCTGGATGACGTCATGGGGTTATCCAGGGGATACCCTTTCAGAAAGGTGAGCCTACCTACTGTCACTGATGCCATGGATTTTTCCGGGAAAATCCCATCCATAAAGATCACGATCAAAACGTCCACGTCAGAGAATCATGGGTTCTTCTTGTAGGTTTCTACCCCTTCACCGCAGACACTCTTGAATTTCATTTCTAGAATGTATACTGCTTTATCTCAAGTCTAAAAGAAGATTATTTACTTTTGATTTGAATTATTTTCAATTACAGCTTGGAACGGAACAAATATACCTGTATATTAAAATTATTTTGTTCCCAAGTTCAACAACCTAGCCAAGTGGACTTTCTTTGCTTTTCATTATGAGGGAAAATCACAACAAATTATAACATGATCAAAGTACTGATAGGCTGTTATTATAAAACATTATACTTCAACTGAACCTTTGATCTTGTGACCTGAAAATCAGTTAGGGTCATACACTCTTTAACGGCAACAACTGTCTCAAGTTTGCTGTCATATAAGATATTGAGAAATTAAGATATTGAGAAGAATATTTTTCTATATTATAGTAGTTTGATCTTGACCTTTGACCTGATTATTGATATGACTCATCTTCTTTCTAGGAACAATCTGCTATCAAAATCTACTATCAAGCAAAGGGTTCTTTAAATATCAAGCAGACAACACTTGATCTACAGACGGACAAACATATTTTGTCGATCCTTTCTTTTATAAAGGGGCATAAAAATAAATATGAAGTGCACTTATTTTGGAATGTGCATAAAGCTGATATTGAAAACACTTGACTACACTATATAACCTGGCAACTCGAAAGGTATGGTTGCAGATAATGTTAAATTTGGCAAATATGGCACAGTGTAAAAATTCATATAAAAATATTTTTCGTAAGCAAAGTGTCTACCATTGTAAATATACTAAAAAATGAGATATCATAATGGCATGTTATGGTTTAAGAGCTACAGTCATGGTTATTTTCATTTGGTGACAAACAGTGGATAATACGGTGAGATGTATTGCTAACACTTATCAAAGTATAGAATGTACTCCTGAAATTTGAACTTCCTCAAGCATTCAAAGAAAAAAATTAATTACTGTATACATCAAAGAATTTATATATTCATTTATCTACTGCATGCAGAGACCCTGGCGTGATATATGGGGCATGCTTCAACCTCTCTAATCAACAATGAAATCGTCCTATCGCATCTTGCGTGCGTTGCTCGTGTACAAATTTAAAGAATAAAAAATCTTGTTTCTATCATTTTGGAAAAAGGAACATATTTATCTTTATGGTGCCCATACTTTGAAATAAGCTCTCTTTGTTTTAAATTTTAGCTTTTGAGTAAAGTATCATATTGTTTGGAGAACGTATTCTGTAACGCACATTATTTGAAATAAAACTAGGATGTAAAGAGGCCCACAACGAAGTCCTTTAAAATGTATTCAAGCGCAGTGCGTGATGACCCAGGGAATCAAAAAATCAACTCCTAGGAGCTGAACTTCTTCATAAAAAATTACTTTATATATCAATGTAATTCCGCTGATTTTTTTAAATTAGATATTGATTTATTTTTGCTAAATTTGCGCAGTTGATATTGGTTCAGGGAATTTATATATTCATTTGCTGGGAGTTCAGCTTCCCTAGCCCATCACTCATTGCGCACATGAATACATTGTGCAAGACTTTGGTGTGGATTTTTTTTTTAAATAAGTTTACAAGTATAAGCTACAGTACTTCAATGTATTGCATCAAAATGTGATATGCACCGACGTGTATCAACTAATATCAGGAAAAATTATCAGAGGTTGTAATACCACGTCAACATAAATACCAGTAATGATGAGATTTTAGGGGTTGTTTTTCTTCCCGTTTCATTGCATGGTTATCGATTCAAACAGACACTCGAGGCTACAGAGAGAGTAAATATTTCATTGCATAAGCAGTGGTAGGAACTTCCTTTGTGAGAACGAATCAAGACTGTTTGCTATTGATATTTTTATAATGTTCTTTACGATCACGTTAGTGCTGTTATACAGCGCTATAGATGAAGCCTCTATATTTGTATTAGTATGAAATACTAAACTGTGCTGACATGACATAAGGGTTCAAAAGTCTTTTCCTAATGCAAATGGAGTCCTTTCCATATATTCTACGTGTTTCCGTATTTACAGTTCAGTGTATAACGGTTTGCCACCAAACAAAACAGGCCTACAAGGTAGATACGTTCACCTTTGGTTGACTTTTGCACTGGACATTGTATTGCAACGTCTATTTTAACTCTGATCAGTGCTGACTCCCTTCTACGAAATTGCAATTTTAAATAATACGTAATCTACTTCCGAGTTTTGAAAAAAGATATATTGCGCGTATGAATAAATGTTTAAATACATGTGCAATTTTGATGAGACCAATGTAAATAGTTATAGCGTGTACGTACCGTGGTCAATCTTCTAAATGTCGTGTGGAAGTCGGCAAAGAGAGTTTAGACTATTGCAAGTCCGAGTCAATGGAGAGCGTTGTCTACACGATAAAGCCTGATTTCAAGTCTGTATAAGATTTAAACACAAGTATCCGGACAGTCTCTGGATAAGAGATATTATATATCTTCTATGAGTTAATTTTTCATTTATAAGTGTTGATTTATCCCGTTTGGGGACGGGGCTGGGTCGTCGTTGCCATAGTAAAGCGTTATCATCTCTAAACGTGCTACTGCTTTTCTTGTTATGCTTTCACAGTCTCAGAAGAGTTAACGTTCTTTATACGATGAAGGTGATACCGGTAATAATCGCTAAAAATGTAATAACAAGAAGAGAATGGGAGGTTAGACAACAACATAAACAATGAAATCAATAGTAGCCATGATGATTGGTTGCATTCCTCCAAGATCTAAAGTAAAAATAAGTCAAACCCCGACAGTTGACTAGTTAGCAGTTTCATTGAGGTAAAGTATTTAATTTTGTTTCCAAATATTTATATTTTTCTCAGTTTTTTTCCCCTTTCTGCACTTGACTTATATTATACACAGATTAGTTGCATTACAAGAAGAGCAGTATCTTGTGGAGGGGGGAGGGGTGATCTACTATTTTTGTAGTTATGTGAAGCATGCATTTTCAGTAGATTTTGATATTTTTTGTGCTCCCCGAAAATTTTTCGAGGGAGCATATAGTCACTGTTGTGTCTGTCCGTCCGAGCTTATCTATCCTAAGTCTTCCATCAGAAATTGATTACAAATATTACTTGCGACAGCGACTTTTAGACAAGGTAATTGAAAAAGTCAAGGTCACTTTGAACATTTACCTTATATAAGTTCCTTATTTCAACAGTTTTTTAACAGGTTTGATCATGAGTCATACAAATAAGTAACAAACAAATGGCATTCAGACTAAGATCACTCAAGATCATTTTGTAAAGGTCAAGGTCACTCAGAACATATATACCTTATATATAAAAAATCTTTATGCCAACAATATTTGAGCAGTTATTGAACTTTTCGACCAAGGACTTTCATGGTCATTGTGGAAAGGTCAAGGTCACTCAGAGCATACCTTATATAAGGAAAATATTTCTTATTTCAACAGTTTTTGGTCATATATCACAAATAAGAAATAGGCAAACGGCTTTCAGACAAAGGTCACTCAAGGTTATTTTGTAATGATCAAAATCATTAAAGATATATCTTTTATATGAGTAAACTTTCTTTCAACAATATTTTAACAGTTATTAATAGTTCATTGGTTAGATGCAGTTCGGGGAGCAACCATCAGTTTCACTGATATTCTTGTGTTACTTTTTTCTTGTTTAAGTTTCTGTTGTAGTATTTATTTCATTTGATGTTATGCTATTTGCATCTTTCCACTCTATAATTCAAGTTTTTTGAAAGCGTTCATGTTAACATGACGTGCAATACAAGTGATGTAATCAGTTGTATGAATCTTGATTGTGGTATTTTACACTAAAATTTAATTTTAATTGTAATCGAAATAACCTTCGTAGAGATAGAATTCTTACTCTAATCACTACTGATACTGTGTGATCGTAGTGGCAAACCGTTAAACCTAAGACGTTTAATATACATGGTGACTGTTTCTTTGCCAAGCGTCCGGTAGTAGAAGTGAATTTTACAGGTCTTTCGGATATGAACCGAAAATGTGTCACGGTTGACGTTGCCACGATATAGAATCTTTACTGCTAATGTCACGATAGGCTTTGCCACGATATAGAACCTTTACTGCTAGTGTCACGGTAGACGTCACGTTATAGAACCCTTACTGCTAATGTCAAGGTAGACGTCACGTTATAGAACCCTTACTGCTAATGTCAAGGTAGACGTCACGTTATAGAACCCTTACTGCTAATGTCAAGGTAGACGTCATGTTATAGAACCCTTACTGCTAATGTCAAGGTAGACGTCACGTTATAGAACCCTTACTGCTAGTGTCACGGTAGGCGTTGCCACAATATAGAACCTTTACTGCTAGTGTCACAGTAGGCGTTGCCACAATATAGAACCTTTACTGCTAGTGTTACAGTAGGCGTTGCCACAATATACAACCTTTACTGCTAGTGTCACAGTAGGCGTTGCCACAATATTGAACCTTTACTGCTAGTGTCACAATAGGCGTTGCCACTATATAGAACCTTTACTGGTAGTGTCACAGTAGACGTTGCCACGATATATAACCCTTGCTGCTAGTGTCACGGTAAGTGTTGGTGTGATAAGAACCTTTACTGCTAGTGTCACGGTAGATGTTGGTGTTATATAGAACCTTTACTGCTAGTGTCACGGTAGACGTTGGTGTTATATAGAACCTTTACTGCTAGTGTCACAGTAGGCGTTGCAACAATATAGAACCTTTACTGCTAGTGTTACAGTAGGCGTTGCCACAATATAGAACCTTTACTGCTAGTGTCACAGTAGGCGTTGCCACAATATAGAACCTTTACTGCTAGTGTCACAGTAGGTGTTGCCACAATATAGAACCTTTACTGCTAGTGTCACAGTAGGCATTGCCACAATATAGAACCTTTACTGCTAGTGTCACAGTAGGCGTTGCCACAATATAGAACCTTTACTGCTAGTGTCACAGTAGGCGTTGCCACAATATAGAACCTTTACTGCTAGTGTCACAGTAGGCGTTGCCACAATATAGAACCTTTACTGCTAGTGTCACAGTAGGCGTTGCCACAATATAGAACCTTTACTGCTAGTGTCACAGTAGGCGTTGCCACAATATAGAACCTTTACTGCTAGTGTCACAGTAGGCGTTGCCACAATATAGAACCTTTACTGCTAGTGTCACAGTAGGCGTTGCCACAATATAGAACCTTTACTGCTAGTGTCACAGTAGGCGTTGCCACAATATAGAACCTTTACTGCTAGTGTCTCAGTAGGCGTTGCCACAATATAGAACCTTTACTGCTAGTGTCACAGTAGGCGTTGCCACAATATAGAACCTTTACTGCTAGTGTCACAGTAGGCGTTGCCACAATATAGAACCTTTACTGCTAGTGTCACAGTAGGCGTTGCCACAATATAGAACCTTTACTGCTAGTGTCACAGTAGGCGTTGCCACAATATAGAACCTTTACTGCTAGTGTCACAGTAGGCGTTGCCACAATATAGAACCTTTACTGCTAGTGTCACAGTAGGCGTTGCCACAATATAGAACCTTTACTGCTAGTGTCACAGTAGGCGTTGCCACAATATAGAACCTTTACTGCTAGTGTCACGGTAGGCGTTGCCACAATATAGAACCTTTACTGCTAGTGTCACGGTAGGCGTTGCCACAATATAGAACCTTTACTGCTAGTGTCACGGTAGGCGTTGCCACAATATAGAACCTTTACTGCTAGTGTCACAGTAGGCGTTGCCACAATATAGAACCTTTACTGCTAGTGTTACAGTAGGCGTTGCCACAATATAGAACCTTTACTGCTAGTGTCACAGTAGGCGTTGCCACAATATTGAACCTTTACTGCTAGTGTCACAGTAGGCGTTGCCACAATATACAACCTTTACTGCTAGTGTCACAGTAGGCGTTGCCACAATATAGAACCTTTACTGCTAGTGTCACAGTAGGCGTTGCCAAGATGTAGAACTCACTGTTACAGCCCTGGGTAATAACAAATAATTGAGAGACGATGGGTCTGTTGGTCACCCGTAGGTCCCCAGTTCGCCCGGATAGGAGCCCAGCCACCGGAACATCCCGTGTTTAAATATATTTTAATGTAAAACTATTAGATTTTCAAGTACACATGCTGCAATCTAATTTGGGGAAAATAATGTTTCAGTTTTTAAACTTCATTCAGCTAGTCACGTTTGATAACGTTTTTGGCTCCCTGTTTCTAGCACCTTTTTAATATTATTAGACAGACTTGAGTGACGCCCGTATTTTTTTTTTATATGCTTTCTCTGAACTTCCTTTGGAAACATATTGTAGCACTTGTAAGTATTGGATCTTTTGAGGCGCACCTGCTGATTTTAAAATGACTTTATTTTAAGGTCTGCTGCAATTTTGATAAAATACATCCAATATTGAAACCTAAAATATGGATATTTCATACATTTTTGAATTTGTTTTTAAAACTCTTAAGTGCTCTTACATAAATGATAATACTATGTATCAATTTTTTTTAATTGAGTATTAACTGAATATATAGCAGTGTATAGAACGTTTTGTTCCGATAGTGACATCTCTAGTTAATGCATCACTTTGCGACTCGTCAATTTTCAAACAAGCAACCATCTGTCCACTTTGGACGAAGCCTGGCTTAGATAAGGAGTCGCTGAAGAACTATCGTCCGGTATCTAATCTCCCTTTTGTGTCCAAAATTATTGAAAAAGAAGTGCTAGCAAGGATTAATATGCACCTTAACGCAAATAAGTTGATGGATAGGAAACAGTTGGCTAACCGACCTGGCCATTCAACCGAAACTGCTCTGTTGAAAGTTTATCATGACATAGTTTCAGCTTTAGATCATACTTGTAGTTGTATTCTTGTGATGTTGGATCTCTCAGCCGCATTTGATGTAATACAACATCGAATTCTTTTCCAACGAATGAAACATTCTTAAGGTATTTCCGGGTCAGCTTTGTCTTGGATTAAGTCGTATCTGAGCGGTAGACGTCAATGCGTAGCGATCGGCTCCGAATTGTCCGAATCCCAGGAAATGAAATTCGGTATCCCGCAAGGCTCCGTTCTCGGGCCTCGACTTTACTGCCTTTTCAGCAAACCCATCGGTCATATATGTGATGCTCATAATATGGATTTTCATTGTTACGCGGACGACAGTCAGATTTACATTGTAATTGATCCGCGCGACAACTGGGTCGATATTTCTGAAAGGCTCATGGCGTGTCTAACAGATATCCGCATCTGGATGAGTTCAAACTTACTAAAACTCAATCAGGACAAAACAGAACTCATGGTATTTGTCCCAAAGTTCAATCGATCTAGGAACCTTGACTTCCAGATTTCGTTGGAAGGAAACACTATTTCTGAGGCCGAGTATGTGGAAAAACCTTGGGACCTATTTTGACAATCACTTACCATGGACAGACACTGTACAGCAGTTGCCAGATCTTGCAATATGTACATCCGTCAAATAGGTAGCATACGACATTTCATCTCTGATGAGGCATGCAAATTACTGGTTAACTCATTGGTAACCGCGATCGCTCGCGCCGATATATGTGCGAAAGTTTGCCAGTTTACTTTCGGAAGGTCGGTGGTCTCTTCCCGGGTACATTGTATCTGGGTTCTCTCCTCCACCAATAAAAACTGGACGCCACCAGATAACTGATAAATTGTTGAGTGTGGCGTAAAAAAAATATTCAATCAATTCAATCATTGGTAACCGCCAGAATCGATTACGGAAATGCCTTGCTGTACGGTGTGAACAAACAATGTACGGACAAACTTCAACGGGTACAAAACACTTCTGCCAGATTAGTAACGCGGACTAAATAACACGAACACATTACGCCTGTTCTTGTCAAACTACACTGGCTTCCAGTCAACTACCGTATACAGTACAAGATACTGATGTATCTCTTTAAGTGCCTGAACAATCTGGCACCAGCATATCTGTCAGAACTTATTGTACCATACAAACCCGCCAGATCTCTTTGATCGGAATCTGCACATCTGATAGATATGCCTGTAACCAAGACTAAGACGTACGGAGAACGTTTGATCAGGTTTGATAAAGCAGCGGCCACTCTATGGAACAGTCTTCCATCTAAAATCAGGAGGATTCAGAAACTTGGCTGTTTTAAAAAAGATTTAAAAACTCATCTCTTTCGTCAGACTTTTAATGTGTGATCTTTTTGATTTGACGTATTTTATAATTAGTATTTTATGCAACATACCGAAGAACAGTATAAAAAAAAAAGCACATATTTTATATTTTATGATATTTGTAATATAAATTAATTTCTAATTTTCTCTAGCTTATTTCTTTCATAGTTACAATTGTTCATTGTGCGATATTTGGCATTATTAAATATTTTATGTATTCTGTATAATTTTAATTTGCATTTTACTATAGTGTAAAGAGCTTTAGAGTATATTCAGATAAGGTGCTATATAAGTGCATTATTATTATTAATATTATTATTATTATTATTATATAAAATTGTTTCCTGATTTTGTTTTTCAATTTTAAGTAAAATATGCCATACAACAATTTAAATGTTTTTCTTTAGAACTGGTTTAGAATATTTACAATTAGAATTTAGAATATTTAAGACTTTAGCCGCCGATCTGACATTATCTCGTTGTACGTTATTTGCTATCTAATCTGAAGCCATCTTTTTCTTTATGACCTTGGTCAAAGTTCATTAGGTGCACGCATCCACTAGTGTGTATAAATACAATATGAATTAGTAGACACATCGTGGTCCGTGAGGATCCGGGTTAGAATAGGTCCTCAGTATCCCTTGCTTGTCGTAAGAGACGACTATATGGGCGGTCTTTTGGATGAGACCGCAAAAACAGAGGTCCCGTGTCACAGCAGGTGTGACACGATAAAGATCCCTCCCTGCTCAAAGGTCATAAGCGTGACGTCTCCATATGAGTTAAAGATTCTCGAGCGGGATGCTAAACAATATACAATCAATCAATCAATCATAGACACATTGTGAACACAATTTCAAGTATATTTACGAATTTTCAGCACGTATTAAGTTTTATTAATGGTAACGTGAAAATGCGCTACAGATTTCATACAGTTCTGATCCAAAATTTTGTTAATGTCGGTATCTTTTTTATTTAGTAAACTATTATGCATAGTCATCAGAGTGACGAACTGAACAGTATTAACATTAACAAGTCTAGTAGTACAGGTATGATAAATATATTAACATACCGAGAGAGAAAAATAACCACAAAATATTTTAATGAAAATCATATGAAGAAGTCTATTTTTAAGCACCACCCACCTATGATGACTTAAAACGGTCTATATTTTACAGAGATGAGTAGATTAAAACTAGACGTTGTGAATGCTTCCAGTGACAAATTCAATCAAGACTCCGTCCAGGACATGTTCGGCTTGGAGAAAATTCATGTCAGGCTTCGCATATATGACTAGAGATCTCTTTTTAGATATGTTGAATTAATTTGGCATTCATTTGAAAAGAAGCAGTTACAAAAATGTTCAATTTTCTTAATTTAAAAAAACAACCGTTGTGACAGCCTAGCTTCACGGTTTGGCACATAAAAGAATTTGTATTCCCGGTATAGCAAACGTCTTGGTGTATTTTCAAAAGAACCCCGGTAACAATGATCATGTAGTGTTAATTAGCAAGTCTGAATAGTCTCTTTTTGTGGCAGCAAATTCATTTTTGCCTTTATTAATGCAATGAAAACCTTCACTCTCAGAGAAATAAACGACAAGATCTTTTTATTTAATTTTACTTTCATTGGGAGAACTTATATTTTTAAAAAACAAACTTACAATTTGTGTCATTTTATTAATATCACTTCATTAAAATAATAATAACCAGTAAAAGACATATTTCAAGCCCTGTAAAATCTATCAAATTCAGGAGCTTCTGGGGGCTTTGCCCCCAGGGCGTCACCAGGACTTCGCGAATTAACTTTATGTACCAGACAAATGGAGACCTACTAATTAAAAGTGAACAAAACTGACATCATATTCAGTCAATCCTTATAGGTTAGAAAAGGCATTTCAGACCATTAATGGCAGATATAGATGTGTTTGTAAGAAGTCTGAAATACTCATGTCTTGTGGTGGTGCTCAGGATGTTCCTTTCCTCTGATTCTGTCTGGTCTAGAAATGAAGAGTTACAATACAAACTGAAAGAAAATCACATGCAAGAGTAGCAATACATTACACCCAAGGAATGTTTTTTTGTTGGGTTTTTTTGTTTTTTTTTTTTGTTTTTTTTTTACAAATATGCGTTTTCATCAGGCCTCTGTTTTAAGAAAATATTATCTATTATCTGTAAACAGATTCTTTTGTAGTTTATGGGATTCAACCCAACTGCCTGCAAAGTATTTGTAAAAATAAACAGTGGACATGCAACATTTCCCGTTTATCGTGTATTTCATGGATAAGGATAAATATTACAGGTAACCAGTACCTTAAATACCTGTCAATAAAAGCACAAATATTTATTTTTTCTTATCAAAACCAGTTTATTGCGTTTATTCTTTTTCAAACTTTATGTCATGGATACATTTTAAAATATGAAATGAAACTAAGAATCAACAACATTTGAAAATATGAAAAGAAAATAAACCTACAATCATGCGGTCTTAAAGCAGGTTGTAGTATATAATAACTCGTAGAGTTTTTATAAGACCTTCTGTAAATAATACATTGACTAAATAATGTTCATGTATACCTAAGATTATTGTTATGAATTATTATTTTCTCAAAACAAAATGCACTAATAACTTTTTTCCTCTTTAAAACTTACCTTTCTATGTAGCTGTTCCAAACAGATTAACAAACCCGCTGGTCTGACATGCCAGTGTAATGAAAAAGGTCTATTTCTAGATTAAGGAGATTTTATTAATATATTTAACGGAAGGTTATATCAACAGGAAAACAAGGCTTTTTAATGTCCTACGGCACAAATGCCCGTCGCCCGTGTAATGAAAAGCAAGATCTACAATGTAGGTCATGACGTATTTTTGCGGTTTGGTTTACATATATGTACCATTTCTTTGTGTGAAACTGACATGTAAGAAGATTTCATTAATTGGCTGTGTATAAACAAATTGTTATCTAGCATATCCTTATTGTCACGTGTACATTAGCAGTTTGTACTAATGTGTACCGTAATGACGTACATCGTTCGGCTCTGAACAATCTTCCTCTGTGATACGTCTATTGTCACACTTCACATCTTTCAATGTGCGGTTACTTGCAAAGTACTGTACATGTAGAAATTAGAGCAAGATGTCATTGAATAAAAATATTAGTAGTACTGTTTTCACGCCATTGGTCCCGAGTTTGAATTATTCCTATAAAATTGCTTCTTTTTTGTGCATTTTTATGATTAAAAAAAACAAACAAACAAAAAACTGAAGCTACAGTGTTAGTCATCAGATCTCTGCTAAACATGTAACTTTTAATGTTCAGAGTAATTGATTTACTCTTCAAAAGACACAGTGTTTATTATTATCATGAACTCATTATTTCAAAGCATACTATTTATTTAATGAACGCACTTCTACTGTCAACAAACCTACCTTTGATCTGTTTACACGAATACTTGTAACGATTACACGCATGGTTCATACAAACATCTATATCTTTAGAATGTGTTTTCAGCTTGTGTGATAAATATTCTTCGACCTCAAAATTGCTACAGATGCAGGAATGAAAACGAATTAGCAATACCCTCTTCATATAAAGAGTGCCATCTGTTCTAATGTACATAGAAGTCATCCTTTAGTCGCTGTCGCACACCATGTTTAATATTTTTGAATAAAAGTACTTGTAATTTATAATTTAATATAAACTACATTTTATTCACAAATAAGTGAGTGGAATTGGGCAGCAGGTACAGCCTATTTTAGCCCTCTCCCTACATCATAGTCACAAGAAATCAACAGTATAACTTATAACGTATTGCGATACACAGTTGTATCATATTGCGTTATACTGAGGAAGAAAAGTACATGCATGGTTGGGGATATCCCCTATTTAATGCTGAATCCCACCAAGGTCTACTTGTATGTAATTATCTTCTCTTTAGAATTGTTAGATCGTCCATCACATCCACGCTTATGTAAGGAAAAATTAAAGATTCTCCAATCAAAATTTTCTGACGTAATGTAAATCCATCAATTGATCTCTATTTTGAAACCTTTTAATGTGTACAGATCCGGCCAAAACTTGAAGTGAATTATCTACATGTAGGTTTATCGATAAACGATATGATTCCAACAACATTCATAGTATCCATTTTTTTTTTTTATTTTGAAAATTAATAATTTATGTGCAAAAACCTCAAAAATGTCTCAAAATAAATGATGCTATATTTGGAAAAAACAAAAACAGGACAAAGATTTTCAAATCCCCTTTACAATATTTCCATAAGAGTAGGACTATCTCTAATTAGCATATGTCTATACTTGACAACCGATGACATAGGCAATTGTTGATGTTTCCTTTTACAGAGTATATATAGAAGCTTTCATACATGTATATTTAGATAAAACGCACAGTGCGCTACACAGGGTAAGAATGTCTGCAGTTAATTATAATAGATTTTTTTTTGGTAGTATAAGACTAGAATTATATAGACACAGATAGCTTCACTTTGTGTGTACATTGCATCAAATGTATTTAAAGAGATGACAATTTTACTTTGTAGAATGATTTTCTGGATAGTCTTTTCTGCGTGCTTTCTGGCGGAAGTGTTTAGCCAACATGGTAAGCATATATCTCTGAAAAAAAGGGGGGGGGGACGGAAAATGCAAAAATAAATCATAGTACACTGTTACTACGAAGTATCTCCCCCGAGATTTGCCTGTTCACAAATTTTTACACTTGAAATCATACAACATGTCAATTAAGTTTCTGAAGCTTTAAATTTTACACGTCTTTTAAATAAATTCTTGATTTTCCTTATAACTTCTATTGTTTCTCCAGCTGGACACGATCACGATCACGGACACGGCGTTCACGGGGGCCACGGTGTTGACCCCTGGGACATAAGACCGGTGGATCCGGGACCGGGTATAGGTGACGCTCACAGGGATGCAAGGTTCACACCAGGACGGGCGGGTCTCAGGAATCCATTGAGGCCCATTCGTCCCCCACACAGACCACTAGACGGACTGGATACTCTACGTAACCAATTCAACAGAGGCCTGCCAAATCATGGTATTCCACTCCACAACAACCATCTACCTGTTCGAGATCATTTCCCAGTGCTTCCAAATATACATCCTTACCCAGACCCACCTGTGCCTGTTAAGCCGGTGGTCGACCCCCACTACCCGATTGGTGTAAATCCTAGAAGGTACGGGAAAAGACCCGACCATTACGGTAGGCGTTTGAGAAAAAACAAGAGAAAGCTGCAAAAGAAAGCCAGGAAGGCACTGAAGAAAAGGAAAAGGATGCAAAAGAAGGCACTGAAAAAACATATTAAAAAGCAAAGGAAAATAAAGAAAGCAAAAAGGCGGTTAGAGAAACATGCAAGGGAGTTAAGAAGATTACATAAAGGATACCGAAAGTAAAAATAATACGGCAGAAGAAATGGTCTCGGGATGTTCTACAGATTCCTTGAATGGTGTTTGACTGTAATTTGATTCATGTTGAATTCATTGACCAGTTGCACCAAATACGCCTCCGAAAAGAAATCCGTTCTTTCACTTGTCAATCTTTATACGTTTCTTCCACGTGACAATCTTCTTCCGGTGATCTTTTGTAAGGAGAGTTTTCCAAGTGAAGTGAAGCTCTTAACACGACGATTCAAAATGATGTTAAGATTTAACTAGTTTGATTGACATACGCCAATGTGTGTCTTTTTATATATGTATCAAGATACTTGCTAATCGTCAGAATGCCCGTCAATTTCAAAACCGTAATCTCAATTGAGAAAAGGGGGAATACTCAGGACATGTGTACATTTATCTTCATTTTATTCAAGGTCCTATTTGTATATAAATTCATGGTCACATAATATCGTCTTTCATTTTAATCATTAGTAAATTAAATGATAATTCTAAAATAAATTATTGTTTAATGTTCTCGACGTGTTGTTTCATTGATTATTATGGTATAGATTGAACTTTTTCTACTTCGATCAACGTCATCAGAACATTACAAATCTATGCCTTGAGCAGTGCGATGGATACATAGGGATCACTTTGTCTGACGTCTGTCCGTATGTCCAGAAGTTAATATGACACAGTATTTGCAAGCGTTATCTTGTTGTTTCTCTTCCTTGGAACACTGTATAATAATTTAAAAATAGAAATGAACAGACGTATGCAGTAGCAACAGTTTCTAACACCTTTTGCTGCTTCATTAATATTTAAACAAGAATATTTGGCCTTTTATTTAAAAAAAAAATATTGAATTCAAATTAGCAGCACGAAAATAGCTATAAGTTGTAATTACGAAGTAATAAGATGTAATAATGAGATAAAAGGTCGTAATTACGAGTTTAAAAGTCTTAATAACGAGATAAAACGTCGTTATTACGATTACGAAAGTCGTAACAACCAGATAAAAAAGTCGTAATTACGACTTTAGATATGCATGCGTCTTTGAAAAGCAATGTACTAAAAAGTTCTAGTGGTAGTTTGGCCGAATCCAACTCATTGGGCCTGCGCTTAATTAAGTATAATACTGTACTAGAAGGGGCCTCCGTGGCCGAGTGGTTAGAGCATCGGGCTCAAAATCACAAAGCCTCTCACCTCTGTCGGCGCGTGTTCGAATATCGGCCACGGCGTTATGTGAGCAAGTTTGTCAGTTTACTTGCGGAAGGTCGGTGGTCTCTTCCCAGGTACATTGTATCTGGGTTCTCTCCTCCACCAACAAAAACTGGACGCCACCAGATAACTGAAAAATTGTTGAGTGTGGCGGAAAGCAAGAAATAATCAATCAATCAATCTATTGGTAGTTTGGCCGAATCCAACTCATCAGGCCTGCGCTTAATCAATTTATTGCCTATTTTAACTCGTGATATATCAATTGGTCATTGACTGAATAGCGAAAAATATGTCTGCCAGAGGTCGTTGCACGATAATTCGAAGCCTTTATTTGAGATCCTATTCCGCGCAACGATCGAGGGCAGGTATATTTCTAAATATTAGTCCATAACCTTTTCATTACATAATTTTCTAATTATATGTACTTCTAATTCTACAAGCACACCTTCTTATACATTTTCGGTCGCAAACGAAGTATAACGTGCGGCGATCTGATCACACTCGACGTTGTTTAGCTTGCGTGATCAAGAGAAAGACTTTAACACATCACTAGAAAAGCTAGCTCACAAGGGAAGCACTAGAAGTTCCCTATATACTGTCAGCCACACTTTCCCCTGCACAGCAAAGCTTTGTCCCGAAGGTCAGCATGGGTCCTCCCTGATTGCTTGGCACCTCTTCAGCAACGGCATCCGGTATTCATGACGACAACCACCGTCGTCCCCGGATGAAACCACGTCCGTACATGGACACAAAATTTAAGAGCCCCGAAGAGACTCCACCTGAAGCAGGCCTCCCACCAAACACCAGTCACAATGCTGACACCATTTTGTAACATGCAGCGGTGTTAACACGTTCACCGTTGCCTAACTTGCGTGATCAAGAGAGAGAGAGACTCTACCACATCACTAGCAGGTCACAGGGAAGCAGTACAATTTTTCCTATATCCTGTCCGCTACACTAGTATTTACTTCCATTGTTATATATTGACACTTCTAATGTATTTTCCCTTGGGTATCTTTACAAATTATTATGATAGCCATTTTCTCATGAATGTGATGCTGCTATGGACATTATGTGCATGAATCTTGATAAATATAGGATTTCTATTCCATCGGCCGGGTTCTTAGAACAGAACCTCAGTACCCCTTGCTTGTCGTAAGAGGCGACTAAATGGGGCGGTCCTTCGGATGAGACCGTAAAAAATGAGGTTCCGTGTAACAGCAGGTGTGGAACGTAAAAGATCCCTCCCTGCTCAAAGGCCATAAGCGCCAAGCGTAGGCCTAAATTTGCATCCCTTCACCCGCAGTGGTGACGTCTCCATATGAGTGAAAGATTCTCGACCGGGACGTTAAACAATATATAATCAATCAATCTAACAAATTAATTTAGACATGATATACAAGTCAATTGTGGTTCTTCCAAGGGGACTGCACAGTGGTTAAAATACAGCCTCAACTATTCATCCACTCTCACACACTGATAAATGTCATCTCATTATAAAGACAGAACTCGTTATAACGACTTTTCGTCTTATCACGACTTTTCATCTCATTATCACGATTTTTTTATCTCGTTATTATGAGGTTCCTATTTGACGACTCCAGGTTTTCCTACTTCATATAAGCCCATTCGATCGTTACCGTGACTCGGGAATATTGCCCAGTGTGAGTAAGTTAAACTCATCTACTTATTACAGGCCGCGCAAAAGCGTGGTCTGTCCTGATACAGGATTTTTAAATGTGCATGCGTTTCTATGCGATTAATGTAAATATAATTTTATCATTTTTTTTTTTAAAATTACCGTAATGTAAGTATTTAATTGGGGATTAAAGTTATAATTAATTCTAGTGTTCCATTTGTATAATCTCTAGATACCTAAGTATATAAAATCAAGGTAGCAGGGGACTGTTTCGCACTATAGGCCCGGTCAGCTTTCTTTAATAATGGAGATAACCGATATCTGAAGTGAGATTACATGTGTAAAAATGTGTAGAATAATTTAGGATGCATGCCAAGCGTAGTTGAGTATTTGGTGAAAAAATGATGTGCAACATGTAGGTGTCACCATGATGTCTAGCATATAGATGGGTGAAATACGAAACTAAGACACGCGGTCATTTGCTGAAGAAATTCTGACAAACGCTATAGGGTCCAGTAAAAGGTATGCAGCCGGAGGGGAAGGTGGATGACCCCAGATGAAAGGTACATTTTTTAGGAAGGGGAGACAGGGTTCTTGATTGTGCACAGTGTCTAAATTCCCTTGCACGGTAATCTGATGGTGTGTGGGTGGTGTGGACTCAGCCCAAATGAGAGAAAATCAAAGCAAGAAGGGGGCACCTCCTCAAGGCATGATTTGTGCAGCAACACCTGCATGTATGGATGACATGTAATTTGGAGTCCTAATTTCTTTACTACACCAATATGAAATGCAAGTATGGAGAAAACAGGGTAGTGTGATTTTTCATTAGCCTGTCATGACCTGACTTTGATGCATACCCCCTACCAACATGTTATAGAACAAAACAAAACTGTCCTCTGCCACCTTAATAAATATTATAGATGTTAATTTGTACTGCGTTTGTTTCGGTTTCAACTTATTTCATTTCTATCACTGTATACATTTACTCATGAAGTACAAAAAAGGTGTACAATACTTTGTGGATTAGAGACTATTTTTGCGGATTTACACAACTAGTAATATATTTAAGTGATCTTGAGGTGACAGAGGGAATCTAGACAAGTACAACTCCAAACATGTCTGCCTTGTGAAGTAATGTACCTTCTGCATAAAAATGTTTCCTTTTTATAAACAGTATTTTATTATGCCTGCAACACAAAAGGATTAGGCAGCAGGCTAGCAGCCTATATAAGCCTTAAAAGCCTTAAAATGTCTCTGCTGACTAAAAGACATTTTAATTAAAGTATGACTTCACACAATTAACTCTTCATTCTGTAATGATGCACATAGCGTCAGTATGGTCCGATCTGATAAAAGGAAGTATCAAAAATATATATTTAAAAATTAGAATGATTTCTTCATATCTCTTGCAGCCTGATACCTTTGACGCTTGCGTCAAGTTGCTTTCTTATTTAATATATGTATTCATTGAAATACTGACACACATAAGACATGCTATTCTAATTAAATGGCAATGACTTTTTGATAGGAACAATTTATTGTTAGTAATTTTGAATTACATGATATCATAAACATTTCCAAGTAATTCACGATTGGTTGAACTCGGTTACATGACGCGTATTCACGAAATATTAATAGATACTCCCAATTAGCACGTGCAAGGATGTATGCACGCGACAACACTTCATGCGTCTTAGATCTTTTAGGATCGTCCAATATTTAAATTCGTTTACCAATGTTTAGGCTACCTAAAGACGCGCAAAACAGGGCACTGTAGATACTATTGGTTGGAAACCTTCAAAACGCTGAGACAAGAGCTCTGAATGTCCAAAAAGTACAATGTCTCGCCCCAACAAACGCCTGCGACTGACTGGTACAATTGCCGACTGCTTTCGAACTGGCTGACCGAAATTTACAGTGGGAATGTCCCTTAATCGCAATCGACGTGACGTCAGACTCCAACTGTTGCGACGGCACCATCCAAATATATTTCCTATGTAATGATGATGCGGTGAAGGGACAAGATCCACGCTTTGCTACTCAGATGGGCATTGGTATGTTTTCTGACGTTGCGGTCAACGTTATACCGGTAACTACGTGGTGGAATGTGACAAATTTGGTGGTGGGACTGTAGTATTATGGTGAGGGGCAGGATCTGTAATGACCACAAAAACCGCTTGGTCATCATTGAAGGCAATTTGACAGCTCAATAGTACATTGATACTGTTCTGCAGCCTTTCGTCATGCCGTTTTTTCGCCAGCACAGCTAATTTATTTAACAAGGCAATGACCGATGTCATGTGACGCCATATGCAGTGGATTATATTGCCCATCCCCCATCCCCAAAGGTCCCGATTTCTCGCCAACAGTACATGAATGGAACATGTTAGATCGACGTAATCGAACTTTACCTGCTTTGCATTAGGCACTTCTGGAAGAATGGCAGAACATCCCAGTTACACAAATAAATCGTGAAACAAAATCGGAGCATCGCAGAATTCCGGCAGCAAAAAAAAATGCACATTCCTTATTCGTTGGCTACCACATTTTTGCCAAAGAGATGATTGCTAACTCTAAATTTACTGTGTTATCCAACAGAATAGATGTGCATCAGATCCTTCTAAATATTACCGAAAATTGGAGGCTGTGTTTCTTTTCCTTGTCAGTATATAATCATTTATAAGTAACGGAGTTTAACGTTAATTCATTATTTATGAATGAGGGATTCAGCAAGTTATCAAAATATATTTACATTGCCATTGTTTAGTGCTTCATGAAATATGCCGGCGTGAAGCGTCGCAGCTCATACATCCGTGAAGTGTTGCAGTTCACACCTTCATGTACTTTTTAAAAAATTATACTTAATTCTAAATGTAGGATGAACAGGGGGCTTCCTGAAATTATTTATTATGGCTACAATCACAGGAACCGGTAAATTTGAGCAGGGGCTTATACTATACCACTCTCTAATAAACACACACAAGGAATGAAAAGAAATTTTACTTAAAACTTCGATTTAACAGAGCTCTAAAATATTGCTTTATCGTCAGCCACCTCAACATTCTTTCTAATCCAGTGATTTCAATGCGCACGCATTTTCCAAGATCAGTAGGTCAAAGTTGGATTATATCTATCAAAGGAGCAAACAAAGCTATAAGTAAGGTAAATTTTTATTTAAAAAAATATGATAGTTATTTATACAAGATTTTGAGCTCACTTGGATGTAAAATAATCGTGCTCCGAGACATTTTTTTTTTCCTTTCGAAAGCAAAAATCTGATTTTTAAAATGCATATATATATGAATTCACAATTTAGTGTCTGTCAAATGTTCGTACAAAATTCATAATTATATTCCGATGCTTTCTACGTGGGAGTAATACAGATGTTATGCAGTAATGTTCTACCTTTTACAATGTAGTTGGTGTCGCTCTTCGCCTATCCGCACGAGACCATAACCCTGGTCTTCAGCAAGTGGTCAACGAAAATGATTCTCCCCACTATTTAGCAGGAAATAATTGTTAACAAAAATTCTGTTCGTGTTCTGTTGTTGTGATATATTTATACCAGTTTATTATAGTGTTGATTAAATATGCGTGTTTCTGTAAGCCCAGTTACGTACGACATTTGCATGTGACACAGACTTAACATAGATCAATATAAAACATACGAAGGTCAAAGCACCGTCGGCTCTTATATAACCTCTGTATAACTTGACGATATCAATCTCCTTCGTACCTATCTAAGGGAAAACATTGAAGAAAGGTAAGAAACCGATTTGTGTTCCGATTTCAGAGCTACATAATTATGGCTGGTATCAAATATGAAAGAGAATTTATACATGTAACAGTTTTACGATTCCAAAACCATGGGAAATGAAAATATACCATGTCGTGCTTATAGATAAATTCTGGAGTTCATCATTTCTTTATTCTAGGAATGCAGGGGGCTTCAGTACTGCCACCATTTTTCCTGTGCGTTGTCCTTATTTTTGCAGAAGGTAATGTGTTTTCAACTTTTTCTTTCAAAATGTTAAAAAAAAAGTAGGCAAATTAGATGCCTAGAGTAATTCACATTGCTGTAGATAACATATGACCCTGGAGTATATTGTACTTGCTAGATCTCTCATTATCGAACCACTTCGATGGAGATGTCGTATCAAAAGTTAAAAAGATAAGTAAGTATATTGGTGTATATATATCTGACTTTAAGTTTTCAAATACTATTTTAAAACCTTAAAATTTGTTCTAATTGAAATTCTATTCGGGGTTGTACTGTTCTTTTTTTATCATTATAACAGATCTATTAGATTATGCGCATCCTATTGGCAGAAAAATAAACAATGGAGATGGTTTCAAACCCCAATACGATGAATTGAAAGACAAAGCAGTAGAAAAAATAAGTAAGGAATTGATTTTTTTTTTTTTGATTTTTTTTTTTGTTGTTTTTTTTTTTTTTTGTGAATTGTAGACTTCGTTTTGTATTAATTCTGTTAATGTTTGAATGAAACATTCTATTGTTATAATTAACAAGACAATCTCACATTTGTGCTTCTAGAGTCTCTAGAGTTTAAACATCCTGTTGGTAAAAAGAAGAGTCAGAAAGAGGAGGTAAGAACGATGCTCAGTCAGACGGAGTATAAGGTAGATAAAGCTGGTCCCCCAAACAACCTCAGTCTAGAGCCACCCCAATTACGAAATATGGGGTGGGACGTACCAAGCACGAGCGAAGTTGGGAAAACCTATGATCCGCCAATAAGACGTAAACTTGGCTTAAATGATTTGGGTATAAACAGCAAACCGAAGAGCAACAAGCAAAACGGACGGCGGTCGAGGAAGAACAGGAGGAGAGGTTTACAAGGGATCAAAAGGAAACTTAACAGGAGGCTGCGGAGGAAAAAGTTTCAACGTAGAGCTAAAAATCTTCAGAGGAAGAATAGATGGCGGGCTGGGCCGAAACATGGACATTTGAAGAGAAAACATGCAGAATTAAAGAGAAAACATGGACGGTTAAGGAGAAAACATAAAAAATTGCAACAAAGACTAAGAAATCTGAACAGTAAAAATAGTGATCCAAATATGAACAACCCGATATTTTAAAGATCGTAAATATTTGACAAAACGTTCGTAAATTTGCAATGTAATATCTTTTCTACAGTATAAAGACAATTCCAAGCTTTTTAAAGTTTGTTTGTTTGTTTGTTTTACGTCCCATCGAGAATTTTTCATTCATATTGAAGGGGCCTCCGTGGCCGAGTGGTTTGAGCATCGGGCTCAAAATCACAAGGCCTCTCACCTCTGTCGGCGCGTGTTCGAATCTCGGCCGTGGCGTTATGTGAGGAAGTTTGCCAGTTTACTTGCGGAAGGTCGGTGGTCTCTTCCCAGGTACATTGTATCTGGGTTCTCTCCTCCACCAACAAAAACTGGACGCCACCAGATAACTGAAAAATTGTTAAGTGTGGCGGAAAGCAGTAAATAATCAATCAATCAATCAATCATATTGAGACGTCACCAGCTGTAGGTGAAGTACCACAAATTTAGACCTATGCTTAGCGCTCAGGGCCGTAGCAGTGAGGGTTCTTTAACGTGCCAACGCCTACCGTGACACGGGACCTCCGTTTTTAAGGCCATATCCGAAAGACCCGTGATTCTCACTTCTAAATGCCGAGCATTTGGCGAAGAATCAATCACTACCTATTTTTCGCCTTAGGTTTGACGCCATGGCACGAGCGGGGCTCACGGCCTCCCAGTTACGAAGCGAACGCTCTAACCACTGAGCTTCCGAGACCGGTAGATTTTAAAGTATGAAGTTCTTATTTTTATGTGTTCTAATGTATTCTTAGATTATGATTATATATCGTTTAACGTCCCGCTCGAGAATCCTTCACTCATATGGAGACGTCACCATTGTCGGTGAAGGCTGCAAAATTTAGGCCTATGCTCGGCGCTTTTGGCCTTTGAGCAGGGAGGGATCTTTAACGTGCCACACCTGCTATGACATGGGACCTCATCCGAAGGACCGACCCCTTTAGTCGCCTTTTACGTCAGGGGTACTGAAGATCTATTCTAACATCCCGGATCCCTACGGTGATCATCTTCTTAGAAAGTGTCAACTTTCGGGGGGGGGGGGGGGGGGGGGGCAAAATGGCAAAAAATGACCATTTTGTTTAAAATATATACATCTAAGAGGTACAACTCCCGATAGCCTCATCTAGATCCGCCACTGACATTTTTATGTAAAGTAATTATCTCTTCTATGCAAGTTCCAAAACTGCACATATTTGTAGTGTTCGATTTAAGATCAGCAAGAATCGAGAACATGCCTATCAAGGGTTGATTCACAATTTTTCATAAAGATGAGCTTTTATTTACTTGCTATAACCTGTACCACTGTATTTCACCTATGGTTTGTACTTGTAAATGAAAAAAAACAATACAAAAATGAAGAATTATTGACATCTAATATATCACAGTAATAACATTTGATACATCCCTAATATTTCAAATTAACATAAACATAATTGATAACATATGGTTTATCTTTATCTCTGAAATTCAAACATTAGTTCAAGCTAGCGTTATATAAATTTGTATATATACTAATAAATTTAACCCCCCCCCCCCCTTTAAAGATGAGGGGTAGAATTGCTTTGCACCTGTCGGTCGATTGGTAGACCAAATGGTATTCGCTCAATATCTCGAGAACCATTCACTTGATCGTAATGATACTTCATATGTGGTTGGTTATGAGTAAAAGAGGACCCCTTTTGATTTTCAGGTCTAAAGTCATGGGCCAGATCACTCTGGATATAGTAAGGTACTGTCCGCTCAGTATCTTGAGAACCCTTTACTTGACAGCCATGAAACTTGGTATACTGGGTACATTCTAAGGAGTATATGACCCTATTGATTTGTGGTCAAGGGTCAATCCATTCTTTACATAGGAAGATACCGTAGAGCGGGGTTTTTTTTAGCGGGGTGTTAACTTTGGCTTATTTTAGCGGTTTGATAGTAGTCCGCTAAAATTTCAATAGTTAAATTTGTACCAAAGTATAGAACTGAATGCAAAAAAGATAACTTCTTGCACGGAATGGGAAAAAAAACACTCACACAGTATGATATTCCTTCAATACTTATTATAAACTGGGACCATGCAGGTTTGAACATCGTACCGGTCTCAACTTTAATGTTTTAAAAATGTGTGTCTGTCAAAAAAATACACCAAAATTATTGGCATATATGTGACCAGGTCAAACGCCAAATTTTACACCCGCAAAAAAAAACGCTAAACGGTATTGTCCGCTCAATATATTCAGAATCCTGGTACATCACAAGGAGTAGATGACCCCCTAAATATATTGTCTCCTATATCTTAAGAATCATTTGCTTGATTTACACCAACGTAGTTAGACTGGTATATCCTAAGGAGTAGATGACTCATGTTAATTTTTAGGTCACATGATCAAGGGTCACTAGTTCACTGTGAACATAGGAAGATACTGATCGCTGATTTCTTAAATTGTTTTGGCACTACTATCAATTGTTTTGAACATATTTTATTGAATAATCAAATAGATTGGAGACAAGTTCTTACAACTTACTGGCTCCTCTCCTTTAAATGATACATGTCTACAATTTTTTTCAAATTTGCACTACAGGGGGGGGGGGGGGGTTAATCCATGTTTCTGAAACATTTCTTGTTTAAATAAATGCTCTAAAATTAACTAAATTCGAAACTTTCTTTCCAAAATCAAAGATAAAAACTAACTATAGATATTATCAATTGACGAACTTCCTTATTCATTATTTATTATTCATACGTACTAAAATCGACATTAAAATCATGTATTTCTTTTCAAAAACACAGGTAAAATACATGTCACTCTTATGTACTTTGTTTAGAATAGTCTATGAAAACACAATTCATACTTATTCTCCTATACTTAAATATCAAATTTTTGTTGTTGTTGTTATTATTATTGTTGTTTTTGTTTTGTCTGGGAGGGGGTAGATTTCACGGCTCCAGTCGCTTTGGCATGCCGACTGCATTAACTGGCAATTCACACTTACTATATCAAAGGAAACTATCCCTCGAGTAGTAATTTCTTTTGGGGGTGGTTTCAAAATATTGTTTGTCACTTTACTTTCTTGTTCAGGATTTATTTTACTGAAACATGTAAATGAACACGATATCTATTTGAGAAATAATAGACGACCAATTAGAAGTGAAATTATAAAGAATTGATGTCAACAACTGGGCAGGAATTATGTTTCTTAAAAAGAAGTATGGGAAGCCATTTTGGGTCAATAAAAGTTTGAGTTATTTCGAATATTGTCATTATTCAAGCAAGCATTTTCTATTAAAAACCTCAATAAAACTAATCAAGAAAGTACTTTTGTTTTCTCTTGTCTCATGCATTTCAGGTTTTGGGAATCATTTATGAGTTTGGCTATTAATAATAATGACACCCATGATAAAAGTAATAGATCATAAAATCAATGCAAAGTAGGCACTTGAGCTTGAGGGGTTTTTTCATATACTCCCGGCATCCCTCCGCGTTTGGTTGTGCTGCGGGCGGAGGAGTCCTTGGAACATTGTGAAGGCTTATGTTTTCTTGATAAGTGTGACCAGCTCCCTCTTTCCGTTAACGTTGGCTTTCATTATTGGTTCTTCGATGACGATACATGTATCTTACTTGTCGAACAGTCCTAACCTAACCTCCATTTTGTATTAATGGGAGCTTCATAATTTTATGCCTTTTATACGAAAAAATGTGAGGGTCTTAAAATTTCAAATTTTTAACAACTTTCTTTTTTAAAAAGTAATATTTTACTCAAAAAATTGCAGTCAAGTAAAATATCTTCTGCTGTCAAAAGTTTTAATCGAACATTTAACGGGGTATGGACACAATTTGAGCTGAAAATTTTCAGATTTTATTATTATTGTTTTTCCATTTTTAATGTTTGCAGTGCTTAACTAAGGTATTTCTAATGGTCAGCAAAAATTTGGATGTCAGTTGTCGAGTTATATGAGGGATACAAAGCTCACAATTCTTTGATTTGCAAACAAGACTCGTGCCATACTTTTGTTCACATATGTTAAACATACTAGAAAAAGTTTCATTTAAAGCAGATTTTTTTCAATGTATACAAGTTAAATCTGCGCACAGTTAAATAGATTCAAGTGTTGATCACATTTCATTTTCCTTTAGACACAATATCTTATATTAAGCAATCTATATGTGTATAATGTATGCGAACTGTCCGCTCTTCTTGTTTGTAGATATTCATTTCATATTTGGTACATTGCTTTACCATGTCAAGTTACATATTAAGTTCGACTTTTTTTTCGTTATGAATTTTTAGGATAGATCACTAACCACTCGTGGGGATCCGGTTTAGAATAGATCCTCAGTACCCCTTGCTTGTCGTAAGAGGCGACTAAGTGGGGCGGTCCTTCGGATGAAACCGAGGTCCCGTATCACAGCAGGTGTGGCACGATAAAGATCCCTCCCTGCTTAAATACCATCAGCGCCGAGCACAGTCCTAAATTTTGCAGCCCTTCACCGGCAATGGTGACGTCTCCATATGAGTGAAAGATTCTCGAGAGGGACGTTAAACTTATAATCAATCAATCCCATCTCTTACATGTATAGATTATGCTTATAATTTAAAATAAGCTCTCTATTTGTTTTTCTTTTTTAATTTCAGCTTTTTAATATAGGATTATATTAATATTTGGAGAACGTTATATAGGATATGCGTTATTTCAATTAAAACGAGAGTATGAAAAGACCCACTACAAAGTTCTTACAATATGTTCATGCACCCCCCACCCCCAAGAAAAGTTCGTTTTGTAGATGTCCGTTATTGGACTTATTACCTCGGAAGAGAAATAACAGAAGTCTTCTACACAACTACACGACATCGACCTGAAGATTTGCACAGTATATCTATAGTACAAATACACATGATTTTGATATTAAGAATATTATTACAGTCTGAACGCCTAAACCGTATTTATAGACTCGGCATGGCGCACTTCCTACACGGTGTATGAGGAAATTCTTGTGAATTTATTTGTTTTATTTAAATGTTCTTGTTTTTGTTTTCTGTCATTAATATTTATAAAATGCGCAATATGGTACAAAATTAACATTAATTTCATACATGGTATGACTAGGTCGAGGCGTGACACCTGCATGTTTCTTATAAAGCTCGAAAAAACCCGCAGCAATATTATTCTGAATAATCCACGAGTATAGCTTATTGCAGGTAAGTTGTCAGCCTCAAATTTATGACGTTTGCATTTAAAGAGATTTGCACCTGGGTCTTGGAGTATTGTCATTTTTTTCTACATTGAAGGGGGATTATGGAATTGAAAAAAAAACTGCAGCCATAGTGCTGTTATTGAGCTATAGTGTGTTAAACTTAACCTTTTTACACTTATTTTATACAATATAGCATTATTGTGACTGACTATTTCAAACACAAAAAAAACAAAACATATGGTGTTGCGTTGCCTTAGCATCACCTTCGTGCCCATTCATGCGACTTTGCATATTATAAAATGAAAAAATTGCCTTTTTATGACTTTATATATTTTTTCTTTCTTTCTTTGTCTTATGATCTTTCTCAAATCTTAACATCTTGAAATGACGTATATGTAACTTGATCTTTTTCAGAACAATATACTTCAAATTTTTTTTCAAATATTCCGCTGATACTATCAGATATCATATACTATTTTCTCCAATATTATTTTGATAGATATAAATTGAATCTAATGAATTCGTACATGTAGAGTGCGCGTATATTGAGAGAATGCATGTAATTCAACCACACGATTTGGTCTCCTTTGATATGTAGCATTCACAGAGAAACTTGTATTATGAATTTTAAAAAATAAATTTTAATAAAACCAAACAAACAAAAACAAAACAAAATATCAAAAAACAACAAAAACAAAAAAACAAAAAAAACAACAACAAAAACAACAAAAACAAAACAAAGAAAAAGGAAAAAAAAACAAAAAAAAACAACAAAAAAACCCCAGAAAACTAATTCTTCATAGTCGGTAATGTATGGAACAGTTCTATTCATTCTATAGTATGGTCACTGGACCGTCTAGAATCGGTATAAGCTTCACAAAAAGCCACGAGGGAGTAAAGATACCCTTTCATTTTCATGAACATTGATCCTGACCAAGATCACCTCATATCTCATTCAAGAAATATATTATCACTTTCTGAAATGAGGTCGTTTTTATGGTTCATAGCGCCATTTCCTTTATTAAACAATGTTTATTGTTTGTGCACTTCATTTATGGTATAAAACATACTTTAAAGAGTAACTACACAGCGTTATTACGTATTGCTTCCTTTTGCAATACTGGTGGGGAAAATTAATATTAGCCATGTCTTCTATGTTCTTTTCGCGTTCGTTGTTTAGCAAAGTGCTTAATGTGCAAGGTTGCCATTTTGTACGTAGACTGTAGTTTCGAATTTCTGGAAGGTTCTAACATTTTTTGTCCCCGGTTACTTTCTACTGAAACTGCATCTTTTCACTATTTAAGGTATATTATTATTGTATGTATACTCCACTTTCTGTTGTATATATACGTCATTTCCTATTGTATGTATGCTCCACTTTCTGTTGTATATATACGTCATTTCCTATTGTATGTATACTCCACTTTCTGTTGTATATATACGTCATTTCCTATTGTATGTATACTCCACTTTTTGTTGTATATATACGTCATTTCCTATTGTATGTATACTCCACTTTCTGTTGTATATATACGTCATTTCCTATTGTATGTATACTCCACTTTCTGTTGTATATATACGTCATTTCCTATTGTATGTATACTCCACTTTTTGTTGTATATATACGTCATTTCCTATTGTATGTATACTCCACTTTTTGTTGTATATATACGTCATTTCCTATTCTATGTATACTCTACTTTCCACCTATATCAGTTGCCTCTGCTGAGTTATTCCTCTTGGCGAGTGAGAACGCTAACTTGACGTGAAATTTTCCTGTGGCCTTTGAATATGGCATCAGTTAAAATCGACTAAATTTGTTAGATGTCTCATAATAAATGATTGCCATCTTCCGAGGGTCGCTACACAAAAAAGCGGAGGGGATGTAATCGCACCTTGCACAGTAAAAACGACTCATCCATTGTCAGTGAACAACAAATGCGATAAATGAGTTAATTTAAGGCTAACAGGCACAATGTGTGACAAGTTTGTTTGTCATATTTCCATTGTAAAACTCAAGTACGATAAATGTTAAACTGCTGGTTCATGAAAAATAAATAAATAACTACAAACATATAGTGAAATTTTATCGTTTATGAAAATTAGTACAAAAGTTAATTAGATGAGAAATTTAGCAATTTGTATTTAAAGAGGGATAACTCTAATCTAACAGTTTATGCTTCTTTCGCTTGCAATCAAATGGGGATAACTGCAAACAGCCCTTACTAACAACAGATACTGAGTCAGTATCAAATGTGATACACATGCTCGTTGAAAAAAAAATTGAAAATTCGCGAATTCACGATTTTAGCAAAGAATTCACAAAAATTCTGAATATTGTCGAAACAATTGTCCGGAACGAAAATACAGTTTTTGCACTGCAGTTACAATGACGCACAATGAAAGGCTTTCTGTAGACAATTTCATGATGCAGTCGAATTTCAAAAAGCTGTACATGATGATTGCTTCAATTTCCAGACGGTTAAATTAGAAATGAAATTTGGTGATATTTCCTAATGGTGACGCCGCCATGCATCGACGCTATGTCAATTCGAAACAAAGAGGACAGCTCCCTCTTCCACAGTTGCTAGACCACTGCAACGTGTACCTTCCGGGCACATGACCATACACCATGTAACCCCCCCCCCTTCCCGTACATGACCATACACCATGTAACCCACCCCCTCCCGTACATGACCATACACCATGTAACCCCCCCCCCCCCTCCCGTACATGACCATACACCATGTAACCCCCCCCTCCCGTACATGACCATACACCATGTACCCCCCCCCCTCCCGTACATGACCATACACCATGTAACCACCACCCCCCTCCCGTACATGACCATACACCACCCACCTTCTACCCTCTCAGCTTTTCCTCCAACAAAAATGATGTTGGCGATTCGTGATTTTAAAAATGTTTGTTCTCTGCCCTCGCTACCATAAATATTTTCACAATAAGGTAGCAATCAACTTTTTTAATACTTTACAAGAGATTAAACTGATTACATCTTATTTTGAAATATTAACTATATTGTGAAAAATTACGTATCCAAAATCATAAATCACCAACATTAATATTTTCGCGGCCAAATACAGTGGAGGGTATACGACCAGTAGTCAAGTACAGATGCCCTTCCTCGCATATGAAATATATTTGTTAAATATGTTAATTCCTGCCTACGTTTATAACTTCTAGATGACTACCTAAAAAGAACTGTTGTGTGGTCAACATTCAGGGCAAAGTCCAAATTACGCGCCCTTTATCACAATATCTTTCTCTGTGGTCAAAGCAAATGACTATTCTCAAACTATGGGAATGACTGTCATGATCTCCATTACCGCAGTGTTATTAAATGGGAATTTTGTAAGGCCGGAAAATCGTTGGTGAAAACGATGATGTGAATTTACTAAATATATTATACATGTGAGTTAAAACAGATATATATATCCAATGTTTATATCTGTGATATCGACAGTTGTGAACAATGCGCGTATGAGTCTTGATAAATGTAATATATCCATTTTAACGACTGAGAATTCCGACAGGAATGAAAGTAGTTTATGTTTTACACCTTTGTATCAGATAATTCTAGCGTTTTTCGTTTTTCTTGATGGATGACGAAAATTTAATGAAATTAATAGTATCGAAATTTCCTTTATAATCATTATTGCATAAAAATGAAATCTGCCAAAAACTAAATTTGACAGGATTTCAAACTACGTTCTAATGAAAATTCGGTAAACATTTCCAACGCCGAAATTATCCGATAAACCGCTAAGCAAACCAAAACCGTGGTAGGATTCTACTAAACACCAATAAACAATTAACATTGTGTGGTTTGTTATTACATATGTACAACTGCATAACCTGATATTTTTTATTTAAGGTATGTGGAAAATTATCCTGTTGATATACTTCCTTATCCTCGTTTCCTGTCAAGGTATTATGACTATACAGCAATTCATTGGGGAAAATGAAAGTATCTTCAAAATATTAATGAAACTCAAGAAGCAATCGCTAATGAAGAGGGAAAACATGTTACTGTGGTATAGACAGTGTAATGTAGTGTATATTTTCAGATCATATAAAGAAAGATGGGGATCATAAAGGGAATGGAGAACCAAATAACCGAGAGCTAGGGTGGCTAGATAAGGTTGGCGATTCTCATCCTGGGCGAGCAGTAGGCGACTTGGCGACTAAGTTAGAAAAAGTAGATAATGGAATACAGGGAAAACCCGCTTTTAGTTTTGAAACAAATGAGTCCCATACCCAAAAGAGTCGACAAAACAAATATGACTCCCAATCTGGAATAAGTCGACGGAAGAAAATCAAATCCAAACCTGGAAAAGGTCGACTAGGTAAAACTGGCCAAAAAGGAAGAGGTCAACAAAATGATTTTGACTCTCACCCCGGAAAAGGACGACAAGATAGATTTGGTGATTCACATCCAGGAAAAGGAAGAGGTCGACAAGATAGATTTGGTGATTCCCATCCTGGTAAAGGAAAAGGTCGACAAGATAAATTTGGTGATTCCCATCCTGGTAAAGGAAGAGGTCGACAAGATAAATTTGGTGATTCCCATCCTGGTAAAGGAAGAGGTCGACAAGATAAATTTGGTGATTCCCATCCTGGTAAAGGAAGAGGTCGACAAGATAAATTTGGTGATTCCCATCCTGGTAAAGGAAGAGGTCGACAAGATAAATTTGGTGATTCACATCCTGGTAAAGGAAGAGGTCGACAAGATGAATTTGGTGATTCTAATCCAGGAAAAGGAAGAGGTCGACAAGATAAATTTGGTGATTCCCATCCTGGTAAAGGAAGAGGTCGACAAGATAAATTTGGTGATTCCCATCCTGGTAAAGGAAGAGGTCGACAAGATGAATTTGGTGATTCCCATCCTGGTAAAGGAAGAGGTCGACAAGATAAATTTGGTGATTCACATCCTGGTAAAGGAAGAGGTCGACAAGATGAATTTGGTGATTCTAATCCAGGAAAAGGAAGAGGTCGACAAGATAAATTTGGTGATTCCCATCCTGGTAAAGGAAGAGGTCGACAAGATAAATTTGGTGATTCTAATCCAGGAAAAGGAAGAGGTCGACAAGATAAATTTGGTGATTCCCATCCTGGTAAAGGAAGAGGTCGACAAGATAAATTTGGTGATTCTAATCCAGGAAAAGGAAGAGGTCGACAAAGTAAATTTGGTGAAAAATGGAAATAAGACGAACAGGCCGCAAAAGAATGGGCATGGAATGAACAAGGGTAGAACGTGGGCGTAAGTTTTACGCGAGTTTCTAACCCGAAATGTTATGTTATGTGTTACTTCATTGGTAATAAATATTTTACATTTGTTCTCCTTTTCCTAATCTGCATTTACCATATCTCACAAATCTTATAGGGAATTGTTTCACGAATGGGGTAGGGACCAAGTTCCTATAGAAAATACATCCATACGAAAGTCAAAAGAACTTTATTTCAAAAATCGTTTCCCTTTCCCGGTAATTTATAATTTATGTCACGAATTGAGCATTATCGATTGTTCCGATTGCAGAATAAAAGAGAGGTCATCATTTCAAGCACTGTACATCGTTAGAGATTGGATCAATAGACGTGTAATTTATATGAATTGAACTCTCACTCGGTACACCATACATGTAATATTTAACAAGAGTCGAATATAAAACAGTCTGACCTTGGCCATTTTCACGTGTTGTGACGAATCAGACTGGTAATAGAAATAAAATTAAAGGTAGAGAAATCGAGCAAATAAATCCTTTGTATTGATCAATCTGACGACAAAGATTGTAACCAACCACACATAAAGGCTAGGTGCTTTAAATGCCTTTGCTAGCTTTAACACCAGACCCATGTTGTTAAGCGAATGAGGGTTTTCTTCTCGTCCTAACATGGACATTTTTCACTGTTATGAAAGGGAATAATCATTTGTGTACGAGATGGAAATTTAAAGAAAAAAACCTAAAGGTTAACATGGCGGAAGGCGTGAACTCAGCGCCTTGTGACTTGTGTGACGGTCAGAACGAAATCAACAGAAAATGCCTAACCTGTGACGAATTTATGTGTGAAAACTGCAGCAGGATACATTTAAAGAGCAGACAATCACGCGACCATGACATTATCACCATCGCCGATTCTGAAAAGTTGACAGCACTAGTGCCATACCATCCCCGGGATGACGAAAATCAGGAAAACGATTGCATCAATGAGTTTTGTGAGGAACACCCAGGGGAGAGGTGTATTTTGTTCTGTGTTACTCGTGGGTGCGATTGTCTGATCTGTCGAGTTTGTATTTTAGATTATCATCAGGGACACCGCTTCGTTGAAATCGATGATATACTTACGTCATTTAAACGTCACGAAGCCGAAAGAAGTCGCGATGAAATCGAAAGTAGCATCTTGCCGTATCTTACTGAGAAGAAAATGCGACTGACTACAGCCAGAGAAAGTGTATTAAATGACATTCAAAGTAAGAAGGAAACCGTGAAACACAGGTATGAGGACCTTCGGAACGAGTTAGATAAACATTATCAAAGTACTCTGTCAAGCTTGGCTAATGCTGGCAAAGCCAATATTGAGATCATTGACGCGTTAGGAAAGTCTATAGATTTCCACATATCACGATTAAAAGATATCCTGTCTGTTGGCGATAGAAGTGCTGAGAACAGAAATGAGATAGGAGATATAAAATACGCTCGTAGGTTAGAAAATGACATTGAAAGTACTCCGGAAGTGTTGATTCCAAGCTTCAATCGACTTATGTTAAATACGCATGGAAATTGCACAATTTCCGATATCTTTGGCGATCTCGAGGAAGTCGTCGAATGCGAACCGGAAGTTATATCAAGGTCATCAACAGGATTCCCTGAAGTGTCTTCCATTTGTCCCGTATCACCATTTGCTGCTTGGCATGGACATTATAAGCATAGGGGAATTCAGCTTTTGGAAGTAGATGAATGTGATCACCTGATTCCCGGTGGAGGATTCGGAAAATCTGGTGTTTTAAATATGGCCGCTACTCCTGAAGGCGATATATACATGGTTATATATGGAAGTAATGACGTCATCATGTTAAAAACAGACGGATCAGTTGAAAAGATTTATGAAACTCGACCATATGTTGCTTTGGGGATCGCGGTTACCAGGAATAGAGACATTTTGCTCTGCCTTGCCGAATCCTACCCAAACGAAATGAATCCTTCCGGAAAGCGCCGAGTGGCTCGAATAACGAATTTCGGTATTACGCGTCAAATCATTGAAAAAGACACAGAAGGACTCGATATTTTTGTGTACCCATTCCGTGTAGGCGAAAATATTAATGGTGACATTGGCGTCATTGATCACGTAGGTGACGCGGAAGGAGTACTTGTGACGCTAGATTCGGAAGGCACCACGAGATTTACGTATAATGGTCTGGAACAAAACGACGGGCAAGTGTGTAATTTGACGGACATAACATTTGACGGAGAGGGGTGCATTCTTATGTCTGATGTGACAAACCAGTGTATACATATGTTATCAAAGGACGGGAAATTTTTACGCTTTATTGATGTGTTCATTTACTATAATACCAAATTGTCTCCCACTACTCTTGCTGTAGACACCTCGGAATGCCTCTGGGTTGGAGGTGTCTCCAAGCATAGATACTTCAATAGAACAGATGCCAATGTTGTACGAGTGAAATATAAAATGTAACAGCGTAGTATCAAACGTATTTATTGGAGAGTTACAGTATATTCTCAACAATCAAGTTTATTTTTTATTCAATATAGATTCAATTTTACAAACTATAATTTATTGTGATAAAGGTGTCAATGAGGTAAAACGATACCCAGTGAAAACTCATTTTATCAAGGTGGTTTCTATTAAGAACGATACAAATTTCATTTATCTATTACGGGAAAGATATGAAGAAATTGAATTTTAAATCACGCCCAATATCTCGCAGATAATGAAACGTATGACTCTGAACCAGTATTACACATGCAATACACTCTTGCCCACGACCCGGTCAATATAAGCACACGTGTAGTACACTCTTGCCCACGACCCAGTCAATATAAGCACACGTGTAGTACACTCTTGTCCACGACCCGGTCAATAGCGTCTTGAAAACTTTATCTTGTAAGAAATATATCAATACATCATAGATACATATTGTACCAATCTCCTTTCCAATCCATATCTATGAAAATAATATCCATTTCATGCGCGGATCTAGAAAAGGCTCCCCCCCCCCTGGAATTTGCAAAGCTAAAACGATTACAATATAACGATTTATATATCGATTCTTTTAAAAGGTTAGACCCCCTGGAAAAAATTTCTGGATCCGCGCCTGTATTTAATAGGATTTCAGAAAGTGGCGAAGGAAAGCTTGCTGTATCAATTTTACATACAAATGATAAGTGTTTATGCAACAAAATCACGGTAATACTGTTTATGAATACTTCTGGGTAATAAAGTTTTACATAAGATTGCATAAAGACCATGTATCAGAACATTTTGATGAAATCTCTTATACATGTCACGACTGTGAACTCTCGATGAGAATTCCGCAACTTTTCTATGCCGTCAAATTTATTGCAAATGTAACATTTTTATATAGTTTAAAATGCATTGTACGTTTTTATTTATTTGTAGAATAGATGAGGACTTCTATCTGATATACCGCTATATAGAGGTACAACAAAATATCAATCTCATGAAAATTAGTCCTTTTTAATCCGCTCCGTAGACAACGCTGGAAAAGAGAGCGGATCAAATAGGTCTGGTTTTGATTTGATTGAACAAAATCTCAGCAATCTAATTCACTATGTCAAATCTACCTTAAAACATAAGAGAATCCTAACTTATCAAGAGAATGGTTCAGCACTGCAATATGACATATACATTACGTGTATATTCATTTTCTTAATGGATAATGGACGGATTTTATTTTCAAATTCGGAACTCCCCTTATTCTTCAGTGCAAAATGATGTTTCGGTATAAAGAATTCCTTTGATTTTTCTCATTTAGAATATTTGTTTGGCGGGATAGCCTATCCACTCTGTTGCGCAAAGCATGGATCTTTTTGTTTAGACATCTGTGTAAACGGAAGAAAAGAGAAAATTAATATTTCAACGCTAAGCCGTGTTAGGTACCAGTCTGTCTTCTGCGAGAATGTTTATTCTTGATTGTTCTTAAACGGTAAAGGGTGCAGAGAGAGAGAGAGAGAGAGAGAGAATATTACTCATTATAGTCGATGAAATCAGTAATAAGATTCCATCTTTTAACAATTTGATAATCCACAGGAATTTTCCTCCACACAATATTTGTATTTTGAGGATCATGCACGTTTCTCGCAGCTGTCGTTGCTGGCTGGGTACTTCAATTGATGGCTGAAACAATTGCCGAAACAGTTGCGTCTCTGTATAATTATTTATCTCTATGCTGCTTCAGATTTGCATCTCTTTTTGCTTTAAACCTACGGAACGCTGAAGCTTCCTTGATTTTATTTTTTGGGGCACGGCCTGGCCGAAAAATGCTTCAAGAGCTGTTCAAACAGTGAGTCACCCAAACAAAATATAAAAGATTAAGGGTTGTCTTTGGATGTTAGAAGGCTTAGTGCACGCTATCCGGTCTTTTTTTGTTCCGGTGCATTTTGCCGACTTAGGACTATCATTAGCTGGTGGGAACCTATCCTGGGCTAATCTGTATGTTTTGTCTCTACTTAGACACCTGTACAACAACTATATTAACTGGTCTAGTTTGTCCATCATCACAATCTGTGTTTGGCAGTCCTCCATTTGTTTTTATGAACATCGTATATATTTATAATGTAAACCTTCCCTGTGTTACCAAAACAACTGAAATGAACTCAGAATATTTCGAGAACGCAAATTTATAAGGGGTCGCGTCCTTCAGGCAGAACTTTGATCCCAATATTAGGTAGTAAAACAGCTGCACTGTATGTCATATTTATGGTATGGTATATGACGGACAAATATGGGTGACTAGTATTTCTAGATTGTTTACATTCCATTACTCTGTTAATGAAAACGCTGATTTAATAACACAAAGAGAGGTTAGAATTGTTTATGGGATTATCATTCGCAAATTTTGAAGTAACCTGAAACAAGGTTCCTCTGAAGGACTACGGGTTGTAACATAGTGCGCTGAACGCCTCTGTCTTATTTACGAGTCTGTAGCAGTCATTGGTGGAAATAAATCCCCACTGTGTTCAACTTATATTCTTCATCTATGCAATTACCGGGAAGTTTAAACATTAACGTGATATTAATAATTCAACTACATAAGAGTTTTATTTCCAAACGTTCGGCTGTGTGCCGAAAATCTGTCAAATTCCATTTCTAGATGTACGTTTCGAGGTGTTGCTTGGCTTTCTAATATCTCTATAAACAACAATCATCTGAAAGCCATGCGACGGAGCACGGCCAAATAGTAGTAAAACAGACAATCATTTGTCTTAATGTTCCGACTATTTGACTGCAAACTTAGAGTATGCTGTAATGTAGTGCCCACACTCTACTGGACTGTACATATGGCAGCAGTTTTACCATTGTCCGTAGCAATACAGATTAAAAAACGAGAAAACTCAGTTATAATCGTCTTTGAATGAAAAAAAATCTTATCGTCGAAACGTTCCAAGGACCGTATAAAAGAATACGTATTTTATCGAAAATGAGAAAATAACGGTCGTGACGTCATGAAGATAAATTAGGCATGTCGTGTTAATTTGATTTTTCTTGGTTACACGATTGTCGTTAGACAAGTCGACCACATATATTTTGTATACGTCGGAAAAAAACAGCGTAAATATTGCACTGATAGAATTTAAAATTCATTTAAGTCAATGTAGTTCTGAAGATTCGTGTAATTTTCTGTTCATTTATTTTATCTGAGTTCCCTTTGATGCGATTTACAACTATGTTAACATTCAAAAGAATTATTTCAACATCCGGGCGTGTTCTGGAACAGAATGATTCAAATATTTTGAACAGTCCTTGGAGACTCAAATAATTTTCATGAATACCTGGATGAGAGCGAAGGCCATCGGCATTGTAGTAACGGGTGCGGGTGGGAGTGTATCGTTGTTCGGACAAAAGGTGTCATAATGATAAATTTGTCTCATTTCATTCCGTGTCCAGTTCAAAATAAGTATGCCTACCAATTTGGAACACATCACTTGATAGGGTTGTCATAATACGACAAAACAGAGCATGTAACAAGGATAAAACAGTCTGCTTTCTATATTTTCTGTCAATTTGCGCTGGGAGCTTCATTAGGACTAGAACAATTAAGGTAAGGGATAGTAGAACTGTTTCAATACATTTAGATTGTCACAAATTGAAATTCAAACTTGGAAGTTAAATTTAAAAGTTATCAGTTTTTGCATTCGTATGGCGTTTGCTGGACCCAGCTGCACATTAGTTAAATCAGCTAAATTTTATTGACAGATATTTCATACTAAATCTGACATTTATATGTGTGAATTGTCATTTGAATTTCTATAGCTTGGTCAAGTTTATTGGAGGCAGCTTGGTCAATTTATTGGAAGGGTGGAAGACACTGCATTCGTATGTTATTGGCATTCAACATACAGCGCTCACCGGTGCATTGACACGCCGAGTAGTGTGATGAAATATCCTGAAATAGAAAATAAACACAAAAATTATAAAATTGATATCCGGACAAATTTCTAGAAGGATTTTAATTCCTTCATTATTATAGAATTATAAATACACATTCACAGTAGCCCCTAGTCGTGGCCACGCGTTGTGGTCCGTTATGAAGACAGGTACAAAATATGGACTTGTACGCCCTTTGTTGTAGTCAATGATGTAAAGTCCCGTGCCTGTGCTTTTAATGCTTGGTTCAATCCTAATACTTTGTAGCTTATTATCAGTGCACAAACAATGAAGTTAACTTTAAAGATAAATTTATTTAATTTTTGTATAATGTATGTATTAGTTTAGCCTGTGAGAGAAGCTGGTTAAAATAGTCTAAATTCCGCAGGTATGTGTTTATTACATGTCATATTAAACACTAAACTTTGTCAAGATAATTCATCTTCCTGATAGAATTGTCATAAGTATCAAGAAATATTGAAGCTGGTGAAGGTTTATTTTTCTCCGTGTTTTTCCACGCGGACAGAAAAACAAAGGTAAAGAAACTATAATTCCTTTCTTCAATGTCAGTGAAGGTAAATTCTAGATTACGACGATATTTTTGAATTGCTTATAATATTCCAGCTAACGATTAATGGTAGCCAAACCATTACAAACCCTCCGTTGTATTGTGTTGTGGCGATTCCAGACCGGGACTCGTTATTTACAGTGTAGCACGCTGACCCGGGTCCGAGAACTGACCACGATCTTTTTCTCCTTAACATGATTAATACCTGTCATTAATTTCTGTGTCAAACCGCCTGGTTGACTCCAGTAATAGGTGTGCGTATCCACGAGTAACACTGAATGCTGAAGGATTCGATTGTCATTACAACTATTTAACCTCAAATTTCTATTATCAACAAGGTGCTTTCTCTACTTCCGTACATTTCATTTCATAAAACTGGTTAATGCATCAACGTGTATTTGCACCTCTTTAGATGTTGGTAGAAAACATCTTTTAAAACCTGCATTCAGATTGTTTGTACAACAATTCCGGTGATCGTATCTACTTATCACCTGTTTAAAAACGACTTTCGACACCTTCCACGGAAACGAAGACACCAGTCTGCAGTGCTTCGAACCGAGTCTGATGTTCTTCATTCACCAACTCATTACCACATTAAAAAAAAAATACACTCTGGTGCCGTTATATTATCATGACCATCTCATTAATTCGTTGCTCAAGAATCAGTATCCATTGTCTCCAATATTAATTTCATATTACCGTACATAGCGGAGTAGAAAACACGTGCCTTGAATGGCAGTGTATCTTCAAGCGCTTTTTTAAATATTTTTGGGGATAGAAATCTGAAAATCATATGACACATGATCAAATTATGCGGGAGATAGCGATGAAGCATTATCATACAATTGATGAATGAGCTCGTGTTACGTTAGATATTCATCAGTTCAAAGGTTCAACATCCAGGGTCCTTTGTACTACATGTACAATGGACAAACTTTGTCCATTGTATTTTATTGTACATTGGAAAGGCAGTATTTTTTTTTTAAATCGAAATTTACAAATCAAAGCATTAGGAGATGTTCTATTTCATATATTCACTTTCTAGTCAGTATTTTAATAATGACAACGTAGCGGTAAATTTGTACAAAAGTTCAGATATGCAATATTGAATTATGTCAACACACACACAGCAGTTGGATATACAATACATATTGTGATTCTATATTTCAAAAAGTTCAGTGGAACATTTATACATCCCCTGAGGTGAAGGAGAGAGGAAGGAAAGAGAGGGCAGTGATCAAGACATTGTTCGTGTCCGCCGATGTAATTTTAAAAGTAAATACGTCATTAATCAGAGAAACTGAATGAAAGACGGCCTAGTTCTGTATCTTCATAACAGATTGTAGCAGTCTTCGGCAGAAAAAGCATCTAGTAGGGGGTATGACATTTTACATAAAAGCAACAATATTTTAACGTATTTTTTCATGCAAACACTATCTCTGTTTAAATTTTCTTTGAAGAAAGTTAAGAAACCTAACACTAATACCTTGATATAATAATAAATTGGTTTATTCAGCATATCAGATGAAGGTGGCCAAAGAGTGCAAACTACTCTGGTACAAGATTATATGGTTAGATATTACAGTCGCATGAACGCACAACCGGCAACAAGAACCAGATCCTTCTTGCTGTTCAGAACCATCGAGTCCCCATGACCGATTTGCATCTTGTTATTATATCATTGATGCGGAAGTAAAATAATTATATACCTCCTCTTTTTCATAGCTAATTTCAACAGACAGCCGTTTGTCTTCACACTTGAAGACGTCATTACCTGCACATATGTGGACAATCACGGGCTTCTCAGAATACTTTGCCATCAATCGTAGCCGTCTTGTCTTGCAATAGAGTTCTACTTTTGTTGCAAGATGGTCTTTGCCAAAATCCATGTTTTCTAAAGAATGAAGTAACGCTGAAAGTCTCCTTTTTTTTTCGCTGATTTTACGTCTATAGAGCTATTAGAGCATTGCGAGTCATCCAGTTTCATTCAGATGGATTTCTGGATAAACCCAGACTCGTGTTTTGCCGATTTGTTGCAGATGACATTTTGATCGAGTCCAGGGCTAGAAAGTCGAATCTTTTAAGTGTTAAAAGGCCTTTATTATCTCTATAGATTGTCTACCGGAAATCGAATTACCTACGCTCTCTACATTCACAACCGAAGAATATATTTCAAAGTGATATCAGTGGTGCCAGCTAGGATGACGGAAAATAATTTTAACTAAATCCGTTGATTGTTTGTTCAACAATCAAGTATTTAGGAGGATAATTATCTTATACACATAATGTTATTTAATTTTTACTTTCAACAAAGATATTTCAAGAGTGACTTAGATCTTCTCCAGTGTTTTACGAGGACGTGAAATTGACACTTCAGACTCGGACTTTTCAGGGGATGTTCATTTCTTTTTGCCCACAAGTGGGTCCTTGAAGTCTCCTAGGCTACCGAACCGTATGGGGTGTCCCGAAAGGCCACCCAGTGCTCACGATAGCTGTAAAACTTCACAAAAGACGGAATATCTAAACAAGTGGATATTGTGTATCGATGAAAAGACGGAAAATTAATATTAGGTGTAATCGCCAAATACGAAAATCCGCCACAAAGGTGACGTCGCACGGAATTTTATATCTTCGACAAAGGAAAGACGTCTCCCCTTCAGTTGGTTTGAAATAAAAATTAAGCCGCATGAGGCAAGGTAAATTCATTACTTATCTAACAGAGCTTAATTTTCTTCTTCTACCCATCTCTGTTACGAGGGTTTGCGATGAAACCTAGCGTTTACTTTTGCTCGATAAATAAACTCCGCGGGTCACTGAAGGACGTGGTGGGGAGGTGGATAGGTCGCGCTGGGCTGCTCAGCTGAGAGCGCAACTCTCCCTTCTAAAAGTTTCTTCTTTGTTTAAGAAAAAAAAACCCACTGCCAAATGATATATTTTTCGAATAAGGATGTTTAAACACTATTTTCAAAAGGGTAAGTAATGATAATTTAGATTTTAAAATTGGGATTCTGTTTCTTTATATATATATATATATATATAGAGAGAGAGAGAGAGAGAGAGAGAGAGAGAGAGAGAGAGAGAGCATAATTATTTGTTGCCTTATTTTCATCCATATTTTGACGTGTGATTTTTCCTTGTCGCCAATTTCTCGCAGAATACTCTACAAAATGTCGTATTAGTTTATAGATGTTGTGTGACGATTTTTATATATATATTTTTAATTTCAAAAATTGAGACGTGTCTTTGCCACAACGACAGATTTTCTTGAATACAATCTTGTGATTTTTATGAAATATCTTATGTCATATTAGTTTACCAACCCACTGTAAAATTTTGTTTGTTGTATGGGGAACCCCGAAATTTTATGTTAGGGTTTTTTCTCTTTAAAATTACTTTACTGAGTTTTTACATATGATGCATATTCAAAATAAAATTGTATTTTATGCATTATTTAAAGGTGTACTTAATATCGTTTTTTTCTAAAGCGATTCATGCAGTAAGAAAAAAAAATATATCTTGTAAAATAATATGCATTGAGTGTTGCCTTTCTCTCTGTCTCTTTGGAATATTTTAAGATCAATTATACAACAAATAAATAATTAAAATGCTGTAAAAGTCTGTGTTGAATCTCAGTTCATTTTGTGTCAAAAACGCAACTTTTTAAATAATCATAAAAATGTGTTCCTTTGAGTGATAGCAACACATTTCTAAGATTTGATTTAGAGTCTTGTCCCGAAGAGTTAATTAGAAAACGTTTGTTTATTTGGATCATGAATTCCCGGAAGATGCCACTAGAAAAAAAAAACCAAGAGTGTTTTCTGGCGTTTTCTCTCTCCCTCCTAAGTGAATTTCCATGTGAACATATCACCACCATAGGTAAACATCGACACTACTAATCCAAACTCTTCGTGAATGAAGCATTCCTATATTTCGTCTACTATGCTGCCGGTTGACTTAGAAGGTGCAATTTTCTGCACAATTGCCCTCCGTTACAAGATGATTTAGGTCCGTTGTGGCCAAGTCATTTCATGGTAAAAGCTTCTCCGGCTGTTAACAGCAACCCAGGAATGACATTTATCAAATTCCACTACAGAATTTTCAAGATGTTCCAGATTTATGGGATAGTTAAAACACCGCACAAAATATTAATGACTGTTAAATTCACTATTTCGATACTAGGTTATGACATCTATAAGACATGATTTTGATATCGAGACAGATCAATAGTAACGATGAAAAATATCATTGTAAGTAAAAAGTTTTCGTGGATTCCAGAACCATTTTATCGGCAAAATAATGAATGTTTTACGTCTGTTCTAGAGAGATGTATGTCGGTGCAAATACATGTGGTATATCTTTATAGAAATGTTCTCTGAAATGAAAATAAATGTCAAATGTCAAGACTTGCCATTAACCTTAAATGAGGATTTTTTTCCCTTCAAATTTATTACCTGTTGATAGTATTGAGATTTACATCCCTTTGACCAGACAAATTTGTAATTGGCAGAGGTTTAAAAAAGATAGAAAGAAAGAAAAAACCAGAAAGAGAACAAAAATAGGATTATTAAAGTAATCTTTATATTTGCTAGGTCCTGCGGAAAGTTGTGTTAAGAGATCATTCAACAGAGGTGTGTCTAATGACAAATGAATCTGGGTTCATGACGAGCTGCAAAAGATTATCAGAAATCAAATTTAGTGCTTCATTTGTTACAAAAATAACGAGAGATCAGAAGGCAATCATTCACAGATGGATAAGACGCATGCGTGCGTCGCGCGTGTCTGCTATTGCAGCAAATGTGATGTTCCAGTGCTCTTGTCATTTTTTTTTTTTTTTTTTTTTTTCAATTTTGCCGGGGGGGGGGGTGTATTTCATATCATTTTTAGGGGTGGGTTGCGATTTTTATTTTTAAAGAATTTACTGGCTTGTCAATAAAATCGTAATTCAAATAATCAAATCGTTGGGAAAAAACCTTTATAAAATTCTAGTTTATGACATCCATGTGATTTTCCGGAAAATTAATGTTTGTCGTCATCGCGTGCACATTTGTTGACAGTGGCGCGGGAAACGGACGTCTGTGTCTAAAAGTCTTCCCTTAGTGTGGCATTTTCCTCGATTTTATGTATTTTCCATATAGATATTTCTTTACACGCACTGCACTTTTAATAAGCGGAGGTCGGCAGCTAGTGGGCTCAATTAAGACACGTGATGGGTGGAACGTGGTAGATAGTACTAGCTAGATAACTGAACGTCACTTTATCAAATAGGTATACTTAAAAATTATTAATCAAACAAAAAAGATTTTTTAAAAAAAAGAAAAGAAAAAAACATACCTTGGTACGTAGTGAAATCTACAGACAATAGTATATAGTATTTAGGAATCGCCATGGTTGTGTCTGTGTTTCTGCTATCTTTTTATTATACTTTTGGTCTTGGTTCCATCTCTACTTTGGAGAAATTAAAACTTTCTTTAGTACGAGAGTGGGATAAGGAAATTTTACCGAGGGGACAAGATTCACAGTCTAGGACGAGGCTTTGTTCCGGAGGTGGAATTTCTCTATCCCACATAATTAAATAGTGAATGGATTATTTTTCTTACAGTTTAGTGCATAAATTCAGGACCTCTGAAAAAATTCAAAAGTTATCAAAATCCTCATTTGAATGAACCAATGCAATAACAATCAGAAAGAGCATACCTGAAAGTGGTTTACATTTAAATTATACACTTAAAAACTCCAAGGTTGTCCACCAGAAAGCTATATCAAATTGAAGAAAACAATACAAAATATTTGATTTCACTGTGTAACGTAAGTCATAGAAAATACAGGCAGGAGGTCACAATCAATGGTGTCACTGCAGTGTAAGACAGAGAAGTTTAGCATGGCTGTCTTGCTGTCCTGGGTAGAGTTGGTCCCAACCTGGTGATAATGTGAGAAAATAGAAGTTGATACCTGATATAAAGGTTGTGTTTGACTGGATGATGTGTAATAATACAGGGTAAAGGTTATAGACCAAGATCAAGGTCACTAGTAAGAAAAAAAGGGAAGAAATGCTTGTTTTGAATACAACTTTTTAGTGGAGACACACTACAGTCCCTGAAACTGTCTACTTTCACACTTGAACGATGAGCAAACACTGAAATAAAACAGAGTGAACTATGTGTGAATGCTGAGCGCAACTTCGTGAATGATAAGTGAACAGAGAGCAGAATGAATGGTGAGCAATCAGTGAACACGAAATGAGCGTAAGATGATCGATTTATTCAGAGTGTCTTGGATGGTTTGTATTGTACTTATGCCATACTCATGTAAGAAATAGGTAGACTTGATGCATTCTGAATTGTTGACATCAGCAGACTAGATTACAAGCTGTTACTGCTTTTGGTAATGAACACTTCATAAATAAAAATTTAGACCCATGCAATGTTATGAGAAAGAGATACAACTGTACTAGCTGCAATACTGTAGCCCTCTCCGCCCTTTTCCTTCTGAAAACATCAGAATAAAAAGAGAAATTGGAGAGGGACACATTATTGCAGCTACATCTGTATGAGTACCAATACATGCATTTATTAACTTACAAGGTATATGTTTAATTAAGTGCTGTTGAATATTTCCTGCATGAACAAAAATAGTTAAGCATATAATCAAACAATTCATAGGAAGAAAAATAATGAATATGCAATTGATGATGATTATATTTAGTTAATCATCATCAAAGTGACTAACTAAATATAATCATCATCAAAGTGACTAACTAAATATAGTCATCATCAAATTGACTAACTAAATGTAGTCATCATCAAAGTGACTAACTAAATATAGTCATCATCAAAGTGACTAACTAAATATAATCATCATCAAATTGACTAACTAAATGTAGTCATCATCAAAGTGACTAACTAAATATAATCATCATCAAATTGACTAACTAAATGTAGTCATCATCAAAGTGACTAACTAAATATAGTCATCATCAAAGTGACTAACTAAATATAGTCATCATCAAAGTGACTAACTAAATATAATCATCATCAAATTGACTAACTAAATATAATCATCATCAAATTGACTAACTAAATGTAGTCATCATCAAAGTGACTAACTAAATATAATCATCATCAAATTGACTAACTAAATATAGTCATCATCAAATTGACTAACTAAATATAGTCATCATCAAATTGACTAACTAAATATAGTCATCACCAAAGTGACTAACTAAATATAATCATCATCAAATTGACTAACTAAATATAGTCATCATCAAAGTGACTAACTAAATATAATCACCATCAAATTGACTAACTAAATATAGTCATCATCAAATTGACTAACTAAATATAGTCATCATCAAAGTGACTATCTAAATATAGTCATCATCAAATTGACTAACTCAATATAATCATCATCAAATTGACTAACTCAATATAATCATCATCAAAGTGACTAACTAAATATAGTCATCATCAAAGTGACTAACTAAATATAATCATCATCAAATTGACTAACTAAATGTAGTCATCATCAAAGTGACTAACTAAATATAGTCATTGAACATCATCAACAAATGCAAAGAGTAGGCTCACTTTTTGAGTGTGAAATTTGATTTCAAAATTGACCACCTGGGTGTATATTTCTATTACAGTTAAAGATAGATAATTAAAATTAGATTGGTAATGATTTAAAAGTTGATCATAATCTATAGGTTTTAATTCTTCTTTGTGGAAATAATTAACAATACAATCACATATGTATTCAATATCCATGAACTCCTTATATGTTTTTTTTTTTTTTTTTATTTGTCATGGTTCAAGTGATCGATCCTTTCACTTCAGAATGATGAATGACAATGAAGAAAAATACCTCAACACTGACTGAATGCTGTATAAACAAATAGAGAGCAAGCAGAAAAAAATGTGAAAGTAGAGCATATCAGGAACTGTAGAAGTTCATACTTAATGCAATAATGCAAAAGTTTCTTCCATAAATCAAGGTTATTTGGCCAAGGTCACTACCACTGAACAAAAGAATCAAGAATGTAACTCCATACCACTTTGTAATGGAGGGATGGTAGAAGTACATACTTGGTGCAAAGATTGCTATGACCAGACAGTTTGCCTTAACCTTGGATGAAGGTCATTTAGTAAAGGTCAAGAGATGTATTTGTTTCAAATTTTGATTTTGTAATGGACAAACAGTAGAAGCTGATATTTGGTTCAAAGGATACTTATGACATTGCAGTCTGTTGTAACTTTGGATCATGGTCATTTGGACAATACCAAGGTTCTTGCATTCATTCCACCATCAAAATCTCAATACTTCTGATTAAAGACTGCACTAGACTTGGATGAATGTTAGGAAGTATGGGTGTCTAATGTTTTTTATGATGTTTCTGGTTTGCATATCCAGTAAATGTTAGTGATTTGGGTCACCCTGATTAAAAATCCTCAACTCCACCCCCAATTGTAACTGTTTTGTTTTGTGACAGGCTTGTACACTTTGTGTTGGATTTTACAGGTACATGTACGTATCAGTAACTGGAATAAAGGAATGGAAAGATGGATGGGAAACCTAAGTCCTCACATCCCTCTGGAATTCCAATCCCACATAGGATTCGAAGAAGTGCATCCCAACCCATATCCCCAAGATTGTCTGGAAGAGACCAGTATCAGAGTCAGTTACAGAACCAGCGAGATCAACGCTGGGAATCTGGCTCCGAAGAAGGGAGGGAGGCCAAGGCTCCATTGCTGAAACAGCTTCACTATACCCCAAAGAGGCTGCTGCAGTCTTCTGATAGCCTTGGCCTGCAAACAAAAGTTAAAAAAGGAGGTGCTTCTGAAAGCATTGTCCTGAGGCAATCTGTGTCATGTGGTAAACTGGTGACAAAACAACCTCAAGGATCTACAGAAATAGAGGGTGACAACCAGGTAAGTTGAAAAGCTAGATTTAAGGGGATCGATCCATTTCTTAAACTAACTGCATCATATTTTGATGTCTAAAATTTTGCTGACTAGATAGCATCAAGGAATCGGTCACTTTCTGTATGGTGATTTGTTGGTCTATGATTATAAGTCAGTACAACTATCTGTTAGGAGCAATGTGTCACAAGCTGTGAATGTAATTCAGTGTGACACCATTTTTTGAATAGTTTGGAAGAGTTATGTACATAGCTGTTCTGTGTTTGCCTCATAGAATTGTAAACAATTGAATCCATTATACATTGCTCCTATCAGATTGATGTACTGACTAAGCTACTGCAGAGATACTATTGTGTTGCAAGTGATGAGGAAGATGATTACCAGTGGCCACTGTAGGGAGCATGCTGTTTCATAAGTAAATGATATAATTGATCTTTGAGTACTAGATGTATCTTGGTGGATGATTTGAAAGAGCAAGTGTTTCATTGAGAACCAATGGAAATACTGTATAACATGAAAATTTATGCATCATGTTAACAGGTTGTAACTCTCTCTCTTTTCATTCACTGAGGACCATGCTATGGAAGCCTCATACTTACAGGCTTTGCTAGAGTGCACATTAATGTAGGCAATGCCTGCTGTCCAGTCCAATTATGTTTTCCTCATAATAAAATATTGTTTAAATTAAGAATTAATGTACATGTACCCTTGTGCGTGACAGTCAATTCAGTATTTTTTTTTTTACTCCCGTATCAGATTTGCTGAAGGGGACTATTTACCCTCGGTTGTTCATCTGTCTGTCATTTTGCTTGAGTTTTCCCCAAGGTTTTCTCTACATTGATGAAGATATTCAACTGAAATTTTATATGGCTTTGTTTTAGATAGTAACAGATCAAGTGTGAGTTTGAGTTTCATTATAGTTGACCACCGTAAAATGGCTGAAATAATGCCAAGTCGGTGTAAAACCCCAATCAATCAATCATTACAGTTAACTTACTTTTGACTGAATTATTCTACTGGTAGGGGACCTTGTATTTACAAGTAGGGGACTTTGTATTGCCTGCAATACACTCAGAACACTTGTTTTGTTGCTACAGATTATTCCAGAAAGCATTTTAGCAACTGTTATGTGAGAAGAATATATTTGCAGTGTTATACAAAGGCAGATGGTTCTAAGAATTAAGGTTTCAAATGATTGGAATAAAAAATATCAATAAAATCAGAGTCACCCAGTTTTCACACAGCAGGGCTGAGAGATGAAGCATTTAGCTGACTGGATACAGGTACATTCTGGAGACCATCCACATTGTTCTTATCTTGACAACCAGTGTTTCAGACAATTCCAAGGTTTTTTATAAATTAGAAGATTGTATCTTTGATCAATTTTGTATGGACTAGACATTCATAAAGCAAAGGAAGATTTAAAATCACTATCTCTGCTTCCAGCATTCTGTGGAACAAATCTGAGAAAATGGGAAGTACTGTATGATACCATAGATTTGTTATCTGTATAATAATGGCTTATCAACTATTTTTTGGGACATACTTCGTAAAATTTAAACCATTTATTTGTGGATGGAGCCAAATTCAGATAGATAAATTATTAACTTATCTCATGCAAGACAAAACTTTCCTCCTACAGTAATCACTTGCACTAAATAAGTTACCAAGAAATTCTTTTTTTATTGAAGAATAAAAATTTCTGTAATGTATGTAACACTTCGTTCTAAGTCAGTATTTTGATAATGGTGATTTTTTAAATAATATGTATAGGAACAATCACAAGGGAAGGAGGGAATGATAAAATGTTGCCCTGAGAAAATAAAAGTCTGATTGAATATGGATGAAAAACAAAGGCATCTAATAAAACGGTTAAAAAATATTGTATCGCTGACAAAATCTTTGTCCAGTCATTAATCTCATTCACTGCATGCAAACAAATCTCAGTGAAAATAGCTGAAATTTGCATAAATTTCAATAAGCTTAACAATGGTTCTATCCTCCTTGTTTTGTGGTTGTATCCCCAATCAGTTTCGAAAGTGTAAAGCAAATTAAAATCAGAAGACAATTCATGACATTACTGGAGAAAAAAAACTGATGATTTTTGTTGGAAAAACTCCTATTGATTTTCATGAATGAACTACAGGACAAAAAGCTTAGAAATTTGCTCATTATTGTCAGAGGTATAATTTTGATGACAAAGTCATTTACAGCGTGGAGAAGGAAGTCTAGGAAGAGACACTTCACCTGCTATAGTTTCCTGCTGTGAAGTTTGGCCCTCCTGATAGTTCTGTGCATGCCACACAGCAAAATTTGTTAATTATTGTCTTTGTTTCTTCCATTTTTTTCCTCCGAGGAAACATAATCCTAGAGTCAAATATGTGATATTCCTGGGTGTATGGATTTTCTTAACTAGGAATTTCAATAGGAGATATCTGAAATAGTAGTGGTATGATGGAGTATACTAGAAGAAAATTTCGTAATTCAGAGTTTGGTAAGTTTTACTTTTTTCTCGAATAAAATATAAGAGAACTTCTGTTGACAACAGTTTTGGAGTACCTCAAGGTTTTGATAAAAAATATCGTAAGCACAAGAGCTATGATACATGGATAGAGATGGGAGGATTTAAATTTCATTAATAAACAGCAAAATTATTTTGGTATGTTGCATGAAAGACTCTGCCACAATATCTGATACTGTCCACTGTAAGTGCATTGTTTGAGTTTAGATGCTGTCTTTATTTTCATTGTTCTCAGCATCTGGCCCATTGCTTAAGTAGGAAATTTTACAAATATGATTATACAGATCAGCAGGCCTTTATGAAGCAGAATAATTGCTACTCTTCAACCCATTGCATTGGCTTCACCTGCAGATGTTTGGAATTTCATGAGAATACCAAATAGACTTAACTTGTCCATTAATAGGTTACTTGCAATGTATGTAGATTCATTGCCATTTTCAGAAGGATGATATATTCAAGAAAATTTACAGGTGGCAGACTGAGTAGGAATGAAATGGAAATTATGTCCTAGTTGTGAAAATGTGAAAAAGGTTCTTGCACTTTTATCTTAATCCCACACAATTCTTTCTTTACGCTTGCTAGTTTGGATGTTTGGTTCATTGCATGGGCTTAAAAGGAGCTATCATTTTTATAGGCTAATCACATGCAGTTGATTTTAACTGTCCTTCCAAGTTAATGAAGCTAAGAAATCCAAGGGGTCATTAAAACTGACTCTGTGGGGAACTGAAGGCCATTCAGGGTGCAGTGGCTTTCAAAGGCTGTTGTTGCAATTACTTGGGTGGCCTAGTCTGCACAGCCAAAGGGTACACAGAAAGTATGTTGGTGTCGTTTGGAAGTGCCAAGATTGCATAATACAATTAAGCTGTGCTTTTTTGTAGGTTATCTAACTGAGCATGTCACCATTTACTTGTCAGTTAGCTTAGAAGACCGAACATCATGCAATAAGGATGTTACACAACACCATCTTAAATGGTTTTAATCTGTGGTATGAAATCACTAGAATTTGTCTAATTTTAAGCAGGCAGGATTTTAGGAAAACATGAGCCATGGTTTGGGGTATATTGATTTGATGATGACACATTCAGGCTCTGAATCCCCCCAAATTATCCTGTCTCCATACCTCTTGACAGAAGAGATCAGTCTGGTCTCAGTATAATGGCATCTCTTAAGGTTAATGGCTAGGCCAATAGAGAAAACAGTTTTGTTAATGAACATTTCAGAAAACTCTCATAAATTTTCATTTCCTAGAATATAATGAAGGAAAAATCTGGCATTTGTTTTATGGCAAATAAAATGAATATTTTCAAGTATCTTTAAAATGCATTCAGTTATTTAACCTATTCCTAACAGGGTATAGTTTGAAAATTGGAAAAGAAAAATTTCAGCAAAATTGAGATTAATGGCTGAATCAGCACACATGATTGCTAAACAAAGGTCAATTTCTCATCTTTGTATGCAGTCCTGTCATATGGAGGTGACATGCAAGTTTTCATGTCTTTTAATTTGCAATTAGGTCCAATTACAAATTTGCTGAGTACAAAAAGTATTATGTAATAGATCAATGAAATTTTGCATGCATAAAAGACTGCAGTGTGCGGGAATTCTATATACACAGTATAGTTAGTTGGTGAAAAATTCGTAAAAGTGCACCTATTACTATGGCGAATAACATATTGAGAGCTTTCTTTGGAAAAACATAAGAATGTTTATATTATCTGCTGTTTGTTTGTTGAAAAGACCATCCAAACAACACATTATTATATTGTTAATGCAATTGTATATCCTGAAGATTTGCTAGATAACATATGCCCTTAATTCTTCTAGTGCTATTAAAATGAATGATTCACTCTATAAAACTGTCCAAAAATATATTTGTACTAGATTTTGATCACATTTATCTTTATAATGAATATAATGAACATGCAGATTTTATTAATTTTTTGTGGATTTTATTGTGCAAGATTTTAAACTGTTGAAAGATACATGTTAATCAGCGTAAAGCAAGGTATTTGCATTTCAATTCAATGCATTTCTTGGGAGGTGATAATATACCTAGATCTTTTTTAGAGCAAGGTTAGATGCATATGTTACATGTGATAATTAAACTAAGATTCAAGATCGATTTGTGTAGCTATTGTGTTTCCTTATTCATGGTCTTGCAGCCTCCCATGATTTCTTTTAATGTTCCTCGGAGCATATGGAGAAATCTCTCCTGCAAAGCCCATTAGAGTAAGAATTAATTAAAGTAAAAAAAATGATATAGTTGAACATTGTAATGAAAGATTTCTGATCTCTAGTATACTGACACACACACACACACACACACACACACACACACACACACACACACACACATTCCCCCAGCATGATGCAGAATTTATGCAAAAGTTATCTCCCTTAGAATGTAATATTGGACCATTGCACTCTGTGACTTCTAATAGTGGACATTTTTTTTGTTATTGATAAAAGTATGTTTGATATATATGTCACTGTTTGATCCTACTAACAGACAGTACGTCAGGAAGACAGGAAGGCTGCACTAGATGACATTCTGTTTACATGACATTACAGGTGTTTTGATATGTTTTGTTTTTATTTATCAAGGTACAGTTTTAAGACAGACGGTTAATTTTGACACACATAGCGTTGTCATTTAACTCTTTTTCTGTGGGTATAAAATCCAATCTGATTCTGAAGTCACGATATTGTGTATATATGAGAGTGTATTATTGTTCATTGTCACGGTTTTATGTAACCTAATTGGATCAGGCCCCATTTATTAATAATGTATATCATGTGAACTGTATATTCCCATTAGTGTCAGTAAAGTAATCTTGTGGACCACAATGATAATTTATTCAGTCTTCTTGTGCTTCTTTGATTTTACTATTTTAAGTGAGTGATCATGGTGATTGAGTTCTTAATTATTTAAAATTTATTGAATTTCATGAAAATTAATAAAGTAATAAACTCAAAACTATATAATTCCATGAACAATTTTATGTAGATCTGCCTTTGAGGTATCAATTTTAAAGGAAACTATATTTTAAGCATGCCTCTTTGGAGTAATTTTGTCACTTCTTTGATTGCATTATTGGATCAGCCTTGTCTATTTAACTGGGACTAGTGGGTGGACTACAATTAGGGAAGTGAAAAGTACATCTGAATGGACTTCAGAGTCATTATATCAACTAAAGGTTTTACATATTACTCACTTGTTTCTCAATTGCTTTAACCCCCCTCCTGTCAAGTGTGTGCCAATGCATCACATCACTGATGCCTGCTGCTTTTATTTATTCTTGTCAATTATTTCGGTGATGTTTGATATGTACCATATGATTCGAACAAATAAGGTAGCAAATACTAAATGCAAATTTAAAGTTTCCTTGTTTTGTAAATTTCAAAATATTTGTGTGCACCGTTTTGATCATCTTTTCCCAGTACATTACCTGAAAAGAAAGCATTTCAGTTATTTCCTCAATCAAAAGGTAAGGATGGAGTATTTAATTGAATAAAATTTTAAGTAAATATTTGCAAAGGATTGATTTAAATGCAGATTAACTAGAGCATATAATTGTTAGGTCTCCCTGTATTCCGTTTTTGTGAAATACTGGATAAAGATCAGCCTTTATTAAAGGCTAAAACTATCAGCTATCATATTCTGTCACCAAGTTTGAAGTGGAGTACTTCCTAGAGTTCTCCAGTATAAGAACTAAGTACGTCCTGTTATTCATTATTTGTGAAACAGATCTGACAAAAATAGGTGGATGGTTCTTCAATTACATATGTTATAGTTTTCTGTGTACCGAAAATACATATGGGTGCAGTGAATATAAATATTTATCAGTACCTAGTTCCTATGTGTCTTATTCTGTGTACTTTTGAAATAAAAGTTACATTAATCAGCACATTCAGTTCGTAGCTTCCAGTTCTGTGGGCATATAACCATTACATGTACTGTGTTGAAGGGTGAACTGCATTTGATAGCAGATGATGAAACGAGACTCAAATGTCATAAAACTGAAACTCATGGAATAAAGTGTATGTTTTACAACTTATCACATATACATGATAGCACTGCAGGGCATCGTTGGAACCCACTGGTTTTCTCTCTGTTATACTGCTGTGTAATGGGAGAAAAAACCTGTGGGTTCCAAAGATTACTGTAAGGAAAATGACACTTTATAGAGTACAAAACAATAAACTGTACATTCATTGTTTACAAATCTTCATCAAATGAATATGAAACTTGATATATAGGGAGTATGTTCATTCCAGTGACCTAGGAGCTTTTTTTGCTAATTAATAGATGCTGTTATTCAGAGCTAATTGGGATAATGCTAATTGCTATAGCATTGTTATTTTGGTTTCAGAGTTGGCACAGACTGTGTCCAAGTGTCTGAGGGCATTTTTATATGACATAATTTAAAACTGTAAACATAAAACTTTCTGACAAGTGAAAAATATATTGTTTTATTTCAAGACATATATTAAAATGATTCTAAAAAGTATTTTGAGTGACAATTTAAAAGGTTCACTTTTAGGAAAGAAGTCTAGAAGTATATTGTATTAATTTACAGTAAAACAAATAAGTAGCAAAACCTGCTTTTAATGAATTATCTGATTTATGAAGATTGTAAATTTGATGATCCCAGGGGGAGGGGTTTTGGTATTTGAGTGGGGCCAAAATGGTCAGCTTTTAACTTCTAGATAACTATACAATCTGGCCATGGTTATTCCATCTTCCACAGCTATTGTAGAAAGGTGTGCAGCATTGTAACGAAGAACTGGAAAAAAAAAATACTGATTTTTTAGTGTGTGTTTGACGCTAAAATAAAGACCCATCATTTGAAAATTTGTAGAAAATAACTGACAACTTAAAAGTTTCAAGAAAGAGGAAGTTACAAATATAAAACTGTGAAAGTGTTGTTTTCCTAGCAAATTAATTGAAGAAATAGTGTTAAAATTGTTTATATATTGTCTTTTACACATCCATTAAGGTTAATCACAATGTTGTTAATTTTTTCCCAATTTATGAAAATGTTGATGATTTTTTTTTTCCAATTGCAAACACCCATGCTCCTTATGAAAAATGTAGAAAAATCACTGTCAACACGTCAGTACAACCACCGACACGCCATGTATGCAGCTTGACCAGGTACTATGTAACTGCCACAGTTGACAATGTAATATTATTTACGTCTACTCTTCTTGGATCTTATTAGCAAAGTGACTATGGCCATGGTGGTATGCATGTCAAGTGGTCTATAGGTGAGTTCTTTTTCAATTTATAGATCTCCTTCAGGTGGTACAGGCTATTAATGACTTACTGTTAAGATAGAGGATTTATTGAGTAAAGCAATAAAAGGAAACAGCCTAGAATTTTTTCAGGAATGGAATCATTTACAAGTTTTGTATGAGAGCACCTTGACTGCATAATCAGTGTAAACTGTATTGTTACTTTAGAGATAAGGTAGGAGATCCACTGATCTAAATACTACATATTGTTAATAATTACCCTGATCAGTGACAATTACTTGTTTATCAGGGTAGATGATCTTTTCTGATTAACTCAAGGATAGACTTCATCATTGTATCTATCCTACCATCAGATATTATCACCAGCAAGTCAAAACTTTAAATAATGTACTCAGTGGAACAGGGTGCTAGTCAATGAGTTTAAAATCATGCATGTTATTCACCTTTTAAGACTTTCAGTAAAAACAAAAAAAAAAAACATTAAAAAAAACAATTTATTAAATTATATATAATTTATGTATATAAATATATGTATACAAAGTAGAATGAATAAAATATTAATTTGTATCTCTAAGAATACACCATTCACCTTTTAAGACCTTCGTCAGGTCATGGCAACTTGGATTAAATTATATATAAATATATGCATACATATTAGAATGAATAAAATATTAAGTTGTGTATCTAGGATATACCACCACTTATTTACTAAGTTGTCCACTGGGTGATTAAATGAGAAAGGTGGACATATAAGTTAGATGCCAAGGTAACATCTTTAAAAGGTTGTAAATATTTATAAATGTAAAAAAGGCATTGTTTCTGTATAGCTTTGACGAAAGATTTATTACACTTGAGTTTTGTGGGTCCATAGATCTAAGACTCTATTCCCATGACTGCCCTATATTCTTATGTCCTTGTCTATTGTTTGAACATGCATCATCTTAAATATTTATCACAGGTCTCACACCAATAATTAAAAAAAATCTTCGGCAGTTTTATTGTTATGAAAAACTTCCTTTGACAGTGATTAATAGACAGATCTCTGTAAAAAGATTACAGAAACCGTCTTTTAATTTAATGACATGCATTTGATGGAAATCTGCCTTAGATAAATATTTCTTCAAACATTGACACCTTATAAATATTTTTTTAACTGAAAGTATCCTGTTCTGTTGTGAGAAAACATGGAAACAAATTGTTGGAACATTGAATCGGTTTCAGTTGATGGTGTATGGGTTATTTTTGTTTCTGCCTGTTCATTTGAAAACATTCTTGCAATTGTTGCACAACCAAACATTGTTTTCACTAGAAAAGCAAATTTTCATTTAAAGATATTTTCTCATGTACCTTTAATCATCCATACACATAGTAAACGAGAGCAAGATGAAGAAAACATTGCTATTCTCAGTGTTTATTACAGCTATATGGTTAAATATTTTTTTCAAGGAACTCTTTAACTGCTGCCTTCTTTTTTTCTAATTTGTAGCCTGATCCAGTTGAATATATTTTTACAGCAAACAGGCTTGTTCACAGGCTTGTTCACATTGTCAGTGAAATGATTTTCATTCCCTGTAGTTTTGAAACATACTGTAGATTCCTAATATTTTGTGTGAGTACTTGATATTGTGAAATGACTCGTTCATTTCAAATCATGAGAACATATTTAATTCATGAGTGCTCTGTTGATCAAGAGTTTTTACTTGTATTTTAGCAACATTAATATAAAAGCGAGTTATTTTATTTTGCGATTGATACTTCTCATGAATTACGTGATAGTAAATTTCTCACACATAACTAGGAATTTCCAGTACTATGAACTTAACTGGATATAATGAATTACAATTATAAGGAATAAAAATTGTTTGTCCTCAGCATTCTGTTGTAAGCATGTTTTGCTGTATACATTAGCTGTCTCTAACTCGACATGGGGGACAGCTGTTGTAAGGTTAGAGAGTGGCCTGCAGGGGCTGTTAACAAAGAACTTGACATACTTCATCTGACTCAGTCTCTTTTTATTCAAGACATTGGAGGACTGAGACTGTATTCATTAAAATGTCGTAGTTAGGGCTATATGGAATGTGGATATCAGCATTGGTAGCTCAGTGGTTAGAGCACCTGACTGGTAATGCAGGAGTCCCAGGTTCGATTCCTGGTCCAGCCATTAATCTCCTTTCCTATATTACATTTGGTGCCATTGACCACCCTGCAGGTTTGTCTGCCAGGGGCAGATAGAACCTGGTTTGTATGCCTTTGAGGATAAAGACAATTTAAGAAGGGAGGAAAATGTAGTAGTTAGGTTATAATTGGACCTCGGTAGCTCAGTGGTTAGAGCACCTGACTAGTAATGCAGAGGTCCTGGGTTTGATTCCTGGTCCAGCTCAAAATTTTCTCCTCTACTTTATTACAAAAGTGATATTTTTTTGACTGTTGTATGTATCATACCAAAGGAAAAAAAAAGAAAAGGGATATAGCATATTTAATAGGGGATCAAAGTTTTACATGTGAAAATATAGGAAAAAATCTTTAAAACTCTTCTTCTCTAGAACAACTAGGCCAAAAAAGTTCAAATTTAGATTGAAGCTTCCTGACATTGTGCATATTCAAGTTTGTCAAAATCATGGCCCCTGGTGGTAGGTTGGGGCTACCATAGGGGATCTTTTATCCATTCTACATTGGATGGTTTGAATCTGTATTTGTTGGACCCGCTGGGAAAAAGAATTGCATAGTATGAAATCCCCTTCCCGGGAAGGGGTGGGGGTAGATTGAGGATCTGTTCATGTATATGTAGCTGCTGCTTGCCCCAAATGTTGCACTGTCAGCATATCAAAATTTTAAGGCAAATTACATTGCGTCTAACTAGCTGACTACTTACAGCTTGAATTACAATTTAAGCACATATTTAATTGTGGTCCCTATTAGATTCACATTGTGCTAATTAATCTGATCTTAACATATTTTAAGTGCCACTTGAAAGATGTAGGGGACTTAAAATATAATAATTGTTGCGATGTAATTATCTCCAGTATTTTAGTATGTATTTAGTTTGTTGGTTTGGGAATTATGCAGTCAGGATTTAAGGTAAAAGTTCAAGGTCACATTGAAATTATTGTAGCTACAATAATTTACTAGCCCATTTTGATTTATATAATTTAGACAGTACTGGGGAAGATTAATGTCAGAATGTTAAGAATGGGGGTAGGCTCCAAGCTTTATTACAGGTAAGACTATTGACCATCATAATAACTTTACTAAAGGGCCTAAGGTGAGTAGCTTGTCATTTTATGGTTTACCTCAGGTGAGTGTTGTAGCCCATAGGCCTCTTTACCCAATTTCAGGGCATGCTTCATGGCCACAGTCTCCAACTCATGTGATACAGACTTGGCAATAAATTGGCCAGCAACATCTTGAAGAATCAAATGTCGAGATGTTCCTTGGGAATGGAGGGAGGTGTGCACAAGATCCTGTTTAATGCAATTGAAATGCATGAAAAATTGCTAATAGGATGTCCCCTATAGTTCCCCATAGTAAATCACTTCTCAACAAGGGAGTGTGGCCAACCAGTTATTATAGAAAACGACTGACAACTTAATTATTGTAGTTTGTGCATCATTACTGTGTGATGTCTAGGATCTGAAATGCATTATGAGGAAGAAGTAAGAGAAAATTTCTTTTTGAAAAGATTTTTTTTATGTTATTGGACAAGTCAGATTCTTTGATGGACATTACTTGGATATATTTATGTTTTTGTCAGTGATCATTAAATTAAAGTTTACATGAACACACAAAAATATGATTGACAGATGGGTGTGTTATGTTAGCAGTTTTGAGAGTAATATTCTTATGTTCTTGGTGCCAAAATCATTTGGAAAATCTGATACAAATATAGCTGTTAATAAATTGAATTAATTAGGCATGACTATGAAGAAGAATGGCTGTGGAAATGACCATAAATGAAGTGTTAAAAATGTTATGATGGATGAGGATTGGACATGAATGGGTGGTGATTTGGAATAGATGTGTCTAATCTGGTGGTAGTAAATGAGGGGGGTATCATGCTGAGAACAAACCAATAATGGCGGCCTTTCAAAGATGCCCATCTCAAGTCCAGTCTGGGGGATTAAATGGCCATGATCACATTTAAAACCATGTGAAGATGCTCTTGTTCAGCTTGTTTTCTCAAATATTTTGACATTGGTGTTGCAGAGTGACCCCAGTGAAGTAGTTTTGACATGAATTGCATGGATTAGTATGGCAATATTAGGTTTGTTGACAAGTTTTCAAGCTGCCTCATTTTAATCTTTAAGAATTTTGTGTAAAAATAATTGGCTAATGGTTTATAACCTGCACATTGTAACTGTAGCTAAAATGTTTTGTAAAAGTGAAGAAAATGTTAATAAATGAAATATATCTACAAAGAAGTGACGAAATATTTGTAAATGAAATATATATCTACAAAGTGCACTAAGGCAATATTTTGTAATTGTCGTAAATTTTATTGCACTCTGTGTTTTTTCCATTGTAGTGTGTTAACATTTGAACATTTTCCAACTTTTGTTACCAAAATTGGCTTGAATGATATGCATGTAGCATTATTGGGGTAAGAGAAACAAACCTTGTGCATTTTATGGCTGCTCCTGCTGCCCCCTGAGGCATCAAAAGCTCAAAAAGTGATACAATCTTAAAAAGCATTCATACTTGCTTCAGGACATCTAGGGGACATTGTATGCATGGCTATGATGTGCAAGGAGGCCTAGATCAAAATAATTTATTGCATGTTAGTCTTATGTTGCAACGTTGTCTATGACCAAGGAGCCGGGGATTTTCCCTGCTAATTGATTCACTAGATGCAAATGTCAGAGTACTTAAACTCTCAGTTAGGTGCATGAAGGATGTAACAGACCAAAATCCCTATTTTCATAGCTCACCTGAGCTTTACTAAGGCTCAAACATTCATCACTTCATTCTGTAGCAAGGTCTTTGGATGATGTCAAGGTTAGGTGTACCAGGAGGAAAAGTATTAAGTCTCGGGGCTAGAAATAATTATTTTCATTCACTGATCACTTGGGCTATCAACTTTTCAAAATTTTTACTGGTCAATTCAGAACGTTCTGGCCCTTTGGACCAATGGATATGAAAATGACTGGCTCAAATTCCATGATTGAATGAACTTCTTGTGACTGAAACTAGCATTGCATAAAATATGATGTTAACATATTACTCTTATCCATGCCTTAATGTAAACGTAGACAGTAGCCGGTGTCATCTTCCTTTTATCATTTGTGGAAATTTAATGTAGTGTCCTGGAATTATGCAGTTAGACTTAAAAAAAATGTAGTTGATGATGTTCTTTGGAAATACTCAGCTTAACTGTGTTACTTCATAAAACAATGAAAATAACTTTGTATTAAGTAAAAATCTTAATGCACACATGCCTGATTTACTAGCCCAATTTGAGGGATTTTGATAAGTATTCAAATTAACTAGTTCCAAGAGCATGTGCTCTTTATAAGGCACTAGCTAGCCCAAATCCACAATTTACTGGTCCCAGACCATATGGCTATCAATTATTTCAAGCCCTGTGTCTTTTCAAAGAGAGATAGAGATTAGTTGCTTTTATTGTAAGCATATTTTTTTGACATTGGTACATATATTTTCTTGGATTTCCATGGTCTTAAAATATCTGCAAGTTTATAATATCAATGGGTCTAATGTTCATTAGATCAACTATATATAAATCTAAAAATATATTAAAGACTTTCACATGGCATTAAAGAAATGAGTAATAAATTTAAATGTGTAATACCCATATCCATTTTAATATTGTACATGGTCTCCACAAAGTTCCATTTCCATTGCTTTTGCTTTGATACCTTTACAAATTGTAATCAAAGCCATTTCCTCATGAAAATGCACTTCATGAAATGTGCTGACATATGACGAGTTGCAGTTCATACCCTCATGTATTTTCAAGAATCTTAATTATACAATTAATGACATTTTTGAGGTCAATATGATACTTTAGTTACCTATTCACTGAGCCAAGAGAGCAAGGTGAATATTGTACTCCAAGGATAGCTAAAGTATCATATTGATAAAGAAAATGTCAATAATTGATTTAATATATGATTGAATAATTTAAAACATTGAAACTCTTTGCTAGAATCTATGAAATGATACCTGGTTAGTCATACATTGTGTACAGGTAGACTTCAATACCTGGTCAAAAATGATAAAAAAGCAAGTTGTTTATTGTATGACTAGATCATTGAAACTATAGCTACTAAAACAAATAATGCCTAATTGGTCATCTTTAGTGTGGGTTTGATGTTACTATGAGTCAACAATTGTTATTCCAGTTAATTTGATGATGAAAGTTGCCCCTTTTCACAATAATAGTGTAGAATAGTCAAATGTTAGTAAAGATGTCAGTTTTTTTTAAGTGACCTAAAAATGATAATCAGTTGTATCAATTTTCAAATTCCCATCGTATTTTTGGCCTAATGTTGGAAAAATCAAATGTTGTATTCACCTTGAAGGCATGTGCAAGTGAATATAAAGTTCTATTTTTCTATGGTGTTGGATCCCAGCCAGTCACAAAGCACAGAATTGTTTGATCATGTAATAATTATATATTATCTTTCTTGTGCATGTATATACAAAAAGTAACTTGTATTTGAAATAATTCTTGTTTACTTCACGATTTATGAAGTGTGAACTGCTGCAAAATGTATATATCATGCATATATCATTACCGAAAAGGATGTCCATATTACAGTGACAGTAATTTACTATTAATAGCATCCCATGCACGCCTACTTAAAAGAGAAAGATGTTTGAAAATGGTCCCAAGCTGATAAAGATAGGAACAGTTGAGATGTATTTCGTCATACCTACCTTTACTGATTGCTTGCATTTGCGTATGTTTGAAAAATAAAATGAATTGCTCATTGAAATTAGTAATACTGAAAGTTAATGACACCCTCAAAGGTAATTGTGCATGGCCACGGATGTAATTGAAGTAAAATAATATGCATGCCAAAAATAAAAAAGGCAGTGGTTCCTCGGGAAACTCTGGGGCATTACTGTTTTTACTGTGCAAATTTTAGCTCAACATGGAAGCAACAAATGCCCTTTTTTAATCATCATTGTTTGTTATCAGCTTGTTGCCAGAAAATATTTCACTAATAAAGTGTATGCATTCTTCAGAGCATCGTCAGTTACCCAGGGGTGCTTCTCATCAATTCTCTCCATCACCATGATATGATTGGTTACTCTGGGTCATGCATATTTCACAGAGAGCATCAAAGGACCATGGGTTTGAGGGAGTGTATGCGTGGACTCAAAACTTTGGTTTGTGATGATGTCATTGTAGGGAGAAAAGATTAGGGCTGGGGCAAAACTACTTGAAATTGACCAATTTTGCAATAGAAAAACTAAATACATAGCCGTGTAAAGAATTTCATAATCCTTGAGGTAGAGATTCTGACACCAAGGTGGAGCTAAACTTGGCATATAGTATTCCTATGTAAAACATTTAAACAACATGTGTAATGCTATTGATACAAAATTGAAATTAAATGGATATTTAGAAGGAGCAGGCAGCTGTGCTTTACCAAAATTGTAAATTTGATGATCCCAGAGGTATGGGTTTAGTACCAGGGGGCCAAAGTGATCATGTAGTTGGAAAATAGCTCTTAAGCTAATGTTTCTATTTGTTAAACCTGACTTTGAATAAATATTATTATCCCCTCACAATTCATTGCGAGAGGGGATATAGTAATTTGACCCTCTCTGTGTGTGTGTGCATCACTGAACTAGTAGACACTCTACTGGTTTTATTTCTTGCTTGATTGATCAAGAGAGGAAGAACTGTATTGATTTTGTGGTCAAAAAGGTCAAAGGTCAAGATCACTGTGGGACTTTATAGAAAAGCTTGAAGACACTACAGTGTTTGAGCGATTAATTTGATACTTCACATGTGACATTGTTATCCAGAGATGAGGCTCCCTACTTATTTTGGATTAAAAGGTCAAGGTTACTAGAAGACTTTATTAAAAAAAACTTGTAGACACTCATTGCAAAGGGATATGCCCTGTCTTGCAGGGCTTTTGTATATATCATATTAAATAAATTCTTTCACCTGTATGTGCACTTTTGGGGGCATTTGAGTTTTAAGAACACAACTTGTTTTATACTGGTGCCGAATATTAGAATTTAATTTAGATACACAACCGGTAACTCACTGGTTAGAGCGTTCCCTTCGTAACCGGGAGGTCGTGAGTTCGAGCCCCGCTCGTGCATGGCCGCGTCAAACCTAAGACGAAAAATAGGTAGTGATTACTCCTTCGCCAAACGCTCAGCATTTAGAAGTGAGAATCACGGGTCTTTCGGATATGACCTTAAAAATGGAGGTCCCGTGTCACGGTAGGCGTTGGCACATTAAAGAACCCTCACTGCTATGGCCCTGAGCGCTAAGCATAGGTCTAAATCTGTGGAACTTCACCTACAGCTGGTGACGTCTCAATATGAGTGAAAAATTCTCGACGGGACGTAAAACAAACAAACAAACAAACAAAAACTTAGATACACAGAACTAAAAAATTATTATAGATTTTGCAGCCCTTGGAACTAGTGATATTTTTAACCAATTAACAGGTAATTGGTAAGGCCTGTGGGGCTCTTTTTTGGGTATTCTGTGTTTGTAAGCTTTAGACTGAGTTAAGGACCAAGTTTTACCATTGACTTGCTTGCTGCTGCAGAGGTATGGTTTGTGAAAAAGTCGTTATTTCACTAAAGGTAATTTAAAGCTTTTGATATCAACATTTCACTATAAGTAAAGCTTTTAATATCAATTCATTTAACATGGTAACACAGGTGCAATGTAATTTAATAGGTATTTCAAACAAGGCCTTAATAATTTCTAGCAAAAGTTTTTGATTTACACATGATCCACAGTAGTATCACCAACAGTGCATCAAAGGTAAGCAACATGGCTGCATCTATCTGGCATCTATCTGGCAGTGTTAAGAATGATGCAGCTTTTGTCATCACAGTTTGTGCAGTTTACAGTCACTTGAATGTTTGTTATATAGGTTTATCTCTGCTGAAAAGTTCTGAAGACTGGCTGAAGGGAGATAATTATTAAAAAAAAATTTTTTTGGACAATGATGGCTTTTGTTTGATGGATCTCGCTGTAAACTACAAAACGAATTTTCAGAAAGGCACATAGTTTATACGTGGAATTTTTAGTGAGATACAAATTTACAGATTTTGTCCATAAAAGTGTTTAGGGAGAGCTGTTTTTAGCAACTTTATAATTCCAGGAAAGATAACTATTACCTCCAATATGGAATATAATTTTAATGATATTTAATTATAGTGATCTCATCACTCAATAGTAATGCTAAATTTAAGTCTCTGTGTGTGTGTGTGTGATATCTATCTATCTATCTATCTGTTGATCTGTCTATCTATCTGTCTATCTCTCCATTATCCCTCCATCTGTGATGGAAACAAAAAATCTGAATTATTTTGATTTCTGAAAGAAAGCAAAGCATTGCAATTTGTTGAAATCTCTCTCTCTCTCTCTCTCTCTATATATATATATATATATATATATATATATATCTCAAAAATTGTATTTAAAGCAAATAACATTGGACAATCATACATATGATTAGTACCCTTAAAACTTAACAAATTCTGCAAACACTACTGAATTTAAAGACAAAAGGAGCTGACGTTGATAGTGCATCAACTTTTTTACATTGCCTAAAATTAATTTACTTGTGACCAAATTAGGACAAAGTTAGGACTACGTTTGTGTTTAACTTGTCGATCATTAATTCACTATTAGATAGCCCCTAGTGTGTGAAGACTAACTATTTTGATCTTGATAATTTAATGCTCGTGATAAGTAATTTGATGATTTATTCAATGCATGTACTCGAAGTAATCACAAACTATGTTGAGGAGGTAATTACATAATTTCATATAGAATTTGTGATGACAATGGAAAGTTGATGGAAAAGACCCTGTGGAATGAAATAAATCTGCAGAATTACAGCCCCTGTTCGTCTGTATTATTTCAGTGCTGCCTACGACCTGAGATCGTGCATATGGATAAGGTCATAGGAGAAAAGCGTGACATTTTTTGCCATCTTGAGGATTCCTTAGGTCGTAGAGAACATTAACTGCCTTATTAGTACAGAGTGACAGCTGGTGAGGCAAATTGATGTAGATTCAAATGAATTTGTTTATGAGGATTTCTTAAGTCCTCATCTTTAAATTGACACTGTTAAGCTTTAAAATCAGTGCAGTCTTTGTAAACAGAGAAGGTTTTTAAATGACTTATGACTTGAAGGTTTGCTCTGATTCTAGTTACTTCTAAACAGAAATAGGAAGGTTATAGGTGATGAATTGGTGATGGTCAATCATTTTTCTCAACATTTTAGTCACAGAAATTGGAAGTCTTGTTAAATAAGGAAGAATTGTGGGCAAATATGCAGCATTTCAAATCAGTTTTTAAGGACAATATGTGACATTTGTAATATTTTTTTCTAAAATTATTTTTTCATTTCCTTGATATGAAGAATTCTTGTATGATTTCTGTAATAGGTTTCAATTTTATACTGTAGTAAAATTACCATACTTTGTATGTCAACCTTGGTTAAGTTCAGTGGTTAGATCACCAAACTAGTAATTCAAGGGTCCCAGGTTCAATACTGGATTGCTCTGAAGATTTTTCTCTAATTCTTTGCTGCATTCATACAACTCACTGTTAAACACACGAGCTGACTTTACATTTTTACTTTCAACAAGCAGAAACTATCAAAATATGCGAATTCTAAAACAGAACATGACAGAACATGGTGATATACCCCAAGATTTTTTGTAGAAACAAGATAGAATGCAAGTGAATTAAATGTGAAATGTCACTAAATGTGAAATTAAATAGTATTCAGAAACATTACTTATGCCCTTAATACAATACATAATTTTCCGATACACAGACTGGAAATGTAAACTTTTGAAACTTATTAGAGAGAGAAATGTCCTGTTAAGAATTGATGATTTCAGTTCTGATAAGCACTGATATAGCATAAAAAAACCAGTGGCAAGGTGGTTGAGGCCTAATTGAGTCCTATCTCAATAGCAGAAGGTATTAAGATAGGAAGCAGTGATGCCTCACAGAACCGTGATCCAAGATTTGCACGATTGACAGATTCTCATAAAAACAATTATCAAAAATGTTGCTAGACTATCATAGCTGTACTATAAATAAGTTATTTAATTGCATGTATTTTGACTACTATGTCACATTTAATCTGAAAGTTGCCTCATTATGTTTTCTGTATAATATAAATCCGAGATCTCCCACTCAAGGGAAGCAACTCATCTCGAGCATCATTTCTTCTGAGAGATCCTGGAATCCTCTGACCGAATATAATGTTGTTTTTGTGAACATATGTCTGACTGATTTACTGTATTAATGACCCATCATCATGTTCACTGCCTGGTAGAAGGTGATAAATCGGACATAACGTCCAGGTGCACACACTGTAAGAGTGACTGCACTCCTTGATTTAAGACACCTCCAACCTCTCTCTCTTCATAAGCAGAAGATATAATGAACTTGTCACCTCTCTGATGAAGATTTCTCTGCTGCAGTGAATCTTTATATACATTTGAGATTTCAAATATGACAGGATGTTGTGTGAGGTAAAATTTTATATGCTACTCCAATTTTTATTTTCTCTTTTAGTTTTTTTTTCTAGTATGCAATTTGGATACTAGTTGTTAATCTTGAAGCTTTCCACATTTATTTTGATCTGCATTTAGTATATTTTTTGTCCTTTACCCACTTGACGTGGTCTGTTGTTGAATAAGAACTACAAGAAACCATGTGGCGACATGAGCAATCTGTAAATTTTCAGGGGATTGTTGATTCAGATGAGAAGTGTTTCTCCCACTGTTTATATACTGCTCTTGTAGGTAGTGGTGTTAATGTTTTCTTTCAATTGTTTCTTACCATGTTGGAGGGGTTCACTGACATCCCTCCCCACAGCTGTTTCATGAGGAACTTCAGACCTCAGCTGATACTTCTGTCTCTGTCTTATGTCAGAGGCTAAAAGCAACACAGCAGTGAAAATTGGGTCAATACTTATAATAACGGGTTGTAAAAATATGTTAAGAATATATGGTAAATTCTTTTGACAATCATCATTTACTCAACACAGTTTATAGTTACGTGACTATATGTGCAATCTTCGAATTTTGAGTGAAATTTTTACAAGAATTGGGGCAAAGGAGACAGTATCTGTCAAAGATTATCAGACTTTTTTATCAAAATTATTGTTTTTATTTACTTGGATATGTATAAACTTTTCTTATCTGATTGCAAAGACACTTTTTGGTAACTTGACACAAAGGAAAGTAAAGAATTTGGAAAGGATTAACGATCCAGTAATTTCTAGTGTTAGGGATTTTATGACTGTCTGCTAGTTTATTTTCACATTGTCTGGCCAAACTCTGAATGATCTCCAAGTATAATGGTCTTTGTCTGATCTTGGCAATTCCATCATGGATCTTTCTCATAATGACTGTCTGTAGAATTATAGGCTTAATGAAGAATTGTTTACCTTTTCAAAAGACAAATTTTAAACAATTTGGCTTTCATTACGCTTGCAAGCATCTGCAGACAAATTTGTTTTCTAAGTCACAAACTCTTTTTAGACTATTGTCTGAATTTATAATTTTATGGCCTAATTTGTTTATATAGATAAACAAGAAAAATTATCTTGATATGTTTTTTTTATATATTGAAAAATGACTTAATTTACTGCATGTTATGTTTACCATATCAAGATCTATTCTTGTAATGAGCGATGTGGTAGGTTTCAAGGAAGATATAATTGCTCACATTTCCAAATTAGATAAATTGTGCCAGTTATGAAGACATGCAGAAATTTAAGCATGAAAACATATGAAACATTAATGTCATCACTCAGTATGAATCACAAGCAAATTATGATAAGACTACCTAATTGGCAAATTACTTATCATGCAAATTATCATAGGCTTTTCTGGGAAATTGTAACATTTGCAATTGTATGGTTGTGCAAGAGCAGTCTAGTCAATATAGGGTATCAGCCCACTGATTTTTTAAACCTTTATGATGTGCTTTATTTTTTTTATCTTGATAAGAAGTGACTTGAGAGATTGATTTTGATTTTTTAAAAAAATCAAATATAGACTAATTAATGTTGTGTTTGTTAAATAGATATTGAGAAAACATTTTTGAAGTGTATGCCAAGTTATTTCTTGTCAGACAAATAAAATGAGTATAATTACATGCAGGTTTTTGGTACAAGAATATGTTAATGCTGTTGTTTTTTTCCTTTTTAAAAATAACAAATCAAATAAAGGTAACTGGCGTACTTTTCACATGGAATGCACAGAAAATGTTTTGTTATATCTACTAAATGATGTAAGGTACAGAAAAAAGTCATTATTATGTCACAATTGAGACAAGTACATAAAGTTAATCAACCTCATTCATTACATTAACATATGAATTATGTTTTAATTTCACTATCATTTACTTTTGAAATGATAGTGCTGTGTATATATTGCAAATTCGAAATTCATTGGCAATACAATTCTCAGTGAATGCTATTGATACATATATCTTTTATCAATAAAGGTCAAACATCTATGTTGCTGCTTCAGAGACTTTACGTTTTGCGTGTATTCACAATATACATTATATACATATACCAGCCTTGTCAGTGTGTTCAAGAATCACTTTGGATGTTGCGGGTTATTCTCGACTTTTATTACAGAATAAACCTCAGAAGTTTTGTTTTTTTGTACTGTTTTTCACTCCTTGTGGATTTGAGATTTAGTGGGCATTAAGATAAAGCGAAAAAAGCTGTTGGAATCCAGTTAAAAAATACAATATTCCGGCCACATTAAGCGGTCATATGCTGGCAGGCTTAGGTGTGTAATGAGAAATCCAGGGAGGGATTTAAAAAATGCTGAGATTGTTTACTGCATTTGCTGATGGAAAAGTGAAAATTGAATATTTATCTACCAGGCATATTCTTAAATGAAAATGGTTTTTTTTTAAATTGAATTATTGAGTGAAAAATAAAGTTACAATTTGTACACTTGGGTTTTCTCATATTGAATGTTTGGCTTTTGGAACATGGTTGCACTTTTTCAATGTAGTTTAATTTAATGTTGATCAGCATTTTTTGCCTAACATATGTTTTATTTCTTGGGAAGTTAGACCTTCATTAATTTGAAATGTGAATTGATGTGTATCCAAGTGCTTTCGACATGATTTTCAATGGTGTGTAACATTTTATCTTACAGAATGAAGGCAGATTCTGTACAGACAATGTCTCTGTGAAGGCTGCTGTGTGCATGTTTGGTGGCGAAGCCAAAATAAGGAAATTGCCAACACCAGACAGGACATTGAAGAAGGATGTGGAAAGAGCAACTTCTCCACTCACAGAGAGAAAAGACAACACAAACCAGAAAATGGATATAAATGGAATGGATGTTCAGGACAGAGCTAATGATAGCAGCTATACAATCAGAGGGACAATATCACCTCTGCCAGGAATTCATGAAAGTCATAAAGACAAAGGAAATGAAAGTAAGATTTCTTTTGTCTTTGGTCGACCTTTATCTCCAGAGAGTAGGTGTAAGTCACCTCCTTATGACAATGAAACGCCAACAGTCAGTCCCAAAAACTTGGCTCCTGGAAGATACAGAGGTCGGCATGGTAAGCCCCCGCTGTATGTACCTCCTAGCAAGTCAGCTAAAGTGCCTTACCTAGCCATTGTAGGGATGAATGGGAGCCAGGGACGACAGTGTTGTGACCAGTGTGTGGCCTGTCTAGTGGATCTAAAGCAACAAGCCCTTCACCTGATGAACACAGACGATGCCCATAGGAAGACCATGTCTAAGGTAAGGACTGTATATAAGAGTGGACTAGTATCCCATTGTAGTCAATTTTACTCTTAACATTACTGTGCTAAATCTTGTTAGCAATTAGTTACAAAGAATCAAATTTACTTGTGGATTTTGGTTACATATTGCATACAAGCTGAGATCACTGTTCATCAATTTAAAAGCAATATATTCCCCAATCAGAACTAAAGTAGGATATATGATTACTTTTCATGTGAAAAAAGACTCTTAGAATTTTATAGGTTGGTACATCCAAGGTCAAGGTCATTTACAGAAATGAATTAAATGTTTGGATGATGTCCTTTGGTTTCATTGATTGCAACAAAACATTTGAGGAAGTATTAGGTCAGTAAATTCAGTCATTTTAATCAAATACAGAAAGAATAGTTGGTTTACCAATGACAACTTTAAAGATTTGACACCTTATCTGAAGTCAGTTTTAAGTGGTCGGTAACATAAATGTGAGAAAGATTATTTTGTTTTGTTGGCCTCTTGTTTGAGGGTGGAGGAATGGGATTGGGGCTCATATTGCATGGAAGACATTGTCTCTTACATAAAATAACTGACTTTAATTTCAGAAAATAGTGATTTTTGAACAGATATATTTCAGTGTATTTAAACAAATCTGATAAGTATAATAAGCATACATTTGCATATTCTTAACTGGCCAATGTGTAGGGGGACACGGCAAGAAAAACACTAAAAATTGAATTTATCAAATACTTCACCTCTGGTTCAAACAGGAATTTGGATATTGATATTTCATTAACTTCCAGTTTCTTGCATGTATTAAATTGAAATGCTTTACAGCAGTTATTGTGTTACTATTTGAATGACTTTTTTGCTCCAACATCCTATCCAAATGAAAGACATAGATATATCTAATTGTTAGTTTTTAAAAAACAGGTCTTAATGTCACAAGTCCATCACTAGTGTCTTATTTACTTTTTAAAGATACCTACAGATTTTGTTTTCTGAATGTACTCTATTCTTTTGTTACTTATCTAACTTTTGATTTGTTCCTGATCTCATCCATTATTCATAATGTCATCTGTTTGCTAACTGACACTGATTTATGAATAATATCTTTAATATCTAATTATTGCCAAAGTTTCAAAGCAAAATTAAAGAACTGGTGACACACGATGAATGAAAATGCTCAACAAAAAAAAAATTAATTTGCTAATCCCATTGGCTGTATGTGTGGTTACTAACATGCTATTTCTAATGACTCTGTATTGTAACCATGTTAACTTGTCTACTAGCTATTACAAAAATGATACACTTTCCTAGAAAATGATACACCAGTCGTTTCCCAGTGATTCTAAGCATGGTACCTGACTAATGTCATCTGATGCTTTGTGTAATTTCGTAAAGATTGTAATTGTTACATTTATAAACAGCTATTTCCTTTGTCTCTATTCGTTTACTGACTGGTTTACTATTTGCAGTAATGCTCTGTGATTAGTAATTATTTCTAATGACTCTTTGTATGGTAACTAACTTGTGATATCCATGGTAACAAACTTGTTGCTTTTTTTAAGTTATTCTATATAGATGGTAATTAATCTGCTACTGTAGGTTGCTAGTTTTGAGTGGCTTTGTATATGGTAGCAGTCTTCTATGTCCAATGGATGTGTACTAACAGGTGCTTCATTGTGTATTTTGCAAGTTGTTTGTACAACATTTATGCTAAAATTTTGTTATGGCCAGGTGAGAAAAGGGGCATTTCTATGATGAGTTGTGTGACATGTTACATGAATGCACTTGATAACTTCACACCTGATCAAGTGTAATGTCCGAACCATTGTTCTGTACATGTCATTAACTTTTTGGAATTAATAACTGGCAATAATTTTATAGTGTATTTTACTGCCAAACCTTCTATGAACACCTGCAGTGTCCATTATGAAAATTTCCATGTATATAATAAAAATACTTTAATATATACATAGTGTAATTTTAAGATCCATTTAAAATTCCAGGAGTATTGTATAGTTTTCAAGATATATGTGGTATATGAATTTGCAGCACAATATTTATGGGCTGCTGTATTTTGTCTGTCAGTACAGTTGGATCTGTACAGGGAATTTTAAATTGACCACTAAATAAAGCTGGGAACAAAGTCGTAAAATCCCCAAAGATGACCCAGGAGAATCAATGTGGTCAATGTATGGACCAACAGAGATGTCAGCCTACTGCCTGGAGGAAAAGAAGATAAAGCTGCAATTTAATTTTGTATGCATTAAAACATGAGACATAACACTTTCTTCATAAAAAAAAAAGGGAGGATTAGGTTTGTTTGGTCAGGGGAGGCATATTGTATGACAGATGTTAGATTAGATGAAATGGACAGTTTCTTGGTGTTAAAAGTCAGAAGTTGGGCTATTATTTATGAGGTTAGAGTGATATTGATGAAAATTGGTGTGTTGAAGGTGCCTAGGTAATAGCTTCCTCACTGGCAATTTGTCATTATTTAATTAAACACATGTTACTTGTCAAATTTTTCAAGAAAATGTCTAAATTTGAAACTACATAGCATACCTGTTTAAGTTTTTAGTCCTTTTCTTTACAGTGGAGGATATGTAACAGTAAAACGTGAAAATATTTGAAAGCTTGCTAATTAATTTCTTGCATTTATCTAAAAATAAATTTAAAATTCCATAGCACATACCTAAAGACAGTGTATGAACTTGACATTGTTGAAAAAAGTACATTCTACGACTTGTAGAAATGCTTGGTAATGGTTTAATTAAGGTGTCAACAGTCTATGATAAGAAAAATTCATATTTACGATCAATGAAAATCGGAATGATTTGATTATATTTAATGTACATTTATTCAATAGTAAAGATTTATTTAATGTTGCTATATGTACTCGAAACCAGGAGTAATTCCTTTGGAATTAAAAAAACAAACTTTGGTGGATGGAATATTGATTTATTAAATTCCAATGCCCTATTTAAGGATGGATCTGATTTCTAGCTCTATTGATCCTAATTATAAGTATTACAAGTGTACAAGTAACAAATCTATTTGATGTGTGTATGGTTTTTTTCTTGTTAATTATAACTGTGAAGCCCATTAAATTCTGCTTCTATACATCAGAATGCCTTTTGGCTATTCCTACAGAGAGTAACCCAATGCCATAAAAACCTTTTGGGATAGTTGTGTAAATGGACTCTACTTGACAAGTTGCTGCACATTTCATTCCCAGAAATCATTGTTAATCAATTTTCCATCTTACAATGAGGGGACAATAAATGTCGTTTGGTGTATGGTTTGATTGGTATCATCTTCAGTTGGATCCAAGAGTCCCTATGTAAAGATGGGAGAAAGCAGTGAGAAATCTTTTACTAGTGACTCACCCAGGGTCACAATTAAGATACACTTTTTGCTCAACCAAGCTGAACTAATTCTATCCATAATATTTTTAAAGACATTATCTGATGTTCATCATAGGAATGAAAAGAGACTCATGGATGACCAAAACAGAATTGGTTTAAGCTTGAGAGATTCTGTGGTTCATAAAGAGATGTGGAGAATTGGAAGTTGTCAGAAATAGTATTAGGAATGTTAGCAATATGGGAGCTGTTTTCCATAGAGAATATTGGAACTCATGACTATGACATATATTATGATTATATGGCAGCTTCTGATTTGTTTTTTTCGGATGGTCAAAATCTTTCTCCCAACTGTAAAAATATTTCTTGTGTAATCTCAAGGTATGGCCATTTGCAACAAAGCTTGAAATTAACTTTATTTAAAATCTGGAAGGATTTGAAAAAACTTCTAAGGGTTTAGTTCTTTTGGATGTTTGTTTTCTATCTGTCTGTGTTGTGTTTTTATGATCTATCTTATCTTCATGATTAGCGTTCTGCCAACAGATTCATGGAGCATGGAAAAACAAGCTTATCTTTCCATTCTATGCATTTGAGAATTCTACAATCTGCATTTACATTCAAATTTCTTTTGAAAAATTGTATAAATTGACTTATCAGACTGGTATATCTTGATTCAGCAGGTGAAATGTAAATACTGCTGGGAAATGCTTGCTTAAGCAAACATAGTCACTTTCGAGAAATAAGAGAGTGAGAGGGACATCATTTTTTAGAATAGAAGTGATGGCAATTTGAACTGTTACCTTTTCCTTGCCAGCATTATCAGGTGCTAGCATCTATGTCAGAGGATTTTTCTTCACTTTAATACCAACCTCAATATCATGTTGGGAATTGCTGGAGTGAATGTCAGGAAAGCTAAATGTTTCCAGGAGATTGTGTATCTTGAAAAATAGTCACACACACACACACACACACACACACACACACACACACACACACACACACACACACACACACACACACACACACACACACACACAAACACACACACACACACACATACAAACACACACACACACACAAACACACATACACAAACACACACACACACACACACAAACACACATGCACAAACACACACACACACACACACACACACACACACACACACACACACACACACACACACACACACACACACACACACACACACACACACACACACACACACACACACACACACACACACACACACACATACAAACACACACACACAAACACACACACACAAACACAAACACACACACACAAAAGAAAGAAAACATCACCAGGATCTAGTTTCTTTTAATTATTTTGCTTCAAAGAAAATATTGTGAATAAAAGATGAGAGTGCAGGTATTTTCTAAATCTTGATTTTTCACATGCATGATTTCTATGTTTAAATTTGTTTGAAACAATTTTGTATAAAGAATTAATGTTCATGATTGAATGAGTTTTATTGAATATAAGATAGAATTAATATTCTTTGCAAATTGTTCAATAATCTAGTAAACAAAATAATGAAAGTTTGAAGGAAAATGGATGATTTGTTAGAAATGTATTCAAAAGTAACAATTGCTAGAGTATAAATGCAATTTTTATTATAGATAATTATCTCATTTTTAGAAATATTATACTTTAACATAGTAAAACAATGCATGTATTCTCATGCATTTCACAGAGCTCAATATTCAAAGAACAAAGTTCAGTTCCCAAAAGAAATACCCAATGAGTAGTTCCATTTCCACCATCAGAAAATGATATCAGGAAACCAGATCATATTTTACTTCAGTAACTATAATTATAAATCTATGGAAAGAATCATTGAATATGCACTATTGTCTTATAACATGCAATTTTTATGAGCTTCTGTTGGTTATATTGAGTATATTTCCAAAATTGTATTTTGAGTTTGAATAAGGGTATAATGAAATCACTCTAAAATTGTGATTTATGAGAGGGAACATTTCTCATTCCTGGCTGACGTTTATTGGGGGGCTGGGAAGAAGATGCTGAGATCTGGACTTGTATAAGGATATGATCTACAATCACCCATCACCATGATTCAATTTTCTCCCTAACCAATGTACTCTTCCCTTTATTACAAACAATCTGCAAGATAGATGGACATCATCTGATATCTTCACTGGCCGTCTAGAAATAAACTGGTGCTCTCTTTTTTTGTCAGTGGAAAATCAGTTCAACAATTTAATAGTTCTAGTGACAGCAGTTAAGCCCTCTGATGTCTTCCACACTCAACATATGTTATACAGTCTTTGATTATCAAGTAGTCAATATCTGTTGTTTATCAATTTTTGATCATGGAGTCTAGTTGCTTGTCAACAAGATGATTTGAAGTAATCAAGAAAAATAACAATTTTTGAATACCTGTCCAGAAGCAAGACAATATCAGATTTAAAATGGGAAAAACTATAGCTGCTTTCTAAATGTACAGAGAAAGAAAACAAGAGCTTCATTATTGATTTGGACTAGAACCTGATTAAGACTTTATTGATACATTTCCCAGGTGGTACATATTGTATGTAACAATAATAGATATAGATATAGATATATATTTCACTTTATTGTATGGAACCAGATTAGACTTGCAGATATTCTGTTTTGATGAGAATGAGTTCATATCATGAATCTTGTGTTAAAAAAATCTGTTTAGATTGTCCAGCAAAACAGATAACCCAGATATCTATTTTACATTTGTGACATTTAACAGATGATGTAAAGAAGAAAGTTTTGTTTTTGTTCAGGAACAGAAAATTTCTGTTTTAATGGAAGAAAGAATTGCTAGGATCATGTCTCGATTATTTTTTTGGATAGACTGCCAGTGGTGTTTTTTATCTCATGATGGTGCCAGATTGTCCCATATTCACAAAAAAATAAGCAGGTCTTTTGCAATCAATGCCAATTAAAGATTGCCTTTTCTCAAACTGATCAAGAAGTAAAGGGTAAATGAACATCTTAATACTCTCTAATTGATGCTTAGCATAGCCTTGGGCTTACTTAACATTTTCAGGTTTTTCATTTTGAATATGCATCTTTTATGCATATCAGTTGAATGCAGGGGACCCTTTTCTCACTGATTATTGGGAGTGAGCCTGAGTATTTTAAATACACAAGATACTACAAGGACAGTTTTAATGCCAGTTATATGATCGAGACTTAAAGGCGTTTTAGTACCTTTATTATTTTATATCTGCAAGGCATTACATAATCTTTTTGTTTCATTAATGGAAATCTAAGTGTGCAAAGCTTTGGTGATTTGCATTATTCATGAATTTCTGGTAAAAAAAATCATAAAATATCATGATGTTGAAAATTTTGTGCCAGATATTGATAAATTTTACCATTTGCTGATGACACAAGAAATCTTTTCACAAGTTTACTTAGAAAATATTCTCTAAGCAACTTGTTGACTGGGAAAATCTGTACAGCAGTCATATAGAGCTTAGTTTGGGGATTTGAGTAAATGGAGTCAGGGAGTTTCTAGGAGAGTGCCCACTGAGTTTGGGGATCATAATTAAGCCCTTATTCTGATGGATCTGGGAGGCACTTAGTGGAATCTTTAATGAGATAATCTCTTGTGATGGTTTGAGAATAAAATGTTGAATTTTTGGGGGGAAGATAATACTATCTGGCCATGTGAAATTTTTAGGTACAAGTATAAAAAGACTGGAGAATAATGCATTTTTGAAAAGTAAAACTTTGGAAGTGTACTAAATATATGAATGAATGATGGTTAACTTTTTAGTTTCTGAAATAATAAAAAAAATCATGAATCTGACTCATTATTTTAGTCATAAATTTTATAAAAGAAAACGGAAGGTCACATGTCAAGTGCAAAGCCATCTGTAAAATTTTCTTTTTGATAAAGAATTTTGAAATTCACACAAACCCACAGCAGATTATAAAATAATAAATGAGCATACCAGAGCACCCTTCCAGGTGTTGAAATATAGATGTCTTTGTACATGGTGGAGAGTCACCTGTACAATGTTTTTATTACTGATACATTCCTCTTAATAGGATCAGGTACATTGAACAACATATTAACAATGAAAAACACTTAATTAATCTACAATTAAACTCGCAATATGCATTAGTATATATATATCTATGTGCGTATTAAATAAATGTATATGTGAAGGTAATTTGGTACTACAGTTACAAAAAATTCATATACATATACAAATATCTGTCTATTAGATAATAAACTGAATTGGATTGCTACAATGTCTTACACATAGAAGTTTGGAATCTCCTGGTCTGTATTTCTGTGCATTTGTTTGTTTGTTTATTATCTCAGTCTGTCTTTGGCTGTCCACAACTTTAACCCTGCACATAACTTTTAAACTGTATACAACATCAAGACTTCCTACTTTGTAAACTGAGGAGTATGTTATATTCAATATTATGTCACTGCAAAAGGTCAAGGTAAAAGTTACCATACTTGAACATGGCAACACCAGGGGACAGTATGTTTCACAATGCATTGCTCTCTCTCTCTCTCTCTCTTTTGTTTTATTTTGTTGTCAACTATGATATTGAAACATTATGTATTTGTAAATCTGGGAATCTGTTTTCTCAGGTTGATTCATTATAGTGATAACTTTGTGATGCAGAAGTTCATACTTCATTCATAGCTTGTTGTCAGATTATCATTATAACCAAGGTCATCTACTGAAAGTCAAGGAAATGGGCGTTGAAGAAGATGTGGGAAATTGGGCCATGTATCTGTTTAGTGTCCAGTGATGTATAGCAAAGCTGAAAGTTGGTAAAACTGCACAAATACACTGCATATACTCTTATGTTGATGTAGAATAAGAATGATAACACCTGTGTTTTAGCTCATGCCAGGATTGTTGACTTACTACAATTCATGATACTTTTTGTTTACTGAAGTAATGCTGTTCCATTCTCACTGGCTATATTCCAGGTCACATGTTAATGTACAATAATAGTAGATACCTGAGTATAGTACAGGTCACCTGTTAGTGTACAATGATAGTAGATACCTGAGTATAGTACAGGTCACATGTTAATGTACAATGATAGTAGATACCTGAGTATAGTACAAGTCACCTGTTAATGTACAATGATAGTAGATACCTGAGTATAGTACAGGTCACATGTTAATGTACAATGATAGTAGATACCTGAGTATAGTGCAGGTCACCTGTTAGTGTACAGTGATAGTAAATACCTGAGTATAGTACAGGTCACCTGTTAGTGTACAATGATAGTAGATACCTGAGTATAGTACAGGTCACCTGTTAGTGTACAATGATAGTAGATACCTGAGTATAGTACAGGTCACCTGTTAATGTACAATGATAGTAGATACCTGAGTATAGTACAGGTCACCTGTTAGTGTACAATGATAGTAGATACCTGAGTATAGTACAGGTCACCTGTTAATGTACAATGATAGTAGATACCTGAGTATAATACAGGTCACATGTTAATGTACAATGATAGTTGGCACCTGAGAATAGTACAGGTCACATGTTAATGTTACAGATGGATTTTACATAGTTCTGACTATTTTAGTGGTCTATAATATAATTAGCAGCTTGTCTGAATTTGGTGTTGTGAACAGTAAGTATTTCAGGTGGGAAGTGGTAGATGCACACTGACAAACATTATAGGACATGGTCAGTGAATGACCTTGCAAGTTTTGTTTTGTTAGAATATATAAGTAATGAGTCTTTTAAGTAGTTTTTTATTTGGTATGAATTCATAATGTCTGTTATGTTATGTCATGTTGTGAACTCTTTGTGACAAAGAGTAATATATGGATGAGCATTATGTTGTAGAACTCTGGAGGTTAACTGTGATGACATTAATGAAATTGGATGACAAGTTATTATAATATTATTTACATTTGATATTTGACCTATTAATGGATCAGTATATATGCATATATATATATATATATATATATATATATATATATGAATGCATATGCATTAAATTTTTATAATCCCGTTATAGATGGAGCATATAATGGCATGTCATAGTGCATCTGTTCATCTTTCAGCATGAGGGTCAGATAAAAGCAGTACTTGTAAGACTTCAGATCACCCAACATGATACACATATTTCCAATTGCCTGTTGTTTTTTTTTTTTTAAGGTCAAACTTGCATGGATATATAGGCACAAAACTAAGATAGAAACAGTACTAATATATTAAGGCTAGAATAATAAAACCTGATACACATGGCAAGAGGAAGCTGCATGTTATTTCTCAAGGTCATACTTATATGGGTAATCATGAAGGAAAAAAGTCCTGATAAGGCTATAAGGATCATCAGACATGGCGTACATGTTCCCCAGTTTTGAAGTGACAATGTTGCTTCTCAAGTTAGTGAAATTTTTCTTCATTTTGATATTTTAAGAAAGTCGTCTTAGAATTCCAGGCTGAGAATTTGTGATGATAGATGTTTTATTGAGTTGATGCACTTAGTATATGCTGTTTAATTTTTAAGTCCAGACAGAAACTTGAAAATGCGGTTAATCAAAATACCTTGCATGAGATTGAAATAAGGAAAGTGATGTAATTTGTAGTGACCCTTCTTGGGAATGGTTTATTTTCTTATAGTGTGCCTGTGCATGTGTTTTGAGCAATTAAACTCCCAGAATGTGGTTGACTTAGAAAGAAGAAATTAAAGATTGGTGGGGGAGCTGTGGAATGTTAATTGTTATTTGTGGTGAATGTAATGATTTTCATGTATTTTCTGCAGGACTAGAATTCACAAAGATGCGCCACATTTAAGGTCCAAAATCAATTTGAGCTTGAGAAAAATCTGGGTCCTCGGGAATCATTTCAAATGTTTATTTGAAGAAAAAAAATAATATTGTTCATATTCATAAACAAAATTAACATGGGGAAGAATATGTGTATTTATGAGGAAATTTATGAAATGAAGCAGTTAGGAAAATGAGAAGGGAAAGATTTATAGGGGATTTTGATTATTTCTGAGAGTGGAAGGCTGATTCAAGACTAACCATAACTTTGAGGAATTGCCTTGTTGGTGTGATAGGTTGGTTATTAATGTACGCAGAAATGAAGCAGTAACATTTTATCTTCAGAATTCTGGCTGCTTCACTTTTTAACAATTTGTAGAGAGGATACTACAGCAATTTCTGTTGTGATTAGCTTTCAAAGTGTGTTATGTAGAAGTATGTACTAAACACCATTGTGATAAGCACAACTGTTTATATTATGAGGCAAGGGAAATGAGATTTTATTTTGGATTCCAGAACATTTTGTTTAATAGTTTTTGATAAACAAAAGATTGAAATCTTGATTCAACTGCGAAATTTGGCATCAAATATTTTTTCAATTTTTGAAACGTGAAGATTGAGCATCTAGAGAATGTAGTTGTTATAAGAATTTCAATATGAGTCAGAATAGTGGTTCTTGAATTATAATGACTGGTAAAAAGTATGAGATCAATGGGAGCAGTGTTTCCAAGTAGTGTGAATATGTTTGGATTCACAAACAGGTGTGGAAGATAATTGTCTAATAGGAGCATCAGTAACTTTGAACTTGATTCCAATGTGATCTCACTGATACCAGAGTGCAAGGTACTCAAGGCGATTCAGTTTTACTCATGAAGGGCTATATATGCATTTAAAAGCAACAGAACCAATATAAACATACTTAAAACAGTTAAATGATCACAAAATTAATAATTTTTCACACTAATCATGTAACCCCTGTTTGGAGCTGCAAATTCCTCTCAAGGTCAGGTGTGATTATATAAGGGGCCAAAAAGTTCAACAAAGGGTTAATTTAGGTTGCCTCCCTTCCTGGACTGGGTATGTTTACCTGTGATCTACCTGTGTGTATTGAGATCTCCTGTCATTTCCTATGTTTATATACATCTACACATCAAAAGAAAGTTTAAGAACATACCTACCCAACATGTTAAACAACCCAGTTCTGGGATGGTTTGCAATGTCCTTGATTTTATCAGATGTGTGTTGTCTATACCTTTCAGTGACACCCCCCCCCCCCTTTTTTTTTTAAATAGTAATTTTCATTCATATTGATATTTGTTCAGTGCTGAGAACAGAAGTGAGAGTTACAGCTTGAATGTATACGATCTGGAAAAAGAAAAAAACATTGCCAATGTTAAGATTTCTAACAGTTGTAAATTAAGTTATGATTTCTAAGAATGTGAATTTACGACCAGACACCTTTTAACTATCACTAGGGCAATCAGGCTTTAAAACTTGTGGTTGCCATGTGTAATTTTGCTGAATCTAGAACTTTAGATACTTCTCCTGGGATATGCTGTAGTGTAATACAGATGTCAGCAATTTATTGAAGGATGAATTTTTAAGTTTTTTGGATGTCACAAATGTTGTTACATTTCAGATGATACATAATGTATATAGACCAAGTCACTGACAGTGTCATAAAATTGTAATCACTCACATTACTTCAGGGGTATCTATCATGATTAGAATATTATGTTACTTCGTACATGTAATAGATATTCATAGATGTCAAATAATATATGACACTTTTATAAAAGCTTTTTCTGCCTGTTCGTTTCTCATATTTTGCTCCATTAATTGGGATTTTTTGGTTTGTTGCAGACAAAAGCAAAACTTTATCATGGGATAGTCTTTCATCAGTTTTATTTATTGGGGTTCATAAGATGGACATTAAATGGGATCTAAATACAGATTTATTTAAACTTGAGTTCTGCAGACTTGTAATTAAGCAGATGGCATGATTGCATAATTCATTTTTCCCCTCTCATTGTGAGAAGATGGATGCATTTTGGTGAACATGGTTTCCCAACATAGCATTAATAAATTGAATTGTATAGTGATTTAAGGCCCTTTGAAACAGTTCTAGGTGCTTCCGTCCTTCCTGATTTAATGGTGACAATTTTCTCATTCTGTTTTTTCATCCTGACAACATTTTGCTCATTAAAAGAGAGGGTATTAAAGCATTACATTTAAAATTCTGAAGTTAATTAATTACAAAACATTGATTAAAAGCATAGAATTAGAGAAGAAACTGGCATGATTGTATTTTGTGGGGACTCAATTGGATTTTGTATGAATAGTTTTATCCTGTGAATTTTAAATCTCACAAAATAAACTAATCATGTAATATATGTTTCATTGTATAGAAACCATTCATATATATCTCAAAGGAAATGGCAAAGTCTATGCAATCCATGAAGATATGAACTGCAATGCTTCTGCTGACATACTTTATGAAAAGTATGCTGGCATGAAGCATTGCAATTCATACCCACATGTATTTTTCAGAAATGAACTTTAATGTACTATAATTATCAAGATTCATAAACTCATTGTTCACCACTGCAATGTATTTATGAGGAAATGGCTATCATTACAATTTATAAAGGTGTCAAAGGCAAAAACATGGGAAATGTAAATCTTGGAATATAGAATCATAGTCAAAATTTTCATGACTTGATACTGATTATGAGAGCTTGCCTGGATTTCTTGAAAGAAACTTAAGTACAAACTTGGACTTGTGTCTGAGATTTTGCTCAAATTTGGATTGTTCAAATAAAAGTACATTCAAACTTAAGTTTGAGATTTTATTGAGAAATCCAAGCCTGAAGGAGACTGTCAAGTTCTCTGGCCAGCACATGCATTGGTATGATAAATTATTCGATCTGCTAATGTTTATTTCCTCTTGAGTTTGAACCTTTTTTCAGTGGCATGCAACCACATTGTTTTAAGCCTATAAACCTAACTATCAGGGTTCAATTGACAAAACAGAAAGCAAACAATGTGATATATGAAATTCAGCTTATTGTTAGCTGTATGCAGTAGCAGATTGCTGTATTGGTTCTGAGTTTGTTACATGGGCAGTTGTTAATTTTGAAGTTTGGACAGTCCAATTTGACATAACTAGGGATTATAGGAAGAAAGCAAACACTGTTTTAGGTCTCTCCTTGTGACACGCTTGTTTGTTCAGTTAGATTGGGATGTTTGGCCCCTAACGATACTGATACACAACCGAGAATGACGATTGTCAAAACTTGTGTGTTGAGAAAACTATATATATATCAATACACCCTTAAGGTTGGTTTTCTAATTAACATTTAGTTAATCTGGGTAATATAAAGTGGGTGGAGATCTCTCTGTTTGAACAAGTGTGGATTTGTCAATAAGAAAACATGATTTTTTTTGGTTTCCTCCAGGCCAGGGAGAGCTGTTATCTTTAATTAGAAGTGATGAATTTGAAAAAATTGCAGGAAAATCTCTTTGAGGGTGTTTATTCGTACCTTTTTATCCTACTTTGTCAATAAAAAAGTTGAAATGTTAAAAAGTTTTAATGCACGTAAATGATAATCGAAGAAAAATGCTCAGAGCAACTATATGGTAGTTTGTTTCATCTAACATGTTAATGTGTGCAGTTTCTATGTAGGTAGTGTATATTGTTTAGCTATACAGTTAATTTGATGCAAGGGTAGATAGAGATCAAGGTCAACCACTGAAGGTCATCTTGTTATTAGAGGAGTGTAATGTGTTGTAGAATTAATCCTTTCATATAACTGCAAATGTAATGCAGGTAACCGACCAGAGAGGTAAAAACATATTGGTGTAACCTCACGCAGAAAATATATATAATGTTGTTTTAATTTATTACAATGAATCTTGTAAATATGAGAAAGAGTCCTAAGTATTTGCCTTTTGTATAGCACAAGTGTTCTTGACTATTCTTAAATATTAGCTTAACAAACAAGATAAGTCCAAGGTTTATGTAAGAATTTTATTTGTTCAGGCATTTGAAGGCTTGAAAGACATCATGAGTTTTGACTGTTGATACTCTGCAGAGAAAGGGTGATAAAATTTACATTAAAAATTTACTGTAAGTTCTGTCAATCTCCTACACTATTTTTTTTTTTAAATCCCCCTGTACTACAGTAGAGAGTGCACTGCAGGTAGTTACCAGTATTGTATGGCAATCAGGGTATGGTCAGTTGGGGAATTGCCCATTGATAGAGCAGCAATAGGGATCAAATTGACTGTGGAAATGGACATAATGAAAAAGGGGAAAGGGAAATTTGACACCTGTGAGGAATTTACAGGAAAAACTTATCAGGTCACAGAAAAAAAGTCAAATAAAATCATTCAGTGGTTATCAAGCTTTTCTCATAGATCACTGTGTATGTTAAAGTGGGTGTATGACCAGTAATGTTGCATTATTAATTGATATATGGATGATGTGAAGACAGTGTATGAAGAGGAGAAAAATAAAATGGTAGGTTTCTCCTTGTATTCCCGATTTTTTTCATTGGATCATCTCTCCACTTAATTAATATAAACATTTTACATTTTATAAATTGTGTACAAATTTCTTGTATGCAAATGTAGGAGTAGTCAAGTTTTGTAGTCGAATGGATCTCAGCTGATGGATTTCAAATGTTAAAAATCTTACATGTTAAACCTTAAGTTTATCATGAGATTAAGAGGGTTTATGGTTATTAAAACTGCTGCAGAACAGTAATCTGTAGACATGTGGTTATTTTAGTACCAAGTCTCAAAGTTAAATTAGTCCGTACTTTATGGGTAATTCATTTGGAATGAATTGATGAATGGTTGTGTGGTGGATTATGAGTGCAGTTATATCCTCTTTAGTACTTATGTCAGTGAGTTAAGTATTGGTCTGTAAATATCCTGATCTTCTAAATGACTGAGGGAGGGAATTTAAGCACCATTGTCTATATCTAATCCCTATTTGTCTACTACTTGCCAAAATATTTACTTTTGTAATTGCATTTCCTATAAGGGTCCTTGAACGATGGATAATTTGGGCAATGTATGTATATTTAGAAGATATACAAGAAAATCCCATAAAAAAGAGTGATGAAATACAGAATATTTGATGTACATGTATAAACTGTCATTTATGGCATTTTATGAACATTGACCGTGAAAATAATTAGATGTTTTGGGATATTGCTAACATTATTTAAACCTTTGATATATTATATGCATGGCATTTTATGGAAATACATGTAATTAGATTGTAAAAATTTTTAGATTTGTAAAATGTTACATTCATGTACGTGTATTATCCATGACTTTGATTATAAAAAAAATTGAAAGCTTTGATTTCAATTTTAGCAAATAGAGCTGTGCTTGCATGATAATGAAGGTCTTAATCATTCTTGCCAGCTATCAGAATTGACAGAAATGTGTGGGATTGTTTTTGATGTGGCCATGTTAGCATTTCTGTTTTTATTTTTAATGAATGATGTAACAATCTCCTGTAAAATGTATTTCTTTACATTTTGATGATTTCAATATAAAGTGGATGATTGCAAGTTGAGTCTAAAGTCATCGATTTAAAGTGCGATGGAGAGATAAGAAAGACTGAAATTTCTCACCAAACTGTGAAGCATGACTTTTGGTGGTAGAGGAGTGTATATAAAACAAAATCAAATATAGGTCTTTATGATTGTGAACCCTGAGTGTTGGTACCAAGAGTCATGATGACATTCTGATTTTGATAACTTAACAATGTGTAAAATTTTGTCACAAATTTCATGCTATCAATGAAATTGCAGCAATAGTATCATAGAATTCTGTAAAGAATGTTAAGATATGCATGGTCATGTAGCCCACATTCATTTGGTTTCATCGTCTGACATTACATGGAAATCATGATAAAGGTCAGCTTTGATCAAGTTTTAATGTAGCGTTCATGTACACATGCTGTAAGAATTAAAATCAACTTCCATTTACCAACTTGAAAGAGGTTGTATACACTGGTCACTACAATCAAAGGGGTGTGTTTAGCAAGAAACAGCTGTGGAAGTTTGGGGAGATGTGGCAGACAGACTGCTGATACTCTAAAGATGCAGTAGTCATTTTGTGTGCAGCTTATGATAGTGGTATCAGGAGTGTAGGACAGGTTTATTGGGGCACCTGTCTCTACCAGTTATTCTGATGAACCAGCATCATCCCTGTTGATTCATCACATTCCATGGTCAGGTGCACCAAAAATCGTTCTTGTTCAATGAAGTGTGTACAAGTTTTTTTGTTATGCATTGATTAACTTAAACTTCACAGGTTTTTGTTAATGTTTCTCCATGTTTGCAGGAAGTCTTGGTTGTCTTTGAAATTCATCTCAGTTATTGGAGGGAATGGGGTGAATTTCTTTATTATCTTATCAAAGGTGATGAAAGGTTTCATTTTTTGACAACTGATAACCCAGATTTGAGGGAAAATTCATAGGGATACTGGTGACAGTAAGGTGGACAATGTCTGGTTAATTAAGTCTTGTTAACAGCTAGTCTGTATTTGAACAGAACAGGTATAAGCTCAGAGATTTCATGCAGTAAATCACAACACCTGGGACTTCGAAATACACATTAGAATTAAATTTAAGAAAAAAACAACAACATATGCTTTCATTTAAAACAGACATTGTGACGCACAGATTTTGAAATTCAATTAAATAGCATTTGTTAGATAACAAAGGTAAAAATGAAAAAAAAACCTGTTATATCTTCTCTGCCAAATTAACAATCACTTTAAAATTATATCTCATGGGGTGTCATCTTTGTAATAGACAAATTATATTCATGAAGTCCTGATTTATAATTGGGTCACATGGATCTATTTAGGCTGGGAATATTTAGAGCAATATGAAAAACGATTTGAAGGGCTGTGAATCTGTCCTATGATTTTTTTGTTTCCATGGGGTGGGCACTTTTAAGACTTAGATATATAGGAAATGCCAGGATTTTTCTTGTTTCCAATTATGTCTTTTTTTCTATAGGTTTCATGATACAAGCTGATAAATTGATGAAGGATTAGGAAGTTTCAATGTAAAGTCTGATGGCTTTTATTCCATTACGCCAGTATTTAGATTGGTGATGAATAGATGAAAATTAAATGTCAATTTTATAATCTTTTATTAATGGTAGAGCAGACATTAGTTAGGATTCGTATTGTTCAGTCTATAAATGGGAAAATAAGACCTTAATTTGCATCTTTATAGTAAAGATGGGTGTGTTCCAGGAGAAGTTTATATTTGTTACCTTTGTTATAAGATAAAAAATCAGGTGGTACAGATTTTAATTGTCCATTAATTGTGATATCTGTAATCTACATAAAATTGCCATGAATTTGTACAGTTTTAGAAATATTATGGTGATATGAAAAATGTTAATGTATATGTTTTCTCCCTCATCAAGGCAGAGAATGGAAATTAAAACCATATAACTGTCAGAGGTTTTTTTCCCCTATAACAGCCCTGCTTTCTATATCTGTGAGGATACCTTTTCTGTGTTGCATCTGTTGTGGATTTTGCCTTGCTGTAAAATCTTGACAGATTCTATGCTGAAGTATCACTTCAATATGTGAAGCTACAGTGCAGAGGGGGAAAGTCACTGGGGGTAATTAGTTCTGATAGTGTTATATTACGGACTTGATCTAATTAATGGTATTGTGATTTATGGGGAAGATGGTAGTGTGCTATTTTCTTGGGTCATTGTAGTCATTAAATTAAGCCTTTAAATTTTGATTATTTGTCAGAAGAGGGTTAGTAACTTAATTGGTACTGAGGGAGATACTTTCAACACCCTCAAATTACTGGTATACTGAATGTGATAGAAAATTAACAGCCAAAAAAAAAGAAAAGAAAATTCAGAATGCATTTTATGTGAACTAGCTGTGCATTGACTAACAGAACACATAGGTTGCAATTTTACACTTTAAAATATCTGTGTTTAATTCACAATTGAAGAAAAAAGCTGTAAGATTTTCATCTTTTTTATAATACTATTAATTTAGTACTGAACTAATTAAAGCTTTCACATTGAATTTGGATTAGGGAATATCTGTTTAGGAGATATTCAGATTTAACTGTAAATTACAGTAGTACATCAACAATTGTACATCAAAATAAATTTTTCTTATAATTCTTTTCCAGAATTTTCCAGTTGAGAGAATACGAGAGCAGTTGATTATCTCAGACAATTGTAAGCAGTTTCAGCAGGGACTCTGTAATGTCTGTGACATGTCTGTTGTCCAGCTAAAACGAGAGGTGACTGCCATGGTCCAGAGCATCTACCAAGCTCAGACTGAGTCACCAGTACACCCAGCTTATGTCATCTCTCAGCATTCCACCAGCAGGTTAGATCTTCAGATTCTAAAATTGTGTAAATATTAATACTTTGCAATTTATTTTGTAATGTAAAATATGTAGATGCTGCATGCAAAAATGGATCAACCACAAAGCATCATGAACTGAAAAGACCAACAGTTATACAGTGTAGAATTCTCTAATTTGCTTCAAAAATTTCTAATAGAACTTCTTTTGTTGTTGCTTCTTTTGAGTAACAAGCCTTGAAACAGGACAAAATTTTCTGTCTTCATATTTGTGTATTCATTCACCCACTAATTTAGATAAAATCAGTGAGGTGTTGTGTCCAAAGTCTTGATATTGCTTGAGCTTCATGGAACTCCATTTGGTTTAAACAGAAAAAGAACTGGATATACATGTGAATTTGTATGTTCACATGGGCTCTCATTCCAGATTGCAATGCTGTTCTCAACACTAGCTATGTCAGTTTCCTAATTTGAATAAATATTATTGGATAAAGGTAAATTACTCTGAATTTGAGATTTGGTGGCTTGAAACACTAATTGCATATCATGTTTTCCTCCTGTTGAATTTACAAAAAATGGTGATGCTGAAAATCATTTCATGGAATGTGGTGTCAAAAAGATCAGTTTTCTCTTTAGAAAGCAGTGGAATTGCTGAGGAGATCAAGCACCAAAATGACAGGCTCCATTAAATATGGATATCATGAGTATTTGCTTGCATGAGTCTAGAAAAATCACCCTTTGCATTCGACAGACAAAACAGATAGCTTTTTCATAGAGCTATTAATTATTCTGTTCCATTCCTGAATTGTGTATTTGCTGAAGTGTTTTATAAATCAGCAATTTCTTTTCGGTCTGGAGATATTGCAAACTTGCACCATGTTTGGCTGCCTTAAGGCACATAACAGGCTATAACTGCAGGGTCAAGTTGTTATTAGTTTGAATGTGGGCACACTAGGTAGACATAAATAGTTATCTTACATTGTGTTTAGTAAGCTAGAATTTCTATGATATGAGATGTCATGTGTTATTTATAATCTCTGAAAGTATGTCAGAATACTAGGTTAGTTTGCAGAATGTTATTCTTACCCCTAATGTGTGAAGAAGAATGGTTACTTCCACACAAAAAAAATGAGGCTGTGTGTGCATTGAGTGGGATGTGGTATGACAGATTTGGGGGATGGAGTGTGCCAACTGTCTAGAACAACTGACAGGTTGTTGACAGAACTGGTGATCGTCTTAAATCAAATGGTGATAGATCTCAACATAGTGCCCTCTATGATACCAAAGTATAGGGAAGACCCCAGCCGCAGGAGTAGAGTTTCCCTTACCATCAGTGCAGCCGTCACCTACACAACACACAATCATGAGTTAGACATATCGCTTCTGTTATTTTCTTTTTATGGTGAATATTCATGGTTGAAGACAATCGGGAATCACCCAAGCAGCAAGGGATTCTGATAACTTAAAACAGAAATGTTGTGTCTCGGACTCGGGGATTCAATGGATGATATTTTTGTTAATGTTTTTGGAATTGATGATTTCCCAAGGTGGTAGAATTCTGCAGTATGTTGTCTAGAAGTTTCTTGATAGATGTGTAGAAAACAGAATATTTCATCTAGACATGAACTTTCACTTTATTGCCTGGGTATTTATTATTCATTGGAATGTAGAAGAGAGGATTTGGATAAATGGTAGATAAATGACACTTAGCAAGTACATAAGAACTTTTCCACATCCATTATTGCCATTCATTTTGGTCCCTTCAAAGACAGAGACAAAATGAAACAGTCTACCTGAAAATGATGAAAAGCAGTGTAGTTGTGTATAGTAAGAGAACAGAGAATTCTGAAATAATGGGATTCAATTTTGAAATGAGTGATAGAATTTCTTCTTAGTTGGTTCAGTGATAAGACTGACGTTTTCATGGTAATGAAATGAGGTAGGCTACAAATGTTCAGATTATCATAGTGATTGCAGCCTAATTGTCCCTGTTTGGAAAATTTATACCACTGGGTAAAACATAAATGTCGGAATTAATGAAGTTAGTTTTTCTTGGAGGAGATACATAATTTGCATGAAAGCATGAAATGGCTGTATTGAGTGAGATAACCAAGATAGGATGAAGACTGTAGAGGATAGTCTCATCAGTATCTCTGAGAAATAAAATTGATTGACTTTGGCTTTTTACCCCCAACTGTGATTTTAATGAATTTGAACATCTATCTGTGGGAAAATATGATATTGGAGTTGAATCAGTGGTGTTTTGGACTTATGATCTGAGCAGGAATTGGGTGTTCTTGTGATAGCAGAGTGTATATATTTATAATTTGAACACATCGATGTTCCTGTGAATGAAGATGCTGGCTACTTAACCTGGAAGCAGATAATCCTATAACCTTGGATCTTATATTTTTCGATCTATTTGAAGTTGATTAATTCAGTAAACAGTAGATTCTGTGATTAAAATATCAAAGACGATTAACTTCCTGCTACTCAATTGGGACTTTGATGCTGAGGAAGGTGCGGTTGTGGGGGGTATATTTTTGATAAATTATCAAATGACCATTTATTGGGAAAATACACTTTTATCTGGGCCAGAAAGTCATTAAGATGTTAACAGAGAGGATGCATGTACACTGAATGAAGTGGTAAAAAGAGTGCTGGTCAGAATTGTTTGAGATTAACTGACAAGAACAAAAGGTAAGAATTATATGTATATAGTCATTTGATAGGAGACAGTGATAGACAAACAAACATCATTGTAATCTCCTTACTTTCATTCAATATACCTGTGCCAATTATGGCATATCCAAGAATTCCACTCGAACAAACCAACCGGAGCTAAATATAAATTTGGATATTGTATGTGCATTTGTATGATTGTGCATGCCTTTATGACTACATTTACCCTCCAATTTGAGGAGAGATTGTTTGTGTGGCTGTATGTATGTCCCTTTGCAAGAAGATTCTCTACCTGTGTGACTGTATTTGTGCTCCACTGTGAGGGGTACTTTACTGTGTGACTGTATTTGTGCTCCACTGTGAGGGGTACTTTACTGTGTGACTGTATTTATGCTCCACTGTGAGGGGTACTTTACTGTGTGACTGTATTTATGCTCCACTGTGAGGGGTACTTTACTGTGTGACTGTATTTATGCTCCACTGTGAGGGGTACTTTACTGTGTGACTGTATTTATGCTCCACTGTGAGGGGTACTTTACTGTGTGACTGTATTTATGCTCCACTGTGAGGGGTACTTTACTGTGTGACTGTATTTATGCTCCACTGTGAGGGGTACTTTACTGTGTGACTGTATTTGTGCTCCACTGTGAGGGGTACTTTACTGTGTGACTGTATTTGTGCTCCACTGTGAGGGGTACTTTACTGTGTGACTGTATTTGTGCTCCACTGTGAGGGGTACTTTACTGTGTGACTATTTGTGCTCCACTGTGAGGGGTACTTTACTGTGTGACTGTATTTATGCTCCACTGTGAGGGGTACTTTACTGTGTGACTGTATTTGTGCTCCACTGTGAGGGGTACTTTACTGTGTGACTGTATTTATGCTCCACTGTGAGGGGTACTTTACTGTGTGACTGTATTTATGCTCCACTGTGAGGGGTACTTTACTGTGTGACTGTATTTGTGCTCCACTGTGAGGGGTACTTTACTGTGTGACTGTATTTATGCTCCACTGTGAGGGGTACTTTACTGTGTGACTGTATTTATGCTCCACTGTGAGGGGTACTTTACTGTGTGACTGTATTTATGCTCCACTGTGAGGGGTACTTTACTGTGTGACTGTATTTATGCTCCACTGTGAGGGGTACTTTACTGTGTGACTGTATTTGTGCTCCACTGTGAGGGGTACTTTACTGTGTGACTGTATTTGTGCTCCACTGTGAGGGGTACTTTACTGTGTGACTGTATTTATGCTCCACTGTGAGGGGTACTTTACTGTGTGACTGTATTTGTGCTCCACTGTGAGGGGTACTTTACTGTGTGACTGTATTTGTGCTCCACTGTGAGGGGTACTTTACTGTGTGACTGTATTTATGCTCCACTGTGAGGGGTACTTTACTGTGTGACTGTATTTAGTCCTCTGCCTGTGTTGCTTTATGCCTCATTGTGAGGGAATTCTCTGCCTGACAGTGTGTGATTATATTTTTGTCCATTGTGAGGAGATTCTCTATTTTGCAGCACTGTTGTTCAAGTGTATTCTGAATGGCCTAAAGCTTTTGAAAAGCAGTAAAGCTTGTGTGCAATTTTTATTTACACAACATACCTGTCATTTGGAGTGGTCAGGACTTGGTATACCATAATGGGATTCTTAAGTATTGAAAATGAAAAGTTCCGGAGAAAAACCAAAGCCAATATTATCGTGCTATATATTCTGCTAAAGATATGTCATTACTAGGGATTTTTTTTGGCAGTTTAGTGCTAAAACACACATTTGGTCTGAGAAGGAGGTGCATGTAAGCATTTGATATGACAAATATTGAAAGAAATGATTTCTATGGACTAATAGAGATCAATTGATTTCATTTTTAGGACAAATGTTGACACAAGATACAAAAAGGGAGATTAGATCTACAAGTTCAACAAACCCCAGAGATCATAAAATTGAGAGACTATGTAGAAGTAAAATAACTGTCACTATAGTTTTCTAAAGGAATGTAATCTTTGATACTTCACAATGGCATAGGTTTGTTCTTTATAGCATGGGGCTGCTATTCATTGCTGAAAAGTTTGTCTCATGGTAAATTTAAGTTTCTTCTTCGTACTTTTTTTATCCTTTGTTAACTGAGAGGAAATGAATTTGCTGATGTGAAGCCTCTAATATTTCAGTTTGTCAGGATAAACATTATAATCCATTAGACAAGGTCTTATACTATATGTTATGCGAGCTTATTGCAACAATTAAGAATTTAAACGTCTGGCATTTCTTGAAGCACTTGCTGCACAAAAGAGTCTGACCAAATTTGTGTTAAGATTTGGAATTGAGAGTGTGGATTTTTTTCTCTCCCGAGACAACCACTTATTGAGTAAGAACCAAATACCTAAGACTAAAGGGTATAGTCTGTTTTGTTTGGTGTTGGCATCAGGGATCTGTTTCTCAGTGAGAGAGCTGTATCTCTCACAAACTGACAACTTAATTACACTTTTTGAATCAAAGAGATCAAAAGCTGTAGTTAAAATGAAATTTAAACTAATATGCAGTAATTAGATGTTGGAGATTTTAAAATTGAAATACATGCATAGAATGCCACAAGTGCCTTTATTTCCATTCTGTAGATTTTAGACTAAATGGTGTTAAAGACCCATAAAATAACTTCAAAGTATACTAGGGACAATTGACTGCAATTCTACACCACCGCAGTGCAATATTGACAACTTGTGGCCATTGTTGGGTATTGACCTTCTGGGGTCTCACATAGTGGCACTGTTTACCTAGACTAGCACTAGACAGGGTGGGGAGCAGTCTTAGGCCTCTCTTCTAACTTTACTCTTGAATGGTGTGAAAATTCTAATGTCATCAGGATCTTGCTTATTACCAAAAGTGTCTTGTTTTTATGGTCTGGAGTTTGCTTTTGATGTGGCTGATAGTGAACTGCATGTCTACCTTGAGTAGATTTCTCTATTGAATGACACCAATATTGACGTGTCTGCAAGAAGTTAAGGTCACCAGAACAGACATACAGGATCATCGACTAAGTATTCGATTTCATGGTGAGATTTATTAAGTATGTGCACGGTGTATCATTAGATATATACTCATTTCACTATAGCAGTTAAACTATAAATGTACTGACTTAAACTATAAATGTACTGACTTGTATAGATAATTAGCTAAAAGTACTTTTTGTTAAGTCTTGTGTATGTGCAGATGAGGTTTTCATCAATTAAGATGATTGATAGTGAAAGAATCCTCGAGGATTGTTTAATAGATTGGTGGCTACGGTATATACCAATATGTGATTCATAGTGCAAATACTCAATAATTCCGATAGATTTTAATATAGGAAGGACTTTCTTTCAATTATTTTCTTGATAGCGTCACTGTATCATCGTTTTTGTGATATGAATAAATATGTTATGCTGTCAGTTTAAATTTTAAGATGCTATCAAGTTTTCATAGGACAAAGTTTTGAATTCTTTATATCGAACAAGAGCTCTTCAGAATTAATAGCAGTATTTATGGCTGTAAGAAATTTCACTATTTGCGTCAGTGACATTTAATTATGGGCATTAGGATATACATGTAATACAAGGTTCCATCCTAAGAATGAAAGGCTTTTAAATACATAAATGCATAAAATGGCAACTATTCATTTACAAACAATTTCACTGCGTTGACAAACTTGACAAACTTGGCACAGGTTAAACTGTTTTGTAAAAAACTGTTATTGATGTGTTTTAATGTCTCTCCATCCTACAACATGAAGGTATGGCGATTACTCTGGTATAAGGTAGAGAACTCCTATTTACAGCAGCAGCAGCTGTTATCACATCGTCTCTAAGATATAATCTCTTTGGATGGAGAGTTTTATATTGAACTTTGAAGTTGTAGTAGCTAAAGGCCAAGTACCAAAGTTGCACAAATGTTAGTTAGATTTCACCAACAGTGATCACTATTTCAGTACAAAAGTTGATGAAAATTAATGGTCATTTAGACATTGTGTAGTTAGGACCAGAACATGCTCTCAAAAGCAGATTGTAATATAGATGTAGTTCAGTAGTTTTAAAAGCATCTCTTTTTACATTATAGGATGTTGGTACACTTGGGTTTGAATAATACAGATGTCTTGTAGCATTGGATTTAATGTAGGAATTGGTAGTAATAAACACCATGAGAAAAGCTCAGAAAAAGTGAGATCATATGTTGTGACTATCCATCAAAAACAAATGTTTAGTCATTGATGAAAATAAGATTTTGATTGGTTATAGATATTTTTGGCTATTTTTCATTTTAATTGGTGAGGTCAACTTGCTCAGCTTGTAGAAGTTAGTCTGAAACTTTTGAATTGGCTTACTGTTCTTTAGTATTAAAAAGTATTTGATACAAAAAGGTTTCTGGAATGAATGATCATGTGACTGTTATACAGGTATGTAAATTACCAGTGGCATGTTAGAGTGATGATCCATTAAAACCAATGTAAACAAATATGCACACATTTTATCAGATTTGCTCATGTGATACATTTACAGGAGAAAAAAGATGAATTTCTCATATGGGGGACAGTGGCAATATCCCCTCTCTCCTTGACTGCTGGACATTAATGGAGTGTTGTGATTAATTGTCCAATGAATTAAAAAACAAACAAACCGTCTGTTGTCTGTGACTTGATTTTGCTGTATTTTAAAGACTCTGGTGGGGTTAATTTGTGAACATACATTAAATATGAAACATATTTTACTTGCTAGGATGGTCATTGAACTGTTGGTACTATGTGTTAGAGTGTGGAGTATGTGGTAGTTATTTTTGTTATGTGGGTTTTTTTAATAATTTTTTGGTTTTTTTTTTGTTTGTTTTCTTGGGGGGGGGGTTGTTATTGTTGAGTTTTTTAAGAAAAAAGATTGAAAGTGGAAATTTAACAAGGTAATAGGTCACATAGGGAAAACAAAATGCCTTATAAGAATTTAGATTTCCTTTACTTTAACACTGCACTATGATGTCATGTGAAAGTGGCAGTTTAAGCAAATGTATTAAAGCATGCACATGTGAACGCCAGAGCTGAGATGAGGCATATACACCTGGAAAAGTTTGTTCAGTCCAGCATTGAAACAAATAGTGTGGATCAACTTATGGGGTTTAGTATACTGGATAGAAGCTCTAAAGTAATTGTGTAAAAGGATTTTGCTGCAGATGCTGGAAAACTTGGCAGCCTTGAGGTCCCCTCAGAAAGTTGACAGGAAAACAAGGACTGGGACTAAAGCATCCTCTGTTTATTTTACAAATTTCCATTCATCTTTAGGCAAGCATCTGCTAAAGTCTAAAAAGGAAGTGCAACAACCAGTCTGGAGAAATAACCATGATTTATTATGTATAGAGACAAAAGTGTGTGCAGAAAATAAATAATTACATAAAAAGAGAAATCATGGTTAACCTCTAGTACAGTGACATCCAAGATGCCACATGCATGCTAACAGGTCTCATTTGTAGTGAGAGGGGGAGGTGATGGGAGTTGAGGAAAATTAATTGCTCTGATTGCACTGGGAAAGTTTTACATAATATGGAAAAAAATTCTGAAATCATTTTCAACATTCTTCCACTGCATTTTATCTTGCTTTGCTAGAAAATTAATATCAGAATGATTTATGACATAAATGCATTATTATATGTAAAGATTTGTTTCTATGTATTTATCAATGTGTAATACCAAGTTATTCACTCATTGATTTATCACTGATAATTTAAAGATTGTAATCTTGATAAGACAGTAAATAATTAATGGAAGGAGGTCAATCCTACACAGATTCAGTGAATCTGATAGATCACTGAAATTGTTATAGGTATCAAAGTTTGAGGAAACAACCAGGTTCATTGTTAAGTCAAAATTATCAATGATTTGTAAAATTTATTCTATATAACTGTCAACACTAGATATTGGTGAAGACATTGATGTGTAGGATATTTTACTTTTTATTTGAAAATATGTAAATGAGGTCCCGTCAAGTCCCCTATCTCTGATCAGTGTACCTGCTGACTGGTTCTTCATCTACATGATAATACATTCACTAGCAGTTCATATCGTAAACAGCATATCACTCTTATCATCAGTCAGTTTGAAGTTTCAGGATTTTTTTGAATGAAAATTGTAAAAGTGAAGTTTGACATGGTAGGTTTTTACAAGATTGTAAACCACTACCATGTTGACAGGTCTGTATAATGGATTTTGATTCTACATCAAAGAGGTTCCAGCAAACACCTGTTTGACCCCATCTTTTGACATTTGGAGGGAGTTTTGATGAGGATTTTTTATTCCTCTGTATTTTTGATCCACTTTCAGCTGAGTTTTGAATCTCTTAAATTGTTATCTTGTGTGTATATATAGCTCTATAGGTGAAACTGGGACCACAGCAAATACAAGTCTGCAGATGAGATCAGGTTACAACAAGCATATGGTAGAAAGACCCAGAAGAAAGGGATCACAGGCAATAACTCAAATTTCCCTTTTCTTTTGTGAAAAAGATATATACTTTATGAATGGTGTCAAGTTGCTCTTTAGCTCTGTTGCTCAATCTCAACAAAAAGTGTGGAAGGTGGAAGAATTTCATGATTTACAAATTAGAGGCTTTCAAATTGGCACAAGTTCATTGTTCATGTCTTGCTAGAATTTCAAGAACTTGCATGTTTTCAAGAAATTGTACAAAAACCTCAGAAATCCCTAAGAAGTTAACGTTACTTCCCCCTCTGCATGCTTGGATGGAAAATTGGTAGCGCAATTTATGAAAATCACATGTTATTTAAAGAAAGAGCTTATTCTTTGATACCTGAAACAACAATATTTAATATTAGTTCAAAGTTGGCATCGGAAGACAAAGTACCAGGTGTTGAAGCTACTGGCTGCAGGTGGTTTTTGATTTGGAGAAACTTTTTGTAATTCCATATATTATACAGCATTTCCCATGTTATAGGAACTCTCAAATTTCACTGAAAACAGTTAATATATAACACACATATTGAAATGGCCAGTTGATTTATATTGATGTCATCTTTAGAGCCCAGTGATTCTGAATACTAAGAGTAGTTTCTATCTTGCTCTCAATCTATATTTGGGAAATGATTGGTTTGGAAGAACTATTGATATCAATATTTTGAGATTTTAAGCAGCGTGGACCTTTGTCTAGGATAAAACGGAACTGAGACGACTCATGTATAAATTTTATTGGAAATTGACAATCTGAGAAATTTACAGGTGGAAGTTATGATATTATTGAATTAACTTTTTTGTTGTTCTTTATATGATCGATATGTTAAATGAAGAGGTATTGATAATGTTAGACCATTAGCAAATTGTTTTATTACTTGGCTTTACTCTGTATTGTACTGTCTACTTTACGAACTAATTTCCAGTATAAAGACTATAAATTGAGATAAGAAAATGACAATATCCATGACTCAACATTTACTTGTGGATTTGATTTTTGAAATATCAATATAATATATCCATCATATTTCAAACTCAAGTGTTAGCATATGGGTTTTTTCCGTGTGATTTGTCATAAAATTGAAAGCAATATTCCAGCAAAGGCCTTAATCCAGGCTTTGTTACATGTAAATATTTCAAGTGGTGTGCACATAAAATTCATGTCAAAATGTGCTTTTGTTGACTGAAGTGTTCGTATTTCATTTTAACTTAATTCTTGTCCTCCCTACATGAATGATGGAACATTTCTATGAACCAATATTGCATCAAGCCGGGCCTGGAGTGAAAAATCAAAGACTCTTCTATAACATTGGCATCAACTCTTAATAAACAGGAGTACATGTTTATGACATTTTACAAACATGCACAAACACAATTAAGTTCATCAGATATGGCTTAATATCAGCAGAAAGTCAAAGCGTCAAGCAGTTTTTATTTTCGAACAGATTGGTATTATGCAACTATGTTGTGCATGAGGAGTCTTTGCATACAGGCATGCATGGTAATCACTATTTTGTTAGCTCTCCTGTTTATGCTAGCCATATGGACAATTTGTATGGAGATCTGAAGTTGTCATGATTGAGACATTTTCTTGATAATACCCTCTGTGAACTGGACCACTAAACATAAAAGTCTACAGTGTTCTTGTGTGTTTGTTACCATGTAGAAAATTTGACTGCATGACCTTGTTGTGCACAAAGATTAAGAAATGTTCAATTGATTTCAGATCACTGAAGCAAAAGACAGCAGGGAGTCCAGTATCAGGTGGTGCCAACAATGTTTATCTGGACCAGCACCACCTGAAAAACCTCAAAATTAATCAAGTAAGTGTAGTATGAAAAAGAAAGTTTTATATGTATGTGTTTGAACTGAAATGCAGACTTTAGAGAGTGATAACAATTCAGTTACTGTTGCAATTTTTTTTTATCCTCCGCATGTCTGCACTGTGACATTGCATGGGATATGCCAGTGACTCTTGAGGAGAAAGTATAATATCCTATTGCTTACATATGTACTGAAATCTTATATTTTATGAAAACAGATTGTAAGTGAATTTAATGAAATCCGACTTGAAATTCACAAATAACGTGATGTGTTTCATGTTGCCCATTACAAAGTTGTTTTTACAGGTAGAAAAGTGCAGGTGCCTGCTTCACCAGCCTGTCGCTGGACTAAAAACCAGATCCAGTGTCAGTCATTGTGCCTTACATGAATTATTTTAAAAAATTAATTAACTCCAACTAAAATTTGTCAATAACTACAAATACAATTATTGGAAAAAAATATGAAAATGAATGATATTGATTCATGATATTTGTGGTCCTATAGGTTAGAATTTTAAATGATTTCAGGTTTACATATATCATCATTGAGGGTGTACATGTAATAAAGTTTGGTGATTCCTTGGTATATATTTTTCTTAGCTTCTGTGAAAGGAAAAAATTCTGACATAGTATTTTGTCATTATATGTACATACATATGTACTAGTATTATCATCCCCTTGCAATTCATTGCAAAAGAAGATAGACATGTAGTAGTGGGACCGTTCGTGTGTGTGTGTGTGTGTGTGTGTGTGTGTGTGTGTGTGTGTGTGTGTGTGTGTGTGTGTGTGTGTGTGTGTGTGTGTGTGTGTGTGTGATGCTGAGCTTATAGACACTGCATTTGTTGCTGGATTGATTTGATACTTCACATATAGCTCTGTTATCAAGAGAGAACGAACCCTATTGATTTCTGGGTCCAAAGGTCAAGGTCACAATGTGACTCAATAGAAAAAGCTTGTAGACACTTTAGAGGCCACATATTTCAATAAATCTATGTTCAGCTAGATAATTGTCTACATTGTGAGGGCATGTCTTGCCTTGTGGGGCTCTTGTTCTTCATAGTTTCAATTCATGCTCTCTCTCCCATTGATGGAGTTGCAAGGTAACTGAATATGGGTTTGTGTGTAGACTGAAATGAAGATGTTAAAGAACCAGTTTGTTTCAAGATAATTAAAACAAGTGGCACTTTAAAAAAAAAAAGGAAAGAGTCATCTGCTACATAGACTCCAAACCTTGCAAATTTATTACAATCACCACTGGAACAAGACAAAAAAATGATACAAAACAATCAATCAAATGTAGTCAGTTGATGCCTCCTGCCCCTCCAAAAAACATGCTAAATGTGCTGATTAAACCCTATGACCTAACTGGTGCCTTTAGGTTACCCCAGACTCTCTGCTTAGCTCACCTGAGCTGAAGGCTTTTTTTTCTGTCATCTGTCCATTGTCTGTCTTTCCATCTGTAAACTTTTTGACTTCTTCTCCGTAACCACTGGGCCAATTTTTAATCAAACTAGCCATAAAGCTTCATTTTACAGATGTGCATAATGAAAGAACAGGAGGATCCAGTTGTTATCCTTAAAGTTATAGTGGATATAAGAGGGGTGGAGGGTGTAAAATAGCTTGTGAACACTTCTCCTATATGACTTATCATAGTTCATTATGTCTGTGTTCCTGTTCATGCTTTCTCCTTCATAAAAGCAGTACATAGAAGGGGAGTAGGTTTGATTTGGAGCACTTTCAATTTGGGAACTGGGTAGACATTTGTTTTTCACAAAAACAATCTCTAATTAAGGTAGAGTTTTATTTTGTTTATGGATTCTTTATGGCAAAACCTTGTTATACCTTGACGTGTTTGACCTTGTGACCTTGGCCTGGAAGTTTGACTACTTTTAATAAAAACCTGACTTATTCAATATATCATGAATTATTTAAGATACATCTTTCTTATTTTGTATATAGATTTCATATAGCAAGATCTTTCATTTCTTTCCATGAAATATGACCCTTTGACCTTCAGAACAGCAAAGTCATGTTAGTGTTTTCTGTGTTATATGAATTCATTATCACTTATGTTGTGATCTTCCGAGGCTAGGTTGGAGCCATAATATGGAGTCAAAAATCTTTCATGGGAATAATGATTGATAGAAAAATTTCTTAAAGAACAACAGCCAAGGTGACTCAAGTGAGCAATGTGGCCCATGGGCATCTTGTATTTCTCCTCTCCCCACTTTTTAGTTTTATCTTCCTTAAATGTTTAAGAATTGTACAAGTTGTCCAAGTCCTTACTCTGTAAACAATTAAGATTCAAGTATGAGAAGACATCTAGATTTTATTACCAGTGACATGGAATCATTTTGTCACACATTGCTTTTTATCATATTTGGTTTGACAGAGGTTTGTACATTAACACATGATATGGTAGATTTCATGTTTCAGAGTTATTGCATTGTCAGTCTTTCAAAGCTTTGTCTCCAACTTAAATTATTATGTCACCCACAAATTGGGGACAGCTTCTGAAACAGAGCTATCAGTGTTGTTTTGAATTGAAAAGGGTAAAATGATGCATAATCAGCTCCCTCGTGATTTGCTTTATGAAATTAAAGGATCGTATATCAAAGAATCTTTTGGGTATTGAAAGAAACAACAATGGAAGAAAATCGAAATTGGGTAATTGACAAGAAATTTGATTACAAAATTGTATGATTTGAGATGGTGATTAATGGTTAAAAAATCTGATTTTGATTTTTTTTTGTATTTTAATGTGGAAGTTGGTATTTTCAACAGGAAAAATCAATGGAATTAACAATAGTTTCTTAGCTTTGACTTATATCCACTTAGCTGGAATTTGCTATGCAAATATTATATGCATACACTATACCTGTGAATTGGGTCAGATTTATGAAAATTTGTCTATTAATGTGAATGAAATACAGCAAGTCCCATTTTCCCTTATGACCAATGTACCAAACAGAACAATAAAAGAAAAGAGGTTAATCAAAAATAGAAAAAATCCGTAGTATTGAATATGCCTATTTCCTGGTGATTATAACATGGGCAATTGACCTTTCATTTCTGCACAATTTTGGATAAAAAGACTTCTAACACTTAATTAATTTGCATGTGTACAATAAAAAAAACCACCATAGTATGTTAGAGGACCTATTCCATTGATGTTTCATAAATGGTCTTTGAAAGAAGTGGGCTTTGCAATTCACAGTTGCTGTTGTATTGTAAGCCACCGTGTTTGTGTCACATTAATTCCCATGAAGCTGATTACTTAATACATGCTGTTGTGTGTTTAACTGATTGATGATTATTCTCCAGTTAAAATAATTATACTTTTGGAATAATTGGTGAATTAGCTGTTGTCTTTGGTCTTCCTAGGAAGTGATTATGGTCATCAAGTGAGGCAGGAGTGAAAAATGCATTGCTGCAATCATTACCTCTATCATCTGCAACGAACATTTTCTAGTTACATGCTTCAATATGTTGAAAACATTAAAAGATATTTCAGTAAATATATAAAGTTCAGTGAAAGACATCCAGAGAAAAAAACAAAGTAAATCAATGAATCCATTTGATATAATCACAAATTTGGGAAATTTCTCAGAAGAGATGACCCAAGTTCAACTTTTAATGTTTGTTACATTCTTGATATGGATTGGACGTTATTAAAATCACTCTAAAAACTCGTCCACTCTATGTGTACTTTTATCCAATTATGATTATTTTGCTGTGGTTCTGAGTTGTCATCTTCTGAGATTGACAATGAATTTGTTTACTGTTAATTGTGATTAACTGTGGATTTGTTTACTTACCATTGTCAGTGTAAAGTACATAACAAGAGATATAGGGTCATCCCAGCACTACAAGACCAGAGTAAACATGGTGCTTACAAAATGAAGTTAGACATTCACATGAAAACCATTGTCAATTCTGTGTGCAGTGGGTTCAAATATTCAATTATCTAATGGCATAAATTCTGTCAAAATATTGATACAAGCCATAAGCAGAATTCAATGGCATTTTCAAAATTCTGAAGTAGATAGCCTTGCTTATATGGCAGATAATCATATAATTAGTGACAATCTGCCTAATCTCTTAGTTTTATGTAAATCCAGGTCAACATTAAGAAATACAGTTATGATATCTTAACTCATCTGAATAATGCAAATCAACTTACAGAAGCCTGTTGATCAATGACATTTTTTTTTAGTGATAAAATATTTTTTTTGCCAATGCAAGAGGGAAGAGCCTTGTCCTCTTCGGTATGGTCTTGATTGATTGCTTGGTTTGGAGACGGAAAGTTAAAAGCACTGTAAAGTATCACAGGGTGATTTGGATCAATTTTCGCAGCATACTTAACTACTTAATAGGAAAGTAATATTAGTTACACTGTTACAGATATTGGATCGGAAATGTTCACCTCCGTCAGAATCCGAGCATTTTTATTGTGCCTTTCTAATGTTCTTTTTGTGTGATCAGTAAATGCACATCGGGATGGTGCTTACATATCTTCTATAGAAGGGAAAGTATTACATCTAGAATAACAGCATTGATTTAAATTCAGCATAGACTGTCGGCTGTTTATTTTCCAAGTAAGGCAATGTGTATAGACCGTTTAACATGCTCTCTCTGATACTTGTGAGGGGACGAAGTGCATTCTCACATCTCAGGTATTTAAATGTCTGTTCTGATACACATGGCATATATTGTCACCTGAAGAACTGAGGTATACAGTCCATATCTTTGTGGAGAACTTATCTGCAACTTCAGAGATATTAGGGAGCTACAGACACATTGGACCAAAGGTTGTTTCAGGCATTTTTTGTGACAGTATAAATTACAGTTGTTTTGACTGGACAAGCTCGTGGAGATGTAGCTGTGCTATTGAAATGTTGGCTGTAAAGTTCTAAGAGTGTGCATTTTACCCATAGTGCAAGATATTATTTTGGTCCATGAGGACTTAGTTTTTGTGTGTGTGTGTGCAGTATGAGCTTATTCAATGGAGAAAATACCTACAAGGATGAAGAAATCTACAAAATGATCAAAAATTGAAATTGTATAGGGTTTCATTTGTTTGTCAAGTTTATTCACCTTCAAAAATAAGGAAACTGTCTGAAGAAAAAAACTGATTCATTATTATCTCAGATTTATCCTTATATGGAGAAATGACCCATAGCTACGATTAAGGAATTATTGTTTGTATTGGGTTTCTTTACATTTTGAAGCGGTGTAGGCTTGTGCTATATTGTGATTATCCCAGTGTTAGTGTACACCTGGAGAAATGATCAGTCTTACTGGTTGACAAATGATTTGGTGTGGGATCTTTAATACAGACCTCCTTTATGAAGAGTTGTAAATGGATATAGGTAAGGATTACTTCTTGTCGATATTGAGAATTATCATATAGTTTGAAAATTAAAAAAGACTCACGTCTTGAAGATTTTTTATTTTTTTTTTTTTTAAAATGACAATTCAGGAGTACATTCAAGAAATTTAAAACAATTTCAAATATACATATATTTGTAGATTTGATAATTGCATATTCATGAAAAATTTCACAAAATTTCAAACATTTTTCAGAATAATTAAGAAAATGGAAAATTCTGTGTGAAGTGAGGTGCAACTCCACAGTAATAAAATTGTCTAATGTGACTCATTTTGTCTCTTTGATGTAAAATATCACTGGATAAATATGTCTACATTATAAAGGGAACGGATGGTAATATGTTTACAATTTTTCAAGTGATATGGAACTTGTTCTTATTCACAAGTACTATCAATCTTGTTTCTCACACTTCAGATTTCCTGTTTTTATGAATGAATGTTTTTTACAATTGTAAAATTGGTCATTAAGAATCTCCAAGGACTTCATATTTTTTTAATGTGCATTTGATCATTGACTGCATATGATACTGACAAGTGGCATCCATACAATGTCATTTTATGATGGTTTCACGAAATTTTAAACAAGTGAACAGAGGCATCCTGGTTAACGCATTGTTGTTATGTAATTGATCCAAGGGGTTTGGTGAAGTTTTTATATTATAGTGTTTAAAATTCCATGTTTGTGTATGACCTGTATTAATGAATGATAGGGAGCAGTTGAAAAGTGAAAAGTATGAATGAACCTAGTTACCTTTAGAGGAATAACAATTGAGAGAAAGCAATCAGTAGCCCCTGTTATTGAATACTGTGGTCACAATTGATGGGTGTCCAGTTTAAAATTGGAGGGGAGGGACAGGATTTGTTGCTAACAAAGGATGCTTTTTACAGGGCAATGTACACCTAAACTTACAAAGGTGTTAGTCATCTTGTTAAGACACATCATTTCATTTTCAGAGGAAAAATTTACAGAAAGATAGCCAAAGGGTGCAAGTGTCTTGTGATATGTAAAGGTTAAAACTTGGAGATGGAGTTACAAGTTTTTGGCATTTTTAGAAATTTTTTCAGACCTCATTTGTTACCTAAGTGAAGATAAAGACCTTCTTGATAGGTCTTGTTACATAAAAGGGGGAATCATTATCTTAGTTGGACTCGACAGAATGGGTCCCTTTAGTTGATAGCTTTGGTGAGTTGATTGATAATTTGAATTCACACACAATCATCAGAGTGAAATTTTAACAGCATGTTGCCTAATTTACTGTTTAGTTGGTTGTCTTTAAGCATCAAAAGAATTCTAATTGTAAGTGAAATCAAGACAAAGTTGAGATGTCGAGCACTTGATTAGCTATTACACATCATGCAAGTTACATGTTTTATTAACCATTTTAGTAAAACAGTGGACTCCAATAATATATCACGCATTCCTTAGAATTGCAAACTGTAGAGTGAAAGGCAATTTGTTTATTTTGTACCGAGACCTACATTGTGTCAAATATGCTATGATGTAATTAATAATGTAGTAGAATGATTGGTTATTGATGGTTCCCAGTAGGCTGAACCTCTCAGAACTGTGTCAGAGACCTCTTGTGGGGCAATAAGTAGTCATTAGCAGGATTACCCTGTTGTTTTTGGATTGTCTTGCCCAGTGCCTTTATATAAAGTGTAACTAAATGGCACCCCAGTCATAAAAATGTAATGGAGAATCTAGGAAATGTGTTTGAAAACATCAGGGGGTTAAAAAAAGTCAATTGTTCCTGGAGAAATTCTTGTTGATCACTTTGTGTGGGTCTTGACCAGGTGCAAGTTTGATTGGCTTAATTACAGGTAGTGACTTTCAGGTGGAATGAATGCACAGTCAGCTTTCTTGGGGTGGGGTAGTCCCTCTGCCAATATAAGGATTTTGAGGAAGAATAACACTACAGAATGAAGGAATTGATTAATGTTGGCTAAAGGCAGTGATTCTGTGGTATTGGGATGTATTCATTTAATGAGTAAGACATTTCTTCATTATTTATCCTCATTCAAATATTACATGTATATAAAATAATCATATATGGTGTCTTCTATTTAAAATGAATCCACTTTAATCAAAGAAATGTGTTAGTAATTATTTTTGACAGAGAGAAACTTACAATTAACATGTCACTTCATCTGTAAAAGTATGCTTAGCATATTTTGAAGTTTGTCAAACATGAATGGGTTTCCGGAAGTAATCAGCTTAGAAATATTTTTACAACCTTTGATTACGTCTTTTCGTTGAATAAATTTTTAGAAGGAAAAGGATGTCCCACCAATAAATACAGCAAATATTTAGACTAGGGTTGACCAGAACAACTTTCATCTGTAGGATACTAGTACGAGGGACTGATAAGATTTGTCAAACTGTTTGTTTTAGTAGTGCGATAAGCTTGATAAGCTTCGTAATGATGCTTAAGACTCTTCATTTATTACAGTCTAGTGGTGATTCAACAGGAGTCATGAAATCTACTCTCTTGTGTGTCCTGTAATGTTATCAGGTCAGTGCTAAACAAACTGTAGCAGGATCAAGTTTCTCAGCCCTTTGATGATCCTCCAGAGAGTTACTTATAGGTCTGGTGGTTTATGATGTAACGACCCCTTATTAATGCACCCTGGAGACTTGGCTGTAATTAGAGTGCAAGGTGGCTATGATATCCTTTGGTGGGTCTACTGCAGTAGTGTTTAAAAGCTAGAGGTCATTATTAATTTTGCAAGAAAGTGATGACTGTGCTTTTTAGAAGGATAAAGAGGAGGAATTTTCTTTTTGGAGGGAGTTTGCAAAACTTTGTAATGGCCATGATGTAAGAAGTTATGCGCCATCAAATCAGAGGAGTTAATCAGTGGAAAATGTCTTTTTGGTAGAGGTAGGTTGGTCAGGTACATCCTATTGTTAATAACAAAGTGATAGCAAATTTAATTTCCATTTTATTTCCCTGATAACCTCTTTCTGCAGGGAACACAGCTGACCCAACAAGCCACATCTATTGGCCATTTTTCGCACCTGGCAGTTATAAAAATTATCCAAGCATGTTTGATTTCTCTGTCCAGAAAGCTGATGGTCATTTGCAGAGTCAGTAGATATGTACTATGTTATTTATTTTTTTTTTTTCACTTTGTTTTTGTGGTGTAAAAATTGTAAATTATGAATGAAGCTGAAATCTGTTGGTTATGTTTTGACAGTGTGGGATGTTGTAGAGAAGTGTTAAGTTGCATTTCAGGGGGATTGCATCAAAATTGATTTACATATCTTACAACAGCAAAAATGTTGTATGAGCAATAAAAACTGTCAAAAAGTTACCAAATCCCCAATAAATAATAAGAGACCCTCCTCTTTGATCTACTAGCTCATGACACAACTAATGTACTTAATGGGAAATAAAACTGACAATGGATCAGAGTTAATATCTATTATATGCTGCAAGTTATTGTATTGTTGGAAAGGTCTTGCTTTGTGTAATGTACAACCATACCATGAAGATCTGACCAATCAAGACAATCTCAGCCTTAGGGGGCAGTAGTAGTAAGTGGATAGATGATGTCTTCATTGAGATCAGGAGAATGTTTTCCTGGGCCTTTGATCTTGCAGTAGGTCTTGACACTGAAGTCGACATCAGAAACATTTCATGTGCACAAATGCATATTGATATCCATTACATGGACAGGAAATGATGCATGTAATACTTTCTGCAATGTGTCAAATTCAAGAGTTTTATGGTAGGATGTGGGATTAAATTTCATCAATATGTTGGATCAGTTTTAAATTTTTCTGGTATTTGAGACTGCAGTGGGTTTAGAGTGATTGGTAATGAAACTAATGATGGTGATATGAAGTAATCGAGTGCAATGTTACAGCGGATTTAGACTAGTATAGATTGTTATCCATCCTAGTTTATTGAACCATGTGACTTGGGGAATATGGAAATTTTGTGCAGTTTGAATGTAGATTGGACCCTCTTATCTAATAATGAATTAGACGAAAGATTCCTTTCAAACAGGAACATGGCTATCAATATGAAGATACAAGTTCCATGCCATGCTTTGCCATGCAATTTTATGCCTCATTGATAACTCTTTGAAAGTGAGTTTTGTGTAATATGAAAATAATTAAAAGGGTGTGCTAAAATTTCTTTTGTACATGGATACAGTAACTGTACATATATATATTTGTTTGATAAGCATTCATTGTTGATTTATCCTTGCAGATGCTGACATACCAGCAACCCATTGCCTCTGGAACAAAGTCAGTCCCTGAAAACCTGTCCCAAATAATGGAGAACTCCATCTTGTATTCTGGATCACCGCATTCAGGGAATGCCAACCAAGTACGACAAAATTTGCCGTCAAACTCTGTACATGACATGGAAACTGGACAATATTCTATGCAATCTGGATTTAACCCTCATCATATGCAGCAGTACCCTCGAGGTGTTGTTTCTTCGCAAAGTTACCCCAGTCATCATGGCCAGTCATATAATGTTTTACCAGTGACATCAGGTTCTCCATATAGGGGACAAAATATTGGCGCTTCCTATCATATGAACCAAACTGGTTCAGGATACCCTGATGCAGTGCAAAGTCCACAGTATTCACATTTACAGTATTCAGTGACAGGGACAAATTATGGCTCACCAGTGATGAATTATTCTGTGCCTTCTCCTTTGTCTCCCATCCCCCACCACTCACGAGCAATGTCACCACCGCAAGCTGTGTCTCCTGCACCCCACCATTCGCGAGCAATGTCGCCACCACAAGCTATGTCTCCTGCACCCCACCATGCACGAGCAATGTCGCCACCACAAGCTATGTCACCACCATATGCCATGTCACCACCCCCCTTTTCCAGAGTATCCTCCCCTGGTTCGATGACCAGCCAACAATCTGCAGCAGCTTCTTTCTTTGCAAGGTGAGTTTTAAAACAATTTCTTGATTCTTGCATTACAGTATGAGTGATAGGATCTAGCATTTAAATTATAAAATTGCAAATTTTGTGTTATGTGACAAAAGGTTAATGTTTTGAAAAGGATTGCAGTTTCAGTCCTTCAGGCAGTGCACAGTGTTATATATCTGACCTAACTGAAGAGTGTTACCAAATTCTGTAACAGTAATTTTAAAAATCTACAAAGAGTAATGAAAATTAATTGGCATGTAGGTGTTTGGAATTCTGTGTTTGAACACTTCAACTTCACAAGTTCCTACATTCAAAGAAATCTTAATATTTCTTTGATGATTCACTTGAAAGATTCTTTCATTGAGAAATATTTGTTGTTTATATGGGAATTATCACTATGGTGTTTACATTCAATGTTTTTCACCTCTAAAGACTTTCATTGTAAGGCTAAGTAATAGTGGATTATTGAGTTGATAGTACATATCGCATGCTTTGTTACTGCTGATGGATACAAGTGCTGACAAATCACTCTGATTAAGATCTGATAATCCTATTGTCACCTTGTCCGGCCTCAGTGACCCTCAAGTCAGGAAAATTTCAGATCTACAGGTGTGAAATACCAGAGAAGGTGTCCAACAGCAACAGTCCATAAAGTCTAATCTGGTTAAGGCAAATTGGTTGGGGAGATGGTATCTAATCTGGGACAAATCTCTTTGTAATAGATGTCAAAAACCTCCTTTCTCTGTTCCTGTTTCTTCAGAGAAAATGTCAGTGAGAAAAATCTCGCTAAATTGCATTGTTGTTGCAGCTGACAGAAAAATAAATCCACCTCTTTTTCCTGTGGTATAACAAAGGAGACAGTAGTTACGAGTTGAATTGAGGAAACATGTCAAAATATTTCCACAGATTTATGTCATCATCAAAGAAATATCTGGAGCAAGAAGAGCAATTTTGAAAATTGATCCCCCTTCATTAGTAGTGTATTAGGGCAAATCAACAGTGGAAGTTACTGTAACAAAATGAGGGATTGATGGTGGGATAATGAGAGATAGAGAAATGTTCAGTCATAGCAGCAGTCGAATCCTGTCGTGGATTACTAGCTGGGTCTTTTAGAAAATATGGAAAGGTACTGATGAAATAAATGATGATTATTGCAGTTCTTTTTGTTCTTGTAATTATCCTGAATTTTCATGCCCAGCATGACTGATAAACATTGAGTATATTGAAAAATTGCTCAGTTTATATCATTTCACAAAAGATGTTTCCAACATCGACAGATGGTTGAAAATATGAGCTGTACAGTGGAACGTGTCAAATGTCACATCTGGTTTCATATAAACTTGATTCTATTGTTGATCATTTATTGTGTCTGTATGGTATACATATTTTTGTGTTTGGATTAGCTAGCTATCAGATCTGTAACTGTTTCAGTCCTAGGTCTTTCTGATCACAGAAATTGACCGACTTGTCAGTTGTCAAACACTTTCGTTCTCTTTATCTGTGAAATCTTTGGCAGATGAGTTTTATTGTTTTGCCCTCACTTTTGATTGTTTCGCTTTTACACCTACCAAAATATCTACCAGGCATACAGCTGACAGACTTTTTAATCTCACTTGCTAGTGGTAGAAAATAAAATGGTAGATTGGATGCCTGATTGATTAAAGTTGGTGGGAAGATAATTAGAAGACCAAAAATGAACATACCAGAAGCTGAAATGCCAATCTTGTCATGGTTTCTCAATGAATGTACCCTCTTATACCCAGTTATAAGACAAAGGTCATTTATTTATTTTTGGCTCACATTTGGGCAGACTGAATTAAGTCAGCTGAAGTCACTAGTTATCTGAATTAACAAAGATGATTTGCTTGTATCACCACAAATTCAATCTAGACTTAAGTTCAGGAAAAAAACCCACCCTCAAACAACCCCTGTTTCAGGTCATTTGCCTTAGGGAAGTTGGATTCTGACGACAAAAATTATCCTATGACCTGTCCTGTGTGCTAACCTTTTGGACTGCAGGCTCTTTCACCTTTTTTATGAAGTTCATGCAGATTTCTTTGTTTCCTGTCTCCCAGTCCTGAGGCACTGCTTTCCTGTCATGGACGCTAGCCTAGTGACAGTAGTAGCTGATGTTGCTTTCATTCTCCAGGAAATGAGACTGTTGACAACTTCCTCTTAACTTTGTTAACAGGGCAGAACTGACCATTATAAAAATTATTTTGATTTATATGAACAAGTGGACATGCAACATTAGTGATGAACGGCTGGTCCAACTAAATGTGATCGTCACCGGTCCTTCGTGATAATTACTAGTGATTACATTCATTTTCCAAACATAACTAATTGTGTTGAGAGTCTGATACAAATTTCATTCGATCCAACCTTTGAATGGATTTGACTCATCCTTTTGATTAATGTTTCGTAGGTTATCATATGAAGCCGACACATTGATGTGCCATTGATACTATCACACAGAATAAGTGTCCTTACCCCCTTTGGCTAAGTTTTCTCAGGTTTTGTATAATATTTATAACACCTAAGGAGATAAAAAGACTGAAGAAAGGTACTTTTCATGCATTGCTGAATTTCAAATTTCATTCATAAAAATTCAGAAAGTTCTCAAGCAGAACAGGCAATGATTTACAGGTTGATTGAGCAACACACCTAGGGTCCACCACAGAATGCTGAGAGTCAGACAGATGATATATACTCTATTCAGAAATTTCATAACATACATATTCTGATTTGTTGTAAAGTATTCTTGAGATTATGTCACATGTCCTGTAAGGAATATTGCACGGTTTTCTTCAAATTTTGCAAGCTATTCAGAGTTGTCTTTCTTGCATCAGAATGGATTTATCGTAGAGGCTATTAGGTAATTAAATATTGAGTATCAAATATTAAGGATGGATGGTTATGAATGCATAAAATATGATTTCCTGTAGAGATTGTGATCTTCAATGATCATTAAAGTTGACTGATGCAGAAAAGTAATTATATTTACACTGAACTGCATAAAAAAAAAAAGTATCAAGAAAGATGAAAAATACAGCAGATGACATGTAAAGATGTTACCCTTGACTATTGAATTTTTTCTTTGGATTTAAGGAATTACAGCTCCCAATCGCTGGGAAAATGGCATTTATGTTTGAGGATTCATGTTGCGGGAGTTTCCAGGACTATCGTGATTCATTTTTCAGATATTGCCAATTTTCACATCTTGAATTACAACTCCTTGAATATTGAAAAAATTGAAGGACTTCTATTGACAAACAAACAGAAGTAAATTATGTGTTTAACAGACATAAGCATTAAAAGACTGCTGTATTGATTTATTAATTGTTCATTTTTTTACCATTGATAGTAAATAGCCATCGATGAATGAAGTTTGTCGGGTATTTTGGGTGTTAAGTTACTTGCAACGGATGTAGTTGCTGTTCAGATGCACACAATGTTGCTTGAAATTAGCTTTACTGAGGGTTAGTTTGATACAACTCGGGCCTTTGACAAAGTTGGTCAATATATTTACTTAATGATTTTCTTTTGTTACATAGAATTAATTTTTTGGGAGCGTAAATTTTGAATTAAGTGATATTGGCAGGCCTCTCACTTTGATCTTTTTTTTTTTGAGGAGTATAGGTTCACTGTGGTAAATGAGTGAGGCTAGAATGCTCCGAGAGCATCAATACAGGATCAATTTTCTAACATCTTTGTGCCAGGGCATTCATATTTGCATAGGGAATAAATCAGTTTGGACTTGGGGAGATTTCATTTCCCACCCCCTTTTTATTTTCCGCCATATTTGCATGCTATAAATGAGAGAGGATTTGGAATCCTATGTCTGGCTTTTTCCTGGTCAATAAAGTAGGCCCTTTATATCACAGAAAATGAAAGTTCATTTCCTCACCATGCACATCTTGAAGATTTTTTTTCTTCATAAAATTTTTTATATAGGATATAATTGTTCAATCTAAACAAGTTTAACATATTTGATAGTGCAATATGAGAAGGGGTGTGAATTTGCTTTGTAGATATTCAAATGTACTAGAAATGAGTAAAGGATAGCAAGTTTGAAAATGGAAACCCGGCCTTGCAGAACTGAATACTGCTGATGACTCAGAATCTGCAATTAATTGGGGAAATTAATAAGTTGCTATGATAAATGTATTGTGAACCAAATTTAAGAAATGGTCAGATCATATCAATTAAATGGCCAAGCAAATGGAAATTGCATGGCTAGGATACACATTAATAAATGTATTAGTCACAGAGAGATGCTGCTGCTTAGTTATCAGCAGTTACTTCCCTTGTAGAAATTTTTTTCTAGGAGGCTTTGGCTGAATTAGTAGTAAGTTGTGAATGTTTAGAAATCATGTGGTTAGAGTTACGGAGCCTGTATTAAATGCAAGATTACTCATTCCACAAAACACACCATGCACCTGAAATGTTCTACCTGCAGCTAATTAACAGCCTAACTTCTAATCCTTAATGCTGATGGAGAACAAAATGCTTGAGAAGAGCCAGCTTGTGGTATTCATTATGCGACTCAATGAACACCAATGGTCTGTGTGATTCATTTGTTGGGGTGCCCAAGTCCTGGACAGGTAACAGCTGACGATGTTTTAAATCACATTTCAATTAATTAAATCTTGTTTTGAACTTGCAATGACATTCATTCCGTTAAAAGCAATGTAGTCGGTGTGTCCAGGGGATCTTGAGTGAGTCACACAGAGTTGGGGATCTGGTCAGAGTGGAAAATTCTATTAATGGTCAGGTGTTCTTAGCCAATTCCTAAATCAATTTTATGTTGAAACAATTTCATTTTTGGATTGAAGTTATCCAGCTGTCATATTAAAAATTCAAATCCACTTTAATTTTTGTTGTACTTTCCAAGTTCTAATATTATAATTACTGCACTTGAAACATTATTAAGAGTAGGTTCAGGCTGTATATAATTTTCAGTCTTATAAGGGAGTGTGATAGTCAACATATTTCCCAGTCGTATGGGAGATTGAGCTGATACCTGATGGTACATGGTTGTCATATTGAATTAATATGTCATCTTCAGGATAAATTATACCTCATTAAAATTAAGCAAACATGTAGGTATGGGTGTCACAATGCAGTTTATAGCTGTCGACCCTGTTGGGGTGAAAAAGATTTTGCAGTCAATTCAGGCAGGAACAGGACAATATACTTCGTAATAGCGAAATGAAATAGGAACTGCATCACCTTAAAGTCTGAGATTTCAGTCACAGCACACAAAACCTTTTGATAAATGTCCAGGAATAAATTTAAACATTTTGAAACGAGATCATAAAACAAACATGAAATGAGTTTAAGAACGACTAAGTGTATAGGTTCTATACCTTGAAATTGGAGATTATATGATGGGATTTGCTACATACTGAAATTGCTTTGAGGCATAAAACACCATGGAATTTGTAACACTTTTAAAGTTGGTTAAACTGATTTTTGGTTGCTGTAGATTTTTAATAGTTCAATTCTTACAAATTTTATGAATTGTTCATGAAATAAGAGGGGGGAAAAGGAAGTCATTTTCTATGCGAAAAAATGATTTAAGATTAAAAAAAAAATCCTGTCAAGGCACTCATCTGGTGTCAAAATAGTCCATTAAAGAGGAGAATGGTGATAGATATGAGGCATTGTACAATTTATATTGGCATGATTTTGGCAGATCAATATAAAATGACATTGTGAAATTCAATTTTCTTTGTGTGTCACATTGAGAAAGTGCACCAATTTCACGTCTGCCTCAGACTAGCAATTGTAGAGAGACCTCCTCTCTACTGATGGCAAATGTCAGTTGGATCCACAGAAAGTTTGGATTTCTTATTTCATTTCTTAAATTTGCTTTTACGATTAATTAAACTTTGCAGTTGGTAGTGGCAAGGGAGGGAATAACTTTGACAGTTTCAATTTCAATGTTTTAATTTACTCCTGGAAATCAATGGGAGCAACATAAAGGATTATATTTCATTTTTTAAACAAAATATTTTTTGGGAAAATGAGTTTGAAAGAAAGGCTGTATAGGGCACTTTGGTAGCAAGAGAGTGGTGACTCATTTAGTAGACTCTCTGTTGCACAAAGTTGCCTCTTTGGCTGGTTTCTCCATCAGAAACGCATAAAAACCCAAGCCAATTGGTGTGCAGAGAGAAAGATATTGTACAATATTTCCTAATTGATACTATTGTTTCTCCACTTCTTATCATCTGATCATCAATTCATGACTGACATGTACCCTTTCTAACTGTCAACATAACAAAGCTAGTTTTTCACCCTGTAATTGATTTCTAATGTTTTTTGTGTGATGAAGTTGGCACTGGAATATCATTGCCAAGAAAAGTATAGAAAGCTTGGAGCATGGCAATACATGCTGTATCACCTGTTGATCTAGAGATTGTTTTTTGCAGGAAAAACAATCGAGTCTGCTTCAAGATATATGTTGGAGTTGCAAGGTCTACAAAACATGTTCAAGTTGTAGTTGTGAGAGAACGCAGAGAGAATATTTTCTGACATAGTTGTGACATTCCCAAAAGCATGATAAAAATGTTTTAGATTTTTTATAGGCTTGTTACCACTTTCTTTGAAGTGTTTTTAGCTTTGTGAAAGATGCTTAGTCATAAATTATGTGGCTAATTAATGTAAGCATGGTGCAAGTTATCATTTTACAATTTAGGAATTATTTGAGGCCTAGACAACACTTGCTGTAGAATCACTTTAATTTTATGAGGTCAAATTTTCCTTTTTTGAGAGAAATAATCATGATTTCATGGTTGAAGTGTGGTTATCTATTTTTCAGTAATTCTGTATGGGAATGTGTTTTATTTGTTACTTTATGTCATTTTCTTTTGTTGTTTTACATCACACTGGAGAATCTTTCACTAATATATACAAATGTCACCAGTTGTAGGAGAATTTTGAGCTATGCATGATATTTTAGCAGTAGAACTAATGTCCACCGTGATATGGGACTCAGTATTTAAGGTCCCATCCCAAAGACCAAAAACTTGTTTGTAATGCGGATTCTTGGTGAGGGAACAGTCACAACCTATGTTGAACATCTTGTGTTTGACGCAGTCACTGGGGGGTTGAACCCAAGACCTCCCAGTTTACAAACCAAAGTATGGGATGAGAATGTGCATGTCTATACCATGAACAACAGAACTGTAATCCCAGAAATGAAGGATTTTACAGTACTATCAGGGAGGTGAGCTAATTGGGGCAAAAAATATGCATGCAGTCATAAAAATGGATTGGACACTGGCTGAGAGGGGCCAAGATGATGCTAATTTGATGTAATGCCTGTGACAGAGAAAATTATTTGTTTATTGTTGGTGGTTATTCTCTTTGACAAGTGGCCTCTAGATACCTCATAAACCTGTTGTGTTGATGCATCTCTCATCAACCATCAATATTGTGTCCAAGGGGTGCTGAAAGGGCATATGAACTGCCGGTAACCATTTGTCCAAACAACACTGGTATTTGATACAAAATATGATTACAGAATTGAATGATTTTTGAGGTTAAGCCTTTGCTTATTAGGGAAGCCTACTGTATTCATGATATAAGTAATGTATATTGTTCAAGGCTGGAAGCATGTAAAAGGCGATTGGCATTTGCATAGTGCTGTGTGGCAGCATTTTTGTACAGCCGTAAGATGTCAAACCACCAAGTGTGAATCTTTAGTGAGAATACACACAACACCATTTAGCATTTATTCTTACTGTGCTAGAAGAATCCTCTTGTTACTATGTCAAACTACACTGGACGATGGAGTACATTCAAACTTCTATCCAGTGAGGAAATTTCCATTATAAACATCTATAGCAAAAGAACAACAATGCAATATTATACAGAAGTATACTGAATTAAGTGACAAGAGTTACATTATAGATATTTTAGCAATTGGCATCTGATAATTTAAGGTGAAATAATGAAACCTGACAAAATGTAACATGATAGATATGAGTTCAATTTAACCTTTCTAGTTCATGATGCAGTGGATTAATTTCAAACATGTCTTGTATGGAACATATTGGTAGGGTTTGTAATGTCACTAATATTTTAACTGAAAGTACGTGTGGATATGTTTTTCTATAAATGTAATCAAATTCTTTATACACAAGTAAAAAAAATATGTTCATCTTCAATTAAAGTATCACAACTGAAGCAGAAATGTTGATCACAAGAAATGGGTAGGTTTTTTTTTTATATCGACCAGTTTCAATTAATAAAGGATGAGAACTAATTATTAGCTTTGTCAAGTTGGAGCATAAATTCTATGATCTATAGAAAAACTGAGGCATGGCTGAATTTCAAATTTTTTTATGCAGACAACTGAAGAAAAAGAGTCGACTCTTTCTGCTTTCTTGAATCCTACTTAATTGCATGAAAGTTTCATTTCCATAGAAACTATTTAATTTCACATTTAAGTTATATGAGGACACGTTTAGGGAATCAATATAAAGTAGATTCTTGGTGGCATAAATTTTTCCATGGTCATAGTACAATTATGCAGTAGTATCAAATTCCCTTTATTGAACATCATCCTTCAATTAAAATGCTCTTGTTTATTGCAGAAAAGCCATCAATATTTTTGATAGATTTTTATGCATATTTCATCTTATTTGTTTTAGTGGGAAATATCCAGTAATCTTGCTTAGCTTTTTAATGGAAACTGTTGAGTTGCTTTTTCAAAGGAGAATACTTTGCAGCAGTGCTCAGATGAGAAAACATGGCAGTGTCAGACATGGTGACAATGAACAGTTTCAGTGAATCTGTTCCTCTTTTCTTCCAATAATCAACAAGTTGGTTTTGTATGGATAGCTTGCTGTTTATCATAAGTGCAACTTGATGGGACAAATTATTGATGAATACTTGTGTAAATAAGATTCTGTGTTTGCCTAGATCCTTGTCACAGAATGTTTGCATAAAATCATCTTTGGAAGGAACTCTTCAACTTCCGAGACAAAAAATTCCCCCAAACAGTGATCTTACATCTAAGCAGCCTGTTTGAAGTTTGGAGATATTCAAGAAACAAGAAGATTGAAAGCCATACATAAATGTCAAGAAGTAGACAGAGAAAGGTTTTTATGCAGTTTTCTTCCAGTATTGGGAATTCTTGATCACTGATATATGGATTGGAAATTAATTCTATGTATGTTGCACATAAACTGTTGGCCATAAAGCACTAATGGGAGTTTTTAAGTTGATTAGGCATATTGAAAGTTTGAAGCCAGTAGGTAATAATGGAGTAGCCTCCTGGGATCCTGTTTGCCATAAAGCCAGAGAGATGCTGAACTGATTATGACTGATTAAGCACCTCCGAAACCCAGAGCATGTGTAGTCAGATATAGATATTATATTTCCGTACAACTCTCATTGATCACTTTTCGCATGCAGTGTAGAGATTGATGACATTGCTTGTCAGGGATTTAATGACTTACAATAAAGAACTTTGGAAAGTTTTGAAATATTGGATGAATCTGATTGGGGGAAAAAATGGTTGACAGTTACCTGAACATTTATTCCTTGGAGTGGTTCTGTAATGAATTGCTTCTGGCAGTTCTCCATGTCAATTTGGAGTGATTTTTCCTTCAGATGCTAATTTGACAGAATGTGTGCATATTTTGGGGGTAAAATTTTCAAGTGATTGCATGACACATTGTATTGACTGCAGTGTGTTGATTCACAGTGATATAGTAAAAGTTGCAAGCTTTGGTGGGAGCTGTGATTTTGATATGTCAGAGGTGGAGTAATATATACCATTGGAATTCTTGCATGAACAAATCATGAATTCACCCAAAGTAAAAGACAGGTAAGGGTGATTATCTTTACCTTGATTTGTTCAGTTTTAATCTCAGTATTTCTGTGTGTTAGTGCAGATGTTCTACAATAGGGTATATAGCTGTACTTCAGACAAAACTGAGCCACCATCTGTTTTTGCCTTAATTGAGGTCATAGATGGTCTCTAGGCATATTAATTATATTAATGTTTCAAATGGGAATAGAATATGGATGATTTATAGGAGTCAATCAATATCAGTTACTCTTAAAATTAGAAAGCTCTTGTATTGAGTGGAAACCACTATTGAAAGGTAATCAATTTATAGGTGAACGTTTTTTTCCTTTATAATTTCTTTGGGCCTTTTTTGCAAGCAGTGATGAAATTGATGGCACCGTTCAAGATTTGTAACAGAATTTCTAGCACAAGAGTAAACTAATAGAATTATTTATGTAAAATATGTTTTAAGATAACTCCTTGTGATCCCATTGTTTGAAATTTGGCTTACTATGTGAACTGCAACAGTGATATGGATCTGTTGCAATGTACACAGTTTCAGAATTCTGAAAATTAATGTTCTTTGTGTATCAAGTCATTTAGTATCAAGGATATGAATTACATACTATGTTAGGATTAAAATGGTGATGGATATTTGCATCTGCAAATACCTCTTGATGGATAATGGCAGAGAAAAAGTGATGAATGTGATGAGGACAAACATCATTTCCTTGATAATTGCCAGCTAATCATGGAAATAAATCACTTCACTTTTATCCGCACTAAAAGAACTTCATATATCTCAAAATGAACATTTCTCTTGTTGTTTCATCAATCTATATATTGTTTCTTCTGTCTGAACATCTTGAGACATGATCTTGCTAATTGGGGAAGTATTTATCTAGATCATGTTGATAGATGAGATTGTTTTAGAAATGAAAATAAAATATACAGAAAGCATGTTTTTAAATCAAATTAGTAAATGGTATTGATTAAACTCAGTTAATGGTTGTCTATTATTGATGCAAGTATTAATTATTCTATCCACCAGTAAGAAATATTCTTTTCCATACACTAATTTGCCCATGTAAATGTCTACCAAAGGCTCTTTAGAACTTCGAAAACAGATGATACTAATTATCATAAATATGATCTTTCTTGAGTTCTTGTCATTATTCTTAAATATTATGCATTAAAACGTTGTGCTATTCTTTGATGAAAAAATACAAATTATATAAACTTTTGATTAGAGGGAACTTAAATTTTTTCTAGATATTAATCTGCTAATTTTTCAGGAATTTCCTGCAGGGTAACATATGTACCAAGAATGTTGAAATGCCTTGAATTAAGCATTTATCACTCAATCTGGCTTGGTTAAAGTTTTTCTAGCTGCATTTGAAGTCACACAAGTAGTTTATGAATGAAAGCTTTGAGTAGCTAAATGTTGGATGCTTCTTGAAGTTTTTTGCCGATATCTGGCAGGTATTTGTCCCATGCCAGTCAGCTTCAAGCAATGAAGTCACATTTTGAAGCAGATGTCATATCGTTGTATAGAGGGTCATTTGTTCAAGTTGTAATTGAGTACTAAGTCTATAAATTATTTCTTAGGGCTGCTCAAAAACTTGGGAAGAAAAAGAAGAAACATCAACATCAGGAACCCGACCTACCACTGTACCCTACCAAGTTCAATGAGGTCATCAAAAACTCCCCACCCCCAGCCCCACCATGTCTTCTGAGAGCTGCTGGACGCCTGCAGCAACCAGGGATAGGAAAGGTAGGCCATTTTCTATACATCAATGGAAAAAAGTGTAAAATTTTACTGGGCAGAATTTTTCTCTGTTATGGGGACAGTGCCCAAGTGTTCAGAACAGGTTTCTGATGTGTGTAGATTAAGTAGAATGGTTTTTCATCAGTTGAAGATGTCAAGTATTAGTGTATCTGAGTTTCATCATAAACCTGCCAGCACTGTCCAAGGTTGTTGTGACCCTTGAATGGTCCAGCACCCAGGGGATGATAGATGGGGTCCTGGCTAGTCTCTTCACCCATGGAATACCTATCTATCCATAAACATGTCTTCCTTATCAGTGGTGATGGATTAGACACCAGCAGAATTAGAAATTTTGAAAACATAAATGTACCTGTTGTTTCTCTCTCAATGCCGTACATTAATTTCTTTTAGTCTGTAGGAAGGATTGTTATGCTCTCTCCTGGAGAGAAACTAGTGGTCAAGCATATCCATCTATCAAACAACTGACAGATGGCAGTGTTTTACAGTTGTAAAAATTCCAAAGGCAGGCCTCTTACCTATGTAGTTTGGAAATGGTCAAACTGTGTAAAAGAAATTAAAGCAGTAGTTTAGAATTTATCTGAGGAACTCCAGTGCTGCTATGACACAGCAACCTCATTGCTACACATGTTATTAGGGGGTCAGACATGCCAAGATGTGTAAAGAGGATCTTTATAGGTGTACAGCTCATTAGCTAAACAGACAGAGAGTATCCCTACTTCTTGGTGATGACCATTATCTGAAGCTGTAGAAATGAGGTGTCAGAAGTAAAGTTGATGAGAAGCAATCAATCTTGGGCATAGCAAACCAAACACTGAGGGAGATGGTTACATAGTAGTGCTGTCAAAAATGAAGGTTTTGGCCATTGCATTGTTTTGAATGGATAAGCACTGTTGTTAATATGTTTTAGGCACTCCATGTAACACCTTTTATTGCTGATTAGAATTAAAATGTTAAAGGCAGATTCTCCTCTTTAGCATGACATTTGAAGGTTGCAGAAATTTTAGTTGTATCATGGTCTAGTTTCATATTGTTTCAGAGATGGGAATATCTCTTTGTAGAAATCACTTATAAGCAGTATCAACATCAGTCAGCTTTACAACACTCTCAAGTTTTAATGGGTCCTGCTATGTAAACAAATATTGGATTTGTATATACCCAACCTTCTTTAATATTCTTGGAGGGTCAAGACTTTCCCCATTCAAAGCAGTGGGATTGGTGCTTTTGTGAGAATCTCATATTAAATCCTTATCAGACAAGGCAAAGTGATAATCCCCAATTATCCCCCACCATGACCTTGATTGAAATGCTACTCTCTCAGAGGAACATCTACAATAGCTGTTAATAGATTGTGATCTGGTATCAATCTTTAGATAACTAGAGGTGTATTGAAGGATTATGGTCTTTGGGTTTGTCTCTTGCTGGGTAAAAATCTGAACCTTGAAACCATACAATGTTATATTTTGATGGGAGTACTATCTCTTCCTTTACCCACACCCACTATCATAGCACAGTAGTGTCATTGAACGGGGATTATCTAACCCTGACATTTCTTTTGATTGAATAGTTGCAGTATTGAACAGATATGTTTAGGAGACTGTGATAAATCTTTTGCAACAACTGTTTCATCAAACAGTTCTACCAGATGCTGCCAATAGGAAGAAAGGACAAAGGTTTTCAGCTGGTTCTGAACTTTCAGAGACAGATGTTTAACTATATTTTTAATGCATTTTGAAGATTTTTCTCATGATTATTAAATAGGGATTTTTGGGTCAATTACAAGTATGACCAGTTTGGTCATCCGTACCACAGTATATTAACATACAAGCAGACTGCGTTTATAAGAGATGGATTTGGCTGTTGTTGTCTGCTTGTATGAAATGTGTTAAAAATCAGAATTGTTTAGAAACCAATATCCAGTTTTAAGATGAATTAATTCTTTAAGTGCTTTTGTTAATTCTTTGTGCAAGTATTTAAATTTTTGTTGAAGTTAGATAATACATGGTTGTCTTGATTAATTTAATTTTATGAACTTTATATATACAATATGTCCTGCCATTCATAAAAATTTGTTGAGCAGCATCTCATGGAAAAGTTTGTGTTGAGATTTTTATTTCCCTTTTCTAATGAACTTACGTTGTTATAATCTCACCATGAAACTGTTTTAAGATAATCTGCAATAGATTAAATCTAGATGTTATAGGGGAGACATAAAATTTTCACCGTTTAAAGAATTCATCGATAAACCATGTTTCTGATGTTATCAGAAATCTGTGGACAATAATGTGCAGGAAATAGGGGACCTCTAATATGCAACTTTTGTCTGATGTTACAGGGTCCCATATCCTGCATATGAATGAATAAACCATGATTCCCAGTCTCAGAAATAATCAAATAAGATTAAACTTTGATGATACATGATGAAAAATTGTGTATTTTAATTGGGAATTTTTGAGGGTAGGAGGGAATGGCTTTGATTTTGATGATAATTAATTTTTTTGCACTTGACATAACTGTTACAGTTGATGATGATAATTTGTTGCCTGCTAATTGAAAGAAACTCTATTTCCTGGTCAACTAATGAACAGCTGATATCCCTTTTATGTGTCTGAAGTAACCTGCTTGCATATTTGATTCCAAATCATAATCATTTCCAGAAATAATTATCACAGAAAAAATCTATCTGTTTCAGTCCTTTTATCATTATATTGTAGCAGACTACATATTAAGTGGGTAGTTGAGGTATCAGGAATGAAGAGACTGTATGTAATCTTTATTGGAAAATTGATCTTGTCTTCAGATGTCATATACCTCTGTGACTTTTCAGCTGATATGTATCAGTAGATCTGTTGTGGTAAATAATAATAACTGGAGGTCTAAACTGACCTGTCATAGGGATATTGTATAAATACAAATCAATGGGGAAAGCCACGGAGGACACTTGGTGCTAATGGCCTGTCCACTTCAGCGTATCTTAGGAGTAGCAGCAGGCAATGGTCATATATATCTGACCATAGAATTTTAACAGTGTATATCAGTAATGGGGAAAATTGTTTTTCAGGAATGTAAATTTAATATTTGGATGTGGTAGGGCTGGAGCCATAGTGCCTGCCTTGCAAGTAGCATCAATGAACTAGATGAATGGTGGTTCAGCATATATTAGTAGATAGCCATCTATTGAAGATTCCTTAAAATAAATTTAAGGATAAATATTCATAGAGAATGAGATAGGGATGGTTTAATGGCCAATTTATGTCTCCTTGATGATGTTGGCCCTGACTTTTTGCTGATACCATTAATGATAGTTTTATTAATATTTATCAAAGATTCAACAATGTCAGGTATTGATGGACATATAGATTAACCAAATATTGAAAGTCATTTAATACAACGCTCAAAGTATTAAAATGTTGGACTTGTATATATATTAATCTACCTACTTAATAGAAACTGGCGATTAAATCTTTTGAAAACTGATTTGTCTGTCATTCATTATTGAAGTAAAACTAACAGTTATGATAGTCTCTGAGGACTATGTTAACATGTGGTTGCCAAACAATAAAATATGGTTCCAATATTAACTGCTGAAGAGAATATTCTTTGAATGTTTTTATTTTGTAAAGCATTTTCTGAACATAAAAAAGCATTGCCAATTATTAAAAATGCATGAAAACACATGCCTCAGAAATGGAAAGTTATAGGAAAACACCAGGGGATGTAATTTTATGGTCAGCTGACCGGAGATGCTATTGATGCCTTTATGTTAGTTGGTGCATTTTTTTTTTTTTTTAAAAAGGTATGCAGAAAGAACGGTAGAGCAGACAAAATGTCTATTCCTTGAATTGTCATCGATTTTGAAAGATAAATTTTATAGAAACAAAGTTGGTTAAAAAAAAAAAAAAATTGCACAATTCATACAACCATTGCAATCTTATAATTGTAAAGAAATGTGGAGAAAGAGATATTAGCTATCCCAAAAGCATGCCTCTCATGGGCATGCAATCAAATGCTTGTCTGGAAGTTGATCTGAATTACATTTTATTTTGGAGAGCAAGAAAAGTAATCGTCTCCTAAATCGGTATTATTCAACAGGTTCTACTAACAGCAAAAAAGGAACATGGCTTAATGAAGTCCATCATCACTGTGTGCTTGATTTACTGAATGAGCAGAATTATAGTAGAGGCGATGTACTTTTTATGGAGAAGGAAATCTGATAGAAACTGCTCTTAGAACAGACTGATTAACAGAATTTTATTCAATTTTGTAGAAATTCTGTGCCCTTTTCCTTTCATTGAGCAGAAAATTGATTCTTAAAATGAGAATGTATGCATATCTGAAACATGGTTGTTGGTGGAGTGGAATTTGTAGCAAACATGACAAAGCTTGCAATAGAGAGGAAATAAATATTACTGAATTGTATTATACATTAGTAAATACTTGTGCAACCTAATATGTTATGTTATCATAGGTTTTGTTTTGGACAATTTGTTGTCAGATTGGGTATCATGGATAGTTGGCTTAGATATAATAAATGTTATCAAGTATAGACTATAGCTATATATATGATTTAAGAAAATTCTTATGTAAGCAGAATCTTTTTTGTACACCCACAAACAAGGAGGGAGCTAGTGCGGCTGTACTCCACTTCAACTACAGATTTCATGACAGGAAGTTGAATTCACATACTCTGTGTTGGATTTGTGTGAAAGTTGATGGGTATATATCCTGTAGCTAGTAGATGTGCATAATTTAAAGAAATTCATTAATGATTTAAGTCATTTAAAGTGACACATGCAAGTATGTTGGTGAGAAAGTGTTTTCCACCTTTCAAGTGTGCTTGATAATCACTTGCTGTATATAGATACACTGGCTACATAGTTTGAATGCAGATGTATGGTAACACTATGTAAAAGAGAAACAGAAAGAAGGATAAAAAGATGCAAAAGTTTTGTAAAGCAAACAGTTGAAAGTATCAGATCAACTGTCTCTCTCAAATTATGTGGCTGATAACTGAAAAAGGGATACAGAAATATTGATAATGAAGTGATCATGCAAATGTGTGAAATTCAGACTACAGTATTCTTAAGGCCAAATGGCAATGTTGATGGCAAAAATAGTTTATGACCTTAAATACAATGTTGAACAGAAGTCATTTACAAATGCTGCTATTTTGACATTGAAATTTTTTGATATTGACAAGTGTGTTTATGTACAATGTTTTGGGAGATGTAGGTGACATTGCCACAAGCTACAAACTTCAGTTTCCATTAGATGGTGAAGTGTTTTTGTTTTATACACGTGAATATGCATTCAGGTGTGTTTTAGATGTTCATTAAGGAGTCAAATGGTTTTCACTTTAATAGAACGCATGCATTTCAGGAACGAATGTCATACTTCCTGAAATATTGATAAATCAAATGACATAACTATCAATATGATTGATTGAGAAATTAAAGGCATATAATGTGTGCTGGTTGATCATGCTAATATCCTGTTAGCGTGCCTTCTGATTCTCATGAAATATTTAATTTGCTTGCAATTGGTGAATTAAATGATGATACAGAGAACATTTCTATGATGTTTGATTGATTTATCTGTTTATTTGCAAGTACAGATTTCCTAGAACCTTATAATATATTACTGTAAACCAACTATTATATGCATCATCTTCTTATTTGGGAATGGTCGGCAGAAAACTTAACTTGCAGGATTAATTTCTGCAATCAAGTAGTCATATTTTATTATTCCTCAATTGTATTTTACATCTGTTTAAATTTTTATAATGATATGCAGTTGTAGAAACAAGGGACAGAGTTGCTTGTACTCATTAATGGTTTACTTTGCGATGTCAGTATTGTATATTCTTAATATGGTGAATAATAATTTTACACAGTTACCTTGAAACTTGAGTTTATTTTGAAATTAGTATTACAGATCTTTGTGTAGACATTGAGAAAAATGAATGACAAGCCCACAATATAATAAATATCTGTGAACATAAACTGTTCACGAATCTCATGTTCTTGTACATATAAAAGTTGGTTTATAGTATATATTCTAATAACACAGGCATAAATAAAGTAAATTTAACTTAAATTTGAAAAGAAAGTGTTTGGTTTTCTTAACTCATTCATGAAGGTACAATTCTATGACAATGGTATTAGAATATTTGAAATATCATAGTTATGACATTTGTATTCTCAGGTCAAGGTCATGTTGAGGATCTGCACTGAAGGATCTCATTCTGACCAAGCACAGTCTTGCTTATCCATTGATCCCAGGAAAAAACAAGTCACAGTGTTTGACCCTTCGACAGTTGGAGTCACAACTTCATCTCACCGCAGAACAACACCTGTGGCCCCTAAGATGTTTGCCTTTGATGCAGTGTTTTCACCTGATGACTCCCAGGTAAATCAAAGCAGGTGTACTACACATTTACATTAATGATATTGATTAAAGAAAGTTGAATAAATTCCAAAAATTTGTATTGTATCATATAATAAATTTGCAATCTGGAATGTTTGTATTCTCAATAATCAAAATTTCCACATTTCAGACTGAAATTTGCTCTAGCAGCCTGACAGAAATTATCCAAGGTGTTGTTAATGGAGCTGATGGTTGCCTTTTTTCCTATGGTTATTCTAGACTAGGTTTGTTATTTTAAAAAAAAAAAAAAAAAGAAGGTAGTTTTTTGCCACAACAGTTTTCACCTCATGTTGCCTTTTGTCATGTGCCACCCAAAGTATTCACACTACAGGTTGAAGTCACGTGTCATTACAGTTGGATCATTAATGATGTTTTCCTTAGCCCATGTGAAAGTTATTAATTCAGAAGTAGTTTTCATCTACCAAGCAACATAATGTGCTTTTTTGTGAGATAATTAAACTTGTGTGCAAGAGATTATCATCTGCTTTAAATGATAGCGTTTACTAAACGTGGTGAAGATGTGCATGTACAGAATAACTGCAAATTTATGTGATACAGATAAAATGACTAATGTTATAGAAGACCCATTTTGTTTGTATATTCTTCAGCATAACCTAGAAGAAATTTTCAGAGTATAATGTATCCTTGAGTGTAAACACTGTTAGTTTTTTTATTAACTGGGTTTTTAGCAGTCTGTAGAACAGATTCTTTAATTAACTGTAGGGAGCTCCACCATGTTAACAGTTTACTATAACACAAACAACATTTTTAAGGTTGCCATGAACATACCAAGTGAATAGTTTGTTAATTGTTGACACGAAATTTACCTCCCCTTGCCACTAGGGGGCCTCCTGGATCTTGTCTCTCTGACAGTCCAGGATCTTCCTAGTGAGAGAGTGTGGTTCTGACTCATGTTTCTCATGTACGAATTAGATTTGGAAGGCTAAAGGGATTTCATATCTTGTCCTTTGTTTTCCATCTTTGTGTTGTCATTTAAAAATACATTATGCCCAACTACCATTTATATGTTCAACTGCCATACTAGATGCTGAGATGAACATGATGAGATAATACTTCCAAAATGCATAGTAGAAATGTCAGAGTAATTGTCATGTCAATAGTGGTTAGAGGATTTAAATTCGCTTTATTTTTGTGAATTAAATATTAATCAAAAGAATTTTAATTAAATGAAGTGTTGCTATTAGTGGATTTTACTGAGATTTGCTCTTAACAACGAAATCAACAATTTGAGAGCTCCATGAAGAGGAATGTCCACATCCCCACAAGTTGGATTGGGGATGACTCAAGCCAAAGCAGAAAAAGAAGTGCCAAAATTTAATTAGAACCCAGTATTACAGACTGAGCAATGGGGCTTTCAATCAAATAAAATACATGCAAATATCAGTTGCCTCCTAACTAGATTCCATTCAAGACTATTATCATATCTGGGGAAAGTTTTCATTCATCAATTAAATTAAATTGATGCCGATTGGAAGAGAAAAAAATTGGTCCTCACTTGCTCCAAATAAGAGCTTGTCATCTGACCAAATATCTAAATCTGCCAATTACTTTTATTATTGAATTGAGTCTGCAGAGAGTAATTATTTTTGATGATGATATGTTTGAAGTTAACAGGATGAATTAGGGAGATGGGGAATTGGTGTGAAGTGAAAAAAAAGTCCTTTTCTGTCAGTGCTGGAATGTGGAACACATCTCCATTTCATACAGTCATAAAAAGTTCAGAGCAAAGTGAACATTCCAATTTCTAATGCAATTAAAGCATCATTTCATTGGGATGCTCTTCAGCATTGTAAATGATTTCTTCAATATAGCTTTTAACTCCACGTTGAGAAGCTCGATTTAGAATAAATTCAACAACTTAAGAGTTTGTGTATTGCTTGATGAATTAAGATCTAAATGAAGATAGTACACTGACGTTTTGTGTGAATCTTTAGAATATGGTGTTAAACCAAGATTTCATTTTCAGGTAAATCCTACACCATGATGGGGAAGGATGCATCTTCCCAGACTCTAGGAATTATGCCCTGTGCCATCGCTTGGCTGTTTCGCCTCATTGATGAACAGAAGGAAAAGACAGGGGCCAGATTTTCTGTCCGGGTTTCAGCAGTAGAAGTATCAGGGAAGAGTGAACAGTTGAAAGATCTATTAGCTGAAGTTGCAAAATGTAAGAACATCCTGTTATGAGTAAAATTTGCTGTCCTCCCATTATAGATTGGTATGATAAAACTTACTTGCAGGAGTATGTACTTGTCTTGTATTTCACTGTCTGGAACATTTTTTCAACATTTTTACTTTTTCTAAAGCTAATTTTGGTTTTGTACACAAACTTGATCTATTTACACAAAAAGGAAGTTATGTTTTGCTATTCCGATTCATGGCGTTTTTGCATGACTGCATCTAGTCTATCTGTTGCAAAGGCATTTTTTGAAGGTTTTATTGCATACCAGACTGTGATGAGGTTGGTGTAACATTATAGGAAGTTTGTTTACATTGTGTAAAATAATTGTCTTGGCTTAGCCCAAAGTCTCTATCTGTGTTGCAAGATGTTCTCCAAATGATGATTTGATAAAACATCAATCAGACAAGCATGCGTGATGCATGTGCAGAGAAAAAATGCTGTCAGGAAAAGCATTGTGGAGAGCTTTGCTGGCATTAATGCATGTAATGATTTGCACCTGAAATTCATCTTTTGCTATGTTGGAGACTATATGCATTGTTGAAGCTAGTAATTGCATTACAATACGAATCTTTACCAACCCCATTTCATTCCAGTGATAGATGTCTGTATATAATCACTGCTAAAATCAGTGTTTAATTACATTGCCTTTCATTTGATAAAAAACAACATTTAACATACTACTAAAGAATTGATCTTGAAGTGTTTATTATACAACATTTGAAATAACTTTTGATATGTACAAATATACATTGATGGGGGTATTTCAAAATTTATTGTAATAAATAAGGTGCTCATTAAAGCCATGCAAAATTTCATTGTCTGAACATCCAGGTTCTATATTTGTAATAAGCTTTTCTGAAAACAGAAAATAGAATGAAATTTTTGAACCTTTTGACATGCAGATATGCAAAAGGTGTGGTTTGGTAAGAAAGGTATGCATAACACTTAAGTTTTTCCATATCAACATTCATTTCTATAATGTATTTAAAAAAAAATCCTTTATCCATTCCTGTCTTCAAAAAGCAGGCAAACGTGAAGTTTATTTCAAGTTACTTATATGAAATGTATAGGAATTTCCTGCAAAGCTCTCTGATAACCTTGCATAATCATTTTTAACAAAAGTTTTTTCTTTTTTTTTTTTGTTTTGCTGTTTTAAATAAACACATAATAATAAATTATATATTAATTAGCCCTTTAAAACACTAAGTTAGATTTTGAGGTTTTTAACCTGGTCCTTGGGTTCATAATATTAAACAAAAAAAATATATATATATATATTTGCAGAAAAAAACAACACAGGGAGGTATTATTTGACTAATTGCCACCCATTATTTCATTACCCAAGATGAGTTATATCTGGAGTGAAAATGTGTTGATTTTGACAGCTCCACTACACTGCTCTGTATGGTGCTGAATTTTTTATTTTATCAGTTACTCCCCCTGAGAGGAGAACTGGCAGTATGAAAATTTAGGTTCCATTACTTCATTAAAAAAGCAATGCCCTTTAAATGAACAGAATTGTTTTAATGACCTCTACTCTGTGTGCTCTCAAGTGATCAAAGTAAACTTTTTGTCTCTTGTAAAAAATATTTTTAAAATATGGCTGGCTCATATTTGAATGACCATTTCAGAGTGATCAAAATTGATGAAATTTTTATAAAATTTGAAAATTTATGTTTATAGACACAGAAGCAGGAGTGGGAACAGCCCCAGGTGTCTATTTAAGAGAGGACCCCATCTGTGGGACTCAGCTGGAGAATCAGAGTGAACTGCGGGCACCCTCTGCTGATAGAGCTGCCTACTATTTGGACGCTGCTCTGGCCTCTAGAGCACAAGGTCAGAAACAATTGTTTGCAAATCAATTCTTGAATATTTGAAATGCCAGAATAAATAGTTTATCAACATTATTGTAAAGTTTGTGGACGGAGTACATATGATTAATGAATTATGATAGATAGCATAGAAAGGTCTGTTGAAGTTTGCTAAGAACATGGTATCATGACTTTGCCAGACTGATTTGAACACAAAAACAGGGGTTATAGGAAGTTTATGAGCAGACAGTAATGTGACATGAAAGCTGCTAATTCACCCTGAAAATCCCCCTGTTGGCAGAAAACATGTTTTTACCCTTACTGAAATTGACAATGTATTTCACAACACAACATCTGGAAATTCTTTACTTTGGTTTTTCTTTGAGACTGGCCAACCATATCAAGATGCAATCTTGTGCAAAACTTATGAATTCATACAGCAGGAGAGAGTACTAAGGACAAGTTCTGAGTTTTATTGTCTAATGAACAGACAAAGCAGAGGTGCTGGTGTTCCTTATTTTCTGAGTAAATTGGAGGCCAAACATTGTGTTACATCAGGGATTAATGAATTAATGAGCATATGCCTGATTATTAAGTACAAAAAGAACATTGAACTTCATCAATAGTTTTCCTGACAAAGTTTGAATGGTTTTGCAGAAGATGAAGAGTTGAGGTCTTCACACATTGTGTTCACCCTCCATGTATATCAGTACAGGATAGAGAAGGCTAATCAGGCAGGGCTTCCTGGAGGTAAGTCATTCACAACACATTTTTATTCTGCAGTATACCTACAAGATTTTTGACAATTTGACTTGTCCAGACATTCTGTGGAATTGCAAGGGTTAACAGTATAACCATAAATGGAAATTCATGTATAATTATTATATCCTTTCAAATAATGTGTGGGAGGTGAAGTATATGAGAATCATCTAGACAATATTATGGTAAAGCTGTGCCATCATAAATGTGCACATTTCATAGGACTGTAAACAAACACTTGTCATCAGCTAAGAAAATCACAAGCAGAGGTGAGAACACCAAGATTTCTAAAAAGTATGGCAAAGCATTCAACATTTTGATGTAGGTTAATGATAAATCAATTTAGAGAGTAAGCACAAAGAAAGAATTCAAAAGTTCACTGTAAAAGTGTTTTTCACCAAAGTCATCAACTTTGGCACATTGTTGATGGTCAGGTCACATAACATAAACAGAACTCATGCCTTGTTTTGAAAATGTCAAGTTTAGATGTTTCAAATACATTTTTGCATCAGGTTTTAAAATTTAGGTTTATTGCTGAGTTTTATGCATATCAAATATACTATCGTATCAGTTCAATTTTTAAGAATTTTTTTTTAATAAAATTGCATCCATGTCCCTTTATGGCTACAAGATTTAAAATGGTACTTTGGATGGTATCTAAGTAATGCAGGAATTGTAGAAGCTGGTATGAATGTGGTAGTGAAATATACTGTATGAAGATAAAATTTAAATGAGAGAGTACTTTGTCTTGTTAGGACAGGTCTAGATCATTAATAGTATGTGCTTTGCTAAAATATTTACCCACACAAAAAGTTTACATTGAAGTGTATAATGTAATAGCATAAATGAATTTCATACTCAAACCAATCGCCAAAGTGTACACCCATTTCTAAACAATTGTTCAGTATCAAGACTTGGTTGTGGATTGTCTATGCAAAAGTTCCTCTTTTTTTTATCATCAAACAGGAGAGAGTAATATTCTTTAGTTACTCTCTTGAATGCAAATTCAAGTTTCCCTGGTGAGGCATTCTAAATCAAATTTTGTATGCTGCATGCCAATCAGAGGATTCTTCCATCACAGCTAAATCAAATTTGAAAACTTGATTCAGCACCAATTCAACTGGTTGTGTGATTTGGTGGAGGCATTTTTTTTTTCTGTTGGTAAAAAGAGCAACAAGTTGAGGCACTTCTCCTGACATCTTGGCTGAAAAATTAATGCTTCTGGGATTCATAAGAATGGAGATACCAACTTTGGAAAGCACATGTAGATGACAGATTTTTGAATAAGACTAATATGGCCCTACAGCATCGGGAAATGGTCCATTGATTTGGTATTGAAATCAGTAGGTTATTTAGAATACATCTAGATACAGAAGTGGCTAAAATGAATGCAATCAATAATGCTAATCCGAAGTGTACACAGAAAGGTTGATAGTTTCTCAGCTTTGGAACAGCTCTCCTCAGATCATGTAGACCTCGCCATGGACCAACATCAATTATCCCACTTCTGTGTTAGCCAAACTCTTCAATCAATCAGATAGCAGAGAGCTGAGAAAAAGATAATTCTGTCCTGTTCACTTCCTTCTCCTATAAACAAATGATTGTCTCTCTGCCACAAAATGATTGTCTCCGGAGTCTATACTGAGAAGAAATTAGAAATTTTTAAGTCCACACATCCCAGCAATAATAGTAATTTGCTGTTTTCTGTTCACACCATACAACAAGTGGCAGCATTAATATGGGGGTTGGCATACTCCAAATGGGGCAATTTCTAAATGTGAGAAATATCATGTCACAAAATTTATCTTTTTAACCCTTCAAATAATTATGGGTCCAGTATGTGCAGAGTAAGCCATAAGGATGTTTTCTACTTCATTGTACACCAGTCCTCAGCTCATTAGCAAAATTATTGTATTTTTATAAAGAAGTCCATCCTTGACAATCATTTCACTTTTTTTTTTCTTGGATTGAATTCAACACATCCAAATGGCCTTGGTCCATGTTCTTTACACTTTTCATGGTACAAGCAACCTGCATGTCATGCATGCAATTATTTGTTTTTATTCCTGTGACCTTGTTTAAATGACCTTCAGACTTCACAACACACCCTAACATTTTGGTAGCCTTTGTCAAATTCATCTGTATGACCTAATGCTTTTTGGTGAAAGGAAAATGAACTACTATACACAAAGTTGTACAAAATGTCATTGCTCTGTAGCTTACAAGTAACTTCAGTTTTGTCAAGAATGAATTTCTTGCATTTTCTTTGTTACATGCTGTACAGGTAGAAATTTTAGCAAAGTTCAAATTTAGCGATTTTTTTCCCATAAAAATGGATATGTATATATTTAGCAAGAGTGAATTTTAGTGACTTTAGAAACTATTATCTATGATACAGAATAAATTGTTAGCTGCATTCAATCTCAAAACCCTAAAAATTAATTATGCCAAAATTTAAATCCCTGCTAAAATTTCTGCTAATAGGGTAGTTAAAAGTACATGTATGACTTAAATTTTGGATAGTATTTCCACTGGTAGACAAAAATGGCCTCTCTGTGTGAACTTAAAATTTTACAAGGTTGGGAAATTTTATGAAGTTTGGGGATTTGATATTTTAAAACTAGTTCTTCCCAATGTAAGATTATAGGATACTCCATTTTAAAACATGTCCTAATTCCTTTTGTATCAATGTGTTTTTTGTTTTGCAGTGGCTGGTGGTAGAAGCCGTCTTCATTTGATTGACCTTGGCAGTTCCTCAAAATCCAAAGATCCTGACAATGTTTCACTTAGCCTTTCTGCACTGGGGAATGTTATTATGGCACTGCTTAATGGCCAAAGACATGTTCCTCACAGGTAATTTAAATGGAAAAATATTTCTTACATTAATTTAAGCATCTTTGATTGTTTTTCAATAGATTTAGTAAAAACTGATTTTAAGTACAATGAAAGCCATCCTTATGCAATGTTGAAACACGTATTATGAAGTTGAATGTTAATATTTGATGAAGAACAACAAACCCAGAAGGAGGAAGGTTTATTCAGACTTTAAAATAATGCACTGTAAATTTTACAATTTATGTGAACATGCATTATACTGATTAATATTTTTCACTGGCTAATATTGCAATCTATTTTAGATTTGCTCATTCTGCAAAAGATTAATGAATAAAATATTAAAAACAGATCAGGCAATGATTATGTATTTAAAAATAGTAACTTTATGTCAGATTTGTTAATTCCTATGTTTCATTTTTTATGCACCATTAAAAAAAAAAGACATACGTTAAGTGTAGAAACTCTGTAATAATGTGTTAAAGTATTAATAAAAAAGCCTATTATTTTAAACTCATTAGCTTTAATAAGTGCAGTCCACAAATTGTGTAAAAAAAAAGATAAGATTCAGGATCTCTGAAGCTTGACTCTATAATTCTTTTCTCATTAGTGCAACTTTCATGTTATAATGCCCAGGAAAAAATATCTCCATAATGAATTCGTTTCTGGATTAAAAAGCCAGTTTTGACACGCTTCAAAATCTTTGGTCTCAACTTCAAAAAATCATAGTGCAAGTTATATAGGAAGCAAATTAACAAGAAAAACCTTGGATAATGACAAACAGATTTTTTCACTGAAGAGGGGCGAAATGGTGTTTATTGTATCTTGAACTTATTGGCAGATATCCTATTTTCTAGAAGTGTTGCCAAGAGGTACAATCTTTTATTAAGGTGTTATAAAGAGGATTACAAATAAAAACAGAGATGCTTCTGACTTCTTTTTTCAAACTCAAGAGTGTATTATTACCTATTAATGATGAAGATGGTACTATCATATAATTACTGGAAGATTGTATCCTGAGGTAAATGTTTCATCAGCATTGAGTGCTGAATGGAGGCCCTTAACTTCATGACAGAATGACGGTCATTGGTTGGTTGTATTGTTACTATCTACATATATATTCCTTTGAAGTACTGCAGAATTATGATAGAGATGAATTCACAAAATCCAGAATGAACAAATAGTTAATTATCTGTATCTTGAGATCTACCCAGGACACAGGAATTTTTTTAATTAGTGGATTACATATCCTGCTTGCTTGCTAAGTGAGTTGAAGTTTCAAGACATATCTTGGATCTTGTGTTCATTAAATGGTTAGATAAGGTGGTTGTGATATCTCATGAATTTAATAGAATAGCTATGGAAAAATTGTAAAATTAAGAATTACAGTTTTGCAAATCGTTTTATTTTACAGAGATAGCAAAGTGGCCCAGCTGTTGAGGGATTCTCTTGGAGGAATTTCATGTCGTACTTGTATGCTTGTACATGTTTCTTCTGCGTTAAGTCACCACAACGAAACCCTACAAGTCATTCAGTTAGCAGCAAGGATTCACAGAATGAGAAGGAGAAAAACAAAGGTAATGTAACCTAAAATAAAATGTTGTAATCATGAAATTCACTGTGATTTGCATATCAGTTGAATACCTTCATTTATTGGTGACTTCTTCAAAATTGCATGTTTAAACCTATTGACAAGATATGAATTGTTCTTGTAGTTTTCAAGTACCAGTTCTGATGATAGTTCCACAGATGATGGACGACTTAGACGACCTTTCAAGGGTTGTAGAATGGGAACCCTCAGAGAAGATTTGTTATATCATTCTTCTCATTCAGATCCCGACTATTATACCTCCAGCAGTGAACAGTCATGTGATACTGCCATATATGTGGGTGGTAATGGACAGTCTCTTAGTGACCGTGAAATCACCGACAATGAAGGACCACCAAGGTCAGTTCCAAGGACAAACCCAAGACTACCAAGAAGACCAAGTGGGTCTAGGTCATCCGGAGATGAAGGATCCAACTCAGACAGTGGAAGAAGTCGTGCCTCTTCAGATTTTAGATATGGAAGAGCTGCTTTGATTCAAAAACAAAATTTTAATGTGAACAGGACAGTATCGGTGAGAAACCAGCCACAGCCTGTGAAAACAATATCAGCAGTAAGGGATGTCAGTGTTGTACCAACCCAAGCAAAGTCACCACCAGTGTCACCAGGCATAGGGCAAGTTCAACATCCTCTCAAAACTCCAACACGTTCGAGATCACAAGACTCGCCTCAAAGGCTAACGGTGAAAGGAACTCCATCTGAGCAGTTTAAAGGAGAACAATGGATTGATGGTCCAGGTGTGTATTCAAAAAGCAAAATAGTGGAGGAGCAATGGATTGATGGACCTCAAGCTTTTGTCAAACAGGAACTCATTAATACACTGGACCCTGCAAATAAGCATTTATTTAATCCGAAAATGAATGCTGAAGAACAATGGGTAGATGGACCTAAAGAAATGATAGCAGGATCTCAACCACTAAATAGAGAAGGAAAAGTCAGTCATTCAAAAGTAACTGTGCACAACAGTTGTAAAGTTGAAAAACATTTGAAACACAAGTCCAAATCAGTGCTAGAAATGAAAGATCGTCCTGACAGCACTCTCAGTGAGGAAAGCAACTCCTCAATGGCTGTGCAAGGTCCAGATTCAAGACCAGTCAGTGCGCATGAATCTGATGAAAAAGCTGATGCAAACCAGCAAAATGTGAAGCCTTTTGTGCGGGACTGGGTACAGAAACATAGTGCAATTATTGACAGTAATAGTTCTCCAAAGAGGGAGGATCGTTCTGAAAACATGGAAACATGCAAGCACAAAAAGCCAAAGGCAGATTCTCATCGTAAACTCAGTGCCTCAACACCCAAACAGTCTCCCATAAATTCACCATCAGTTCCAAGGAAAACCAAATGTGACTCACAAGCAATTGGAAAATTACAGAAATCTCACTTACCAACACCATCCAATCCTACAAAACGTGTCAAAGACTGGATACAATCCGTATCAATTGAACAGGCCCAAGCAAACTGTGACAATTTTGTCTCCGTTAGTGATTTTAGTAGTGACCTTCCTGTGAGAACGTCTGAATTGAATACTTCTCAGGATGTGTCTTCATGCAGTAGCATTCAGTTAGATATTACCATGGAGGTAGACTCCCAGTGTGAAATTACCATGAATACAGCTCCTTGCAGCAGTGATGGTCGACCAGATGAATTGGCTGAATGCAATATTGGTGACATTAGTTTCGATAGTAGTGTAGATGCTGCTGAAACCACTAATTCACTCAAAAGGGAATCTATTTATGAAATGCAGATGGATGCACAACTAGAAAAGAGTGATTCGAAAAATGTTGACATCCCAGACAATGATACATTTAGTACAGTTAGTAAAGAAGAGGACTCAGATTGTGAAAATGAGCCCCTCCTTGCTAAAGAGTACAGTTTTCCACATTCATTAACTGCTGAGAGTTTGAAAACTCTTGTTGCAGAACCATTTGGTGTTGATCAACAAAAATTAAATCAAGGTCAGTCTTGTCAAAGTTGCGAGAATGATAAAGATGTCAAAGAGAGCTTTTTCATTTATGATAAAGCTAAACCAATATCTTCTTTATATCGCAAACCCGATGGTGCCTCAAATCCAAATTTAGTCAATGAACTTGATTATGAAGGACAAACTAATATGAATTTTGTAAGAGGGGAATACATCATCAATCAAGTGCAACAGATATCTAGTCAGAATATGGATATTTACCAGAAAGCTACCTCAGTTCTGAAGCATGAGGAATCTGACGTTCGAAAATCCAAGTCAAAACCTCCACTTCCGAAATCATCTTGTAAATCTCATAGTGCTAGTCCATCACGCTCTAAGGATATAAGTCTCAGTCCAAAGTCCACTAGCTCATATTCAAGTAAGACATCTTCACCAGGTCATGTCAGTCGTTCCAAGGAGAAGTCTCGTCAAATTTCAACATCCTCAATGTCCTCGCAGTCCTCTCTTCCAGTCACCAGCAGTCCATCCTCAAAATCTTCCAAGTCTCCATCACCTAGTAAACTTCCGATTTTCTCTAGCAAAACATCTCGCAGAAAGGATAAGGAATTTAAAGTTAGCAATGGTCGTGTTGTAGAGCTGAACACCTCCAATAGAGGAACAGACTCTGACAGTGGTAATGATAGTGGTATTGTCGCACACGAAAAGAAGTTACTTTCTCCATACAGCACTGTTACAAAGCCACGAACTCCAAGCCATTCCAGCAGTGGACATGGGAGTGACAACAGCAGCACTGTCAGTGCTGATCTGCGATCCCAGCTAGGGATCAAGGACAAAATTCATGGAGGGACCAGCAGTGGGTATGAAAGCATGTTAAGAGACAGTGAAGAGGCATCAGCAACATCCTCTACACAGGAAGACAGCAACAGCGAGTCACCAAATGACAAAAAGAAGGGATCTAAAAGGAAGAAATCAAGTGAGTATTCCTTTTCATAAATCATGCATTTAAAATTTAGATGCTTTTGACTGAAGGAAAAAAAAAATGAGTAAATGAATTTTAAGTAAAACATGTTATTTGTAGGTACCAAACGAAGTCGCTCAGCACCAGCTAGATCTAGTGACAGTCCAGATGGAATTGGGTCAGTAATTTCAAGTCCGTCATCAAAGGCATGGGTAGACACGCGACAGATACAGAGGATAAAAGAAGAGCCATTTGAAATAAAATTATACGATATGGACGATGTAGAGCGGCTTGCTAGGAGACGAAACGAAGAAGAGGTAATTTTACTTTTGTGTTATGGTTCACTTTTTATCAAAAGACAAAGGAAGACCACTCTCACATTTTTGTTCTCTTTTTTCTGCAGAATGTTGAGATAAAAATGGAAAGGGTGACAAAGCAAGGCAAGCCACTTGAACTTATTGACCACAAAGATCAGATTGTGATGGAAGACCGCAATTGGAGATTTGACTGTCGCTTTTTCATGTGTTTCTGTCGAAGTAAACAGAAACAAACTGATGTGTAGCTTGTTAAAAACCTTGCCAAAATTCATCCTTTAATTCATTCAATTGCCAAAGTTTTCAAAGTGCATTATAATAGGAGTTCAAAAAGACATTTGTTTGTCAGGATGATTTTATTAGAATGTCATTTTACATTGTACATTTTGTAAATACAGTTTATTTATACATAATAGTGTATTTAACATGCACCTGAACTGTAAGATTTTGTACATTTATAATATTTATATGCAGTGAAATATAATATGCAGTTTCCCTTTCATGTAGTTTATGCATGGTAGTTTTGGGAATACGAAAAATGACATGCATGATATATACAAACTTGTATATTATCGTACTGTGGTAATAAATATATTTGTACCAATTCAGTGTTTATGTTTCACTTCCTAAAAATATTGAACCGTTAGTTTAATATAGATTGACGTAAAAAGGAAGAACCTTGAAAGTTGATGAAATTGCAGATCCACTGCAGCACACACCGAGCCTGAAATGATTGACCCACTGGCTTTTTTAGGAACATTGTGAGAAATTGAGGAGAGAAACTGCATTTCTTGGTACACTGAAACTATTTATAAATGGTACATGCATCAATATTAAAGAGTCAAATCAAATTGCCATAGTGGAGCAAAGGAATTAATTATGGTTGTTGACTATTATCTGTGCAACTATTTTGGTGCAGCCATAATAATTCATCAGAAGTTCAACTGATAGATGAATTCACAACCAGGATGAGACAATTATTCACCTGGGGAAAACAAATAGAACCTTTGAGTGCATTGATATACAATTGCATAGTAAACAAAATATATCTGAAATACATAGGTTAGAACAGTTTCTCCTGTCATATGATGATGAAATAATGCACTGAGAAATTTGCACCAGGCAAAATTTGTTTTCAAGATTTTCTTTAGCTTTCTGTTTTGTCTCTCGATCTAACCTGAAATAACAAAAATAATGCACTTTAGCATGGAAAATGGTAAAACATTTACAATGGTTAGTTTGACCTTCGTGACCTAAAATGCAAAGATTTTTTTTCCTTTACTGGTCAACTCCTTTTGTGTAAAATGTGAGAGAATTAATGTACTATAAAATCCATTCATTTGATATTCTTTATTTATAAAGCTTTCATATAGTGAATAAAATTTCATCAAAATCACATGGATGCATCTGGATATTGTGACTTTGTTCATAATGTCTTGGATAGATGCACCTGAATAATGTTCACAAGACCCTTTCTGTTTATCATACACCTGGTTCCAACAACCCTAACCATTCTCTCGGTTTTAATTCTAATGTTTTACAAGAGTTGATCCAGGTATTTATGCATTGTCATTGAATAGACAACATATTGGAGCCTGACTATACTGAGTGGGTGATGTTTGGAGTCTGATTACAGTAAGTGGGTGAATAATTTAAAGTAATGATTACAACGGGTGAGTGATGTTTTGAAGTCTTGATTACAGTGAGTGGTCTGAAATAAAACGAGCATTCTGAGCGTATTACAGGCAATACGAAGTTTCTTATTGGTAGGATGAGTCAGTCAAAAGTTGGTCAAGCATAACAAAACTCAAACGTGATCTGTAATTATCCATAACAAAGCAATATATCAAATTTCAATTGAAATCTTCATCCAAAGCAGAAAAAAGGTCCAGAAAACTGATTTTTGAAATTTATCAAGGGGCATAATTCAGTGAAAAGTAGGTCAAGCGTAATAGAACTAAAACTTCATCTGTAACTATCCAAGACAAAGCTATGTGTAAAATTTCAGTTGAATATCTTGATCCAATGCAGAGGAAAGTCTAGAAAACTGATTCAGAATGAGATGGATGGGCAGACCAAGGGTGAACTAATAGTCCCCTTCAGTAAAGACTGTAGGGGACTAAAAAAATTAAGAAAAAAAAAAAGGCTCATGGGCCACACCACTCACCTAAGTCATCTTGGCCCTGCTGTTGTGACTTAAGAGAAAAAATATTCCCATGAAAATTTTGACCCCATATTTTGGTTCCAACCTACCCTAATGGGTCACGACATAACTGAATATGAATTTACATAACATGTGGGTGGTCTTAACACCAATATGAATACATGACCTTGTTCTGAAGAAGATCAAGGCATAGAAACCATGAAAAGAGAGATCTTGTCATTAGAAATCTATATATATTAAATACAAAATCTCTGCCTTAAATAGTTCAGGAGATGCTGAATTGGTCAGATTTTTTTTAAAATGTAGTACAAGATCAAACACCATGGTATCAAGGTCTTGCCTTAAAGAATCAAGATACAAAATAAGAAAGCCCTACTGCGAATAATTCAAAAGATATTTAATAGGTTGAATTTTCTTAAATGTAGGTCACTAGATCAAAGATCATATTTTTAAATGAAGCCATGCCATAAGAAATTCATATATACAAAATGTGAAAGATCTACCTTCAATTGTTCACGAGATATTGAATAGATCATCTATTTTAAAAAATTTGGGTCAAATGATAGTTTAGAGTTTTACACCATCTTGGCAACATCTCATCCACTTTACAGCATTTAACTAACTGAATATGTTTGGTTGTGCAAGTTAAAATTTCCTTGATGGCTCCCAGTGAAATTTGGGTCAAACTCCAAGGTCAAAAGATCATGTTTGAAAGATAAGGATTTCTGTAAGGAATCTATATGCAAACTATGAAAGCCCTACCTTAAATAGTTGAGTAGATATTGAACAGGTAAAACTTTCTTCAGAATAGGTAAAAATCCAAGGTCATAAGGTTAAAAACTTTGGTACCAATTAAAGAAAAGATCTTGTCACAAGGAATGTGCATATGGAATATGAGAGCCCTATCACTTCATTCAAAAGTTACAAACAAGGTTAAAGTTTTGGATTGATGGACAAGGACAAAACAATATGCCCCCACCTATAGCATACACGTCAACTTTAAATATTCCCATGGGGGATTTTTCACGCGACTACATTTTTTCAAAGCTCTACATTTGTGACAGTTTGTCGTGAAAATAAATATTTGTCTTTTCAAAGAAATTTCTGATCTAATCATTGTACATTTATATTGTATATTAAAGGGACTGATTCACAATTTTCCCCAAATTTTGTTTTTCACTTTTAATGATCAAAATCTATTGTCTTATGTGTTTAAAAGGTTTCACATAAAGTTTAAAATTATACACTGACAGACACTCATTATAGAGAGTTATTATTTGTTGTGTAAACAAAGATTGAGGTATAATATTGTTTACAAAGTTTTGAAATACGTAGTTATCAATCTAAGTTTATTATATATATTGCATTTCAAGTATCCTTTAGGTGAAATGTGACTTTTAAAAATTAAATTTGTGTCTATGCAAAATTAAAATGTATTAGCATTTCACTGTTTTATTTATAAACATAAAACTTAACACAGAGTTAAGGCTAAAATATATCACTATGATTATAATCCTGGACCTGTTTTTGTTTAGGTGAAGATTTTTGACGGCTAAAGTCATGACCTAGGTATGGTCCCAGTAAGATTTTATTTCAGGAAACAAGAACTGTTCTGACAGGACTAATACCCCCACAGGGCACATTGGATGGTGAGAAAATAGTGAATTTGTGCTCACTGAAGAATAAACACACCCTTTTAACGTGAACAACTCTGCTTTCTTGAGAGCAATTGATACAAATGCAAGACAGTAGAGCATTACTTATAACTCATTCGCACCAATATATGTGAGAAAGTTTGCCAGTTTACTTTCGAAAACAACAAACTATCAATCAATCAATCATTACTTATAATGTATAAGATATGCTTAATAAACTTCTGAAAATTATTTCATGGATATTAATTAACATACATGAGCCAGTGAATGACACATCTTATCTTTTAACAAAATCATATCCACAGACAGAGGAGTAGACAGACAGGCAAATTGACTGACGATTCCTTTATACCCTCTCCTTAACCAATGAAGTACTCTCTGTGAGAGAACTGATCATTACAAAATCTAAAAGTAAATGACTAAGTCAAAGTTGAAAAAAAAAGTAAAATAAAAATATACATAACTTTCTTGAATGTTAAAGAATCTCATTAAAAATGACAATTGCACAACTTCATTATACACACACACACACACGCATGCAAGCACACACACACACACACATATAGTTTGAATCAAATCTCTTCAATGGTTTTCAAGATATACTCTGGACTATGACAACACCCCCTCACAATGGAAAAAAATATCCATAATGTCCTTGAATGTTAAAAAATCTCCATCAAAATAGCAGATGTACAACTCCATTCATATAAGAATACCCCAAGTATCCATCCTGAGTGATAAGTTCTTAACAAAAATCAAACCAATCAAACTGATTTGTGTTTTTAAATTTTTATCACCCTCTGGGTATTTTTTGGTGTCATTTTGAAAAAAAAAACTGCTTTTGGGAATGGAGCTAAACTTTGGCCCTCTTGGGATACAAAGATTTCCCTGTGGATGCTTGCATATTTTAAACCATGATTAATCATGGTCCATGCTGTTCTTGAAATATTCTAAAATATTTTTCCTATATATCAGCATGTAAAACTTTGATACCCAATTATGGCCTCACCCTTGCCTCAGGGAACCATGATTTGAACAAACTTGAATCAACTCTATGTCAGGAAGCTTTCATGAAAATTTCAACTTTTCTGGCTCAGTGGTTCTTGAAAAGAAGATTCTTCCTATATGCTGGTATTGACACATAAAACTTTGATCCCCTATTGAGGCCCCACCCTACCCAGGAAGGGGACATGATTTGAATAAATTTGAATCTACTCTGTCAGGAAGCTTTCAAATAAATTTCAACTTTTCCGGCCCAGTGGTTCTTGAGATTTTCCTTATATATTCATATGTAAACTTTGATCCCCTATTATGGTCCCAACCTATCCCCGGGGACTGTGATATGAACAATCTGAATCTACTTTATGTTAGGAAGCTTCATGTAAATTTCAACTTTCTGGCCCAGTGGTTCTTGAGAAGATTTTCTCTATACATCTCCATGTAGAACTTTGATTCCCTATTATGGCCCCAGTCTACACCTGGTGACTGCTCTATGTCAAAAAGCTTTCATGTAAATTTCAACTTTATTGCCCAGTGGTTCTTGAAAATAAGATGATTTTTTTAATATTTAAATGACCCATCCTATTTTTCCTTTACTTGATTACTTGAAGGGTGCAGGGCCCTTCATTTGAACAAACTTAAATCCCACTCACCCAAGGATGATTTGTGTGAAGTTTGATTGAAATTGGGCAAATGATTCTGGAGAAGATGAAAATGTTAAAGGTTTATGGACAGACAGAAGGACAAAAAACAAAACAAAACAACAACAAAAACACTCACTTAATTGAGCTTTCAACTCTGGTGAGCTAACCACAAAAAAATAATAATAAACCAACAACAATGTGGTGGACAAATTTTCCTGTTTTCTTTATTTCTGAGTTAACACACTAAAACATCTTAGACCTCTTGCATGCGACACACATTTAGAAAATATAACAAGAAATTTCTTACATGATGTAGTGATCCCTGATTTAATGCTTTGTCTTTGCAGAGTATATCATCCTTGTTTTGTCTTCAGCTGAAAAAAAGTTTATTATAAAACAGTTATAATTGATAATTTTTCAAAAAACAAAGACAATTAAATATACTATAAATTTCAGTTATAGCAAACCTCCAGGGCCAGTGAAAAATAGTTAGTTATAACCAAACTGCATTATATCTAATAAATTATTCATTATTTTATTCTCAGAGTGAAATAAATTGTGAATGTTATAAGCATTTTTGTTATAAGCATGTTTTACTGTAGTAACTATTCCAGAAGATCAAAGTAAAATAAACCACATTTTCTTTTCTGGATTTTTCTTTTTCCTTCCCCAGTGAGGAATTATTTTCTACCAAGAAATAATTAAAATGTTCCTAAATAAGAAAACAAGGTCTATTGTGGTGACCAATATCAACTCTCCCTTTCCTTCAAATCAACATATAAAAACAAAAGGCCCATGGGCCACATCACTCACTTGAGTCACCGTGGCCAATATTTAAAGATTTCCCCTATGTATGTAAAACTTTGATCCTCTATTTGGCCCCACCATACCCTAGGGGCCGCAATTTAACGAACTTCAATCTGCACTATGTCAGGAAGCTTCCATGTAAATTGGAACTTTTCTGACCCAGTGGTTCTTGAGAAGAAGAATTTTAAATGGCCCCACCATATTTGTGGACTTATGTGATTATCTACTCTTTGAAGGGGGCATGGCCCTTTTAACAATCTTGAATCTGCATTATGTGAGGAAGCTTCCATGTAAATTGGAACTTTTCTGACCCAGTGGTTCTTGAGAAGATTTTTAAATGACTCCATCTATTTTTGCATGTTTGCAATTATTTTCCCTTTAAAGGAGCATGGCCCTTCATTTGAACAAACTTGAAAACCTTTACCCAAGAATGAATTGTACTAAGTTTGAATGAAATTGGCCCAATGGTTCTGGAGAAGAAGCTTTTTAAAATTTGTCATTATATATTTGCTATTTCATTATTATCTCCCCTTGGAAAAGGATGTTGCTCTTCATTTAAACAAACTTGAATTCCCTTCACCCAAGAATGCTTTCTAGCAAGTTTAGTTGAAATTGGCCCAATGGTTCTGGAGAAGTCAAAAATGTGAGAAGTTTACAGACAGTTGGATGGACGACAGACAACAGGTGATCAGAAGAGCTCACTTGAACTTTCAGCTCAGGTCAGCTAATGATGATTTTGGCCTCTGCATTAAAAGTTTAAAATAGCACTTCCAAAGACTCTGAAGGTAGATTTAAACAATAGGCCCATAGGCTTTAATAGTCAACTGAGTATGGCACACACAAAACTAAAATTGCATATCCTAGCTTGTCTGGGATATGCGCATTTATTTCCGTAACCGTATCTTTGTTACATAGGTTATTTTAAGTAATGGGAAGGGGGATGGCTTATTCTTATTTATTCTGGAAAATTAATTCTGTTATATTGCGAACCTAGGATTTAGACGTGACATCTACACATCACATCCTTTCTGGAAGATTCTTCGAAATGGCATGGTCATGAAATTTAGTGCAGTGCATATTTTCTGAGTTACCGACTTTCATATCCTACCCTCCCCAACCCTCTTTTTTCTTGAGCACCATACTGCTGCTTGTTTGTGGTTCTTTTCTAGGTTGATCTGCCGTTCCACGGAATGTTTCCTTTGCTGTGAATCACATTGTTTGCGTTTGGGTGCACCCCAACTCAAATGGAGGAGTGCACCTATTATTCTGCAGCTTCATGGCATGAAGTATTGAGTGATGATTGTATTGCTGATTGTATGATTGAATTGTTGGACTGTTGACTGATCAATTGATTGAATATTTTATTCTTGTATTATTGATTGATTGATTTGAATTGGCATTGGTGATGATTGTGCACTTGCGCTTACCCAGAGCACAATTCACCCAATTTGGGTTGTCACGATTGATTGATTGATTGTTGAGGAGCAGCTCTGTGGTAGCCCCCAACCATCACCGTTGCCAAGAGTGCCAAAATAAATAAATTCGTTCTTATTATGTATATTGGTGTATTGTCTTTTATTACCAGGAATTGGTGATAATAAGAAACACTGTATGTTCTTTGTGGAAGAGTGTATCTTCAAACTTTGCAAACTGGATGTTATCAGTTTGCAACTAATGTTATTGCTTGAGCAAATATTCACAACATTTTTATCAATGATTTTTCTCTTAAACAAATTAATGTACCTTTGTTCCAAGACTGCAACTCAATGACTATTGAGTAATGCCAAATATAGGCTACTAATTTTTAATTTATCTCCATCACAAAGTTACTGGTCTGGGACCAATATTACAAATGGTATTCAATGAATAATAATATTTCATATCTAATAAATGATGTGATTTTCGTAACCATGACATAATTTTGAAGGGTTTATCAAATAAAAATAATTCACCATGGAAATTTACAAAATTCTGATTACTGGTTTCATGTTTTTCACCCTGAATTTTACACTGTAGTCAATGGGAAGTCCAGGTTTTTATTACATTTTTCTAAAAGAAATTGCATTTTCACACAAATTTCTTGGAAAAGTACACTATATAACCTTTTCTGATGAAATCAAATTAATCATTTACTGCAGATATTTTCAGAAAATTGGATTTTTCTTATTTTTATCAAGAGTGGATAACTCTTCCAAAAAATTATAAGTGCAAAAAGAACAGTTTCTAATCCCTTATAATGTTCTATATCACTATCTATTGCACTGTCATCATTATTCAAAAAGCCACTACAGCTTATTTTGTGCAAAAATCATGGAAGACAATTTTCCCAGAACTATCTCAAATATTGTGGCATATTTGAATGTACAAACTTCACAAAAATAACTCATTTAAAGTTGAAAATTCTCGTTTTAATGCAAAAATTGATACTTTTTGAATTTTGACCTAGAATTTTGACACATTTAAGCTAGAAAAGGGGAAAAAATATAATGAGATAAAACTTGTACACAAACTAAAATTTATGTGGAATCAGTATGACCGTTAGATAAACCGAAAGCTAGGAGAAACATATGCATGGTTTAAAAGTAATTGCTATTTTATCTGAACACGTCACTGTAATGGTGTTAGTTTAAAAACATTATTTAGTCAATAGGGACACAGAAGGGTTTCCATTAAAATAATGATATATAATTACTTAATTATAAGGAGCAGGGAATAATCCCATATTTGAAAAGTGAGTGTGGACCCCTTAAGGGGTATATAAATAAGTTTCTAAACACCTTTGATAATAAATAATATGATGTAAAAGTCCAAGTTAGCATGAAGAAACTTTTGAATTCAGGGTAATCTCAAAAGTGCTCTTTCAGATCGATATACTATTCAAAAAAAGTTGGGGATATTGAATTTACAAGGACAATGAAATACAGATCATGAGGTCAGGAAGGAAACAAATAACAGAAAAACATTAAAGAAATATTTGTCAATTTATTCGAACCCCTGTGTACAGTCAGAAAAGGACAGATTCTTCAGAATAAGGGTGAGAACCAACACAGCATCACACAGCAAAGTTACCACCATTGTGAAACAGAGTCAGTAATGAGTAAAACCCCCTTGGTTGGCTAGACAAGCTCGGATTCGGTGTGGCATACTCCTAATGAGATGTCCCAGGTCATTTTGGGGAAGGTTATTCCATTTCCTGTTGCAATGCTGCAGCAAGTTCTTGGACATTGGCTGGAGGTTGTTGACGTTGGTGTAGCCGCTGTCCAAGCATGTCCCTGACATGCTCGATGGAGGAAAGGTCAAGGAAATGATTTTTTTTCCTAAGATTTAATGCATTTTAACTGTATATGGCCATACTGGCCCCACCCTAGGATCTGAACCTTTAAATCCAGGTGCCATGACTTTCACAACTTAGGTAGAGGGCCTCATGGACATCACAACTATGCATTTAGTGTTTTCATACATATGAGGGGGGAGATATTTTACAAGATTTAAGGAATCTCACTATATGGCCATATTGGCTCCACCCTAGGTTGTGAATCCCTGACCCTGAGGTCATGAATCTCACAATTTAGGTAAAGTGTTTCATGGACATTATAACCACACATTTACTTTTTCCTCACACATGTCCAAGAGTAAAGACCTTATTGCATATAAGTAAAACACCACCAATTATCTTCCAAAAGATGATTTGACTACTGTAAAAGAGTTCTGGGAAGCAAGTTTATGAGACACTACCAATCATCATTTTTCAACCCCATTTGGTCCCCAAGGTAAAAATGAGAATTCTGAAACTTTATTTGCACATCTACAGGACACAACCAGTCATCTTCCAACAGATGATTTGGCTACTACATAAAATGGAGAAGTTCTGGAAACCAGGTTTTTGTAGAAAAACATCACTTTTTGATACCCATTTTGCCCCCTGGGTAAAACTGAAAGTTCCAAAACCTTATGACACATCTACAGGACACCACCTATTATATTTCAAAAAAAAATATTAGTTACTGCTTAAAAAAAAAGAGGAGTTTGAGGAAGAAGAAAGTGTGACAGACTAATGGATGAAGCAGGATAACAACAAAATACCCCAATTTCTTTAAAAAGTATGAGTATAATCATTACATAAACATTTATTACAATTTCATTGAAATCAACAAAGATGTCAAATTACATAATGTGGTATTTTATGACAGATGTATCATGAACATAACTTTTTCCACTAGTGACCATTACTGTTGGCAGTGAGGTAAAGGTACATTGCATTACAGAGTGACATACTGATATACCTTTTGAAATGCTACTTTTGTGGATCCTTTAGGAAGTCCTTTTTTTCCTCCATCATCTGGAATTATTTTCTGCAAGGAGATGGAAATATGAAAAAAAAATGTCAAAAATTAGAGGCCTGCAAATGAATTCCAGTATTCCTCTATTTTCCTAAGATTCACTTTATAAGTCACCGAACATAATATCCCAACAGTTTGAAGCTTTTATCTGATCCATTTAGTAAAAACAATACAACTGATGTAGTGCTACAAGTAAATATTATCACTTACTATGGTCTTCCCTTTCTGTTTTTTGGGCTGTAATGAATGACATAAATTAATGCATACCAAGTACACCTGTGTATCTAACAAAGAATTTACAAGAAAGACTTTTGGTCAGATTTTAATTAAGTGCAATTCCACGTAAGAATCATGCAAAATTGAAATTCCACGGCACATTCAATGTTACAAATGTGGGTCAAACTTTTATGAAAAAATCAGTTAGGTGTATATTCTGTGAAAATATGTTTATTTTGATCTTGCATCACTTGGTTTAATTTACATGAAAGAAAACAAAAAGTTTTTACTGTGTATTAATTCAAAGAACAGTTTAGATTTTATAATCTCTTATTTGCAAAGAAAACACCTTTTTTGTCATTTTAGGAACAAAATCACAAAAAATTCATATAAAATAATTAGGAGCTTGTATTACTTTTTCCATGGGGAAATCATACTTCACAGGAGGTGCTATAATGTGCCATCTAACTGCTTCACACCTAAATACCACTCTACAATTCTAGGAACATGCTAGGAAATATGATACGCACAGTGCAAAACACAGAAGCTCAGTTTATGAAAACATTGAACCTTTAATGACGGTAAATATTTAATGTTTGTTTTTACTGAAAATGTCATCACTTTTTCATAGCAATTACAATCATACTCACTGGAAAACACCTATGTTGGATTTGAAACCTATTTTCTTTAGAGGAGTTCCAAGTTGTATAGGAAAAAATAATCTTTGATGGGTGGAGGTGGTAATAAACATTTTATCTTCGAGAAGAATAACTTTTTTCTTTATAAATGACATGTATGACAAGTCCCTAGTCAAAACATACTGAAACTGAGCCCCTGTAATAAAGAAATATTGGCTCCTACCTTGTTTACTTGGTGTTGTAGATACAGTTCAATCGACTGTTAGGGTTGATAAACCACACACCTATCACAACAACATCTTTGCTACATTTTGCAAGCGTTGACAGAAAAGTGACTCAAAAAATTGTCTGTTTACTCGTGGTGGAAATAAATGGTTTCGTTATAATGGGAACTTCGATCGCAATATAATTTTTTTTCAAAAATCTATTTTACATTTTCGGTATGAATATGCATGATATTTTCAAATCTTTCTTTTAAAATCTGAAAATACATTGATATTTCATTAATTAAGGATATAAATTTGATAAGTTAATGCACAATTATCATATTAAAATAAATTCAATAATACATTCTTTTTCATTTTCCTGGATTTTTTTCAATATATTCAATGAGGCATTTCTGAGAAAAAAAGTGAATTTTACACTTTTAAAAAAAATGATTAAAGAAAATCCCCTTGTCTTATTTAAATATCTAACATGATTGTTAGTGTTTGCTATTTTGAGAAAAATTGAATGTTTTTTCCATTTAAATATTGGCATAAAAAATAATCAATGGTTGCCATGGAGACGAGTGAGATATTGTCACTATGGAGACGAGTGAGATATTGTCACTATGGCGACGTGGAAAGGCACAAAGGAACTTTACTAACTATTGTGTATCGTTATTGGATAACAGGTGTTGCTAATTTTTCTTATATTGATTTAGAATTTATTGGCTATTTTATTGGTTGTTCTGGGTTCAATATGAAGGCAATCTATTTTTAGTAACATATCTCTGTAGAGATGTGTCAGGTGGTAAAGTATATATAAGTATCAGCTCAATCCCTGATGGCCAATGTGCCACTCTTTGCATGATTCTTACGTGGAACAGCACTTAAATTCCTTCTCATTTTTAAGGCCATGTTATTTTGTTTATCAACAAATACTCTGTGAATGTTTTAGTATATTCAAATACCTAGCATTGGAATATCAGTATATAAATATAGAAAATACTGTACTTTAGAAAATATAAATGAACGTACCTTTTGCATCTCCAAAACCCTCTCTTCAAGTTTTTCCTTCTGTTCAAAAATACAAGAATAATTTTATTTTGAATGGGAAATATGGAATGCTTACATCAACATCAAAGGTTGTTGTATTATACATACCTTCTTTCTCATTTGTCTCACTTTCTTTGCAATTTGTTTGTAAATTTTTCGGTCAACAATGATTTTCTTCCTCAGTGGTTTCTTCAGTTTTTCTACAAATTTCTTTTCCTAACAATAGCAAATTTATTTTCTCTTACATACAAACAACACAAAATACAATTTTAGAACATTTCCCCTAATCTGAAATATTTGTTATTTTTCAACAATAGAATTTGAAATATCTGTTATTTTTCAATCTACTTTGTGATGTACAGTAAAAAAAATATCTACCAGTAAATCTTACCTTATATGACTTCAATGGTAATGAAGAGAGCTTTTTTTCCTCTTTTATATCCATTTTTAACTACAATTAAATGGATAATAATTGAGATATACTTTCTGAAAATTTTTTTTAATAAAACACCAATTTATGACCAATATTCTGTATTCTTGGAAGTTGCTATAAACAAGATAACAAACTGTACTATCATCTTTATACACACACACACATACATAGAATCCATACATGTAGTGAGCAATACTTAAAAGAGAAAGAAAGAATACCTTTTTCTTTGTTTTCAATTTCTTCTTCTTTGCAAGTTCATATTCCTGGGTAACTTTAACAAGTTTTTCACCAAGTCTTATTTTTCTCTAATAAAAGATATATACCAAAACAAATGACTTGCATTAATACATGTAAATGTAACATTTTTTCAACAGAAATGAGTTCCGTTAAAGTCTCATGATAGTGCATATAGTGTGTGTGTGGAGAGAGAGAGAGAGAGAGAGAGAGAGAGAGAGAGAGAGAGAGAGAGAGAGAGAGAGAGAGAGAGAGAGAGATTACATTTGACAACAGCAGCATACTTTTGCATTTCACTACTACTAGCTTTCACTGATCCTATATATATATATATATATATATATATATATATATATATAGGTATTAAAGAAAATGTCTACATTTCTGGATCCTGTTTCAGATTTGCAAAATAATCAGGCAATATTTTTTAAATATCAACAAGATAGACAGACGAAAGTGCCAGATACAGTACATAATATGCAGAATGTTTTTATCAACGAGTTTGTTTACAATGACTTTGATGAGCAGACATCATCAGGTAAAATGCCACAAGCTGCAGAACTTTACGTAGTGTATTCTCTGCACTCAGGGGTTCACCAAAGTGTAATATTGATATTTGCTTTTTAATCCTTTAATAAAAAGTGTTAAGAAGTTTTAATGATTTATTATAACTGTAAAAACTGAATCACTGAAGTCTGTTTGACATATGAACATGCTTGAGCATGGCATCTTCATCTCAATCTCATTTGTGCTGAAGGAAAACAAAGCTTTGTGGCCCATTCCCATCTCCGACAACATAAATCCACCTCATTTGAAGTTGATCCTACCTCTAATGTGGTTAATACATAAGAACTTAATCCCAATATAGGATTTTTCAACAATTCTACATTCATTAATTGTACTTTCAATTATCAAGGCAACAACATGGATCACAATCTTAATTACAGTGATTGTACATATTTACAGTTTGAAATTTGAAAAGATATAAACTGTTTAAAACTCAGATTGAACAATTTTGTTGATAATTTTATGTTTCTAACATTTGATTGAAAATCAATTCAAGAATTGGATTATAATTTTTTTTCCCCAGCTTGTGCACTCTTTTCTTTTACGATATGATATTATATGCTTTTTCATTCGCTGTTCCATTAATCGATACTTACCCAAAGGATCAGGCATGGATTTTAAAATATATATTGATAAAAAATGCACACAATAAAAAAAGTTTTAAAAATGTAAATATAAGCAATAAATTATTATCATTTTTTGAAAGATGTAGTCTCATAACTGCAATGATGTGTTCATAACATTTAATTTTATTATTATAAAACATTTTTATAAGATAAGGAAAATACATGTGGACACTGACTAAATATTCCATTGTAAATTTCAAGAATGGCGTGATTGCAAAATGGAAGACTTTTGGGTCTTTCATTGATGCACTTCAATTTCCACAACATTCTGGTATCTAAAAGTTCTGAAATATTGTCAATGATTTGAATGTTTCATTTAGTAAATCTTTTGATGTCCAGCAGATTTAAAAACAAAAAAAGAGGCCCATGGACCTTAATGGTCACCTGAGTATCATAGCCCATACAGGGAGTCTCATATTTCCACATCAGCCTCACTAAGGAGTCTACTGTGCACATGTTTCTGATCTTTCAAAATACATACAATTCCTATTCAATTACAGAAGGAAAATTGGAAGTTTGAAGCATATATATCATTTTAACATTTCCTAATTATCTTTACACATTTTCATTATGTAGCCATGTTGGCCCTCCACAAGGGTCTGAACCCCTGATCAAGGAGTCACGAATTTCACAATTTAGGTAGAAAACTTCATGGACATCATAATCAAGCATTTAGTTTTTCTCAAATATATGTGGGAATACAGAAGATTTTCCAGGATTTAATATATTTTCATTATATGGCCATATGGGCCCAATTTTAGGGTCAGAACCCCTCACCCAGGAGTCCTGAATTTCACAATTATTTACAGAGCTTTATGGATATCATAATCATGTGTTTAGTTTTACTCAAATATACACTGAGTCAAAAAAAAAACCTCACAAAATTAATTTTGTAAAATATTGAATACTTTCCCCCTGATGATACACCTGTGTAGCCAACATGGGATTCCTATCTGTCGACTCTGGAAAACCGTTAGCCAAACCCACTCATAGCGATCCATTTCTTGTGTAAATGCCTTTCGTGCCAAATCAGGTTTTGCACATGCATTCAATGTTGTGAACTCCACATCGAAGTTGGATTCATTTGCACATGTTTGCCATGGCCTCAAACATTAAAAAAAACACTTTTAAGCCACATTTGTAACAGTACTTGAAATGCCGCGATTGTCAAATGTGTAACGTGAACGTGCCGTTGGCATGTTGCAAGCGGGGCGATCAGTTATTGACATCGCAACAGCAATGGGATGCAGCCGTCGTACTGTGTATGACTTGCGACATCGTCTACAACAAACCGGCACCACTGCTGATCGCCCAAGGTCGGGTCGTCCACGTGTAACGTCACGAGTTGAAGACCGGAACATCGTCCTACGTCACCTTCGTAACCGATTTCTGCCGGCTGCACGAACCAGAACTGAGATGTTTCAAGGTCGGCTGTCCGCACAGACCATCCGAAATCGGTTGCGGTCTGCCAATCTCCATGCTCGACGTCCGTCTCGTGGGCCAATTTGGACGCCATTTCATCGACGTCAGCGTCTGCTGTGGGCCCAACGTCACCTCCGATGGACCCAGAGAGACTAGAATCGAGTCGTCTTTAGTGATGAATCGCGGTTTACCCTCAGATTTCCGGACAGCAGGCTAAGAGTCTGGAGACGACCTAATGAATGGTATGCCCAGTGTTGTGTGCAGGAAGTGGACAGATTCGGGGGCGGAAGTTGCATGGCATGGGGTGCTTTCTGTGGGAACAACCGTTCCAGACTTCTGGTCATCCATGGAAACCTCACAGCTGCTGCTTATCGCGATCAGGTACTCACCCCTGAACTCATTCCCTTCATGGCGGCTCATGGTCCAGGTCTACAGTTCCAGCATGATAATGCACAGCCGCACACCGCGTTGTTGACACGAAATTTCCTTCAAAATGCTGGCATCAATGTCATGGACTGGCCATCGAGGTCCCCTGACCTTAATCCCATCGAGCACGTTTGGGATGCACTAGGGAGAGGGCTTCGTGAACTTAGGAACCAACCGCAGAATTTGCAGGAACTCGGCGCTATCTTGCAACATCAATGGCGCCGAATCCCCAACCATGTGTTCACAAACATCAGGCAGTCGATGAGGAGACGGTGCATGGCTGTGGTGAATGCACGAGGCGGCCATACTCAATATTGAACTGAGACATTTCGACGTTTCATTCTTGTGACTTGACATTCTGTGTACAAATGTTTTGGAACGGCGTGTAGCCTAACTGAACAGATCTGTGGCACTGTCAGTGTATTGATTACATCACACACATCTCAGCAATGAAATAAAATCACTGGCACCATCCTATTATCTCTTGTTCGTTTTAAGTGCCTTGACAAGAGAATGTGAAGTTTCTTTTTTGACTCAGTGTATATGGGACTAGAGAAGAATATTTTCTAAGATTTAATTATATATTTTCACTGTATGGCCATATTAACCCTACCCTATGGCCTGAACCCCTGACCCAAGAGCCACGAATTTCACAATTTAAGTTGAGAGCTTCATAGAAATCATTATCTTACATATAGTTTGTCTCAAATATATATAGCAGTAGAGAAGAAGATTTTCTAAGATATAATACATTTTCACTTATATGGCCATATCTATCCTGCCCTAGGGCCATGAACCCCTGGTCCAAGAACCATGAATTTCACAATTTTGATAGAGAGTTTCATGGACATCATAAAAATGCATTTACTTTTTCTCCCACATTTGTGAAAGTAGAGAAGAATAATTCTGAAAATAAAGCCTTTGTTTAGCATATTTGGCCCTGCCCCTGAGACCCCAAGGATGGTAAGGTAATAAATTTCACAATTTATATTCCTCTTAGGCTAGAGATGCTTTACACCAAATATGGTAACAGTTGGCCTTGTAGTTTTCAAGAAGTTTAAAATGTGAAATTGTTAACAGATGATGGATGACACACAATGACAAAGACCAGTGGCAATAGGTCACCGGAGTCACTTACATGACCTATAAAGGTTTCACAATTTATCAGATGGGGGGAAATTGTTTGATCCACCTCTAAAGGCAAAAAAAAAAATTTAAAAAGGCTTCACAATTTATCAGATGATGTAACCTCACATTGTCTAGCAGATCGCAATTAACCATGTTATATTTTAGTAAAATATTTGTAATAGTCTATCCACACATGTAGACAAAAACATAAAATCAAAAGCCACAAATCAATGTTTTCTGATATCTGAAGACTTTGTGTTGTGTGGTGTGAAAGATTAAATAATTTCCCAATCTCTGTCAGAGCAACTTCAAAGTCAATCTTTAAAGGGCAACAAATTGATGCATTACATGTATAACCTACACATATTTTCTGTTACAAAGTTCATAGCAAACTTCACTTTCAATAACTATGTTTACAGTTTTAATAAATGGGCTCCATAGAACTAAGATGGCTGCCTTCACAGCTCAGTGCTTCATTGTGGTTACTAAATGAACCATGGAGCAGTGCAAGTGATTTGTATTTTTTTTTTTTTTAGTATTTATGTACATTCTAATAAAAGAAGATTACTTCTTTTGTCTTTTTGTATTAAATTATAAAGAATCAATTTAATGTTGGGTCATATGATACAATATAACCTAGTTTGGATCAGTTTCCACTTTTTTATAACCTGCTTCACAGATTACAAAGTGTAAACTGACCCAAACCAGGTTATATCATATAATATGCCCTAACATTAAATTCATTCCTTAACTCATAATCGTCTCCCACTAGTGACCAATGCTGTTGGCAGTGAGGTAAAGGTACACTGCATTACAGAGTGACATACTGATATACCTTTTGAAATGCTACTTTTGTGGATCCTTTAGGAAGTCCTTTTTTTCCTCCATCATCTGGAATTATTTTCTACAAGGAGATGGAAATATGAAGAAAAAAGCTGTATGTTAAAAATCAGAAGACTGAAAATGAATTCCACTCTTTTCTCCATTTTCCTTAGATCCACTTTATAGAAGCTTCTATCTGACTCCATTCAGTAAAAACCATACAACTGATGTAGTGCTAATGTAAATATTATCACTTACTATGGTCTTCCCTTTCTGTTTTTTGGGCTGTAATGAATGACATAAATTAATGCATACCAAGTACACCAGTGTATTTAACAAAGAGTTTAAAAGTCAGATTTTAATTAAATCCCCTCTCATTTTTTAAGGCATATTATTTTGTTTATCAACAAATATTCTGTGACTGTTTTAGTATATCAAAATACCTAGCATTGGAATATCAGTATATAAATAAAGAAAATACTGTACTTTAGAAAATATAAATGAATGTACCTTATGCATCTCCAAAACCCTCTCTTCAAGTTTTTCCTTCTGTTCAAAAATACAAGAATAATTTTATTTTGGATGGGAAATATGGAATGCTTACATCAACATCAAAGGTTGTTGTATTATACATACCTTCTTTCTCATTTGTCTCACTTTCTTTGCAATTTGTTTGTAAATTTTGCGGTCAACAATGATTTTCTTCCTCAGTGGTTTCTTCAGTTTTTCTACAAATTTCTTTTCCTAACAATAGCAAATTTATTTTCTCTTACATAAAACCAAACAACACAATATACAATTTTAGAACATTTCCTCTAATAATAATAATAATAAATTCTTTATTTAGACAGGAAAGCACAATTAGTATTACATACTAGTTCACATTGTGGTCCTGTATAAAAACATATTTACAGACAGATTAAATGAGCGGATAGAAAATCATAAGACATTTATACATAAAATATTTATACATGTACATTATCACCAAAAATAACAACAACAAAATACGCTGGCAGATAGGTTGTAAAAGTACAAAGTTTCCTAGTTGGATTTATAATGTGTCAAATATGTTGATTTAAAAGATTCAATGGAATTGGCGTTTCTGACGGATGCAGGCAGCTCATTCCATAAAAGAGTAGATGACACCTTCAAAGATCGCTTAAAATATTCTGTTCGAAACTTTGGAACATATAAAATGCCATTTTCACTACTTCTTGTTACCCTAGAACTAATTTGATGTACAAATCTAAAAACATTCATATACTCTGGTGTCATATTGTTAAGAACTTTGAAGGAGAGTACAAGTTTCCTGTATATAAAATAATCATGAACAGGCATCCATTTAAGAACCCTAAAAATATCAACAGTAGAAATCTGTGTAACTTTGACGTTTAAAATAATTCTGGCTGCCCTTTTCTGCAATGTGAAAAGTCTATCAACACACATCTTGTTTTTGGCAGAGCACCAAACTGTAGAACAATAGTTAAAATGAGGAAAGATAACAGTGTTATAAATTTTCAATAATGCTGCAGGTGACATAAAAGTTTGTAGTCGACGTAAAAGACCTATTTTCTGTGACAGTTTCTTACATAAGGAATCAATGTGCACAGACCATGTCAAACATTCATCTATTTGTACACCAAGAAGTTTAGCAGTGTTAACAGTATCTAAAACAATATCACCTACTTTAATACACATTTTTCTACACTGAGAAAGCTTTTGCATGTTACCAATCAACATACACTGTGTTTTCTTAAGGTTCATAGTAAGTTTATTACATTCCAACCATTTCATAGAATTTGAAAGATCCTCGTGCAACCTTTGCTCGATTACATCGATAGATTTATGTGAAACGTCCTGAGATGTATCATCCGCATACATGGAAACATGTGAATGCTTTAGACATTTTGGATAGTCATTAACAAATAAAATGAAAAACAATGGACCCAATATTGACCCCTGAGGCACTCCTATTGTAACATCCCTTTCCTCAGAAACAACACCTCCCCATCTAACGCACTGTGATCTTCCGCTAAGATAAGAATGAAACCATTTAAAAGAATTTTGACAAATACCAAATGATAAAAGCTTGTGCAACAGTACTTCATGATTCACAGTGTCAAAAGCTTTACTAAGATCAATAAAAAGAACTGTTAATTTGCCGTTGTCTATGTTGCTTAACCATTTATCGATGATGTTATGAAGCGTAGTTTCACATGAGTGATTTGGTCTAAAAACAGACTGATTTTCACTTAAAAGTTTGTTTTTATCCAAATACTCATAAAAGGAATTAAAAACATAGCCTCTCAATAATTTTGCTTACAATAGGTAAAACTGACACCGGTCGATAATTGTTCACAATAAAATTGTCACCAGATTAAAAAAGAGGGGTAACTCTTGCTTTTTTCCACTTGGACGCAACAACACCACTTTTGATAGAAGTATTCAGTAAAAATGTTAGAATTTCAGCAATTACATCTGAGGTCATTTTTAACAACTTAACAGAAATAGCATCTAGACCAGTAGCTTTCGAAACTGACATACCTCTTAATTCCTTTATAACAAATTCAATTCTAATCTCAAATATTTGTTATTTTTCAACAATAGAATTTAAAATATCTGTTATTTTACAATCTACTTTGTGATGTACAGTAAAAAAAAAACATCTACGGGTACATCTTACCTTATATGACTTCAATGGTAATGAAGAGAGCTTTTTTTCCTCTTTTATATCCATTTTTAACTACAATTAAATGGATAATAATTGAGATATACTTTCTGAAATTTTTTTTAATAAAACACCAATTTATGACCAATATTCTGTATTCTTGGAAGTTGCTATAAACAAGATAACAAACTGTACTATCATCTTTATACACACACACACATACATAGAATCCATACATGTAGTGAGCAATACTTAAAAGAGAAAGAAAGAATACCTTTTTCTTTGTTTTCAATTTCCTCTTCTTTGCAAGTTCATATTCCTGGGCAACTTTAACAAGTTTTTCACCAAGTCTTATTTTTCTCTAATAAAAGATATATACCAAAACAAATGACTTGCATTAATACATGTAAATGTAACATTTTTTCAACAGAAATGAGTTCCGTTAAAGTCTCATGATAGAGCATATAGTGTGTGTGTGTGTGTGTGTGGAGAGAGAGAGAGAGAGAGAGAGAGAGAGAGAGAGAGAGAGAGAGAGAGAGAGAGAGAGAGAGAGAGAGAGAGAGAGAGAGATTTATTTTACATTTGACAACAGCAGCATACTTTTGCGTTTCACTAATACTAGCTTTATATATATATATATATATATATATATATATATATATATATATATATATATATATATATATATATAGGTATTAAAATTATCATTTGAAAATGTCTACATTTCTGGATCCTGTTTCAGATTTGCAAAATAATCAGGCAATATTTTTTAAATATCAACAAGATAGACAGACGAAAGTGCCAGATACAGTACATATTATGCAGAATGTTTTTATCAACGAGTTTGTTTACAATGACTTTGATGAGCAGACATCATCAGGTAAAATGCCACAAGCTGCAGAACTTTACGTAGTGTATTCTCTGCACTCAGGGGTTCACCAAAGTGTAATATTTATATTTGCTTTTTAATCCTTTAATAAAAAGTGTTAAGAAGTTTTAATGATTTATTATAACTGTAAAAACTGAATCACTGAAGTCCGTTTGACATATGAACATGCTTGAGCATGGTATCTTCATCTCAACCTCATTTGTGCTGAAGGAAAACAAAGCTTTGTGGCCCATTCCCATCTCCGACAACGTAAATGCACCTCATTTGAAGTTGATCCTACCTCTAATGTGGTTAATACATAATAATTTAATCCCAATATAGGATTTTTCAACAATTCTACATTCATTAATTGTACTTTCAATTTATCAAAGCAATAACATGGATCACAATCCTAATTATAGTGATTGTACATATTTATAGTTTGAAACTTGAAAAGATATAAACTGTTTAAAGCTCAGATTGAACAATTTTGTTGATAATTTTATGTTTCTAACATTTGATTGAAAATCAATTCAAGAATTGGATTATAATTTTTTTTCCCCAGCTTGTGCACTCTTTTCTTTTACGATATGACATCATATGCTCTTTCATTGGCTGGTCCATTAATCGCTACTTACTCAAAGGATCAGGCATGGATTTTAAAGTATATATTGATAAAAAATGCACACAATAAAAAAACTTTTCAAAATGTAAATATAAGCAATAAATTATTATCATTTTTTGAAAGATGTAGTCTCATAACTGCAATGATGTGTTCATAACATTTAATTTTATTATTATAATACATTTATATAAGATAAGGAAGATACATGTGGACACTGACTAAATATTCCATTGTAAATTTCAAGAATGGCGTGATTGCAAAATGGAAGACTTTCGGGTCTTTCATTGATGCACTTCAATTTCCACAACATTCTGGTATCTAAAAGTTCTGAAATATTGTCAATGATTTGAATGTTTCATTTAGTAAATCTTTTGATGTCCAGCAGATTTAAAAACAAAAAAGAGGCCCATGGACCTTAATGATCACCTGAGTATCATAGCCCATACGGAGAGTCTCATATTTCCACATCAGCCTCACTAAGGAGTCTACTGTGCACATGTTTCTGATCTTTCAAAATACATACAATTCCTATTCAATTACAGAAGGAAAATTGGAAGTTTGAAGCATATATATCATTTTAACATTTCCTAATTATCTTTACACATTTTCATTATGTAGCCATATTGGCCCTCCACAAGGGTCTGAACCCCTGATCAAGGAGTCACGAATTTCACAATTTAGGTAGAAAACTTCATGGACATCATAATCAAGCATTTAGTTTTTCTCAAATATATGTGGGAATATAGAAGATTTTCCAGGATTTAATATATTTTCATTATATGGCCATATGGGCCCAATTTTAGGGTCAGAACCCCTCATCCAGGAGTCCTGAATTTCACAATTATTTACAGAGCTTTATGGATATCATAGTCATGTGTTTAGTTTTACTCAAATATATATGGGATTAGAGAAGAATATTTTCTAAGATTTAATTATATATTTTCAAGGTATGGCCATATTAACCCTACCCTATGACCTGAACCCCGGGCCCAATAGCCACGAATTTCACAATTTAAGTTGAGAGCTTCATAGACATCATTATCATATACATAGTTTGTCTCAAATATATATAGCAGTAGAGAAGAAGATTTTCTAAGATATAATACATTTTCACTTATATGGCCATATCTGTCCTGCCCTAGGGCCATGAACCCCTGGTCCAAGAGCCATGAATTTCACAATTTAGATTGAGAGCTTCATTTACATCATTATCATGCATACAGTTTTTCTCAAATACATATGAAAGTAGAGAAGAAGATTTTCTAAGATTTAATGCATTTTCACTTTAAGGCAATATTGGCCCCACCTTAGCCTCTGAACCCAACCCTGGGGGCCATGAATTTCACAATTTTTATAGAGAGTTTCATGGACATCATAAAAATGCATTTACTTTTTCTCCCACATTTGTGAAAGTATAGAAGAAAAATTCTGAAAATAAAGCCTTTGTTTAGCATATTTGGCCCTGCCCCTGAGACCCCAGGGATGGTAAAGTAATAAATTTCACAATTTATATTCCTCTTAGGCTAGAGATGCTTTACACCAAATATGGTAACAGTTGGCCTTGTAGTTTTCAAGAAGTTTAAAATGTGAAATTGTTAACAGATGATGGATGACACACAATGACAAAGACCAGTGGCAATAGGTCACCGGAGTCACTTACATGACCTATAAAGGTTTCACAATTTATCAGATGGGGGGAAATTGTTTGATCCACCTCTAAAGGCAAAAAAAAAGAAGAAAAAAAAGGCTTCACAATTTTTCAGATGATGTAACCTCACATTGTCTAGCAGATTGCAATTAACCATGTTATATTTTAGTGAAATATTTGTAATAGTCTATCCACACATGTAGAGAAAAACATAAAATCAAAAGCCACAAATCAATGTTTTCTGATATCTGAAGACTTGTGTGTTGTGTGGTGTGAAAGATTAAATAATTTCCCAATCTCTGTCAGAGCAACTTCAAAGTCAATCTTTAAAGAGCAACAAATTGATGCATTGCATGCATAACCTACACATATTTTCTGTTACAAAGTTCATAGCAAACTTCACTTTCAGTAACTATATTTACAGTTTTAATAAATGGGCTCCATAGAACTAAGATGGCTGCCTTCACAGCTCAGTGCTTCATTGTGGTTACTAAATGAACCATGGAGCAGTGCAAGTGATTTGTATTTTTTTTTTTTTTAGTATTTATGTACATTCTAATAAAAGAAGATTAGTTCTTTTGTCTTTTTGTATTAAATTATAAAGAATCAATTTAATGTTGGGTCATATGATACAATATAACCTAGTTTGGATCAGTTTCCACTTTTTTATAACCTGCTTCACAGATTACAAAGTGTAAACTGACCCAAACCAGGTTATATCATATAATATGCCCTAACATTAAATTCATTCCTTAAATCATAATCGTCTCCCACTAGTGACCAATGCTGTTGGCAGTGAGGTAAAGGTACATTGCATTACAGAGTGACATACTGATATACCTTTTGAAATGCTACTTTTGTGGATCCTTTAGGAAGTCTTCCTTTTGCTCCATCATCTGGAAATATTTTCTGCAAGGAGATGAAAATATGAAGAAAAAAAAGCTGTATGTTAAAACTCAGAGGACTGAAAATGAATTCCACTCTTTTCTCCATTTTCCTTAGATCCACTTTATAGAAGCTTCTATCTGACTCCATTCAGTAAAAACCATACAACCGATGTAGTGCTACAAGTAAATATTATCACTTACTATGGTCTTCCCTTTCTGTTTTTTGGGCTGTAATGAATGACATAAATTAATGCATACCAAGTACACCAGTGTATTTAACAAAGAGTTTAAAAGTCAGATTTTAATTAAATCCCTTCTCATTTTTTAAGGTCATGTTATTTTGTTTATCAACAAATACTCTCTGACTGTTTTAGTATATCAAAATACCTAGCATTGGAATATCAGTATATAAATATAGAAAATACTGTACTTTAGAAAATATAAATGAACGTACCTTATGCATCTCCAAAACCCTCTCTTCAAGTTTTTCCTTCTGTTCAAAAGTACAAGAATAATTTTATTTTGGATGGGAAATATGGAATGCTTACATCAACATCAAAGGTTGTTGTATTATACATACCTTCTTTCTCATTTGTCTCACTTTCTTTGCAATTTGTTTGTAAATTTTTCGGTCAACAATGATTTTCTTCCTCAGTGGTTTCTTCAGTTTTTCTACAAATTTCTTTTCCTAACAATAGCAAATTTATTTTCTCTTACATACAAACAACACAAAATACAATTTTAGAACATTTCCTCTAATCTGAAATATTTGTTTTATTTTTCAATTTACTTTGTGATGTACAGTAAAAAAAATATCTACCAGTAAATCTTACCTTATATGACTTCAATGGTAATGAAGAGAGCTTTTTTTCCTCTTTTATATCCATTTTTAACTACAATTAAATGGATAATAATTGAGATATATCTTCTGGGGAAAAAAAAAAAAACCAACAAACCAACAAACTTAATAAAACAACAATTTTTTACCAATACTCTGCATTCTTGCAAGTTGCTATAAAAAAGATAACAACTGTACTATTAGATAGATAGATAGATAGATGGATAAATAGATAGATAGATAGATAAATAGATAGATACACATACATACAAAGAAGCCATACATGGTAGTGGGGAACACTTTAAAGAAAGAGAAAAAAAAAGAGTACCTTTTTCTTCATTTTCAATTTCTTCTTCTTTGCAAGTTTATATTCCTGGGTAACTTTTACAAGTTTTTCACCAAGTCTTATCTTTCTCTAATAAAAGATACATACCACAACATATGACTTCATTAATACATATAAATCTAACAATTTTACAATAGAAATAGTTTCTAATGATTGAGCATATTGAAAGTGAGATACATCTGACAACAATACAACATATTTTTGTATTTCACTACTAGTTTCACTGATGTACTTTGTATGTATTGCATTAAAACTAATTTGAAAATGTCTTCATTTCTGGATCATGTTTCAGATTTGCAAAATAATCAGACAAGATATATATTTTTGAATATCAACAAGATTGAGAGACAAGAGCACTGGAAACAGTACATAATATGTATAATGTTTTTATTAAGGAATTTGTTTACTATGACACTGATTAGCAAACATGGTAGAAATGGCACAAGTTGTAGAATTTTACTGCAGCCATCATCAGGCTGTGATAAATATAAAAGGTCCTAGCTTAAAAACTGTAACAGGAAGTAGATAGACAACTAAGAGCTCTGTGTGTAAAATAGTTCTCAAAAAATTAATGAAGTTCAACAACCTGTTATATTTTTAAACATCAAAGAAATTTGTTGAAATCAAAATCTTTGCAATATGTGCACATCTTCAATTTCTTCACAAGGGTCTTAGCTTGAAAACTATGAGGAATTAAAAGGACAAACCATGTACTATGTAATATTTCCTCAAAACTGACCAAGTTCAACAATCAATTAATTTTTCAAACATTTAAGAAAATCAAAATTCTTGCCACATGCACATTTCTAATCACCATACAAATAGTGAAAAAAGGCCCAAGCTTTAAACTGTACGAGGACAGAGTCAGACAAATCATGTACTTTCTATGTAATATTTCTTCAAATAACATTCCAACAATAATGCCATTTTTTTCAAAAATTAAAGGAAATCAAAACCTTCATCATATGCACATCTAGTAAAAGTGTAAACACTCAACTAAATAAGAAGGTTACCACCTCAAAACTTTGGGACGAGACAGATGAACAAATCTTATACTCCACATACAACATTAAATTTCAAACAAAGAGGCACAACTCCTGCAAGAGAGGTTGAAATGGATCAAAATTGCAACATGATCTAAATGACCAACAGAAAAGCTACACAGCAAGTTTCAATTTCATATGTGACAGAGAAATGAAAATAGAAACAGAAAACCCTGAACAGATGGATGTACAGACATCACTATACCATAATACATCCCATCTAAGAAGGGCATATAACAAGAATATATAGCTATATATTAAAATTATTCTACAAGAGTACTAGTAAAATGGAAACATAATATTTGATAGTACCTTTTGAAATGCTACTTTTACAGCTCCAGCTGGAAAGTTTCTGAATTTATCTTTGTCTCGGAAAATTTTCTTTAGATGAAAAAAAAAAATTGTTAAAAATGTCTTTCAATACAGAATTACATTGCTTAAAAGTTCCAACCAGACACAAACTGACAGAAAGCAGACTTTGTTTCTTGGCTAATGAGAGTAAACACAAAACAATTGCTTAGTAGACACAGAAACCAGATAATCTGCATATTGGTGTGACCCTTGGACTGAGAAAAACATGGAATGGTCATTGGTGTGTCCTAAGTGATAATCTTATTCAGTAAAGTACAGTAAATATTCTTTCACTTTTATATATATTATTTATGAAAATCCTGTGGTGCTATATGCCCAGTAACATTCAAATATTAGTCAACAGATTCTATGTGCTGGCTTTTAAGGGAGGGTCCACTGAGGCTTGGGGGATGCTAGAGCATGTGACGTTACAGTTAAGATTGCTTATTTAGATGGCATGATACATTTGCATATGGCTGATCAAAATGTATTTTACATCTTGGAACACAATTTTAGGCATGTGATCCACTATTTATTCATACATGCAAACTTTTGAAAATCCTCATGGGGGATTTTGTGCTTGACGACCTTTTTCAAAGCTCAAATTTGCAACATTTTGTCCATTATGATATATGTACAATGATTACATTAATATTTTCATTGAAAAGACAGATATTTATTTTCACAACAAAATGTACACTCTTAAATCCGCCACTGATCTCTAAGCAAATTTGAGATTCTCTCTCGGAAGCTTCAGGCATCATCATGTGCTTAATGTCATTCGGAACAGTAGTCTGGGTTATCGTTCCTGCACTTTCGCGGCGGCTGATGCACAGCAACGAAATTGACTCTGATTGTGAGTGATTTGACTGATGTAATTAAATATCTGCGAGTCTTAAAAATACAACAGAAACATGAAAGTAAAGAAGAATGTCTATCCAATGTATTGATATATGCACATCCAGTGTTTTGACTTGCTGTGAGTGAAAAATCAGGTGAAGTTTGAACTAAGTGAGGAAGACGACGTGAAAAGAGTTGCATGCCTTCTCTTCTTACAATCACTCATAACATAATTTTTGCTAATATGAATATCCAGCCAAACTGAATCTCAACCAAAATAATATCACTAAATATTTCATTGACACACTTTACAGATTTTTAAATACTCTGTTTTGTTTATAAAAGTACAAAGAAGACTGAAAATGTAACAGGACATATGACGGAGGAAATTCTGATGCAATTGCTCCACAATAAAATCAATCTATATATAATTGTATCAATTAAATGATGACATCTTACATAAACAAGCCACTTATTAACAGCTGTAGGACAGTGACGGTGCCTTGAATAAAGAGATACGCAAGCTTGAAGATGAACTGACTAGAACAGGTCCAGCACAATCTCTATATTTAGCTATAGAGCTTCTTTAAGCTATATAGCTTTATAAATCTATTTGAAATAGCTTGATTTAGCTATTTCAAAACTTTCAGGAAATCAATTTCTAAAAGCATAAAAATTAAATTTCACTGATTGAACAGATTTCATCCTTGTACTCCATAAAACACAATGTAAACAAAAAATATTTCTTGAACTATGCCCTGTCGGAAGAAATTTTATTCAAAATTGTCACATGCTTAATTTGTTATGCAACAGTTATCTAATCTACAGCATATAATAAAAGATGAACAGAATAATGGACAGGCAATCAGATTCCACATCATAAAGTCATCATACTTGTCTATGCTTCAATGCACACAAGGTAGCGGACAGTTAACAACACAAAAGAAATTCTGTTTTCAAGAAAATTCTTAGTATTGTTATGCAAACTAATAAGAACAGTGTTCTGATTAGTTCAAAGTATAAACATGTTCAAAAATTATTATGCAACTTTTGGCTATGTCATTGCACAAGTTACACAATTCAATCTAATTCAATATAAGCTAGGTACATCAAGCTATTTCAAATAGCTTTATATAGCTATATAGCTTAATAAAGCTAAATATAGAGATTGTGCTGGACATGTAGAAATTAGAGGGGAAAACATAAAAATTTTCCCAGATATTTATTGGCATTATTTTTATTTTTTGGACCGACTGCTTGAATTCATAATTTTAACTTTATTTTTGTTTCAACCCCCCCCCCCCCCCCCCCCCCCCCACCCAATTTTTTTTTAAAAAAGAAATTCCTGTAAACAAATAATAAAAAAAGTTGGCCTTACCTTAAAGGACATATCACATGTTTCCAAAGTACACAAAATTATATCTTTCTTATGCACATGGGGATTCCAATAGTTAGTTCGCAGAAATATTGTGATAATTAGTTACCATAAGGTTTTCAATCTAAGATGTTATTGTAAAAAATTTTGTTACTGAGGTCAGGCAGTCACATGGTGCTGTGACATCACATGTGACCTTCTTCAATCAGCTGATTGTGAAAGTTTAACAAGAGAAACGTGCGATATATATCCTTTAAAGTCAAGATCATGACTGTATCATTGTGATATATCTGACACACTGTCTGATGGCGATGCATCCACGTACCAAATATAGACTCTGTTCAAGCGTGTGACAAAGTTCCTTTTCAAAACGAGGCTGATCTGACAAACATCACACACACACATAAAATAAAAAACAAGGAAATTTTGTTAAATAAAGTGCTGGATGGTTAGTGTTTGATGATATGTTTATCAAAATTGATAATGTTATGCAGTGGCATATCCATGATTTCTGAAAGGAAAGGGGTACATGTGAATATCAAGTATTAACCAAAATACTCAACCATTCTGGATTCAAAATCTAGAGTTTTACATTATATTGTATACTACTTGTGGGTTAAAAAAAAAAAAAAGAGGGGGGGGGGGGGGAAGGGAAACCCAGCCTCCTCTAAATCCATCACTGTTACATACATCAACAAAATATGTACCTGCAGATCTATACAACATATTTATCAGATCCATATTGGTTTAATTTTAATAGCTTGATAGGAAAATTCAAATCTTGATAGCCAAAAACATTTTTTCTGAGTGTGAAAAGCCATACTCATACATGTATATACAAGTGTATTGGCTTTTTATACTCAAAGAAACCCCCTGGGGATCCGGTTTGTTAGAATAGATCCTCAGCACCCCTAGCTTCTCATAAGAGGTGACTAAATGGGACGGTCCTTCGGATGAGACCGCAAAAACGAAGGCCCTGTGTCACAGCAGGTGTGGCACGTTAAAGATCCCTCCCTGCTCTACAGCCATAAGTGCCGAGCATAGGCCTAAATTTTGCAGCCCTTCACTGGTAATGGTGACGTCTCCAAATGAGTGAAGGTTTCTCAAGCAGGACGATAAACAATAGATAATCAATCACTCAAACAAAGAATATATATATATATATATATATATATGATCTTTTTTTTTTAAAATGGGGTGTGTGTGTGTGTAGAATTTCTACACTTTAATCAAATATTAAAGAAATGAAAAGTGTGTGCGCGACATTGCATAGACATTTTCAGTGAACAACGAACAATGGTAAATTGTTCCTAATAAATCAGATACAAATGTAAAACAGCTGATTGAAATCCAAGCCATGCCCACTTACATTGTTGCACATGGCTGCAATGTAGGGCGAAATATCTTTTTAAATTGATTTCTGTAGGACCTGGGGACTGCTGTCCCATGTAGTGGTGATGGTATCGTTCATCTCTGGCACAGATGACAGAAATCACGCCCATGCCGACTGCCTTTCATAGGGCTGTGCCTTCATACTTTGTCACCAGGCATGCCGTAGTCAGATCAGATTCGTTTTGGGATTGTAATGGCTGACGCATGAATAGAGTCTATTGTAAGCTTAGATCAAAGATATAAAGGTTATAAAATACTGGAATATATGCCTAATACTTAAGACTTTGACATATGGGTCATGATACATGACACGTTCAATGTCTTATAATAATATACATATATGCAAAATATCATAGCAATCTAAAGAAATCAGGCGTAAAAAATGTCTTCCTTCAATAAAGGCCTCAAGAAGGAAGAACATGTACTTACAATAGGAAATTTCTTCTTCATTGCTATCTTCTGCTAGAGAAAATAAGAATTCTTCAATTTTACTTCACAAGTTATTATAAGCTGCATTGCAAAATAAGAGAATGAGATATATTGTATATAGTTGGCTGTTACTGTAGACATATTTAATATCGTTGTGAAAATTTTGTTGTTTTTGAATTGAACATCATTTCATGTAGATTAATTTTCATTGTTTGAGATCACTTAAAACAATACATATTATGCATACAAAGTATTTAACAATGTTGCTTATCTGCAATTCTAAATTGCTTGAATACCTTTATGATATACATGTCATTATTTGTCAAAGTGTCCCGTCATTCACACTTACTCACAAACAATTTTTCGGTGATCTATGCAAGCTTGGGTCATTAAAATTATTGTACTCAAGCCATTATAATGTTTAAAGTGTTATTACTGTATTTCGTATGTCTATAAAATTCATAGAGAAACCGGACGTACTGCTAGAAACAAGACATGTGTCCTCGCCCTGTTTCATATTCATAAGGCACATCAGGACAAGAATATCCTTGACCTGTTACAAAATAACCATTTTCAAACAATATTTAACACCTTCCCTCTCAAGTTAAAAAGAATAATGTGTGACCATGCAGTTAACACTGATATGGTATCAATTGCTAAAAACACTTTCTAGGTGTGGTATGTGGTTCAGGTGTTGGATCACTTGACAAAGGGCGTGGATACCGAAATAGTGCAAATGGATCTATTAGTCTGGTCCGATTTCAGCTAAAAAGAACTTCTAACGGCAAATTATTATTATTTGGTTCAACATAACTTTTTAACCTAATTTGAGTATGCCGAATCTGAAAAAATATGTTGAACTTCATGAAAATGGCGTTAAATAGGTCAAAATGGCGATTCAAAATGGCGGACAGTAATTTTTTTCAAATCGTTTTGAAACGCGCATGTAGAAAAAAAAATGTAAAAACTATGATTACAAAATACAATAGCATCGAGAAAAAGATAGAAATAAGCATGCGACCCTAAAAAAGCCATTGCACGAAAGAAAACACGAATTTTCTCTGTTTTTCCTCAAAATTCAACGTATACTGTTCCTACATTGTTCTTTGCTTGTGACTTTGCACTTACAAAGGTCCATGCACAGCAAATTGTTACGCTTGCACCCACACCTCAATGTTTTACAACCTGTTGTGCAACTACATGCAATCAAGTCTAAACAAGATTCTGGAATTGGGTCTAAAGTCATCAGAATAGGCACTAGAATACCTTCATTCAACTTCCATCCCATCTCAGTTGGAGATGGTAATGTGGGGTTACTTATATTTGCTTGTCTCCATACCAGCGCTTGATAATGTGCACGTTTAATGTGCAGATGCAAGGCATCGCTAGTGGGGGGCATGTTTTCGGGGCTCTTGGATTTTCCGAATAAAATGTTCCTAACCGAGTCAGTTGACGACACTGTGCCCTGGTTATACAGCTTGCATACGAACTTTTCACAGTCGACTATTTTCTGTTCAGTTAAATTGCCCTCTCCAAAACCCCCAAGAAGCCCAACATTGTCTTTGTAAACCTTAAATCCAGTTTTTTTGGATATCCCAAAGAAAAAAGAAGTTGTGTCACATCCAGTCAGAGCATGGAATGCTAACAGATTCGTGCACATTTCTGGAGAGGTAAAGGTTTTCTCTACAACAGCATGAATAGGAATGTTCTTGGGCTTTGCAGATGTTCCAGCAACCATCCACAACTGTATATTTATTTCTGAAAAGAAAGATACAAGTAGCAGTAAAACATCAGTATCAGATGCTAGTACAACAACTGAACTGCAAGTGGATTCTTTCGCACAATGTATGGCATGAAGAACTATTCTAGTATCTGCCTCTTCATGTGACGCATGTAGGGCAGATATATCGAGGAATTCGTCATTGCATTTAACGCTATTCTCATCGAGAAACCCACCAGCAGTAACAACAGTTTTCTCTGTGGGTGCATGAAGAATTATCTGCTCAGATAAAAAGGCAGCTAGGTCTTTCTTGTTGTCATTCAAAGACAAAAAAGCTGAAAAGTTATTCGGGAGTGGCACATCCTTATTTTCAATAACCCTTCTAACTGGCTGCTGCCCTTTTGCCCTACGAGAACGAGTGCCCGATTTTATAGATTGTTCCCTGTAACGGTCGAACAGAACATCAACTCTTGAATACATGGCCCCTTTTCTCACCACAGTGGAAACAAACTCATCTGCAAAGTCTCCAAATGTTTTCATGCCATGTGTTTTCATGCTCTGAACTAAAGCCTGGCCATCTATGATCAAAGCTGGTGATTCGCCTACATTTTCGACTCGCGCCCTTACATCAACATCTTGAAGTATGTCTTCTAAAACAACAGATTTGTTTCCAGACTTTAGTGCACCGCTGGTATCCGCTATAGATATCGGCACAGGAAGGAGCTCGTGTTTCAAAATCTGCTCTAAATCAACCTCTCGTCCGGCCTTATATGCAATGACAAGTCTCTGCAGTATGTTCCGATCTGCCTTTAGAATTTTTTTCTTTTCCACAGCTTTTGGTACAACTTGTACCTTGTATAAGGAGTCAAATGTTAATGAGCAGCTTTTTTTCAGAACACTTCTCAAAGGAACTTGTAAACTACTTGTTTCTATGTTTGGTATCAGACGATCTTTTACGAAATTCTCTAATGATATCTGTCCCAAATTTGCTGCAGAAAGTAAGGACTCCTTGATCATATCTGTAGCTTTGTCTTTTGTAACTATATTGATCAGTTGATCTCTTTCGTACAAAAGGTCAAATACTCTAAACCTTTTCATTGCATCAACGAGCGAATCCTCATACACTGCATCAGTAACTTGTCGACTCTTTGATGCGTCCTTGTGTGTGAGAATGTCATCTGGATTCACATCGTACATCACCTTTGTAAGAAGACTTATATGAGATCTCAGATTGTAGGAAAGGGACCACCTACTGAGAGCAGATGGAGTCCTAGTAATTCCTACAATTCCACCACCTTTCTTACCCGTGGCGTTTAGCCATTCTTGACTTTGGTCTGGGTCAACTTGATTGAAAGTTCCAGCACTTCTCTTGACGACAAAATTTCCATCCTGAAACTCTGATAGTACTTCAATAGGCAATTGGTGGCAATCAGCAAGATACACACTACCCCACCTAGCATAATTTGTATGGTCATATCGGAAGAACCATGGGAGCATTGAACGGAAAGACTTCAAATATAAATCCCAAAGCCCATCTCTTTCTGACTTTGTAAACATTAAAAGGATAGAAACCATGTCCAAATATGACCACCAAAACAGGACATTTGGGTTGTCAATTTCCTGTCTGAAACTTGAAAAATACTCTTTGAAAACAGGATTTTGCAATTGGTCAATGCTAGAAAGTATGTCTTGCTGTTCAGTCATGATGCCATTCAATGTTTGCGAATGATCAACATTTTTGGTAGATACAAATAACACAAAGTCTGGCAGTAAAATCTTCCAGATTGCTTGAGCAGTAATTTTATGGGCTCTCATGCCACGACTGTAGTGCTTTCCACCTAATACATTTTCAGCAGCCACAGGTCCTAATAACTCGCATTCCATCCACAGTTCATGCAAACCAGAACCTCTCATATGATCTCCTATACATTTCATGAAATTCATAGCTATATGTAAGCCACCCATTCTTGGAACAAGCCTGTCTCTATACTCAGGAACTGACCATTTTAAATCCATCAACTTAAAGTACAAAGCTTGATCAACTGTGATAACTGTATGACGTTGACCAAGATGCTCAGATATGTGCATGCATTTCTGGACAACTGTGTTAAGTGTATCCATTTCATGAGCAGGTGCTTGTACAATAGGCATGTAACCAACAAGTGTGAGATCCGGGTTTTTACTACTGACAGACTGATTATGTCCTGACCAACTAGCTGGGACTTTCTGCTTATGTCTGTGCAAATGAAACGCCAATTCATTAGCAAACTCTTGAGAGGACAATTGATTCTCTGAGTCAGAAGGTTGGAAGATATCTAACGTAACTGGTCTGGGATAGTGAGGTTGTGATTTTCCTTCTACTATTGGGGAAATGACAATACTGTCCATCTGAGGAGGTACCTTCAATGTCTCATTTGAAGATGGACTTATGTGCTGAAGGTTAATGTCATTTCCCGACCCTCGTTGCCAACATGCTATCTGCGTTGCATGGAATGTTTCCTTGCCATCCAGTGTTGAATCACTAATATCAATATTGTCAGCTGTAAAGTGTGTGAAAACGCTTGGCTTTAAATTCGAGGGAAGGAAATGTCCAGTCCTTTCGTCCATAGACTGAAGGCTTTCCTCTGCAAGCCCAGTGTCAACACGCAGAACATCTTTATAACTCAGGGTGTGACCAGCACTATTAAACAAGTTTAACAGCTGTTTTGACCTTGTCATTTGATGCAAGGTGCATGCAAGGCCAATATGCTTTGGAGTCCACTTTTTTCCATTACTTACCCCATACACAATATCCTGAGCTACGCTCACTATTTTCTTCTGTCTGCTGCAATCTGGATTGTCATTGCCATCAGTACAATCAAAGACCTCTTGTCCGCCATAAAGAAGATTCAGAAACATGAGGATACTATCTGGGACACAACTTACGGCATCAGCCTCACAAACATTCAAACCCATGTGACCAGGTCTATCTTGCAGGTCTGATCTTAATCTTAGTGCAACATGTACCAGTTCATGAAATGAGTTGTGTGGAGGTTTATAACATGGCATAGTGAGTAATTCGTCATCCATGGTATCTTGGTCATCATGAAACATATCTCCAAAATGAGATTTAGAAAGAATATGGGGCACTAAAAGAGTTTCGCGTTCAGATACTGCTCTATCGAGGGGACGAAGAAACTGGAAGATATTCTGCACCTTGGCTTGCAGATTTTCTTTAAACGTTGATCTACGAGTGATAAAAGACTGTGGCATTTCAGATCCTACCTCTTCTACCAACTTGGAGTACCTGTTCCATGTATCAGAGAGCTGTAAGATTTGGCACTTGCTGGCTGCGTACTCCAGTTCTCGAACAAGAAATATCATGGCCAGATCTTCACATTTTGACTCCTTTTCTGTTTTTTGTGTATCATACTTAAAAGCATTCATGCATTTTAGATGGTACTTACCCTCTGCAGCTATCAAATCGCTAACGTTTCCTAACTTAACACGAAGTATGTTGTCATACTTTGCATTTTTAAGAACCATGTCGCTAACAGAAAATGTTGTAATGTTGAATAGCTTCTGTTTAATTTGTTGTTGACAAAATATGCATAACTCCCAATCTATTGGTGTAGATGCATTTCGCAAAGTTCGGGATGCTGCTGCAGAAGGGTGTGAGCAAGATGACGTAGACGGTACATCATCCTCTGTATCGACGTTGATTGTATCAGATGTGTTTGTAAGCAAACATGCTTTTCTTTCCATTAACTGAATTGGTCTGGGGTGAGTAAATGCACTATAGCATTTCCTATGACATAGAACTCTATCATTCGGACTTAATTTTTCTATTCTGTCAATGGCATCATAGTTCCTGGCATCTTTAACTTTCTTACGACGAGATGCCCTCTCGGTCAACGTTTCGATAGACTTTTTGCTTTTTAATTCTAACGTGTCTGTCTTTTTTTCCTGACATATAACACACAAATCTGTATCTATTTGATAACTTCGCTTAAGTGATCGTTCAGTCATGATTTCTAATCAATGAGTGGTGAGATATGACAAGCCTATAACCTCGGCCATCAGTTTTATACCTTATGTCAGAATCATTTGTTAATTCGATCCTCGATTGTGTCGGTCGCGCTATTGTGAAAACCATTGAACACTGTGTTGAATTTCAAGTGCATTTATATCATAAAGTATGCAATACGTTAACTGAATAATTTGCACAATTAGAAGGAAATAAGCATTAAATATCATATCAAAATGCATATATATACTGTGCGTCAATATGCGGTTGCGAAAAAATGAGTTAATTGGGATCTAATCGTTTTTTTCACAATTTTAATTGTTTAACGAACATTGAACAATTTATTCTATTTTTCAGACACATATAAGTTTAGTACAAGCCTTTAAATTGCTTTAATTTGCAATAAACTTTTTTAAAATAAAGCCATATAGATAATTTTGCAAATTTCAACACCGCCATTTTGAATCGCCATTTTGACCTATTTAACGCCATTTTCATGAAGTTCAACATATTTTTTCGGATTCAGCATACGCAAATTAGGTTAAAAAGTTATGTTGGACCAAATAATAATAATTTGCCGTTAGAACCCATTTCTAGCCTCTTTTTTCAAAATCTGGACCAGACTATATGGGTGTCTTAGAAATAGCATTTTAAAATGTGACATAGATGGGTTCCATCTCTGCGACATATTTGGAACGCTGTCTACATAAGAGGTTCCTGTTAATACAGCAAGTAAACTGTAATGTTTTGATAGTAATAATTCATAATTACATTGAACTTTTTTATTTCACCTATGCATTTTTGTAATGAGTTGATTAACAATACACTTAAGACAACAAAGTGCAGGTAAATCTATTCATAAGGAATACAATGGTGACAATTACTGTTCTGGCGAAATATGTTATCTATTAATAGGTGACAAATAATGATGACTTGGATATTTCTGACTTTAAAAATCAGTATTTTTTCAAATTGAATTTTCATGTTGGATTTAATTTTGTTGTTTTATCCAAGACACGGAATTAACAAAATGTAATCTGACATGAAATTAAATACTGGTGACTCTTGAAGTGAAATCATGGTCCTGGCTTGGATTTCTTGAAAAAATCTCAAACTTAAGTTTGAATTTTCTTTTATTTGGGCAGACAAAACGTGAGTAAATTCTCAGACTTAAGTTCAAGTTTCAACTTGAGATTGTTTTGAGAAATACAGGCTTGATTTTTATCTCTATATAACTAAGCAAATTTACTCTCAATCTCTTGAATGTTTGATCTCTAAAAGTTCTCAATCTCTTGAAGTGAAATTTGGGTCCCATGACATATTTCACTCTTGATCTCTTGAAGTGCTGGTAGCCTGTACCCATCATCACTCAAGCATATAATTACTTCTGCTTGCACCTTACCTGGACAATATTTCATGTTTGGGGCTAGCTCAGCTGTGTTAATTAGGTGTTATATAGGGGACATAAAGACAGTGTGGATAGTTAATTGTTAATTAGTCAATTTAACCCTTCCCCATGGGCTTTGTTTTCTTTACAATTCGACTATATCCAACTTAAAGACTAGTTTGGAATTAACAATGAGAGGATGATTTTGAGAATATAATTTAGAGACATGCCAAGGATCAGCATTATTTGCTAGACCCCATGCTTTGATTAAAGTGACTGAAAGTTGTAATAATTGTGCAATGGATTGTGTTCCTTTCAGTTAGGCCTAATAACTGCAAAACTTCGTTATGGACGAAACATTTGTCTTGTAAATATACTTCTATCTTAACTGGAGAAAAGAACAAATAAATACATAACTTTAAAAATCTTTTTATATAGTTCCTTGTTAAGAATTCAAGTCAATTACATATACTAAACAATATGAAGGACAATGTGTCAAAAGAATGTCAGGATGTTGTAAATATGCATTACGGTTGCGATAAAATCTGAACCATAATGTCGGACCTTTAATTTCTGACTTTCAGTCAACTTTCGATCACTCAAACTTTCGATCTCTCGAAGTTTTATCAAGGTCCCTTGAACTTTGAGTTATCAAGATTTACTTGTACATCTACAGTTTTCATAACTTCACTTTGTTATCGCAATTCACCTGTAAATTAGAAAGCTTTGTCCGATACAGTATTAAGTGACAAAATATTTGAATGACACAACTGAACAATTTGGCCAGTACCATCCTGCCCACTTTTTTGCTTCTCACTTTTGAGACAGATTAGAAACATTGGAATATTTTGAAGAGTTTGTCAAATATAGCCGTCAAGAATAACATGACGTTGAAATATTTAATGCCGTATGCTGTTGATAGCTGATAATACTTCCCGAGGTGCACTCAAGCTGTTCATGAAAAACGTGTACATATGAGAGATTTGTTTGCGAAAAAAAAAAAAAAAAAGAAGAAAGAAATTGAAAATGTCATGTACGGCATTGTTTCTTCGTTGTCAGCAATGTTAAAATGAAAAATTAACTGTTTTCAATAAGCTAACACTTCCCAAAGATCCACTGTCACACCATAAAGGTTAGGTTACATTGTAGACACAGGCGAAATTTTTTTTCTTCAAGTTTTATAATGCTTTTGTCATCAACGACTGTCAATGCAGGCTGGGTTTTTTTCCTTTCTCTTTTTTATTGGTATGATTTTGGTGCATTATAAGTATGTCTGGATACCTACTGTCTGATTTACAGATTCCATAGGAAAATATTTAATCATCCCTCATACACAAAACAATGGCAAATGTCCAATATTTGTCTGAGGTTCTTGGTGGTGGGTGGAGCTTACTTTCTAGCGTATTTCATTGGTCAAAATACAAGGTCATGAACTTCTGGGGATCAGTGTTTATTGCATTTATCAAATACACGACTATGCCCTAAAAGGGAATTTGGGCGGACTTATACATTTGGACCAATATGAGTTTTTGTCGCATTTCGCAACTGTATTGCAAACAGACTTGATTGTGTCATCACACAACTCAATACTGCATTGGGCAAAACATTCTAATTCAAGGGTGAATTGCAGTAAGAGTTGGACAAGTAATATAAGCATTCAAACAAGTGAAATTTGTTGGCAACTTGTCCAAAGGACAAGTGGCTATTTTGAATGTTAAGCCCTAACATGTTAACTTATTTTTCAGTGTACCTTAGTATATATTTAAATAATGGAAAATTCAAATTCTTATAATCTTACTCTTTATATATGACATGTGTGAGGATCATGTCTAAACTTATTTCCACACTGCAAACTTACAGCTTCAGCAAAAATTACATACTTTCCTCAAGTGACTCTGAAATATCCAAATGACCTCTGGTCAATGTCACAACATATTCCTGTCATACAATCAGCCTTTGTGTTAAGTATGAGCATCTATCTTATGCTGTTTATAGATATACCAAGAACAAGAATTATATGCACTTTTCTCAAAATAGCCTTGATATTGTTCAAATGACCTTACTGTTGAATCAGAACACATCAACAAGGCATAAATAACTTTTCTGGCAAGTGTGACATTCTAGACCTTTCCTGCTTCCAATACATGGGCATGAATTATATGTATTTTCTAAGTGTTCTTGACATTATACAAATGACTGTGCTGTAATCAGGACACATGATCATGTAATGATTAACACTCTGTCCGCAAGTTTAAATGTTAGAAAAATCTGTCTATGGATGAACAAACAACAATTAATAAACTATTTTAGATTTGTTTGACTTGTATATTTAGCCCATAAAGCCATTCCCTTTTTTATCAGTGCAAGTCAATCAATACTGGTATACGTACCTTATGAGATGTTAATGTTACAGATCCTGCTGGAAGTTTTCTACCAGTTCCAACATCAGAAATAACTTCCTAAAGCAAGAAAACATATTGATATCAACATCATTTCTCTTACATTTTTTTGCTGTTATTATGGAAAACAAGACAGTACCATGTGCTTTTGAAACACTGCAAAATTTAAAGCAAATTGTTCATTGATATGAAGTGGCAAAATATTTTAAAGCAATATGATAAATATCATGAAAGAATACCCATTTTGTTTCACATGCAACAAAATGTGTTCCCCACTTACAGTCTCGGTAGGTTGCTTTGGTTTTGCCTTTTCAAAATAAGGTTTCTGAAATTCGATATAAATCATGCGAATTGAATAGAACATAACTAATTGACAATAAAGCCATAAACCGTATGGAGAAAAAAAGAAGAAGAAAAAAGAAGCATTAGAACATATATGATGTATTCTGTCTAACATTTTGTCAATATGCAATATTTCATAAACTTTCACCATATCAAAATGATTTTATATCAAACAATTCATATCTTGTCATTTTAGGTCAACTTACTGGATTCCCTTGTTGCTTTATTTTTGCCTCCTTTCTTCTTGCTGTCTGAAATCAAACTGAATTAATGTGATTTGATAAAAATAAATAAATAAATTAAAAAGAAAAAAAAAGAAATAAAATAAAACAAAATCTAAATATCAGCAAAGCTTCATAATTTGAAGGAGAGAGGAAAGGGTGTGTGTGCATCATGATTAACATACAATAGACTTGCACTGTTTGGCACTAAATTATATTTGTCATTGTGAAATAAACTTTATCTATTGTTGACATTATAATTCTGGTTAAGTTTAAGTTTTCAAATATAATCAACAGAATGCAGAAACATTGTTTTTCACTTCATACCCACTTTCAAATGTGGGGTTGGGTTGTGTGTTGTTCCAATTTGCATGGTTTTCTTTTCATATCAATACAATTTTTTTTATAGCTATAAATATTCAATAGTTATATTGCAAGTAAAGTCACATGAATTATGTGAATCTGAGCACAAAATTGTTTCTGCTACCTTTTCAAGTTGTTTCTGTTTTTCTTTCTTCCCAACTGGTTTCTGAAATTATTGATGAAAAAGTAAAATATGTATCAAAATACTCTGTTATAATTCAGCAAGTTGTGAATTCTGGGACCAACCAACAATAGATTTAGCACAATATCATCATAGTGTCTTTTTACTACTCTTGTTGGAAGTTTCTTCATTGTTTTTGTTTTGTTTTCTTTGTTTTGTTTTTTAGTTTTCCATCATCTAATATAACTTTCTACAATTATGGAATCCTAGTAATTTAATTTCTATAAAAATGATACATCTAATTCATGTTTATTACTCAATTTTTACATCTAAAACATCACATAATATCACAAAGTTTCATATCTCACATTCACTTTTATAACACCTCCATGTATATTAAAACCATCAGCTTTGTTTACATGTGAACTAAAGCAACTGTTTTATTACTGTAGTACCTTACGAAATGGAACTTTCCTGGCACCTTCTGGAAGTTTCCTGTGTTTTCCATCATCTGGGATAACTTTCTATGAATTAATTTTCACAAAGAATAAATGTAAATTAAGCATGCATAAAACAAGAAACATCATTGCAAGCACCAAGTTTATTTTCAAATGAATTATTCATTTGCAATGAAGCCAAACATTATTTTGAATAAAAGATTAAAATATATTGCCCATTTTTATGTGTGAAGATATTTAGCTTGACTTAAGAATGGTGTTTACAAAGACTAAAGTCGATCTCTTAGTATTAAACCTGCAAAAATTATTCTTAAATCTTATTAGGCAATATTTGAACCATTTTCAAAGTTATTTTAAATGTCATTTATTGCCTTTTTTATTGTTCATAATCAAGAAACTGTCTGAAAAGATATTTCAATTATCAGTAATAATAACAATGTTTATTTCTTTGGGTTCACTTTTCAATGACATTTTCTTTCAATATTTGCTGATAACCATGTGATTGAATTTAAAGTAACACAGGTGATAAAACAATATTCACAAATATATGAGTAGAAAATCAGCTGACACACTTATATGTAAATATACTTCAATATGCATGTTATAAAAAGAAAAACCGAATAAAACAACACCATTACTTTTATTACAAATAAACTTTAACAAGAGTACCAAAACTGGAACATAACACACCCATCACAAGCTTAATATGTATATCCATTGAAAGATGTTTTCCTCAAGCTGTGAGTTGTAAAACTTTGCTAAAGGTAATATCAGCCATCATCAAGCTGTGATATAGTTTCTTTTACAACTTATGAATAAAAAAAAGTCCAAGCCTAAGAACTGACAGCAGAGGTAAGCAGACAAACTAAGAGCTCTATTTGTAAAATATTTCCTCCAAATTGACTAAGTTCAACAATATTCATGTGTTTAAAATATCAAAGAAAATTTCAAAAATGTTGGGAATCAAAATCTTTGCAATATGCACATCTTCAAGTTGTTTACAAAGGCAAGTAGCTTGAAAACTGTGAGGAGCTAAATGGACAATAATATTTTCTAAAAATTGACTAATTTCAAAAACCTGTCATTTCAAAAATCCTTACCACATGCACATCTTCAATACCCATACAAACACTTTGTAAAACAAAAAAGTCCTCACTTGAAAATGTGGGAGGAGTCAAACAGACAAATCATGTATCCTCAATATAGCATTAAATTTCAAATGAAGTGGTAAAACTCCTGCAAGGGAGGTCTAGATGACCCAAAGAGTAGCTACAAAGCAAGTTTCAAATTGATATGTGACAGAAACAGAAAACCCTCTGCAGAATGAAAGGACATACTGATATTGCTGTACCATGGTATATCCTGTCTTAAGATGGACACATTTAAATCATCCTGGAGGACTTTTAAAATATCATTCTGGAAGTTTTCAAAATATAATGAAAACACATGCAGACAGTCCACAATGAATAAATATTCCACAGCAATTCATGGATTTAAAAAAACTTGTTTCAAATGGGCTACCTAGTGTTGGCCCAAATTAATTTTAATCTAATGCATATGTAAGAATTAACGTTAAACACATCTTTGAAAGGAGGTAACAAAAGTAAGATAACCATTTTGGGACGCTTCTTCTTTTTCCATGTCAATGCCTCCTTCCCCTAGGTAAATGAAAGAATGAGTATCAACACAAGTGATAACATGATACACATGCATTTGTAAAACAGCAATTGATTATTTAGCAATATTGAAAATACTTCAATCAATGTCAAACATATAACACCCCCCTCCCCTTATGTGGCAATGCTTAAAAGTGTCTACATTAAATTAATGATTGATAAGTTGAATGACAACTCATAATTTTGATCAGCATAGCTCATTTGAGCCTTTGGATTGAGCTAAAATAAAATAATTAACAGGGTTTTTTCCATACATCTAAAATCATTTAACCTATGACCTTTTGACATTCAAATCAAAAAGGAATAAAACAAGATATTTTGACCAGAAACCAAAATATGCACTGCACTATAAAAAATGTATCATTAAAAAAAGTGAACTCAAAAGATTCTTTGACTTTTATCTTAAATTTATATCAATGCTATTCAGAAAAGGGTTCTAAAATGTGCAGAAAAGTTGGACTTCTGACCTTTGGACTTCAAAATCAATTACGATGATCTACTTCTTGGGTTTACATGCATTCCAAGTTTGAAGTATGTCAAGCAAAGGGCACTCAAAATATTGAGCAAACAGTCAGATTAGTATGACCTATTACTTTTGACCTTGATCCTTAAAATCAAATAGGGTCAATTTGCTCTGTAGGGGGTACCAGTGTACAAGTTTGAAGTCCATCCAGCAAAGGGTTCTCAAAATTTTGAACAGACAATATTTTTCTAGTAGGCACAAAAAAGTTTGACCTTTAGATCTCAAAATCAGTAATGATTATCTACTTCTTAAGGTTTACATGTAAGCTAATTTTGATGTTTATCACACAATTGTATGCAGTCCTGGGAGGAGGAAAGTGGGTAAGCCAAAACAACAACTACCAAGCAAAAACAGTTACATCTCAGGTGGAGTAGCTGGGCATTGGCAAGGGTAGTAGCCAGAGAAAAGAGACAGGTGGAGGCAGTGTATTGGGACCTTATATGGCACAGGATACATTGCTTGCATGTATATGTATTCTGTGATGTAAAACTGTGTCCATTATAATGTATGCTACATGTCTGTTTTAATAAATGGTCCAAGATCGATGACAAAAATAATACATCTTTGCATTGAATTTTCTTTCATTTCATACATGTATCCATGGATGAAATATGCAGAAAAGTTTTGAATGTATTGTAACATAACACACTCTCACCTGCGGATGGGGCACACACCCCCCCTCTCTCTCTCTCTCTCTTTACTTCTTTCATCATCCCTGCTCACAGCCTTCATGAAAGGAGGGGAGCAGCCAATGCTCTCTGCACACCTACCCTCTTTCCTCTCTCTTTTGACCCTCCCCGTGCTCTTTATTTTACTCTTAAACTCAGTCACTGATGTACTCTCAAACAATGTTTACTATAACCAAGATTCAAAATTCACACATTTCTCCTCAATAGTTCTCAACTTTGAGATTAACTGAATTCCTCACAATTTTCATGGGAATATCTAAAAACTCTTAGATTCTTGTCCAGAAATTAGACTAAATTCTCAAGTTTACCATTTAATAATGCTGTAATCTCAAAGGTAACAATTATTAACAACAATGAAGTCTCAATTCAGCCTCTGTCAGTAGTCACTTGTCAGCTTTTTCAACAACTCTGATATTGGAATATAAAAACTTATTGAAATTCCCCTAAACTATTCACAAGGTATATCACGCTGCCTTCTTGATGTCAGAGGGTAAATGAGCAAGGGAATTCTCATTTGCATAATTATGTCAACTTCCCTCTCCCTTTAATAAATTTTTTGCATTTGAGAAGCAGTAGATGTTTGATGGTTGAATTATAGCTGATAAATGGACTTTATTCCCAGGTTACCATGACAGTGCGAACCTTGACAGATTTGCTTCTAAAAGGTAGGGGTCTAATATAATATTATATCAAACTTTTCACTGAAAATTGCAAATGATGCAGCTGGTAAAAAAGAAAATCAAGATGGCAGTGTGACATACCTTGTGAATAATTTGTTTACAGGAAAATAAATTTTTTTATTACAGATATTTAATATGTCGAGTGCCTGTGAAAGTTTCGTATTAGCAATTTTAAAATTAACCTTCAAAGTTAGCTAAAACAGCATTTTCTCAGTAAAAATGCCTATTTTTGCATGAATTTTGGCCTAGAAGTTCTTCAGGGCAGGGCTGCCCCTAATAAAAACTATGATATTTGATCTAAGGAATAATTTTAAAAGGATTTTTTAGGGCAACCCTGCCCTGGGGTCGAAATTTACAAAAAACCTACAAAAATGCAAAAACCTATTTCTATCATCATGGTTCATATATATGCCGTTTATATTCATAGTTAGTATAGCTCAGATGGTTAGACCGCAGACACTCACAATCTTTAGTGTCCTGGCTCAAATCCTCCTGTTGGCACACTTTTACACCTGTATAAACACCATTTTCATTTTTTTGTATACATGCTTATTTATTTTACTTCAATTTTCTTTCTTAAATGCATGTTTTCTCTTGATATAAAAGACATTTATGAGCATGCAGATCATAATTCTCTGTAACTAAAAGAAATCAATCAGAACTATACCTCAATGTAAGCACACTTTGTTTGAGGGCAATAATAATTCATTATGTGTTACTTTAAAAAAATCATGTCAAGCAAAAACTGCTGCATTTGCCTTTCAAGAACATCACTTGGAAATAGTACTATTGTGGGAGAAATACTGCAGAGTAGATGCAGTTCATTCTTCAGAAAAACTGTGTGTATTGGAGATATTTTGTGCCAAAAATGACAAACAAAGGGTAGTCCTATATCTGGCTGGTACTGCGACTGCAAGCTAGAACTGTTGGGTGCTATGCCCACATTGCTTCTGTTTATGGTATTTAGGCTATACTTGTAATCAGCCTCACACACTAGTTCCTTCCTTAAAAATCCAAACATCCAAGATGCCGCAAATACTCTTGAATGAATATTGTCAAACATGGTATTGTATTAAGTCAATTATGGCAAGATCCCAAACTTTTTAAGTGTTTGTCTACATGAAATTCCTTCATATTCAAAACATAAAACAGAACAGGGCCCTCACTAAGATACAACAAGGGGGAGCTAAATATATTAAAATTACATTTAAAAATTGTATACCTTGAAAACAATACTCTATACCCTGATCAGGTTTTTAAGCCGTAGGGCTACATTTCAGTAACAATAGTTAATTTCTTGAATTTCATTTTCATAATTTGTATTTCTTACACCAATGAGCTTTTAAAATATTATTTCCAAAGAATTGAGTTGTAAGTAAACGCATATGAAGTAGTTGCATTGTTAAAAGTAAACTGAGAAATGCGAAATGAAATTTCTAAGATAAGGAACTAAAAATGCATCCACAATTCATGCTGCTCAGATAACGACTGTGAAATGGTTTCTTCTATCTCTACAATTACATGAATTGACTATAGAACTAAAGCGATGCATGAGAAACAAATAACTACATGCATGTGGCCTAAAGTCATTGACCAGAACAGAAATCAATAAGATTTTTGTAAAGACTGAAACCAATACCAGCCCTATAGGTCAACGATATATTTGTAACATAGAAGTGTTCCTTTCAATAATTCCCAAGTATCAAAATTAAATTGCAAGAGATCAATTTGATTCCCTATTGTGGCTCCACCCTACCCCTGGGGGCAGGGATTTGAAGGAACTTTATGTCAGGTAGCATTTTAGTAAATTTCAACTTTTCTGACCAGAAGTTCTTGAGAAGAATATTTTTGTAAATTTCAACTTTTTTGACCAGAATATTTTTAAATGACCCCACCCCATTTTAGCCTTTTCTTGATCCCTCCCCTTTGAAAGAAACAGGGTCCTTCATTTGGTCAAAATTGAATTCCCTTTACTGAAAGATATCTGTCAAGTTTGATTGAAATTGGCCCAGTGGTTTTTGAGAAGATTATAGGTATGGCACTTCATTTGAACACACTTAAATCCTCTATACCTATGCATGCTGTAAAGTTTGGTAGAGCTAAAACCCCAAGACACATGAAGGGACTGATTCTGGCCTTTCATAAAACTAGATGTAATTATCATACAATGTCACATGTGGCGGAGATGATCTACTTGCTATGAGTATTCATAAAATATAAAGTTTACAGTAGACAATTGTTACAACACTTGTATATAGTCTCAGAAACACAGGTGCTCGATGTTCTAAATATAACAATAGAAAAAAAGAAGAAGACTTTCTGTAAACAAACCCTTCACAAGGTATATCATGCCGTTATCTGGGGTTTTTTTGTTTTTGTTTTTTTATTTTCTAACCAGCTCGTATCAACATTGTGAACCAGAAATAAAGTCCATTTATCAAAGTTAATCAACCATTAGATATCATTTACTGCTTCTCAAATACGAAAACTTGGTAGTTCAATTATTTTACAACAGAAAATCCCTTGCCTAATCCCACTGATGTACTGAGTATTTGGAAAATAGATATTGTTTAAATTGTACCTGATCAAAACATAAACATTATAAAATAAAACAAGAGGTACTGTGAGCACTGCTTACTAAGAATCCCCAATCTGCCAAATCCAAAGGGTCTTCCTTTGACTTTTTGACTCCAAATTCAGTAGGGATCATTTTCGTCCTATGGGTAGTCCACATGTGGGATGTGGTGACTCAGTGCAAAGGATAACAGGTGAGAGCCTGGAAAACATTTTGCTATTTGACCTTTGACATTTTGACCCACATAGATAGGGATCATCGTCATCCCATCATCCCATGGGTAGTCCACACATGGGATGTGGTGACTCAGTGAAAAGGATAACAGGTGAGAGCCTGGAAACCATTTTGCTATTTGACCTTTAACATTTTGACCCACATAGATAGGGATCATCGTCATCCCATCATCCCATGGGTAGTCCATATGTGGTAACTCTAAGTGAAAAGGATAAAACATAAGAGCCCATAAACCATGTTGCTATTTCAATGTCCAGTGCACTTGACCTTTACCTTTTGACCCCAAAATCAATAGGGATCATCTTCATCCCATGGGTAGTCCATATGTGTGATATAGTGACTCTAGGTGAAAATGATTGCTTATATATTGTTTAACATCCCACTCAAGAATTTTTCACTCATATGGAGACGCCACCATTGCCGAGGAAGGGCTGCAAAATTTAGGCCTATGCTCGGTCCTCAGGGCCTTTGAGCAGGGAGGGATCTTTATCATGCCACACCTGCCATGACATGGGACCTCGGTTTTTGCGATCTCATCCGAAGGACTGCCCAATCTAGTTGCCTCTTACGACAAGCAAGGGGTAGTGAGGATTCTAACCCGGATCCCCATGGGACAGGTGAAAATGATAACATGCAAGAGCCCGGAAGCCATGTTGCTATTTCAATGTCCAGAACACTTGCCCTTTGACCTTTCGACTTTTAATAGGGATTATCTTCATCCCAAGGGTAGTCCATGTGCGATATAGTGACTCTAGGTGAAAAGAATAACATGTAAAAGCCCGGAAACCATTTGCTATTTCAACGTCCAATACACTTGACTTTTGACCCTAAAATCAATTCATCCCATGGAGATCTGTATGTATGGTATGTTGACTCTAGTTGAAAAGTATACCACTTTAGTGCCCAGAACCCATTGCATCTACAGATGGATGGACGGACTGACAACATGATTCCAGTATAACACCACCCCCTCCCCTTCCCCCCTTGCACACTGCCCTATATTCAGTACCATTTTAATTTACACCAAGGGAATTTCCATTTGCATATTGATGTCAACTTTTTATCGAGTTTTCACATTTGAGAAGCAGTAGAGGATATCTGATGGTTGATTACTGTGATAAATGGAATTTATTTCCAGTTCACCGTGATGCAAGGGATAGGACCTTGACAGAGTTGTTGCTAAATGGAAGGGGTCCAATTATAATATTAAATAGAACTAAAACAAAACAAGATGCTAGCATGATGTACCTTGTGAATATTTGGCTTACAAAGACATTTTTTAATCATATATATTTAAAACACCAAGCACCTGTGTCTCTAATCTAGGTGAGGTGGAGTAAATACACATAGATAATACCTACCTTGGAGGGAGGTTTCAGTTTTTCCTTTTTCTTTTCTGGCCTCTGAAATTAAGACTACCATGAGGCATCTGTGTTTTTGTCAAAGTTAAATGTAATTCAATTATCTAAATCTAATAAGAGTATAAGGGAATTTAAAAAGTTGAATATTCTAGATTCCATAAAACATCAAAATAATTTAAATTTAAGAATACAATCTCATTTTACAGAAAAAGCATTTTCCCTAGTGCATGTACCATTATGGGTTGCTTTGGTATTTCTTTTGTTGATTCAGGTTTCTAAAATTCATAAAGAAACAGATCAATGCAAGTCAATTGAATTGTTAAATAATTGATAAAAGCGGATGCATGAACAGTAAAACATGGTTAAAATGAAGTACTGGGGACACGCAAATTTACTTCATTATATACGTACTTCAATAAATGATTTGTAACAAATTATCAACAACCCAATAAAAAACAATCTCTATTACCAAAGATGCTATTTTCATTTCCTAACATTTTCAAGACATTATTAAAGACATACAATACATATTACTAAATGATCATAAATTTTGATTCTCTCTGATTGGTCCAGAAGATCCTTTCTGGTGTGTAATGCAGAGTGAGTTCACCTCAATATCAACTTTGGGAGGTTAACTTGGGATTTCACTATTGACCAACCATATATTTGCTAAGCCTCTTCATCGACCAGTCAATTTGCATATTTTAAAGCACATTGAAATGTCAAATTCAATGCCATTAATGATATTATGAAAATTACTAATTATAATCAATTACTATCCACTACAAGGAGGAAATTTACTATTTTGGAAAAGGGCTACCTACTCCTTCTAAATATTTATTGAGTACTACGTCCCACACCCCCACCCCCCCAAAAATGTGAATGCTGGGGGTATAATAAGGCCTAAATTAAAACCAACAAAATAAGTTACCATTAATTAAAATCAGTCCATTTTATTTCTATATTTTGTGTTACCTTACGAACTGGAATTTTCATGGCTCCTTTTGGAATTTTCCCAAGTTTTCCATCATCTGGGATAACTTTCTATTGATTCATGTGTACAAAGATAATATTGTGATTTAAACCATATTACCATATATATAATAATCATAAATCAAATGTTTTAAGAAATACTAAAAACATCTTTCAAAGGAACTGACAAAAAAATTAAGTATGGATAACCATTTTCGGATGCTTCTTCTTTTTCCATGTCACTGCTTCTTTTCCCTAAGTAAATAAAATAGTGGATATCAGTGGAAGATACAACATACATATAGGATCTCCCATGGTTTGTGATTGGATATGATTATCATCCAACAAGTTGTGTGTTTTCTATCCCCGAGCCTTGGCTCGGGGATAGAAAACGCACAAGTTGGATAAAAATCATATCCAACCACAAACCATGGGAGATTCTTTTTATCACATATCTAATCCTTACCGACTATTAAATTTACAATTCAAAATTTCCTTTTGATTACTTCAAACCGAACTACAATCGTAACGTCAACATCATGCCGCTACAAATAGTTCATTCAGAAAGTATGAAAAAAAATAAGTATTGACCGTCCCAATATTTAATTAATGAAAGAGCGATCTAATATGAGATATGAATTACATTTCAGAACATTTTACATTGAAATTATATGATTATTTATGAAAATTGTCAGTCATCAGAATCGGTGTCAGAGATGACGCACGGTCTTGTTTTGAATTTGTTTTCACATGTGTGGATGTTGGCGATGAATTTCCCACGATATACATCACCATTCAGGAAATTTTGTATGCCTCCCGTGACATTGACTGTCATGGAACTTTCAGCGTTAGATGTGGTTGTGTTTCTTACAGCAGTATTAGTGATTAAAACATTTTATGTCAAATGGAATGATGCGTATCCCAGGTTCATTTGGTGTGTGCAATTGGAGAGAATGCCGGAAATACTCCTGTGTTGATTTTCATTGATGCTGCTGTAATTGTTAATGGACTGAGTGTTTTTATGACCGGTTATCTGCATAATCTGATTTGGAGATACATTATTTTCACTTAATTTTTGTACAACGTTGTTTCCATGAGCTGTGGTTTGTGTATTTGTTTATTTACAATCCGTCACGCGGTATAGGAATACATACTATGGACTATGAAAAAATTATCTAATGAGTGATATCCACGGGATAAAGGTATATATATGCGATAAAATCAACATATGCACTTTTAAAATACAATGATTGATTTATATACTTATCAATATTGTCAATTTTTCAGTCAAATACAAACAAGGTCAAGGTCAAAGATCAAACTTCACCGAATAATGAGGTCTTGCTATAGAGAATCTATGCAAAAAATATGAAAGCCCTACCTTAAATAGTTCAGGAGATATTGAACAGGTCAGATTTTCATGAAAAGTAGGTTAAACTTTCAGGCCATTATTGCATCACATGAAATCTATAAAAATCTTGACCTTGACATAATAATCTTGAGAAGATTGCATAGCCATTGCATCACATGAAAAGCCTTGCCATAAAGAATATATATAAATGTAGGTCAAACTCCTAGGCCAAAAGATTAAACACCATTTTGTCACAATGTCTTGCATAAAGAATCTTTATACAAAATTTGAAAGTCCTATCTAAAATAGTTCCAGATATATCTAATAGGTTTTCTTAAAAGTAGGTCAAAATCCAAGGTCAAGGTCACCAAGTTCATGATATGAAATATCTTGCCATAAGAAATATATGTACAAGATATGAAAGATCTACCTTAAATAGTTTAGGACATATTGAATAGATAAGAATTTTACTAAAATAGGTCAAACTTGTTTCAAGGCCACTATATCACATACACCATTGCATCATATATTCTTGTCATAAAGAATGTACATGAAAAATATGTTAAAGAGATAATTTTAAAGATTTTCCTCTATATATATCAGCATATAAAACTTGCTCTCCTATTGTGGCCCTACTTCTGGGGACCATGATTTGATCAAACTTGAATCTATTCTATGTCAAAATGCTTTCATGTAAATTTTCACTTTTCTGGCTAGTGATTCTTGGAAGATGATTTTTATAGATTTTTCCTAAATATCAGCATATAAATTTGATCCCCTATTGTGGCCTCACACTACCCCGGGGATCATGATTTGAACAAACTGAAATTTTTCTTATTGAAACATTTTTAAAAATATATTTAAAAGGTATACAGACACCTTGAGGAATACTAAAACAATGTTACAAATCACCTTTAAAATGCTCTCTCTTCCCTCGGCGACAACATTTATGGGCTTTTTTGTTCTATCCTTATGTTCTTGTGCCTAATTAATATTAACAAAAAATATTGCAAAAGCAATTTGATTTTAATAATATAGAATCATGAGATTTTATGGAGCCTCAATTTTCATGAGTTTCATGGGTATCTCTATCCAAAGAATTTCCAACCACAACACAATCTATTTCATGGAACAATGTACAGAAACCATTTCCAAAAATTTGAACAATCTATGAAAATGGTACCCCTTAGTTTTAAATGATTCCACAGTATACCAATTTAACATCAGTATAATAATAATAGTTTCATCAATGCCTTAACAATGTGAATACAAAATTTACTGTAAATCACATTTTGCTCACGAGAATACATATCTATGTGTAATTTTGTGAGACTACCCATTCATGAAAAATTACTTCTCATAAACATCTCTTACATACATGAATCATTTAATTAAGCAATAAATAATCATTCACAAAAGTTACCGGTAAGTCTCATGAATAAATACATCATTGTATCCAAATGGAAATCAGGTCTGGCAAAATATAAGTGATCTAAAGGATATGAAGTGTTTTATAGTGAACATTTTTACATGTATTCATCTTGGATCTAATCAAGATCAATTAGAAACAGATAGTTTTTTGCTAGATGTACCTTACTGGGAAACTTTACTTTCTCCTTTTTCCTTCCTGGTTTCTGAAAATTATAGATTTATGATAACTGAATAGAGTGTTTCAGGTCAAAGTTATATTTCATTCTATTTTACACAACAGGTGTATAATTACACTAATTAATAGAACTATATATTAAGAACATTTTTGTTTCAAACAGAAAATAAAATAGCAGTAAATATAACCAAACCATGTAATATTGTTTGACATAAAATTTCCTTTTCTATTACAATAGTCACAAGTAGTAGCTTAGCATTTCCTTTGTTACTTCTTGTTATCTCAATTTAAAAACAGATTGTGCACAGAACAAGCCTTTGTGTATCAAATCAGTTTAGTGACATAAACACCATATGCAGTTGATAGCAGAATACTGATACATAAATTTGGGAAGTTGAAGATGGAGACACTGAAGTCATCCCATTTGTCATAAAGTTGACTTGTTAGTTTACCGTTCAAATGATATCTATGTTCAATAAAATATCTAAGTATGAAGCAGATGTGGAAGACTGTGGTGTCTGAATTAAAATTCAAAATATTTTTCATCATCATTTTATACTATTATGTTCATGTAATCTCATACAAAATTTCAATTTAATATGTTACCTCTTTTATGATCTCAGCTACCTTCCTCATTTCAGTTTCTTGCTTCTTCAGTTCTTTTTCTTTCTATATTTCAACTTTGTAGTTAAAATTAAAGGTGCTTGGGGCATGGATCATGCACCCCCCCCCCCCCCTTCTCTCTTTTTTTTTTTCTGATCTGGGTTGACACACTAATTTTTTTTTCTACTAGTGTTAAATATGCATTAAAGATCATCCAAAAACATAATTTTTTCCATCTCTGTTACATATTAGTAAAAATCACATATCAGTGATTTTAAGAAGAAGGCAAGCAACTCTTTTCCCATCACCTGAACGCCTCAATATGAGTGAAAAATTCTCTACGGGATGTAAAATAAACAAACAATCAATCAATCCCATCACCTGGTTTAAACTTCACCTGGTTTTTTACTCAAAATAAATCAACACACTGGATATGCAAATATAAATAAATTGGTTAGACATTCTTTACTTTCATGCTTCTATTATATTTTTAAAATTCGCCAGTAATTATATATCGATCAAGTCACTGACAATCAGGATCAGCTTTATTTCTGTGCATCAGTTGGCCCAAAAGTACAGGAACAATAACCCAGACTAATGTTCCTAATGACACCATGATCCCCAATGCTTCCAAAAGAGACAATATAGTGCAGATATTCAAACATGAAAAACATCACTTTTTCTAAATGACAAGAAAATCGGATTCTGATAACAAGGAAATTGTTGCATGATAACTACGTTATATATTTTTTGAGACATTTAGTGGTAAGCAACATCTATTTTTTAGATATAAAAATGTAAATAAATAATACTGATTGATTATATATTGTTTAACGTCCCTCTCGAGAATTTTTCACTCATATGGAGACATCACCATTGCAAGTGAAGGGCTGCAAAATCTATGCCTATCCTCTGCACTCAGGGCCTTTGAGCAGGGAGGAACTTTATTGTGCCACACCTGCTGTCAATAAATACATCAATAAATAAATAAATGTAAATAAATAATTCATTTAAGTTTAATATATCAATGTATGCACATGGACGAAATGCAGATACAATCCAGCATCTAAGAAAGGAACATGCAGAATTTCAGCCAGTGAAAGGAACATGCGATCAGAGAATGTCATCAAACAGGCATGTGAATAGAATGCAAATATGTCAAGTGATTCCACATCAAAAATAAAAAAAAAAAAGGGGGGGGAGGTGCATGATCCATGCCTCAAGTGCCTGTGGTTAAAATAATACAATACTGATAGTCATTTATTATCAAAATTATTGCCACATAAACAAGTATTAATATTGTCCAAAAAACAGAAATACAGATTTGTACTTTTTTTTCCGCCCACGTCTCCAATGTTGCTACAATGTAACTTAACCAATATGTGGCAGCAGTGAATCTTTCAGAAGCGGTAGCTGATTGAAAACAATCAATTTTTAATTAAAAGAAAATAAATATTTCAACATAGTGTTATTCTCGAGGGCTAAAATATGCAAACTCTTCCTATTATTCCGATGTTTTTAATTATCTCTGTCTCAAAAGCGAGGAGCAAGAAAGTGGGCGGGTTGGAACCGGCCAATGAAAGCTCTTCATTCAAATTGTTCAATTGTCTCATTCAAATGTGTTGTCACTTAACGCAATACTGTATCAGGCAAAACGCTCTAATTCAGAGGTGAATTGTGATAACAATACAAAATTAATGACCAATTGTAGCACATCATTATTCCTTACCCTGGTTAAATCATTTTTTAGTTTGGAGACTTTTTTCATTTCATCTGTTACTTTCTTCATCTGCAGATATACCAATAAATTGAAATACAGTGCTATGCAAGTAATGTATGTTAATGGTCAATAAAATTTTATTTGAACTTAACAATATTCCTTGAATTTCATCCCCACACTGAGTTTTTAACATAATAATACTGTGTACACCAGCTATGTGTCACACAAGCAAGTCATGAATGTGCTGCAGTTGTGAACAATGAACGTATGGTTCTTGATAAATGTAATAAGTCTTTTAATGGCTGGGAATGAAGTAAAATGTAAAGATAAGCTAGAACTGTTCTAATGGGACTAACAGCCCCCGCAGGGCACAATGGATGGTGGGAAATTGTGAATTGAAGAATAAATACATCCTTTAGACATAAAGAACTGTTTTCTTGAAAGCAATTAATGTAAATGCAAAACTCTATATTCTGCAGTAGAGTGTTACTCAGAATATTCAAGATATGTTTAATATAACTTCTGAATATAATGTCAAGGATACAACATACATAATCCAGTAAACAACACATCTTTTATTAACAAAATCATATCCACAGACAGAAGGACAGACAAATGGCCTGATGATTCCATTATACTCTCTCCTAAACTAATGCAGCAGTCTCTGTGAGAGAACAGATTGTTACAAAATCTAAAAAGAAAATGAATAGGTCAATAAAGTTGAAAAAACATCTGTAAAATGAAAATACCCATAACCATTCTGGTGTATTGCAGTTTGTTGACTAAAAGTATCATAATATCTTTATTTCTTGAATAATTATTCAACATACATGAGCCAGTGAATAACACATTTTTGATTGACTAATGATTCCATTATACCCTCTCCTAAATTAATGCAGTAGTCTCTGTGAGAGTACAGATCATTACAAAATTTAAAAGAAATACGACTCAGTGAATAAAGTTGAAAAAACACCTGAAAAATGAAAATATCCCCAACTTCCTTGAATTTTAAAGAATCTTCAAAAAATGAAAGGTCCACAAATTCATTATATAAATAATACATAAACATAGTTTGAATAAAATTTGTTCATTAGTTTTTAAGATATTACTCTGGAAAATGATAACACCCCCTCAAAATGGAAAAAATATTGATATAATCCTCAAACGGTAAAAAATCTCATACAAAATAGTAGGTGCACAACTTCATTATTCATATAAGATATACATAAAGTCTTAATTAAATCTGTTTATCAGTGTTCAAGATATCCTCTGGACAAATTATGTCTACAGACAAACGGACACAGTGATTCCAGTATACCTCCCACAAGCTTCATTTGTGAGGGGTATGAAAAGAAATCTATTTTTGAAAATACATGGGATATGAACAGCAACACTTCTTGCCAGCATACTTTATATGAAGAACTAAGGCACTTCATGAAGTAAGTTGGCATGAAGTGTCACAGTTCATTCCCTTATGTAGTTTCAAAAATGAAATCTATTTCTTAAAATTACCTGTAAAACACCAGTATCATACTGGTGTTTTACAGGTAATCATTATTTTCAAATAATAATAATTCTTAAGCAAAGTATATCTATGAAATGTAAGTTCTGTAATACTACTCAAATAAATTACTATTACATGTATAACTCATAAATGTTTTCACCCTTTTCATACTCTAAACTTTGGGATTTGCTGTTTAAGGTCGTCATGAAAACAATTAAAATACACAATGGATTCAGAATATACCTTTAAGCTTGTTTTCTGTTCCCTTTGCTCTGAAAATTTCTTCTTATACTTCATCTCCCGTTTCAGTTCATCAAGTGTTCTTCCAAGTTTCAAACTTTTTTCTCTTAACATTTTGTTTGCCTAATTTATTCAATTAATAACAGCAATATAAAAGTAAATCAGTTTTATACTGACAATTGATAGGTTTTTACTATGCTTTTGCAAGATCCATTTTTTTTAAAACATTTATTGCCATAAAACATATAGAATTTATCAAACTAATAAATTTACCACTTTTCCTTTTCTGTTTTGTTCAGAAACATTTTCCATCACCTTATCTGTTATCATTTTTATCTGAAATATTTTGTGTACATTGAAATTTTAATTTAACAACAAAGGAAATATTTTGTGCTCATTAAAATTTCAACTTATCATATATTAATAAGACAATTTTCCTAACAGCCTTCAATTGCTTACTGTTTACTATTTCTCTCTCTCTCTCTCTAAATGAAATTTTGCTAGTCACTATAATGATAAAATTTAGATGAAGCAGCTACTCATCATTTAGTTACTCTTCTGAAAAAGATTGTCAACTTTTCCCCCATATATTCCAATATATAACTTTGAATACATATTGTGGCCCAAATCTACCTCTGGGTCTGCACTACCTGAAATGCTTGCCTTTCAATAATGACTAAGCTCTTGAGAACAAGATTTTCTCCTATAAATTTGATCTCCTATTGAGGCCCCTATCCGCACCCCCCCCACCCCCCCCCCCCCCCCCCCACTTTCCAAATTATGATTTCAAGAGACTTGAATCTGCAGTACTTGAGGATGCTTGCATATTAATATAACTAACCATGGTTAGTTCTTGAGAAGAAGATTAATAAGAGGCCCACAGGCCTTACCGGTCACCTGAATATTAGTTAAAAGTATCACTAGTCCCAAGAGCTACCAAATCTAGAAAGAAATTCCTACTCTGAATATAAGCTAAATTCTAGTATTCTATAATAGTATAAAACAAGATGTGTTCTTAATACTTAAATGTCTTCAAAAGTGCCTATAATGATGATAGGCTTTACATATTCTATGTAACATTAACATAATATTACTAATTAGGACCTGTCACAGAGTCAAAACCCTGGGTATGTGAAGTTCACAATTTTGTTACATCCATCTCTGCTTTTCCAAAATATCCATTTAGTTTTATACTGTATCAGCAAACTTAAAGGCCGAGGTTTTCAACTGGTCGGTTTTCCTCAGGTAAGCTCAGTGAAGGGTGGATCTAATTTTAGGCAAGCATGAAGTGGGCACAATGCTAGCTTGTATACACTCCTGAATACACAGGGAATTACCTGCGTTTTTGTAAGATTTACGTAGTGCAGTGGATTTCGGGCGATGTAACGATCATCGTCCCACACCCCACGATAACTCAACATAGTCCAAAACTTCTTATACTGTTTTCTTCTGTTTGAATTTCTTCTTTTTTTGGAAGGCACTGTGTTGGTACACCAGGATTCCCTGGCTACCAAGTTGTGTGACTCATCAGTAACACATGCCCTACAGTCGGACCTTCTGGCAGTTCCTTCAATAACTGGTCCAGACAAAGAGGGTACTTCATCAGACCCTCCTTCCTCTCACAACCATTATATGCAAATGGAGCCCTTATAGTGGCAAATTTCTCTTCTGTTGCCATGTTTTGAGGAAAAAATGATGATTGTGAGCTGATGAATTTTCAACTGAATAAAAATGAGATTTCAATGACATATTTACTCATAATTTTATATACATTGATAATGTATATTATATTGAGTGTATATATATATATATATAAAAACAAGAGGTTGGGAGTGCATGGACATGTTAAACCTAAGACATGAGCAAAGGTAGCAATTGCTCCTCCACCAAACACTCCACATTTAGAAGCGAGAATCACGGGTCTTTCAGATATGACCTTAAAGACAGAGGTCCCGTGTCATGGCAGGCATTGGCAATTAAAGAACCCTCACTGCTATGGCCCCGAGTGCTAAGCATAGGTCTAAATTTGTGGTACTTTACTTCTGGTGAATCTCAATATGAGTGAAAAATTCTTGCCAGGACATAAAACAACAAACAAAATAAAAAGATTTCCTGCATGCCTTAATCACCAGACTGGGTAGATAAGGTACACACAAGGAGGAGTAACTAAATGTCAATCAGTTTCTAGCAACCAATTTGAAGCTCAATTTCAATTGACTGAAAGGGGTGTACAAATCAGATAAATTTGAAGATGGTGCTTATTTTCTCAGTCATTAAAGAAGTCTTTCAAATGATAAGACAATAATCATTATAATAATTTTGGTCATTATAATAATTTTGGGTCCACCCTGGAACCAAAACCCTTACTCTCTTCAATTGTCAAATTTACAATTTTGGTAAAGGACTACCTACTCCTTCTAAATATCTAATTAGTTTCAAGTAAGTTATTTAGTATCAATAATATTACAGAAGATACAATTTAAATGTTTTACACACGCATTAGATATGCGAAGGTTGGCCTTGCACTGGATTCAGAACCTGTATCCCAGGGATCATAAAATTTACAATTTGAAAAGAATTTGAATGGTATTTATCAAGAAGTTAAAAATGTTCAGTTGTTAAAACATTTGATCACTTGATTTTGACCTCACCCTGATACCAAAACCCCTACCCCTGGGATCATGAAATTTACAATTTTGGTAAAGGGCTACCTGCTCATTCTAACCTCTACCGTTGGGATCATGAAATTTGCAATGTTGGTAGAGGCCTTCCTGCTCTACATCACTATGCATTTTTCTTATACATGTGCAGTTCTAGAGAAGATTTTTGAAAATTGGTCACATTTTGGCAGTTTTCATACCACCCCTAAAGACCCAGGGAGACAGGTGTCCTGAAATTTACAATTTATGTCTGCCTTGTCTCAAAGATGTTTCATATCAAAGCTGAAAAGAATTGGAATGGTAGTTTTCAAGAAGTAAAAAAATGTTCAATTGTTAACACACAATGATGGACACAGACCAATTGCAATAGGTCACCTAGGTGTACTAAGGTGACCTAAAATTAAATATTTTTAATAAATATGGAGTATCGGAACTATTTCATCTCCAATTAAGTCGTGGTTTTAATGTTTAGTATGACCAACGATATCTCACTTTCTTCATTAGCTTGAGGAACTCAGTAAATAAGTACACTACATGTATCAGATATAATGAGCTCTGACACTAATCTCATTTTTGGTTGTGGAAAGGGGAGGAGCAAATGGAGATTAAAGTTGCTTTCATGTTTATCTAAAAAAATTTAGTTGACAAGATATGTAGTTCTGCCCAAAGCCCAAAATGGGGGGTGGGGGGTATCCTTCAGTATAGGAGGTCTGGATATCAAATTGATGCACAAAATGTGATTGTGTACGATATTATTACATAGCGGTCAGTTGAGTAAATATTCACATACCATACAGCAAAGGAACTACACCGTCAATGCTGCAAGTTATTACTGAATCGCCTTCCGCAACCAAAATTCCGAAATTTAATCTAATAATTCATGTTTTTGGTATTAGGATATTTGCTTGCTACATTTCTGGAAAATAATCTTTGAATCGAGCAGACATTTTTGTATCAGAAATCAATCAACTTTAGCCATCACTAATCTGTATACAAGAGTTGCCCAAGTGAAGCATAATTTTTGTAACTTTGTTTTCTGAAGAGTTCCAATTTTTCTTTGTTCTGATATCTCACATTACCATTCAAAAATTTCATTCCCTGTTGTGACTACACACCCTAACCCCAAAGGCCATGATTTGAATAAACTGGTATCCACATTAACCAAGGATGCTTGTCTATTAACCTAGTGGTTCATGAGAAGAATATTTTCAAAGACTATTTAACTACTATATATTCCCATATAAAACATTGATTCCCTATTGGGGCCCTACCCTACCCCAAAGGGACATGAAATGAACAATTTGAATCAACACTTTTTGACAATGCTTGCATATTATTACAACTTATCATAACCATGTTACTCTTGAGAAAAATATTTATAAAGTTTTCTCCCAATATATTCCTATATACAATTTTGTTCTCCACCCTACCCCCAGTGGCCATGATTCAAACAAACTTGAGTTTGTACTACATTTACCTGAAAATGCTTGGATATTAATGACTAATCATAACCCTGCTGTTCTTGAGAAGATCTTTGAATATTTTTCCTATATATTTCCATATAAAACTTTAATCCCCTATTGTAGCCCCACCCTACCCCCGAAGGTAAAGATTTGGACTTGACTCTTCTTTGTTTCAAGAAGCTTCCACGCGTTTCATTTTTTTCTGGCCCAGTGTTTCTTGAGAAGATATTTAATAAACCCCACCTATTTTTTTGTCCTTTCTTATTATCTTCCTTTGGAAGAAGAGATTGCCCCAATCTGATACAACTTGAATCCCCTTTACCAATTAATACTATGTGCCAAGTTTGGTTGAAACTGGCCCAATGGTTCTGGAAATGAAGGTGAAATTGTGAAAAGTTTACACACTCGCAGTGACACCACTGCTGAAAGACAACACATTAATCTTTATCAGAAAAGCTCAGGCGAGCTAACAACCTATCAAATCTGAACTTCATCCTTTAATATATTAAGAAGGTACCTCTTTCTTCAGTTTTCTTACTTTCTGCTGATTCTTCTTTGCAATCTTTTGTTGCATTTTCTTTACTTTCTTGGCTGTTTTTGCCAAAAGTTTGTTCACTTTTTCTGTTCTCTAAATATCAAATATTTTTGCTTCATAATGACAATTTTGCTTTAATAATAATCCTGCAAAACAATCTGGAATGCACAACAAAAGCATACATTGTAACAATATTCTTTATTCATTTTACAAAATTTTTAAAAACCTTTTCTTCTTCTGCCCTTGCAATTTCTGTGTTCTCCTTCTGTCTTTTATTTTCTATATCTTTAACCTGAGATATATTTACAAATCACAATATGGGTTAACCTTGCAACTATGTACAGTATGGTATGAAACGATGAATTTTCTTCTGAAAACCATGATACAACTTTCAAGGCAAATCTTTCTCAATTTTGTTGTAAATGCAGTGATTGGAATTTAAATATCATTTGTTGCATATTATTGGCAGAATATTAAAATGAGCCTTACTTCATTTAAAAAGCGACCAATTTTTTTCCGTATTGCTGCCAGCTGTTTGTGGTCTGTGTCTTCAGTGGTTGATATAGACTCTATAGTATGTCTGACAGCATCTTTGATTTTGGCAAACTTTCTGTCTACTTTATCATTAACACTTCCAGTTTTCTTATACAAAATTGGAAAGAAAAAATACTGGCTGATAATGTCACCAATTTTTAACAGAATTACAGTTACAAGTTGCATTCATGTAGCCTTGTTTGTGACAATCTAAAAACTTTTTATCTGTGGATATGAAATCATTACATCATGGTGTTTCACCACATTGAAGATTATAGCTGTGTTCATGCATCAAAAATGGAAAAGTTGCTCAGCTGCAATATGCACTGCCATGTCATTGGTATCGTCAGTATCAAATAATTCAATTTCAAAGCAATTTATTATTTTGAGAAAGAGAGAGAGAGTAACAGATTGATGCATTTCATTTAATCATAAAAATACCAGTTTATCTTTATAGACCATGCTAATCTATTTAGGGCAAAAATAAAAATTATGTAATCTTAAACAGCGATAGTTTTATGGATCTGTTTTGAATATAGTAATGAACAAAATACATTAAGTAAACTTCAATTCAGATGGAACCCAAAAGTGTTCATCTGATATTATTTTGTTTATTTGATAAATTCATTTCATTAAAAATAATTTTTGATGCCAAAAATGACACTTTTTGTGATTTGATTTACAATTTTTTCTATTCAGTAGCCAGGGGAAGGAAATTCCTTCTCTGTCAAGAACTGTTGAACTAATCTGAAATTGCTTCTGCACAGTGTTTTTGTAGTAATACCAATTTTACTCTACAGCTTGGGAAAAGTAGTCAAAACGAGTGTTACAAGAAAGTTAGGGAATATAAATGTTCTACACTACAATTATAGCGAGCACAGTGAGCTCTAAAGATTAGGAGAGAGAAAATTGAAATGTAATCAATTATTGATGTTTAGTAAAAACTCCCATAATCCTGATGACTATCCTTTCTAATCTCACAGAGTCACATGTGACATCTTGTTGATTTGAGATTACAAACTGATTGGGAAAATCATGAATGTCACCTGCAACAATTTGGCAGGTACTACAGTCCCTGAAACGTTCTAATTTCCCTTTGAATGGTGAATGCACAGTGAGCGATGAGTGCACAGTGAACACAACATGCTTATATTGGATTTTTCCCTTGGAATATTTCATAATGAGATAAGAAAAAAATGAGATGTATATTTATTCAATTATTAACAAATAATAGAATAACATGGAATTGGGAAACTGTATGTCTATAGTTCTGAATATATTCAGTCTAAACAAAGATAACTACATTTTTGTACCAGTACTGAATGTATATTTCTCATGAAATGATCATAAATTTTAAATCAATGCATGCAGCAATTGTACACAAACAAAAACAAATTTCATATGTACACTGTATGCAGTATTACATATAGAGATATATGTGTATATGTAAAAGTAGAAAAGAAATGCATGTTTGGTATCATATTTAGAATTCTTGACAGGTACTACTAAACAGAGTACTCTAGAGTACTTTGGACTACTCTAGAATACCTTGTTAAAAATTTAATGCAATTTGATTGTTTATTTATAGCTATTCCACTTACGGAAACATTTTAAAATAATGTTGCAATATTTGTCAAAATTATTTGTTTTCAGCAATATTTTGACCAGAAAACCAAATTTATGAAAGATTTATGGCATCCTGATCTCAAATGTTATTATTTTGTTTTGAGAAAGTATTGAGCGATGTGACATATTACATGAGCAATTAATTCCATCAACATGTATGATTGACAGTTACTTCTGTATACATTCTTTTTCACCTTCTCCTTGCAATGAATATTGCTCCTTTTGCATTGATGTTCCGAATGGTAATGCAAACACAGACTGATGAACAAACAATGAACGCTTTGTGAACTGTGAACACATGGTGAGCAGACACTGAATGATTTGTGAATACAGAACTGTGAACAGAGTGTACAGTGAGCAAAAGGTGAACACATGCTTAACCACCGGTGAGCACACGGTGAGTGAACAGAAATATGGTAAAGTAAAACACTTCTGGGACTGTAGCTGATTTCTCCATTTAATTCTATGGAAAGAAACAGTTTCATACTAAAATATACATGAGTTTCTCTAACATCCAAACTCACACAATTCAATTATATATGCATGATGGAGTGGACAGGTAAGGATTGTCACCAACAGTGATTTGTTGACCACGCAGCAGCGACACTCTGGAACAATCTACCAGACTCGCTGCGATTCCAGAAATCAATTTTTACATTCAAACGGGACTTAAAAACGTATCTTTTTAAATTAGCATACAGTGTTTAATCATTTTACCTAGACGTATATCAATTTTATTTCATGTATTTTTAACCTTCAGTCATCTTGGTGTCCTTCTGAATCTTTTGTTGTTAATATTACTTTCATTTGTATTCTAGTGTCTGTATAATTGTGTAATTTGAATTGAAGCGTTTTAATCCTTACCATGTTTACTGTATCACAGGCTTTTTGTTAATGTGGTCATGTGATATAATTTTTATCATGTTCAGCGCATTAGGGTAAATTTATTTTTATATAGGGCGCTATATAAATGCATATATTATTATTATTATTATTATTTTAATGTAAAGAAAGCACCTTTGTCACTTTCAGAAAGCATTTTGGCTAAGCTAAAAAACTGAAATTTCATGCTCGTCCAAAATTTTTACTATCGTGCTTCAAGTTATATAAGATTATAGTTTGGAAGTATCTATATACTTACCAATGATGTACATGTAGAAGTATATATCAAAGTATGAATGAAAATCCATTCATAACTCTCTCTCTCTTTCTTTCTCTCTCATTATCAATAGGTGAACACAGCTACATTCTGATGTGATTTTAATCTGCTACTGACATCAGTTTGGATCACCACAAACATGGCAATAAGAACAGTCTTTTGCGATTAGATCCAATAAATATTACTTTCATCATCCTTCAGAAGAACACCATTCTATACCTCATTCATAATAGCTTCAACTTTTTCATTCAACTTCGAATATTGTGATTTTCCAATGGCTTTCAGTTTTGCTAAGGCTCTTTGAATCTGTTTCTTTTGAGATTGTAGTTTTGTATTTGTGTCTGTAGACAACTTGTCCAAGGCAACCTTTTTTGATACTTTCTTCATCACCTGGAATTTAAAAATTTGTTATATTTTTGTTCTTTCATCATGTCACAAAAAATATTAAAAAATCAAAATATTATATACGTTTTCAAATAAGACAATGCATGATTTACAATACTATCCTTAAATACTTGACTAAACAGAAAAGAGCCTTTTCAATGTAGTCCCATATTGACCTTGACTTAGAACCCCAAAATCAATATGGTTTCCTCTCTTAATAACAAAGTTACTTGAAGTATGAAATCAATGGAGAAAAAATATAGCCTAAAGAGTGTCTACAAGCTTTTTCTGTGAATTTTCATACTGTCCTTGACCTTCTGACCCCAAATTCAATAGGGTGCTTCCTCTCTTGATAAGAAATTTAAATGTGAATTATGAAATCAATAGAGCATAAAATGTGGCCTGTAGAGTACGATAAAGCAAAGTTACAGCAAACATGTTCATTATGAATATACAAAGTGATTTTCATTACCTGTTATGTTACATTGTAAACTCACTGGAAGTAACAAATTACGTTTATAATGAATAAAAATTGTACATCCCCAGCACTTAGCTATAAGAATGTTTTATTACATCTACAAGCTTTTTTTTTTAACATTCCCTAAGATGTTCTACATTCCCACTTGAACAGCGAGTGAATGGTGAATGTGCAGTGAATGCATACAGAGGAAACAGTGTGTGAATGCTGAACGCAAATGGTGAATGGTGACTGAACGCAGAATGTGAACACAAACACAAGCTCAAAGTGAATGTGAACACAACATGAATGATTTATTCAGAAAGTCTTGGACGTTTTCCTTGCTTTGTACTTATTTCATAACCAGGTAAGAATAAAAGATGATTTATGTGTCTTTAAGCAATAAATGAATTTGTAGCACCAACATTACCAGATTACATTAAATGCTATGCAACTTTTATGTGAACACATCACAGAAGAAGTAAATAAAGATGCTTGCAATGTATTGAGAAATACAAGGGCGAGTCAATAAGTAACCAGCCTAACATATTTCTGGTTAACTGAGACAGTCATGATTTTCATGTCGTTTCAATACATGTTTTATACCTGGGTACAAAATTGCATACGTATCAAGTCGTTCTTTAATGAGACATTGAATGTTAAACATGGCTAGTGATGCAAAGGCATGCTTTTCATCTAAAGTTGAGTACCAAGCTGTAATTCAGTACTTGTATTTAAAAGATAAAACAGACAAGGAAATACACAGTGAGTTAGCCAATGTTTATGGGTCTTCTGCACCATCTTATGATCAGGTTAAATTCTGGGTAGGGGATTCAAATGCGGTGAATGTCTTAGAAGATGAAGCCAGGTTTGACACTCACTGGATGCCACTGATGAAGAAATGTGTAACAGAATTTGGGATCTGGTATAGTGTGATGGGCGAATTCAGGTGAAAGAAATAACACAGGCATTAGGCATATCACATGGTAGTGTTTCAATAATCTTACATGATTGTTAAGATATGAAGAAGCTAACAGCCCATTGGGTCCCCAGATTCCTTAGCGATGAGCAAATGGCAACCAGAACTTCAGTATACGCCTTGTTGAAGTGTATTAGGTCAAAAGATGATTTTCTTTTGCATCTGGTGCCTGTAGATGAAACTTGGGTTCATTATTATGAACCAGAGAATAAAGCTCAGTTGCCAGTGGGTAGGGCTGGGGTCCCCAATGCCAAAGAAGTTCAAGATGCAACCATCTGCTGGCACGATGATGGCCACAGTATTTTTGGATGCAAAAAGCATTATCATGTTGGACTTTTTACCCCAGAGAAGTACAATAACTGGAGTGTACTATGCAAACTTGCTAGACCAGCTGAAAATCGCCATCTGTGAAAAACACCAAGATAAACTCTCTAAAGGTGTTTTGCTGCAACAAGACAACACGAGAGTCCACACTTGCAAAGTTGCAATGGATGGTGTAAAGCGAAACAGGTATGAATTAATACCGCATCCTGCCTATTCGCTTGACCTTGCTAGTGACTTCTCCTTATTCCCAAACTTCAAAAAGGATATCTGTGGACGTCATTTCCAATTTGACAAAGAAGTTGTGACTGCAGTTGAGGAGTGGGTCAATGGAAAGGACCCTGACTTTTTCATTTCTGGGCTGATGGCACTTGAACACCATTAGTCATCACACTAGAGGGCAATTACATCAAAAAAGAAGACGTGGATCTCAACCGTAAATAAGTTAGGCTGGTTACTTATTGACTTGCCTTAGTATGATAAATCTATACAGGTATATACCAGTACAATATATCTAATTATATATAATCTAGTAATTTAGAAGTATACATTGAGAATTCTGTAATATCAAGCTCTGGTAGAAGAGCACTTTAAGCAATGGAGATTTAAAAACAATTTGGCTTTATCTGGAAGACTTCAGGAATTACTTTTGATAGCCAATTTGTGATAGCATTTTGTGTGTGTGAATTCAGTATGATATTCCAACTCACAATGGACACTCTATTTGTATTTGCACCTATCATAAGTTAGTATTTTGTTATATTTTTAAAATCTGCAGAGGGCAGTGGAAGATTAATAACAACCACAATTGAATTTCCGCAGTTTCCCTCACAAAAATCATCAAAATTCTGAAAATGTCTAAATTTCCCAATACAATTAAGTGAGCTAAGTTGAATTCAACTTATGCAACAAATTTTGTAGCGAATATTTTATGTACAATCTAGTATTGTTTCAAGAGCATCTCAGTGAGAAAGAATATTAACAGTAACAGGATGTTTTTGTCATTCAATTAATCTTTTTGAGAATCTTATATAATGTCAATTTCATGACATGTAATTCTAAGTATTATTTGAAAGCCATACCCCCAGGATCATGAAATTTACAATTTTGGTAAAGGGCTATGTGCTCTATTTAAATATCCATTTAGTTTCAATCTGGTATCAATAGCAACACAGAGAATGTTTTTTAAATGTTTTACACACAAATACCATATACTAAGTCTGGCCCCACCCTGATCAGAACCTCTACCCCGGGGATCATGAAATCTACAATTTTGGCGGAGGCCTTCCTGCTCTACATTACCATGCATTTTGTTTTTCTTACAAATGTGCAGTTCTAGAGAAGAATTTTGAAAATGGTCACTATTTGGCAGTTTTGGCCCCACCCCTAGAGCCCCAGTGGGGCAAGGGTCCTGAAATTTACAATTTATGTCGGCCTTATCCCAAAGATGCTTCATACCAAATTTGAAAAGAATTGGAATGGTAGTTATAAAGAAGAAGTTAAAAATGTTCAATTGTTAACGCAAGATGGATGATGCACTATGATGGATGAAGACCAATTACAATAGGTCACCTGAGATTACTCAAATGACCTAAAAAGCTATTGTTACAACAACAAAAAGCAAGAGTTATATATACAATTTTTTAATCAATATTGAAAAATTCCCAATATCACAAAATGTTGATAATACTTCCCAAATTAATAGGGCATTGTGCAGCTTTTAAAACTGGTGTGAAAAACACAGAAGATACACATGTATATCCATAGTGAGTGTCCACCCCCTCCCTCATTTTCTTACCACATTAACTTTCTGATCTAGCTTTGCTTTTGTCTCTTTCAACTTTTTGTCTTCCTTTTGTCTCATTTTCTCCAACTTTCTATTCACTTTCTTGGCAGCAGTCATGGCTGTTTGTACCTTATTTTCAGTCTTTTTCATTAATATTTTACTCTCCTTGTCCATTACCTGTTTGAATAGAGAAAGTATAATTACAGTACACCATCAGTACTTTGGAAGAATTATTTTCATTATTGTAAGTAACTTTCATTTTGTATTGAACATCAAATATTTGCTTGTCCAATCTGTTTTCCAATTAAGGTTAAACATCACCTTCTTTATTGCATTTCTTAAATCACTCCGTAGTTTTGCAGAATTTTCTAGATTTGACTTCTCTACATTTTTCAATGACTGAACCAAACTTTTCTCTTTTTTCCTTATTCTGTTCAACTTCTCTTTCAGCTCATGGTTGTCTTTCTCAAAAGTTTGGCTTCCATCTGAAATTCTTGATGTCTACAATACATCAGAAATTAGAACAGTCACAGCAATCAAGTCATAAACATTTTCAAGTGCTTTAAAGTTTGCCTGAGCATTCTGAATATAAGACATTGCTATGTATGTATACATATATGTGTGTGTTACAGTAATTATGAAATCATATTCATTACATGTAATTAATAAATAATTTTTATGTAGTGATGTTGGTTAACTTATATACATGTAAATCACACAAGAATATTGTTATTTGATTAACATAGATGCTGTAATGAGCTCATCCATATGTTTGTTTTTCATCACCAGTTTTGCATTAATGCTTCTGATCTTAAATATGAAAGATATAAAAACTACATATAGATACATTCTATTATCTATTTATAATCATTTTTAATGCACAAAAATTTACTGAAAGTATATACCATGGTAATTACTAATTTCATATAAAAACCAAATTTCTTCGAAATAATTTTATTCAAGAACCCTCCCCTCCCTTTCCAAATAACACTCTTAAATTTTATTTGACTGCTTTCTGCATTATGTTAATACGTAATTAATTAATAAGACGGGAAGGGGGGTAGATGGTAATTTATTTTGTAAAGTATCTGTTAATGAATAAATAAAAATTTCTTGTCATTTAAATGAGATTAGAATATGATTTTATTAGTTTGTTTCAAAAAGCAATATTTGTTTGTCATTGTTATATTTCATTTGTCATTTATTTCTTGTACATGTAATAATAACCTCATTGTTTTTCTTTGGAGGTTAAACAATATCCAAGTCGAGAATTGCATTAAGATTTTCTTCAGATAGAAACTACTTCTCAAATATTCTACATAAGGCTGTCACATGTACACGTGTAACCGGTAACGTTTCGTGTTTGGGCTGTAAACATTTACAAAATCCCTAAACGTTTAAACGATGTCTTATATATGTGACACAAATCTTGCAGGGTTCAAATTACAATCTAAATTATTTGAATAATTATTTCAAGTGAATAAACTTATTAAACAAATTGCGAGGGGAAGTAATGAATTTATAAAAGTTTGACTATAGTCTATAGGAACAGTGAACAATTTTTTCCCGTCATATTTAATTAGTAAACTGAAAGGGTCTCAGAATCTCTTACTATATGTTTCTGGCTTGTATTGCATTACTGTGCTGCTCTTTGATCATCTTGCAAAATGTGCTTTATTGTTTTTAATAAACATTTATTAACGGTTTTGACAGCAATTATAGCCCCCCCCCCCCCCCCCTCCAGAAAATTCCTAATAAGATATCTAAATGTATGGATACAAATCTGGAAAAACGTTCAAATTTACAATCTGTATGAATATTTACGTGTCACTTGCATGGCATCTTTGGCATGTGTCATTTTCTTTTCATTGAAGAAAGTTGCTGAATGAAATTAAGTGAATGGATGAGATTCAATACGTCATAAAATTGTTGATTGCTTTCAAACAGGTATTCTTAAACTTTATTTGTATTATCATCTGTCGCAAGACTCGCAACTCTCAAAATTAGAATGGCCGAAAAACAGAAACGTTCTGGTGTATGGAATTATTTTACGAAGTTGGAAGTAGCGGGAAAGAAAAAAGTGTAGTGCAATTTATGTGCTACGGAGCTTACTTATGCCGGAGAGAGTACAGGGACAATGACCTATCACATCAAGTTCAAACACAAGTCTACAAGTATTGATGCATCTGATAAAAGTCACAAGCCGGGGTCTTCCGCAACATTGACGCAAACAGCAATTACAGCTTATAGAACGCCGGTATTTTCAAGAGAAAAATATCAAAAGTGTACCCAGAAATTAGCACTGATGTGCGCGCTTGATTTACGACCACTAAGTATTGTTAGTGGCGAGGGATTCAAAGATTTCTGTAATGAACTCAATCCGCATTATAAAATCCCTGTAAAAGCAACTATTTCAAACTACGTATCTTTACTATATGACGAGGAGGTACAGAAACTGAAAGAAAATTTTAAAAACGTGTCTGCCGTACCGCTGACATCAGATCACTGGACAAGCCTTGCCACTGAGGCATACATTACAGAAACTGCCCATTTTATTGATGATGACTGGAACTTTCAAAATACAGTTTTGGCCACCAGAAAAGTCACCGACAGACATACCGGTGAGAACACAGCTAACGAAATAAAAGCAATAACACAGGAATTTGGCATTACTGACGAGAAAGTTATAGGAATCGTTACTGATAACGCGTCCAACATCGTCTCGTGTGTTGAGCACCTGAAATGGAAACACATTCGTTGTTTTGCACACACTTTACAACTTTCGATTAGAGGTGCGTTTGATTCTGTAAATTCTGTTTCGCGAACAATAAGGGTGGCAAAAAAATTAGTTGCACACTTCAGAAAATCAGTGCTAGCTACAAATGAACTACATACAAGACAAAAACAGATGAATCTACCTGAAAACAATTTAATCATTGATGTGGCCACTCGATGGAACAGCACGTTCGACATGTTTGAGAGACTCAAACAACAAAGGCTGCCTATCTATGCCGTGCTTCACGATGCTAGTATAACAAAACCCAATGATGCGCGTACATTAGATCTGAATGACGATCACTGGCGAGTACTTGAAGGCATGATACCTGTTCTGAAGCCTTTGTACATGGCTACTCGTGTCATGTGCAGCGAGGAGTATCCGACCGTCAGTGGCGTCTACCCAATTTTATATAGCTTAGTAAATCACCATCTTGCTTCAAACGACAGTGACTGTGTTGCAGTCGCAACATTCAAACAGAAGGTGCAAACCGATTTGCGCAAAAGGTTCAATATGGACAAACCAGAAATGTGTCAGAATATTCCAATGCTCTGCACATTCTTGGATCCGCGTTACCGCTCGCTTCCGTTCCTCAATGACGAGCAACGCAATGTTGTTCGAGATACGATAAATAAAATCTTAAAACAAAAAAACGATGGACAGAAAATTGATGCATGTAGTGTTAATAACGAAAACAAAACACAAGAAGCAGACATCAAGGAAGGCTAGAATGAGCCCGAATGCAAGAGAAGTAAACTTTCTCAGGATGATATATCCTTCCTGTTAGGATCATATTTGACACCGGAGATTGCAAAATAATTACCCCTTCCACTTCAGATGAAGAGATCGAATTATATCTATCTGAAAAAAGTGCGCCGACAAATACCAACCCATTCACTTGGTGGAAAACCAGTCGTAATAATTTTCCAACATTAGCAAGTCTCACAAAGGATTTGCTATGCACACCGGCAACGTCCGTTGCCTCTGAGCGCGTCTTTTCCACAGCGGGTGGAACTGTTACAAAATGCGCTCCTCCCTTGACACTGAGAACGTGGACAAACTGATCTTTTTGAACAAAAGATTAAAACATAAAGTGAATTGCGCTGCTCCGCCTGCACGTGAAGTCCATGTTAAAACCGAACCGACGGAAGAAGCCATGGCACCAGCTCTGCCCTCTCTGGACAATCTAATGTGAAATCACTGAAATGAAAATTTGAAAAATGAAGTTTATTGTGAATTTGTGATCTGTATTGTGCAAATGTTGTACAGTGTGAATAAAATTGAATTCAATTTAAATGCTATCCGGATATTTATGTTCGTGTATTTTATTCTGTCTTATATTTATACTTCGGAACGTCCGGTGACAATCTCTACATCGTCCATAGAACGATGAAAACTGAAACACAAACATAATGGTCATTAATGGGTCTTAAAATTCTGTGCGTATTTTATTTTATTAAATTATACAACACTTCGTTTAAACGGTAACGTTTCGTTTACAATGCTTCGTTTAAACGTTTACAAAATTTTGTAAACGTGACAGCCTTAATTCTACACCTGTTATGTAATTCATTAGTAAAATATTTCTACTGTATTATCATCAGTCATGCTACATGGAAATGAGCACATGTAATGATTTCAAGTTTCATAGGACATTGAATAAAGCATTTGAAATTTTTTGATACCATTGGGTTTATTTTGGATATCTTCACAGCCATTCTAAATTTCAATCAAATTCAGCAATTATCAGTAAAATTTTACTAATCATCCAGTTATTACATATGTGAAGGTCAAATGGATATCAATCATCAGTTCCAGAGAGTTCAGTTGGAAGAGCACCTGACCAGAGATTCAAGGGGCTCGGGTTCAAATCTCCCTTCCTGTTGCATTTGGTACTGTATCGGCCCCTGAAACTAACAAGTAAAAATGCCTGCCTGGGGATAAAAATCCTAGGTTGGTGTTTTCAAAGTGTGCCTGTCAGACAGATTTGCTCACCAGTGCAAAATCACTGTCAGTTGAGTTCCCTATGAGAGACTCCTGGGGCCTGGGTTCAAATCCCAGTCTGGTTCATTGCATATTTTCTCTTCCTGTTATGCATATATTTACTAGAAAAATTCTGCTGTTTGAAGTATTTTCTAAGACAGAAATCTCATGTATTCACTGAATTTTAGTAAATTCATGCATTTCCTTGTTATACTTATTTCCTGTAACATAAATATATATATTTTTTTAATGCATTTTTTAGACTACAGTAGTTTAGCAACAAGATGTGAGTGTGATGTGTACTTACTTTAAGTGTTAGGTCGCTGATCTTTTTGTTAAGACCTTTCACTTTCTTTTTTTCTTTCAGAGTCCATCGAGAAAAAGACTTCAAGGATTCAACCAAAACTTGTTGCAATTTTTCTACTCTCTGACGTACCAACCATTTGCTTCTCCTCTCCATTTTTGCCGTTAATTCTACAGTCTGTTGACAAGTAAAATACAGAGAGAGAAAAAAAATATTGCAATTGAAATTTAACAGAAATCTAAAATAATCTTAAACTCAATAAATTAAAATGTTAAAGAAGTAAAATGTATTACCCTTTGGAGAAATTTGTTCATTCTTCTATTCATAGTCTGAAATCTTTTATTGTTGGCTTCATTAAGTTGTCCGAGATATGTTTTAAGCTTCTGAAGCAAACAACTGATTTCTTTTGAAGCAGTAGGACTCTGTTCTCTATGACTGAAGCCTCCAAGATTTTCTACATTCTTGAAAAAATAAATTGTACACATGTACTTATTACAGACCATAAAAAATCCAAACTAGATTATCCTGCAAGGACTTTATCCCTCTGTAAGCACACCCAGTAATGAATAAATAATATATATATATATATATATATATATATATAAATATCCATATACGTCCATTCTATTTTGCTTGAATTATCTCTCATTGAATCCACCACTTACTTGCCACACATAACTGCTTTGTACTGCCTTCTTCAGGTCTTGTAATTCTTTGTTAATCTTTTCAATCATGGATTTACTTCTTGTTTCACCAATCTGGGACAAAACTACAGCATGGGCAACAAGTTTTATATTGTGTTCAAGTCTCCTAATTTGTTTCTGAATTTTTTTCCCATGTTGATGTAATTCCTCCATTGACTTGACAGCAACTGCTTGGAACTTTTGCATTTTTTCATCATTCCTGGACTACATGAAAATATTCATTTTGCAGCATTTATTTGGATCACAAACACATTGTATATTGGGTAATTTTGGCATCAGATAAATTTAGTGGATTTTTCTCAAAAAAGTAGTTTGAAATATTTGCACTTTACTTTTTAGCAATTTCATTTTATATGAACAGAAATTTTGGAAAATTTTCCTCTTCTGCCAAAATTAATCAATATACATTACACATATTTACATGAATGAAGCATTGGAACCCCCTATCTATAGAAAATGTGTTGCCTTTGCTGATATTTTGCACTATTCAAACTATTTCAAACCAATTTATAAGGGTTTAACTTTATTTCATTTTACAATAATCAAAACTTACACTGAAGAATCCTGCTGCATATTAATTTCAGCTGAGATTCGGCTTGGCTAAATATCCAGCCGAGCCGAATCTCAGCCAAAATTAACTGCATATTGGAAATGCAGATGAAAATTATATAGTTTGAGTGATTAGCCACTAATTCATGTTTCGTGATTGTTTCTCAAATGCTTAGTGAGTGAAACTAGAGATTTTGTAATGATAGAGAATTTTAGCATTTTTGAGTAGGTTGGAATCCTATTAGAGACTTTTGCATTTCTTTTACCTTCTACTCTGCAAAATCTAACTTTTCAACAATTGTTTTCCTCAAAAATCAGCATGGATATCTATCTTTAGTTTGGTAGTACTTTCATTTCATTATCACTTGAGTAATGTGTCGGAATGAGTTTACTGTCTAAGAAACATTTTTGTTTGGTGTATTGGGCCTCCTTCATGTCTTTCATTGGCTCAGTTGCTGGTGCAGTGGGTTTATTGGTATGGAAGAAAACTAGAGTAACCAAATGAACATTATAGACCCAGACCATAGTAAAGTGGACATTCTTGCTGCATATTAAACTATTTGAGATAAAATAAAAGCTAATAATTCATCTGTATGACAGATGAATACTCAATAGATTACGGCAATTTGTTTCAGAGAAATAAAAATGTTTTTCAGTGAGCATGACCATTATGAACAGGGAATTACTCTTTTGACATACTGCATGATGTGCATCATGGAAAAATGCCAGCAGAGCATTTGGAGTTCCCAACATCATGTTCACTGAAAAAAATTATTTAATGCTTCTATCTACATTTTGTTCCTATCCACATTTTGATTTTCTTCTAGCCTCCTGTTTGTGTGCAATACATAAGGCAAATTCTGACATTTGAATTATACAAGTACCTCTCATTGTGGAAAAATATCCCACATAGAACAAAATTCATTACTTAATAAACGTACTAGTGCTAATGACAAAGAATATATTAATGTCTGTAATTTCAAAAGAGTTAATATATGTTCTTTTCCCATTTGCATTTCCATATGTTCCATGTTCAACTGCAGGATCAACTATGTTTGTACAGTATAAAATATAAAAGCTCCAAATGTAAGTAAACTTAGTGGAACCTTTGACTTCATGACCAAAAATCTATCAACTACTTTTGTGTAAGATATGAAAGTTTCTTGTTCAGAAATGTTCAATATACCAAGTTACAATGAAAGTGATATTGAACAGAAAGACAGGCAGACACCCATAATCTACTAGTATATTGGTGTCTTTTTTCAACAAACAACAGAATATGAAAGCTCTAAGTTGGAAAAAAAAAAGTATATTAATTATTGAATCATGGAATCAATTTAATTCTTGGAATTTACAAAAATGTTCAAAAAAGTCAAGCTAACAATAATTCTATGCAAATTTATTTTAGATACAGCTAACCTAACTAATTAAATAACCAAACATGGTAGTCATAACAAACCTTAACTAATTAACCAAATTATAATATACTTACAAATGTTGGGTTGGATGAACATTAAAGTAATTATGAGTACTTCTTAATGTCAGGTCCCGTAATTAATAATAAGCTAACGAAGCATAGCCTTTGTTCCATCTCAAATATCCTTAATTCTAGGAGATGTACTATGAAGTATTAATAAATTGATGAAAACTTTATGATAATCTGATTCAATCATACTTCAAAAAATAATAACATAAATTGAATCCTCCACCAAAGTCTACTAAATGTCTAAAAATTATACACAAGAACTGTTGTATCATGAAAAAATATGCAAACAAGTATTCAGTGGTACATATAGAGTCAAAAAAAAACCTGCACTCCCATAAAACCAACAAAATACAATGAAATACTGATGTCAACCAAGGAGGCACGTGTAATATATAGTTAAAGTGGATAGACAACTTAGCAGTTATCATAACTTAAATAAGACTCCAAACAAAATAACATCACTTATCAATGTGAAAATGGTAACATTTCACTAGTCTTCCTGCATGAGTACATGTTTTTGCACACAAACCTAAAAAATTGAATAGGTTCAGCAGAACAGACAGTAAATTCAACAGGCACTCAAATTATCATGGCACGTGTTACCTGTTTATTGAGAGCATCCATCTTCTTTGCGATGATGATCATTAGCTGATGAAACAGAGATACATCATTGTGAAGATTGGCACTCCTTCCCTCCAATTTTCTTAGAGCAGCATCAAAAGTCTCCCGACTTTTCTGCAGGGAAGCTATGTCCTCCCTAACTTTTTTATCCGAGGTCTTATTTTGGAGTTTATTCATTGATGCCTTTATACTGTGAATGTCTTTAGTGGCCTTAAGTAGGTCTTTATTTAAATTATGCATTCTTCTATTAAGATGCAGTAATGACTTTATTTGCATTTCCTTAATCTTCGTAAAATTTCCCACTACTGTCTTGCTTATGTGAAGAATTTTGTCACGCAGATCCTGAAATGTTTAAACAAATAAATCTATTATCTAAGGTTCTTGGTCAGTCCTGATTGGACCAACAAGTAGTGTTGAATCAACTGAAAAGCATTACAGTCCCTGAAACGTTCTACTTTTCCATTTTTCTTTTCGTTCAGGGTTCGTTCACCGTTTGTTTAGCGTTCGTTCACTGTTCGTTCACCGTTTTCCGTTCACAAAGCGTTCTCCGTTTATCGTTCACCATTCTCCGTTTTCTGTTCGCATTTCCTCATTTTCTTTCGAAACATCAATGAGAAAGGACACGCATTATTGTGAGATATGAAGCGAAAATGCGGCAGAAAACTGTCCTATCATATCAGGAATTTAATTCTGAAATACAAACGAAAAAAAGAAAAAAAAGTATGAAGACGCACTACTCCTGAAAATCGGATGTCTTCAATGTCTTGCAAGTATTAGCTAGCTAAAACCAAAACACACACACACACACACACACACACACACAATATTTGAAACTATTTGTATTTTTGGGAGAAATTACGAGTGGAACATTTACAAAATTAATAATGTGTTTATATATATGTATCACTATGTTAAGTTTGTAATTACATTATATTTTCTACATTTCAAAACTTTATATCTATACATGTATCGTCTGTGTTGTTTAATGCCTCTATCTTGACACCTTTCGGTGGCTTTTGTTAATTACAGGTATCTCCGTTTATCGTTCACCGTTCTGCGTTTATCGTTCACCGTTTTCCGTTTATCGTTCACCGTTTTTCGTTCTCCGTTCACTTTCCATTTAGCGTTCGTTCAGCGTTCATTTAGCGTTCGTTCACCGTTCCTTCACCATTCGTTCACCGTTCAAGTGGGAAAGTAGAACGTTTCAGGGACTGTAATCAATTAATTGGAGATGCATACAGATTCCATTATCAATTATAATTGTTCCATTATCAATTATATTTGTGTGTTGAATTGCAAGAAAGTACACAATTCTTGCATGATCTTTTCAAAACAGATATGTATAAAATGCAAATTGTCTTAAAATTCTTTAAAGCAGTATTAGCTATCATTAAGGTGTTTAAATTTTGGTTTGGTAAAATTGTTTTACTATTTCAATGACAGAAAATAAGGCACATACAGTTTGTGTTAGGAAATCTATTCATTGGCTCTGAATTAAGCAAAATTACATTAATATCTTCCTGTATAAATATCGATTTCTATACAATTCTATATATTCAATAGAATCAAAATCTTTATTGTGAAAAAATCTTAAACTTGGTTTTAATTTTATCAATAATTATGATTAAAGTTACATGTATACAAAACTATTATATTATCACATTTTTACAACAAGGAACAATTTTCAGATTTAGAGCTAATATTGCTTGAAGAAATACTGTTGTATTGAATTGTACATGTATAACCTGCAGTCATATACAGAGGGCATATATGACTCCCTGATTTCTCCAAAATAAAATAGTTTTAATCACTAATTCAATAACGAACTTGGGAGTTACTCCTTCCATGGTCAGCTAATGGATCCTATTTTTTCACGGCTTCATTTCCATTTCTAACATTTTAAGGACTCATTTTTTAATTTTGATAGCCAAAACAAGGACAACCTTCAAATTTCATATACAAGATATATTATAACTGTGATTATGGGGAAAAAGATTAACTGCTGTAAAAAAAAAAGTTACTTGATTTATTTTCAATTATAGCCGATGATCCAAACATCAGAAGATCAAAACCTCAACTGCATAGCAACATAGATATTTGTACTGCAGTGAATACTATACTTGAACCCAGTGTAACACCTTATCCTGTTTAAGATATATTGTATATTATTTCACATTCCTTACAGCCATTTGACCTTTTCCAAGCATCGTGGCATACCCTTTTGCCATAAAAATGATTTAATTTACTTTTTAATTTATATGTACTGCATGACCTTAAGGTCATGATATACACCATCAGAATGAGAGAATTTGAAGTTAGTGCTGGAACATCATTTTTACTTGAATTAAATAAACGATGCAAAATCATTCCAAGAGAAACAAAAAAATTAAAAACATTTACACTTTAACTGTACCAGAACTTAAACAATATTTCCAAAATCAAGTGTTAATTGTACCTCAATTTCCAAGGTAAAATTGGTTATATTATGTGAAGTTGCAACAGAACTGCTTCTCAATTTAATATCAGTTGGCAAATTCGGGTGGAGGGAGGGCAAATTGTTGTGAATACACCTTGTCTACATATTGCAGAAATTATTTTCTGTATTTAAACATGAATATTATAAAAGAAAGAAAGAAACTACAGATCTACAATGTAATTCATCTTTGATACAAGTTTACTCTGTGATGTCTCAGTTGATTGTACAATTGTGAGCTTACTGACACAGCAAACATAATAACTTCACTTATTCATGTATTCGTTATATCAAAATTAGTTGAAAGTAAATGTCATAAGTAATTCTCACAATCAAATTAACACCCACACATGAATATATGTTGGCATACTTTCAAATGTTCAAAGTGACATTTATACACCCAGATGTCCTCTCCTGCTCATCTATAAATTTTCAGTGTTGTCACAAAGGGTGACAAACCTTTGTTGGTTGGAGTCAAAGCATTTCCAATGTTATTTTGGCATTGCAATAGATTTTCTAAACTTCATGTGCCAGCCTACCACAAAACCACACAACTGCGCCCACATTTAATTGTTTGTAGGGTTGCATACTACCCCACATTAAGTGTCACCCCCACCCCCCTCTCCCCACACAAACATCAGAGGGTACATCAGCAAGGACATTCTCATATGCATAATTATGTCAACTTCCATCCCCCTTTTAACAATTTTTTGTATTTGAGAAGCAGTAGACAATGATTGACGGTTGATTATAGCCGATAAATGGAATTTATTTCCCATTTACATTTATCATGACGATGCAAGAGGTAAAACCTAGACACAATTGCTTCTAAACGGTAGGAGTCTATTTATAATATCATATCAAACTTTTCGGCAAAAATTACAAGTGATGCAGCTGGTAAAAAAGAAAACCAAGACGGCGGCATGATATACCTTGTTGATAGTTTGCTTTGCAGGAAGAAAATTTTTTTATTATAGGTATTTAAAATGTCGAGCATCTATGAAGCTTGCCTACTTTTGAATTTTTTGTGTAAAGAAATGGGAAAAAACTTAATCTTTGTCATATAACCATACCTCACTGGGGCTTTGGAAGGTATTTAACATTAGAGAGGACTGGGATGGGGTGGGGTGCAGTGGGTGGGGTCGGGCCAATTGTAATATTATTTCTTTTTGTCAATAACCTCTGTTTTAATTCACATATGTATTTTCTCCCTTCTTGTTACATAAATATAGCAAAATAGCACAGATCACATTGATGCATTTGAATTTGGTAGATCTTTAGTTCAAACATTGAAGTGCTACTGTCCCAAGTATTAATAGTTCTGTAGCCCTTCAAAACCTTCCAAAAATGAACAGAGTTTAAACATTTTGCTGCTTCTCTCAGATCACAGATTGCTGTTGCAATAACTGCTCCAATGAACACAGATTGCCATCACAAGTTCATAAATTTTACTATTCTCTGCTCTCTGCAAAATTATTGGCACAATGGCTGTTACTCTTTCACTCCTGCTCAAATGCCCTTGCAATTACTTTTTTCTTGGTGTGACAGCCTTAAGCAGCACATTATATCATGTTTGCAAACTCGTACTATAAATGCCAGAACAATTCTACCACCTGCACCAGAAGTGTCAAGGGCTAACAATACTTCCAAATCTGCAGCATGTAAATTCAGAATAAAATGGTGTTCCAGTAATAACTCGAAACTCTATTATTTCTTATCGCTTTCTGTCAGTGTCAAGGATATGTACTTGATACAGTTTAGGCCCACAAAGAAAGTGAGATGGAGAGATTAATGAATACTGTGATATTTAAATGTGTTAATTACAGTAACAAAGTGGCTCTAACAGATGGGAAGATACAATAGAACCCCTGGTTTAATATGACTGTATTTGGATTAAACCATTTCTTAATAAATCAATGAAAATTTTCCTCATTATTATGATGCCCAAGAGGCAAAACCCCTTTATTATGATGTTAATATCCTGTTCACTTCTTTATTTCATACCTGTCATTTGTTGTCTTCAGAGGTATAAAACATTTAGTTTACCTGGTCATTATATAAACTTCAAACTATCCATAAAGTGGCATAGGAACAGGATTAATAATGCTGTAATGCAATTAAGATTTTTCAAACCTCTATTTTGTTGTCTTTTGAGGTGTCATTTCATGACCATGTTACTGTAAAAGTAGGCATGACCTAATCAAGACAATGTTATTTACCTGGAGTGGACAGGATCTACCTAGGGGCAAATTGCTATACACAATAAAATACAGGAAAAGTGAAGAAAAAAAAATCTGTCAACTGAATCCTTTGTTTAGAAATATAATATTAAAATACATGAATTCATTTATTTATATTGTTTACTTTGATAAGAAATTAATGTTAATTTTATTGATTTAACCAAAATTAGTTTGAGGACATTAGCCAACATTTATCACTGTTTTCTGGTTTATCTGGTCACCAGAATTTTTGTTCCTGATGATACTAAATGATTGACAGAGGCAATCCAGGCATTCTGTAATTGACAGTAGGCATGAAAGCTGGTGCTGCTACTACAGGAACTTTTAAAAATTTCAACCACCATAAGCTTATCAACAAAGCTTGAATTGCTGTTAGTTTGCACACTGATTTTGTATGACATTTTCTCTGAGATACAACTTGACTGTGTCTTATTTATGTACAAAAAAATGCGACCCTATTTTGTGGTAGATACAAAGGGTGGATACCCCAGCAGTAAATTGCCATAAACACATCAGAGCTTGAGTGTCCTATTGACATGCTTGTTCAAATCTGTCAGTCAATATTGTCTTGTATTTGGATGACATGTGGCATGTGCTTAATTTTTGCTCAGGTAGAATTTTAGGGAGGTGGCTTAAAATTGGGTTTTAATAACTATTTTGTACATGATATGCCCTGGTCAAGTAAGGAGAGCTAAGAGATTAGTAAACACTCCAAATAATGCATTCAAGCATTAAGCCACCTGAACCTCATAGACTGTCATTATCTTGATCAATAAACAGTTCCAATCACATAGAATTAAGTTTAAGTTTTTATGTATACTGATTGATTGAACAGTTCTTGTTTGATTTATTTCAATTTGGTATAAATTACAAATCCTCAACACGTTATTCTATAAATTCAATTGAAAATAAGCATGCCTGCATATATACAAGAAAACATACTATGTTTAGTGCAACCTGTTTATTAATTTATATTCAATTTGTCTATTATGAAGACCTGCTTATTATGATAACAAAACATCATTTTAAGATTATTCTACTGTATTGTAAATTTTTTTTTATCAGAAATATGCATTGGGTGAATTGGAGAACTAAATAAAAACAAAACTTGATTATTTTTTAAATATCTATACCAAGAATGCTAAACAATTCAAAATATACTAACCTGGATATTTACAAATTCTTTTTCAACGTTCTTCAATCTGGTAGACATTTCTTTAACCTTTTTGTGGCCTAAATTAAAAGTAAAAAATTGTATAAAATTTGTGATTTATGCACTAAATATAAATAACAAGTGATATTTTCAGAGCATAGAAATGTGGGAACTACATTTCAACATGTCCTCCGAAACAAAATCTGTAGAAAAGGTAGTTAAAGAGGTTTACTCCTGAGCTTTGAAGTAATGTCGATTTTTTGGAAGTAAATTATTTACTTCTACATTGAAGGAGAATTATGAAATTAAAAAGAACAATAGGCCCATGGCTACATTGCTCACCTGAGTGACCCTAGATTTTAAGATTTTCCCTATATATATATTTGATTTCCACAATTTCCTCTATTGTGGCCCCTGGAGCCACGATTTTAACAAACTTCAAAGCTGCCATGTAATTTAAACTTTTTTGGTTCAGTGATTCTTGAGAAGATATTTAATGATTTTTTCCTGCATTTTGGCACGTAAAATTTTGATCCCTCATTGTGGCCCCACTTTACCCCTGAGGGCCATGATTTTAATAAACCTGAACTGCACTATGTCAGGAAGCTTCCATGTAAATGTGATGTGGTGATTTTTTCTCTTTGGTGTTCTACATGGTTTACTATTAAGGGTAATTTCCATATCTATTGTTAGTAACAATCAACCCTGTCAGCTGTATGTCCAGATAATTCTGTATTATAATATTTTATTTAATTTTCATCTTTTAAATAAATGTGAAAAGTGGAAGTATATTTGATATGTTATGTATTTTATTAATTTTTGATAAATTCACAACTTAACTTCCAGTGGTCACTTGATTTCACATTGTATGATTTTTTGTATGAAATTTGATGGGGAAAGAGTTCTGACCAATTGTAAGTTTCTATTTTTTTCCCTTGTAAATTATCACTGTGCATTATTATAAGTGCAAATACTAAGTTTTGCTGGTAGGCTCATTTAGAGTATTTATATTAAATTTATTTTACAAAGTTAGAAACTGGAAACCAACACCTTGAGGTTAAAATTTTGGAGGATTCTCACAATTGGATACCAAGTGGTATTCAATAGGGTCTGCATATCCAAAGTAAAACTTATTTTCTACAATCTGATATAACTGTATGCGTAGTCAAATGCCACCATTAACTTTCTATAGCAACACTCCACATATTTTACTTCAAGAGCAAATTTTCTGTCATAAACTGTTCTGATCACGACCATCTAAGGTCGAAACCGATCAACCAAATAAAGTCACATAGCATTCACACAAGTGTTGGTCATCTGCTTTTTATTTCTAAACTTATATTAGAAAGAAAACTGTAAATCATACATGTGCATCCATATCAGTGTGTAAAAGTTTCCTGCACTTTGCTGGTCATTTACATGTAGCTGTGTAAGTAGTCATTTATCATATCAGAAATACGCTGTAACATGTATGAAGGTGTGCTTGATGCTGCATTATGGTTACACAGGTAATCTATTTTCTGTTAGGTTGCATACATGTGTGGCCTTGTATCTCATAGTTTTCACATTAGCCCTATCTGGGGTAAGTTTCATACAATGTATAACATACACATATTTTTAAATATTAATTATACTGGTGATGAGTGTGGTCTAATTATAATAATCATTATTATGTAAAGATTAAGGTCAGTCAGTTGTATATATTGACTTTGTATATTATTTTCATGATCATTCATATTTCATGTGAATTTCATATTTGTAGCTCATTTTTATTTATTCTTTTTTCACTGTACAGCACACTGCCATCATTGCCAATATTACCATTAGTACAATTACTGATATATCAAATTCAAAAGGAATAAAGTGTGCAAAAACTTGTATTTTTTTTCCTGGTTATCACATAAATTTGAACTTTTCTGTCCAAGTAGTTCTTGAGAAAAAAATTAAGTGGCCCCACCCTATTTTTGAATTTTTGTGATGATATCCCTTTGAAGGGGGCATGGCCCTTAATTTGAACAAATTTGAATCTCCTTTACCCAACGATAATTTATACCAAGTTTGATTGAAATTAGCCTGCTGGTTCTGAAGTAGAAGATTTTTAGAATTTGTCAATGTATTTTAGCTTTTTTGCTATTATATCCCCTTGGAGAAGGGTGTTATCTTTCATTTGAACAAACTTGAATCCCCTTGACCTAAGGATGATTTGTGCCAAGTTTGGTTGAAATTAGCCCAGTGGTTCTGGAGAAGAAGTCGAAACTGTGAAAAGTTTACAGACAAACAGATGGATGTTTACAACAATTGGTCTTTGCTTATGGGCACACTGGACAGTGGGAAATGGTTAATTGTGCTCACTGAAGAAAAAACACATCCTTTTGACATTAGAAAGAACCTTTTTCTTGAGAGCAATTAATGTAAATGCAAGACTATATATTCTTCAGTAGAGGATTGTTCAGAATATTTAATATAGGTATACTTTATACAACTTTTGAATATGATTTCATGGATAACTATAACATCTATAACATACATGAGCCAGTGAACAACATATCTTTTATTAACAAAATCATATCCACAGACAGAAGGGCAGACAAATGGACTAATGGTTTCATTATACCCTCTTTTAAACTAATGCAGTAGTCTCTGTGAAAGAACAAATCATTACAAAATCTAAAAGAAAATGATGAAGTCAATAATTTGAAAAAAACCAAAAAAAAACCACAGGGAATATGAAAATATCAAGAACTTTCTGAAATGTATGAGAATCTCAATAAAAATGAAAGGTGCACAACTTCATTATATACATACTATATAATCAAAGTTTGAATCAAATTTGTATATTGGTTTTTAAGGTGTACTCTGGAAAATGACAATACCCCCTCAAATGGAAAAAAATATCTTTAACTTAATTGAATGTTAAAAAATCTTAATTAAAATAGCAGGTGCACAATTCATAAATAATATGATACATACAAAGTTTTAATCAAGTCCGTTCATTGATGTTAAAGATATCCTCTGGACAAATGATGTCTACGAATGGAAAGATGGACAGACAGACAGGGTGATTCAAGTATAACCACCTTCTCCTCCAAAAAAATTTTGTTTGCAAAGGGAAATATATTTCATATTTGAAAAATACATGAGGATATTAACTGTGATGCTTTACAACAGCATAGTATTCATGAAGCATGTTAGCACTTCATGAAAGGTATGCTGGCATGAGGTTTTGCTGTTCATTCCCTCATGTAATTTCAAATATGAAATTTCTTTTTTATATGATTTCATTCTATTGTCATTTCTGTTTGAGAATTCACAGCCATTAAAATAATCGTATGATACTTATCATAATTCTTGTACACTTCTTTCACATTCATGAGGAAATGGTTATCATTTCAATTAGTTCAGATATTGAAGGCATGTAAATATAGATAACATAAAGGTCAATGGATATGAAAATTTGTCTCTGTTTCATGACTGTATGCACATACCTTTATCCATAGTTTGTGTTGCCACAGAATTCAGCTTTAAAACTTTTGGTTTTTGCTTTCGATCTGCAACTTTAATCCGAGATAAAAGTTCTATAATTTCTTGTAACTTGTGTTTTTGATGTTTCTCTTCACTGAAAACTGCATTTCTATCGTCAGGAGTTGTGTTTGGTTGGAGTCCACTCACAGCAATATTTGGCTGGTCTTGTTCAGATAGATAGCACAGTTTCTGATCATCAAC